>OZ022263.1:65816824-66488117 GCA_963978885.1 Nemotelus pantherinus | reverse complement strand
ATATAGATAAGCTAAATAGGACTAAACCTGGACCGATATATCCATCTCAATAGAAAAATAAGGTTCAGAATATAAAATACACATCCTATTAATTTAAAACATTGGCGGCAGATCAAGCAGGGGTGTGTTCAATGTGCATGCTACAGCTGCTCCAAAAGCATAGCATAGCATCACTTTAGCAAGTGTCAAAACTCGCAGTAGTTGGGTGAAGCATGGATATTGAACAGCCAAGAGCTGCTAAGTAGGTCGGTTTTTACACAGCTCAACTCAATAACAAATTTTTTCCCAGTTTTTTAACTTTAGTCTTTGTATTTACGTGGATCAGCTCACCATTTGCCTTGCACTTTGGAAATTGTTAAAACTTCTGAGTTTTCACCATACAGCTGCAGAAACTATTAAAATTTTCCTAATATATTCAAAACTTTCCACTTATTCCCGGCTTTTGACACCATATCTGTGAAAAAGAGCGGATAAGAAACCTTGAAAATTTCCTGGTACACGAATTAGTGTACCCGGCCTGTTACACTTACACCCGCCTTCTAAAAACTAAAGATGAGTGGCGCTGTGTAAAAGCCTAGTTAAAACTCGAGTTGAGTTGAAGAGTTCAAAAGCCCGTATTTAGTTTATAATAGCACTATACTCAAGTCTATTGTTCATCTTCTTTGCCACCAAAGCGCGAAAACTGTTTTTCATTTCTATTTCTTATCCAAAGTGACATTTGAACAGTATGTCAGCTGTGTACGCACGGCCATTTTGCCTTAGCTACTTTCTTGCTATCCTCCAGACTGCGAGCAGCAAATAGCTGCTACCATAGCAGCTATTCCGGAACCTTGGGCAACCCGACTGTCAAATAGCAAGCATCAGAAAGTAGCTATTTCGTGACATTGGACAGCCAGAGCTGCTAAAATAGCAGCTAATAGCTGCTATAGCAAGAATATTGAACACACTCCAGAAATCGATACATTGGTGAACTTCACAATGCGAGAAATCAAGGTGGCGTGTTTCGTTCCGAATGAGGAGGTTTTTTCCGGTTCCTGTGAAGCAACAGGCTTATTGGTGGACGGAAATGATAGCGGAACTGAAGCGAAGAGCTCTAGCGTGCAGTCGTAGAGCTCAGCATCTCAAGCTGAATACAAATGAGCGAAAAGAGAGTTGTGAAAGGCTATCAAGATGAAGAGAAAACTGTGGTAAGCGCTTTGCGATGACGTGAACCTGTTACCCAAGGGGACGGAGCTATAAAGTAATATCTGGTAGGCTTGGTCTAATGGGTCCTGGCCCATTCGTAGAAGCGGATATGCTGAAGCACATCATGGACTCGCTGATCCCGACGGATCAATCAAGAGCAAAAAACATTCTTATGGTCCGTCAGGAAGATATTCCTTCGTTCACTCTAGAGGAGCTTCGTAGCGCAGCTATCAAAATGAAAAACAGAAAGGTCCCTGTTCCAGGCCTCATTCCAGCGAAAATGCTGAAAGCTGTGGTGGAGAATCAACAGTCAACGCTGCTACAAAGGTATAATGCATATTTGTTGGCCGTTGTCTTTCAATCACGTTGGAAAGACACACAACTTGCGTTGATCCGGAAGTGAAAAAGAAACCCTACCTCATAATCTACGTACAGACCTCCTGGAAGTTATATTGAAGTCACGACTACAGGTAGCAGTACGAAGGGCCGTTGACATTTAGAAGAATCAACATGAATTCCGTAGTGGCTAATCAACAATAATTGTCATCTACGGTGCAGTAGATCACGTCGAGGGTGCATAATATGAGGCCAGGCCGATCGTGTTTCTACTAACGCTGGAGATTCGCTTTTATTTTAATAAAAAAACCGATTTTTCCTTTCGAAGCTAGATTGTATTGACTTATACTAATTATCAACTACTTTAAAAGTAAGCTCTATAAATATCATACCTAATTTAGATTAAAATTAGACCGATAAACACTGAAGAATAAGGCAGATTACCCTCGAAATATCGATATTTGTCACAAAATTCAATATATCTAGCTTCGAAAGGAAAAATCGGTTTTTTTATTAAAATACTTTTTCACAAGCTAGGAAAAAATTGGTACACATTAAAAACAATTCGCTTTTAGTTCAGCGAGATGGGCAGATATTTCAGAGGCCCTTGAGCAAAATTTTCAGGTAGATGACTATCTATTAGTCATGGATCGAGATTATCTGAAAAACTTTTGTCTGCCTAATGGGCCTTTCCACACTTGTATTCTTGATGCAGTCCTCAAACCGGCTTTCTGGGCAAGAGGCAGAAGAATCAAGTGATGCACTTGGAGAAAAATTTGCATCACTTTTGAAACTGATTTATAAAGTTGCAACTCACTAACAAAACTATAGACATTAGTGGTGTTCAAAAAGTAATGAACGACTTAAAAGTAATGGTTACTCAAAGTAACGAAAAGTAATCATTACCGGAAAACGAAAGTAACCATTACTTTTCTCACAATCGTTCCTTCGTCGTTCTAAGGCCAAACGACACACAAAATGCATTTCGTTACCGAGTCAACGGGCAGCAATGATATCCAAGCTTGGGGTGATCTAGAGACCGGTCTCTACTCTCTACGTGTGCAAAGTAATGGTTACTTTTCGTTCCTTTGAGGAATGATATGAGTAACGAGTAACGAGTAACGATAATGAATTCTGACCATTTCATTACTTTTGAATTCGTGATCGAAAGTAAGGAATGAAATGAGTAACGAGTAACGAGTAACGATAATGAATTCTGACCATATCGTTACTTGTGAATTCGTGATCGAAAGTAAGGAATGAAATGAGTAACGAGTAACGAGTAACGATAATGAATTCTGACCATATCGTTACTTGTGAATTCGTGATCGAAAGTAAGGAATGAAATGAGTAACGAGTAACGAGTAACGATAATGAATTCTGACCATATCGTTACTTGTGAATTCGTGATTGAAAGTAAGGAATGAAATGAGTAACGATAATGAATGCTACCATTTCGTTACTTTTGAATTCGTGATCGATTCACAAAGTAAGGAATGAGATGAGTTTTTTTGCCGATTGCTGGATGTTTGATGGCTTTTGAATTCGTTATCACGAGTATTTCGTACTTGCAAGTGTTTTCGTATCGCGTATTTTTGTATCGAGTATTTTCGTACTGTCGAGTATTTTCGTACTTGGAAGTATTTTATTCAAATATTCAAAAAGTTTTTAGGGTAAAAGTAGCTGAAATCGGACAAAATCGGCCAATTTTGGGTTAGAGTGGTTTGGGACATAACGGGCCAAGACCTATTGCTGTGGTACAAAAATTTCGGTTTTGTAGGGGAGCGAGGGGTTTTTTGGCCATAGTTTGGCAAAAACTGCCGTTATGGCGCTTTCGATGATTGAAAGTGGTCGGGGAGCACAATAGTAATATTTTAAGGGTGAAAAAATGTTGATAGGGAAAATTGTGCAGAAACGTCCATATTTTCTAAAATCTATTTATTGGTCTAGCATGAATTCGGGTATCTCTCTGAGTTTTTTCGGGCGACATTTTCATGCAAGTCAGGAAAAAGCGGCCACGTTTCGAAGATACGGCAAAAGTAGCTGAAATCGGCTAATTTTGGGTTAGAGTGGTTTGGGACATAACGGGCCAAGACCTATTGCTGTGATACAAAAATTTCAGTTTTGTAGGGGAGTAAGGGGTTTTTTGACCATAGTTTGGCAAAAAATGCCTTTGCGGCGCTTTCGATGATTGAAAGTGATCGGGGAGTACAATAGTAATATTTTAAGGGCGAAAAAAAGTCGATAGGATGAAATTGGGCAAAAACGTCAATTTTTTCCAAAATCTTTTTTTTTGTCTAGGGTAAATTCGGGAACCTTTCTCAGTTGTTTCGGGCAAAATTTTCATACAAGTCTGGAAAAAAGCGGCCTAGTTTCGAAGATACGGCAAAATAAAATCTGTCCGGGAAAACTGAAAGTAGCACTTAAATTGCTAAGGATTAACAGGTTGAGATCCTTTTTGGGTCGTCAGTTGGCTTCTCTGGCTGTGCTGAGGCCATCCTCGTGACTGCAGGTTGCCACGAGGGTATCTCCAACCCCACCGGGGTTGTAAAATTTACGAGACCGCGGGAGGTAAGATGCCCCTGGACTCATGTCCAGCCTTACCGAGGAGGTTGGCTCCCTAGTGGGTGCATGTTTCATAAGCGAAACATTTAATAAAATTTTCCGCAAACTTCTTGCTTCAGTGAGGTGAAGTGAAGAATCGACTGTTTAAGATTATTCAGGAAAAGTTTGGTATCCATGAAAAGTCATAAAGATGACAACAGGGTTAGTTGGTCCCATTTTACCAAAGCAACATACTTAAACCCGCGTTTCAAAAAGTATGAGTTCGGCGATGAATCAGCTTTGACTGTAGTGAAAGAGAAGGACGAAATGAAGGAAGAAGCTGAACAAACTAACATGCAAGCTTCAGTTGATGTCATTCAAACTTCAAGTAATGATCTTGGGACTGAAAAATCTACAGCCAGTTCAATCCCAAGCACAACAACTACACCTGATGATTAGATTAGATTGTGGTCGGTATTAGAAACAATAGTTGCATGTGCCAGATCAACCCCAACATTCGGAAGACCCTCATTTAAATATGACAATTCAGTGAAGAGCCCAACAATCGGAGGAATCAAAATCCTCTTAAATAGTGGAAAACAAGGTCACAAACTTATCCAAGATTAGGAAAGTTCGCGAAAAAATATTTAGGAGTACCATCAACTTCTGTGTGAGAGAATATTTCCAAAAACAGGCCACATAATATCGGACTGGCGAAGTAGACGAAGACCAAAAAATTTGCGGATGATGGTTTATTTTAATTTCGAATAAAAAATTTTTAAATTTTCATTAAGCTTGGTATAAAGTTCCTTCTCTATTGGTATTTGTCAAGAGCAATTTATTTATATTCTTAAAAATAAAACTGTTTTCTTACTAATTAATCTTTTTTAAATCTTTTAAGAATGTCATGCTCATATATGCTACATATTTTCCGTTGTTGTCGTAAGGGTACACATTTTTTTTGAGCTGTCCTCGCAGATAGTAGTAATAGTAATGAGTAACGATATAAAAGTAATGATTACTACGATTGAAAGTAATGATTCGTTATCATTACTCAAAAGTAACGAAATTTCCCATCACTAATAGACATAGCTCACGAGTCAGGAATTTTTAATGAAACACTCAAGTCAAAATGAGAAAACAAGAACACGCACACATTCATATGCATAATCGGTATATGGACGGTTCCGTTGCTGCTGCAAATCAAGTGTGGAAATGGTGATTGTTGTCTAACCGGTTTGAGGATTGTATCCAGAATACTATTGTGGAAAGGCCCAATAAGATGAAACAGGCAAATGTCTGCGAATCTTCCGAAGCAGCACAAGGCTCCATTTTCGAGCCATCCCTGTAGGGTGCTGCATATAGCGGTTTCTTGCGCCTTGAAGTGCCAGAAGGTCTACTCTTGGTAGGTTAGGCTGATGATGTAGCAGCTGTCATTACCTCTAGAAATATCTACCTTGCTCAGCTCAAATTAAATAAAGTAATGAGACAAGTTGAAGGATGTATGGAAAACCATGGTCTCCAGGATACTAGCTGTCATACCCATGACGGTTGGCTCCGAAGTAGTCGAAACCAAAAAATCTGGGGAGTACACTTGACTCCAAGCTTTTTTATGGAAATCATATCCGACAAGCCTACGATAGGACATTGGGGACTGTAATTTCGCTGAGCAGATTCATGGAGGAGCATTACAAAACGCAAGTAGCTACCGTACGATATCAGGTAACGCCATGTGGGGTCAATTCCAGTTGACTTATTGGCAAACGAGTGTAGGGAGGTCTATCTGAAATGAGAAGAGAAGTAGCAACCGAACAAACGCTTGCCTTTTGCCGAGGAACGTTTGGCGACGAGCACAACGGGAGCATTCACGACTAAGCTGATCCGCGCTATAAAAAATTGGCTTAATCGTGACCATCTCGTGCAGCCGGAATTCGCAAAAACTTGGTATGATTACAACGATTTCTTTCATGTTGGGTTTCAGTCATTTATTTACAGTTAATTAAAGCAGCTAAAATAAAAAAAATCAAACACGAGCTGCAATTTTTAATCCCTAACACTGAACATATTTCGCCTTTCTTAATAGAATAAATCAATAAATCAATAAAATAAATAATAAATAAATAATAAATCTTCATATTTCGCCTTTCTTAATGTTTTTTTACATGTGGCAGCACTCACTAATATTTGACAGGTATTATATAATATATATTTCATTTTAAGTACTTAAAATTTGTATGGTATTTGTTTCACTCGGATAAAATATGACGAAATTAAAAAAAAAAAAAAATGATTTGGGGGAGATTATATTACATTATACTTTTGCAGAAATTTTTTTGCTTAAATTACACGGAAAAGTATCGTTTGGTTGCGGGAAATTAATTAACAATGATAATATTATACTTTATCGAACAGAATTCGTAAAGAAACGACTTCGACGTTTTCGAAACGACGCTTTCGACACCGAGGTTTAGAAACATGAAAAACTACAAAAAAAAATGAATCTACTGAATTAGAACCAAAACAAGATGAACATTTTCGGGGGGCCAGGTAGCTCTGCTCGCTAAGGCGTCAGGCTGAAAAGCGGCGTGCTACGGGGCCTGCGGGTTCGAATTTCGCCAGTGCCATGGCTGTAAGTGCGAATGCGTGTGATTGTTTATGAGGGGATGGCAAATGGGCCCAAACTGGTGGCCTAATGCTAGCCGCGTTCCCGGCAGCCCTCTCCACTAACTAACTAAGATGAAAATTCATCCCAAATACAGTCAAAACTAGCTGTTGCATTCATTGTTATACAATGATATATTCCATAGCGTTCGCAAAAGATGGTAATAATTCAAAAACAATAATTTTTCGGAGGAGACCAATGAAGAATATAAGTGACATTTACTTTGCTACCGATCTATCTAAAATAGCGAAAACAATATATTTTTTTCGACTAAAACGTGATATTTTTTCGAAGCACTCTAAGAAAGTATCTCTAAGAGATTTGCTTCAATTTCAATTTACACCCAATTCTAGACAAATTACTTTACAATAACTCTTAATTTAGAGCTATAACAAATCTCAACTTAAAAATAACTCAGGCATATGTATCGCATGAACACAAAACACACTCAAAGGTTTCAATTGTTTATTTCAACAGAAAATTGTCTAGACACTATTCAATGAAACCTACACAAATACTCCTATACAAATACTTGATTTACAGGTCATATAAGGACACCTGCAACAACACCCATCTCCCAACACATCTGTCTGCCAGTTTACGATTTAACAACTTGTTCTTCTTTGTGCCTCCAGTCAAGCCGAACATATATCATAGTATTGAAATGAACATTTCCAAACGAACAACAAGAAGGAAAACCTAGCCATAGCAGAGGAATAGGGCAGGTGAATGCGCTAATCAAACGATCCAAGATTCGTTTCGAAGAACCTGGAATATGTATGCTAGAGCAATTAAGCATTTACCATTAAAGCACATTCGTTTTATGAATTTCATTTTAGAATTCACATTAGCTCATAAATACTTGAAAAGTTCAAATTTCGAAAACAAAAACATCTTTCATTGATTTGAAAATATGCTGCAAAAGCAGATTTTTGTGAAACATGTTCAGAGACGTCAGATAAGCATAATTCAAAAAAAAATCCAATAAAATTTCTATATGGCTGTTTAATTAACATTCATAATTCTTAAAAGTATTTTGTATGACGTAAATTTTCTATTTATTTGCTTTTCATTCATTTTTATCGAGTTTTTTTTTTTTGAACAAATCGTCAGATCTAGATCTAAATGTAGACAAAAAGGCAATTTGCGTTTACTTAATCGACCGATACTTACTATTACATCTTTCCATTTTGCTTTTATTTCAACAGGCACATTTTACCACGTTCTTTATTTACTTCTTCTCAGAAAAGATACTTTGCCTGGGACACTCATCAAATCAAATAGAAAATAAAAGTCTTAATTCTGAAATCGTTTTAAGTTAAGAGTTTCAATCTCGTACTGTAGAGGGTCGTTGAGTTTTTTATATCAGCAATTAAATTTTTCAACTATGAATGTAATGTTTTTGGTCATTAAATCTAATCAAATTTGAAGTGAAAAAGTCTGTTTCAAAGAAAAAAATCTAATTTGAGAAAATCAGAGAAAGTACGCTACTTAAGCACATCAGAAGCATTTCGAATGCATGTTTTCACATACAAGTAAAATAAACAAAACATGATTTTTCGCGTAATTTGCTCTAAATCGCGGCAACAGAATGCGAATCAGCATGAACATGCCAAAAAAAAATTGAAAAATAAATAAAATTAATTCAATCCAGTTGAGTTGAAGTATGTTAACTTCAAAGATACTTGAAATATGATGGGCACGGGCAAGTATAATAAGTGGTAGATAATGATATGCTGAGTGATCGGGAAGTGCAGGAAAATATGTATGTCTAGCTACCTATCATATATACTTACGAACGGTACACGTCCGGTATTTTAAATTTAATGGCTCATGATATTTAAATTTATGACATAATTGAAATAAATAGACGGGCAATTTAGAATATGTGAGCCGGCGTGAGTTGAATAGACTAGAGGCAGCCTAATGGTAGCGTAGCGTATGGATTGGTTGTCGGTTGATGTTATCGTTGTCTTCTTCAAAGCTTGGCTCATTGCCTGGCCTTCGTCAATTGAATGAAACAATTATATTCCTGTCCACTGCAATGGAGTTGGTGTCGTTGTTGGGAGGTTAAGGTGGTGGGTACGAATGCATTTGGAGAATTTCGAAATTTAGAACTTTTATCGTAACTCTCACAAAGACAGTAATGATTTCTATTAATTCTAGCTCACGCTTATTAAAAGTGATGAATATGATTAGAGGATAGATAGTAAATCATGTTGCTAAATGTGAGGAAATAAGCTTGATGTTGTTCAATGGTTTTGTTATGGAAACATGGTGAAATTCAAAAGCTACAAATTTTTGCATGTGTAACCGAACGAGTATATGTTGTATGGCAACTTTTCTCCAAATGGATGAATTATAGCAAAAATGAGGGCAAGGGAGTTATGTTTGGCTTTGACCATATTGGCTGTGACCATTGTTCCTGTGGTGAAGAAGTCAATAAGTGACGTTTCGGAGAATTTAGCGTTCAAATAACTAGCGAAATTTGAACGCTAAATTAAAGTTTATTTGAGGATGTAGAAGACCAAATAAGGGCTCCAAATAAGTTGTCTACCGGCATATGTGCTTTATCAGCTGCCGGTAGACGACTTATTCGCCTTGGAAGCTATGGCTGAATTTGATATGAAAATATAGCTGGATAAAGTGAAATGCTAGAGCTACTTTGTTCAGACAGGATTGGTTAAGCTGGCTGGGCTAAAGTGATGATCAAGTTAATTACCTGACAATTTAACTGTTTTTTCGCTGATTAATGATGATCAGCTTGCCTTTTTCGTCTTTTTCTGGAGTCCTTGTAGCCACCTTTGAAAAAGTTCAGTTCGCTTTTGCCGGTTCGCGAATTTTTATACTACACCTGCTACAAAGTGAGTGTTGAGCTAGGAGTTCCAAAAAAGGATATCATCTTCGCTCAGATTGACAACCATGCCTGTGTGTGAGCTATACAGATAGTAAAAATATTGAAAAGAATCTGTCTAAGAAAGGGGTTTATTGGTACAACTGATTTTATAGGGAACTAATTAGAGAAAGCCCAGAAACAACTCGCATTCATGGCGTAATGGTGTCACCCTGGAAATTGGCTTATCCATGTGTACACCAATGGCTCAAAGAACAATCGAGTCGAGTCTAAATCTCAATCTGTCCCTCCGTATATCAGACTATTGTAGTGTCTTTCAGGCAGAGGTTGTGGCTATTTTTCAGCCAATTAACTGACTTCTGTGTAATCGAATATTCGGAGTAAATATTGGTATTTTCATAGACAGCTATGCGACTGTAAAATCTCTTCCTCGTCCTTGCACATTATCCATGATTGTTGCTGAATACCGTGAATTTCTTAGGGAGCTGTCGAGACACTCGGCATTACAATGACTTCTGTTGGAGTTTTGACTCTGAGAACGAGGAGGAATTCGTCTTTCATCTCATGTGCCAGTGCCCGGAATTGGCGAGGAGAAGGGTGATGGTACTTGCTTGGTGCACTCTTTTTCTCAAATCTGACTGAACTATCACTGGTCAATTTAAAGGAATAGTGCAGTTCATCAAAGGAAGCAAATAGTTTCCTGACTTTAGTGAATAGGAGAGAGAAAAAATTACTGTGGCATCAGAACGGGCCTCTCTTGTGCCTAAGTGCGTCTGTCAGTAGATCTCTGTCGATCGGCAGCCACTTTAACTTAACCTAAGCCCCGTTAAAGGTGTCAATGTCACTAAGGAAACTTTCTATGATCTTGATGATGTATGTTGAAATTCGAAATCCATCTGGATACCATCAATCCATACATAGTCGAATGTCTTTTGCAGATCAATCCGAACCATTTTATTCTGAATGCTATCGCTTACTACCTTTTGTAGGATCATTAGTAGTGCTAATGCCGAACTGCCTATGGTATGATCTAACTGTCCCTGAATTACCTTTTCTGGTATTTTTTTATAAATGTGAGGGCAGGGATATGAGACCCTCTTAAGAACATGAGGCATTTGGAACGGCCGATATTTTCGCGACTTTCAAGTAAAGCGATAATAGCCAATATTGAGGCTTGAGTTACAGAGAGCCCAAAGCAGGCTAGATGCTTTTTTTGAAACTTTTTCCCCTGAGGGCGTTTTTCAAGAATTGGTCGACACCAGAGAGCAGCAGAGATTCTCCGCTCACAAAGCATTCGTGGCCTCGGTGATCTCTAGAGGGGTTCAATGGACTGAGAAAGATAGGGTTGCCGACGAACGATTGAGACGGATGTTTTGACGATTTTGGCGAAATTAGGATCAGACCTACATTTTTTCCCGAGGTAGATAGCAATAGTATTGACAGCGCTAACTTGCCAATGGGCTCCATAGAGTGGAGCGGAACGGGAATAAAGTTTATGCAAGGGACGTGAACAGAAGCCATGTGTAAAATTCGGCCAATAAAGCAGATAATGTGAGTTTAACTTGTGTATTTCCATTTCTTAAATACTGATTCTAATAAGCGACTAAATAGTATCTGCAATAGATTTATCGTCAGGGAGTATACTACCGTTATAAGCAAAATTAGTTCTTAATCTTTTTAATCTTTATACTATTGAGTTCCTTGAACACATCACGACCAGGGACGACTTTGTGTTCTTCGATTTTCTTATAGAAGTGGGCGTTGGTATTGAATATTGATGCCCTGGATCAGAGTAGAAGTGTATTTATATGGGAGAGCAAAGTTTGGTGTTTTTCTTGGAATAACTAAACCATTGATTACCGAGGATATAAAATGGTTGACGCTTTCGAGAGCTTTATCGATTTCTTAGAAGAGATTTTGCGTGGACTTAAAATTGAAGGTTAGAGCTAGTGCTTGAGTAGCCTAGTGGGTAGAGCACGGGCTTCTTGCATGTGGGGTCCCTGGTTCGAATTCAGGTTCGGCCGAGGGTCCACGCACCAAGCTTTAAGTTCATCTAGCTCTGGTTAGGTACCTGATTTAAATCAGGGGTAAAGTGAGTCGTAAAACTAATCACTGCACACTCGTATTCACAATGATTAAAAACATTGTAATTAAGCTCTCTACCAGCTAGCTGATGATCAAACTCAATATTGTGAAGTCGGCATTCAAATTTGTCGAATATTGGAAGATATCTTACGAGTTTCGAGGGCACGAGAAGTAAGTCAATAATTCACGAAGAGCGCTCGAAGGTGGATTCTTGTGGAACGAAGCCATAGCTACTGTCGGTGTGGTAAGCCCATGGCAGTGACCGAGCATTTATGTCACCTCAAAGATGATAAGATCCTGAGAAGATGCGGTCGGTTGAATAGTGTCGAGATCCTGCGGTAGCCCAGAACCTCTGAACTGGTGATGAGTATGAATGCCAACAAATGCAATTAAAAAGAAATGCTGGAAATTTATGCAAAGTCCTGCGATGAAATGTCTTTGGGGGTTTGCTCCGCTTTTTGAATAGAAGAACTGTTTTCAATTTAAATAAATTTCGTAGTCATCCATGGCGAAACGATGACGGAACTAGACCTTAGTCTGTGACAGAAACAGAATGTCAGAACTTTTTTTAGATCAACAAATATTGACCCGAGTTTCTTTTGTAGAAGGTAACTAAACTAGTTATATTTAAGGCTGCCAACTTAAGAGGATGCATTGCTAGTTAGACGAAGGATGAGTTTCCTCAAGTTTGGAATAAAATTACTAGATTTGAGTACCCAAAATGAAAAGATTGACATACTTCAAAACGTCTATTGACTCGATCGATAGTTGGCAGTTTTGGCAGATCCCATTGTGGAGGTTGTGGGTTCTTTTCGGAGTTTCGCGCAGAGGAAAGTTGAAGGGAGTTAAATTCAAATTGTTCTGACCTAGTGATGGGGTGAATTATATTATATAACTTGGATTAGGTGGGCTGAAAGATAAATTATTGGTAGACAATGCACAAATACAGCTCCAAAAGTTTGTATACGGTACAGTTCTGAATCCAGTCAAAAAAATAATATACAGACAGAATACTAAACGCCAGCAGTGATAGTTACTAATAGCTCTTTCAAATGACTCTGTGAGAGCGGCTCAGTAAAAAAGTGAGAGTAGCTGAGCTTGAAAGAGTCGTTACTTAAAGTAGTAATTACTACTTATGACGTATTATCTTTATTTGCGATAAGTACGCTATACATTTAATTAAATAAATTAAATAATTTGTATTTTAATCTTATTTAAATTGGAAATGATTTCAGAGGACTGAAATTGCTACACACAAACCCCAACCTTAAACTGGACTTTGAGTTATTATTAAATAATATGTGTGTTTTTAGTAAATAATATATTAGTAAATAATATGTTGCAGAAAATAATACAAAATATATATTTTAGTTACATTGTTTTAGCAAATAATATAAAATATATATTATCCCCAGCGTTGTCTAAAACACGTCATGCCACACTTCAAATATATCCAAGCAACAACAAAACCGCCCTTTTTCAATACAATCAATAAGGTCTTAAACTCTTGACAATGCAAGATAACAATAAGGACTAGAAGAATTTAGAATGAGTGTATTGCGGGATAAATCAATAGTGTGTTGAGACGATGGCTGAATAACTTTTCGAGGATAGCTGAACATATACGACCGTACCAATTAAATTATAAGAAAACTATATAAGAAGAATGAACCATGCACAGGACTTTGAAATAGAGGGAACAAAAAAAACCAAATTCAGCGCAGACTTTCCTTAATATTCAGTGAAGTAATCTGAAAAGTCAAAAAAAGCAACACCAAATAGTAGAATGCAACAAAAAGGGTTCAAAAGTGACTGTGCAATAAAGGAGATAATTGTGATTTGAGAATAATTGTGATAATTTTGAATGAATCTTCGAGTATATCTTTTAAAAAGTATCCAAGCAAGTGAATACAATTTCTTCAAATCTTTATTGAACTGAGATTCTTCAGTACACGGACAATTTATTGTGGCAACCAAACTGTAAGTCCAGTGAAGCTACTTTTTACTTCTAAAAATCAAGTTTTTAAGAGAACATTTTATTGTGAAACATAAATTTTTTCGAAATCGCACTATATTTTCAAAATTTTTTCATACACTCAAAAAAAAATACACTCAACTTTCAGTTCATCCCCTTAAAAGCATTATATGAATATTATTCCCTGGCACAATCATAGCAATAGTGGCCTCATCTCTACGAATATGTCTCATAAACGGCCCAAATAGCAGATCAGCCAGCCGTGTCACCTCGCTTCGTCAGTGTCTCATTGTTGCTTAGCTACATATAGTTCATCGAACTTGTGTTTATTCTCGATTTATAATCTACCTCACTTTGAGCAAACATACATTAGAAAATTTACGCAGTTGAAAATGAATTAACATAAATCTAGCATTTATCTGACGATTGACTTGGATTAATGAGTGTAACGAAAGAAAAACGATTTTATGACAATGATTTCAGCATTCGTCGTGGCTGGTGTTGTGAAATCAAATGAATCTGAGCAAGCTAGGCAATGGAATCAGTTTGAAATTTATTCAATTTATTTGGAGCAAATTATTTATTGCTATTTTTTTCAATGATTTCTTCTTTGAGTGGAGAGACTGCAGAAGTCATTAAATTTACAATCTAGTACATCCAATTTCTTCTACATCTTTTCCTCCATCATTTTTTTCCTTGAGCCCTAGCTTTAAACTAGAATTACTTTTTTTTGCAATAACTTGAATTGCAACTAGAACCCGATTGCAGGCCTTGAAATCATAATTTTTCGTTTAAATAAATTTATTTATGATTGTGAAACAAAATTTATGCTCTGTGTTATATGTGTATCTGCATGTATAGTATGTGCAAGCGGCAATATATAATGCAATGGTTGGTTCGTTCGTTTGTTGGCTTATTAAATTATTTATGGCCCCGAGGAATTGTCGGGTAATTTGTATGAGTCGGGCTCTCGTAAATAACCGACAAGATTGAATGGTTGGTTGTAGCGGGCGAGCGAATTGCAGAAGTTGCTTGGCTTTTGTTAGCAACAACACGAGCGGTAGTAGCGCATTGCTGCATAGGTTGAAGAACTGTGAGACTAGCCGACAAATCCAAGTGCATTCTGTGCATGGGAAACTGCTGCAATTCAACAAACTTTGGTTGCAGCAAAGGTACTTACATGCTACCCGCTTGCATTTCAATGCACCATTAGAATTGAAATGTATGCGAGAATAGATTTGCAAGATGTCGAGAAATTCATTTATGTATGTTTCCATTGTAGAAACTATTGTATTTCGAATAATTATTACTGCAAAGACCGGATTCAGAATTTATATATGAATTGAAAAACCCTGAATGGTGCCCCAGTTGTAAAACAAGGCGGATGCGAAAGCCAAAGTCAGTAGCAGTTTGAAATATTACAAAGTAAAAAAAATTCATTGAATGAGACATCGAAGACATGCTCTATTCCACGTGAAGTAATGCTTCGATTTCATGCCGCAATGTCGTTGCAATTGTGCGATCAGCGAATGAAATACATAAATTTGCTTTAATAGTGCAATGTTATCCTTGAAAACGGTTTTGAAAATTGTGAAATATACTAAGCAATATCTTAAGAGAATGTATCGTGAGTAAAATTTTAATTGTTTTTATTTATTGAAACAGGCTATTTTAGAGGTGTAATCAAATTTCCAATTATTATTTTTTCATATCAAACCCAGGTTACAGGGTATGAACCACATCTTGCATTTTTTTTTTCTTTGAAATATATCCTAGATCACTTTTGATGAAACTGTGTACATTTAAAAAGATTTTCTGTAATTTTTACCTTATTTGGATAATTATACCTAACAATACCTTCTTACGTAGTGTATTATGAAAAATCGACCATGATCACTTACCTAGAAAAAAAAAAAAATTAATTAGTCCCATACAGTAGTCGGTCGTTTAAAAATTGAAAAAAAGTTTGAGGGAATATAAACAAAATATTTTGTCAAATAATTGAAAATGCTGTAAGCGCAAAAAATAATTGATGAACTTTAATTTATAATACAGGCAGTAAAAGAATCGATTTTTTCAACTCGAAAAATTTGCTTTGTAGTTAAAAGCAAGGTTTCCGCCTTTAAAACTAGGTATGTATGTACACATGCATGTTTTAGCAGATATACATTCGCATTTCAAAGTAAAACTCAAAAAACGTAAAGATATTTATTGACAGCCGTCATTTTAATTTCTTTTCTGTGTCCATAATTTTACTGCTGTCATTGGAAAAGTTAGATTCGAATTTTCTTTAATTCGAAAAACAAAAAATGAGAGCGGACCGGGAATGGAACTCTGCAAATCACTGGAACGAGGACAGAGTGAGGAGGACGAAGAAAAAAGGACATAAAGTCCGACTGTCCACTGATTCCATGCTTCATAGATGCGCACTATTCATTTTACGCTTTGAGTACGCTTGCGTGCAGCTTCCAATACAATTCAATTGGAGTGTGTCTATTGGCGCGTCAGAGACACAATTTTGTCGTAGCCTGCCGACTAGAGATAGGGAAAAGCGATCGCAGCTCGCCACTCTTGGCTCTTTCTAACAGTGTTGCGCCGTATTCTCAGTATGCTGTTTGCTGCACATTTCATTAAGTCTAGTAGAACGAAAGCTTTCGCTCGCAGACTATGCTGTGTTTTTTCAGGCGCTGCACTGTAAAAAAAGAGCCATGAGTGGTAAGCATGATCGCTTTTGCCCAGCTCTGCTACCGACAAAAGTTTTTGCAGCAAGGCGTACAATGCATCGCATTTGGGTAGTGAATAACACGTTAAAAAAATTCTATGGTAATTCAATTTTATTTTGGTCTCAAGGTAATAGTGAACTGAACAGGCTATTTAAGCCTTCTTTTCATAATAATGCTCCCTTGAAAATGTATAATACTCTCTTGCCAGAAGACATATTGTCTTGAGGCCACCTGACCACTGAGGCGTAGCATAATAGACGAGTCCTAAACATTTTACGCTTGGAGTACGCTTGCGTGTAGCTTCCAATACGATTCAATTGGAAAGTATCCATTGCAGCAATAGAGACACGCTTTTGTCGCAGCATGCTATCGGTATATAGCCTGTTGGTAAGAATGTTTCCAATTTTCAATGAATCGCATTTGGGAAGTGAAAAAAGCGTTTAAAAAAAATAATATGAAAGGTCAACTTGATTTTTATCGTAAGATAGCTGTGAATTGTATGAGTATTTAAGTTCATAGCAGCCTTTTACCAGGAGACATGTCATCTTAAGTTTTGTGCTTTTTGTGTGTGTGGGACAATAAAGTTCAAAAGCTTCATTCTATAAAATGATTTAAATTTTCGATCGTTTTACAATAATCCACGAGCAGGCACGGGCAACCTGCAATTTGTATTATTTTTAATGCAAGGATGTATCTCCTTTTAATGTATGGATGTATCTATATTGTAAAAGTAGAATATAATATTTTCTTATTTGCAAGTAAATTTCAAAGCTGTCGACTAAAATAATACAGTGTAAAATTTTTGCGAAGAGACATTAGCTAGACTGGCAAATCTATGACCTGCGTTCAGGTGGACAAACACAGTAGCCGTGGTGTATCGTCGCATTGTGTGCTACGAGGGCAAATCTATGAATCGACGCTTCCATGGATATTGCAATAAAGTGCTTAAAGGTACTGAAATATATTGAAGGAAAGAAGGGAATTAAGCTTCACGCAAATTTCGAGATAAACAGAATCAAGTGCTTTTAAAAAATTGGTGTAAAATTGGTGTAATGTTCATGTAAAGCAGAAGCAACCTAGTTGGAGAAGGTTGGGTGTGAAACATCTGTCCATGAGAAATTCATGCTGCTCAACAGCAAAACATGGATGGAATTAGCTTATTTTTAGCAACTCTTCCCAGTACTTTATCATAGCAGTAAAGAAAGAATTAGAAATATAGATAGAAATACAGCCTGAGTCAGCAGTGTTGTGAATCTGTAAGATATGAGCAAATTTTTCTGTTGGGATTGGAAGGAGTCAGAGGAGAAATTAAGACTGAAAACGATAAAAAAGGAACACACAGCAACGAAGGGAGTGATTTAGCTAGCAAGTTTGGGATACGATCAGGACCGCTATGAATATTTAGGCTAAGTGAATAGATAATGGTTTCGATTTCTTTAAGGGCCGTTTAGGTGGAATAAAAAATTGATGCAATAGTAAATGGGTAAATATAAGGTGAGACTGAAGATCGCTGGGAATCGATAATATTTTTAAAGGGAACAATAATATAATGCCAGAAGGATCTATGGTGGTTGCACAAAATAGTAATATAGAAAACACCGCACGTGGCTTGTCTAGCGATAATTTTTGATCGCTGTTCGTTGCCTGGGAGATTCTATGAATCAACAATGAAATTCTGAAGCTCTATATTTGGCTCGAGTAACGTTCTTAATCTAGAGAGCAAAAGTTACATCGAATCAAAACCAAGGAGTTTAATTGCATTTACGCAGACGGCTGGTAGGATAGGTGGTTGTAAACTTGCTCTGACCAAAAGGAAGGTAATTAAAAAGGAGTCCCAATTAATTAAGTTGATTTCGTTAGCCATAATTTCGAGGTCAACTTTTTAATAATTAAAATGTTAAGGGTTTATGGGAATTTTAAAGGTGAAAAAGTCGATAGAAATCACAATGTTAGAAGGGGAATGATGCATATCCAGAGGAACTTAAGCCATAGGAACAGCTTGTAGAGTAATATTGTGGGAGGGGATGTTTTAAAGGACGAAATCGTGTGATTGATATTGTAATTATGATAATTAAAAGAAATTGAACTGAGAGATTCAGCATAGTGATGAAGTGGTAGCAGTTAATATGTAGTAAACTGCCACCAGTTTATAATAAAATTTTTTTTGGATGAAAGTAGCGAAGAGAAAGTTGTATCTAAAATAAGGTTGAATAAATTAAAAACGCCACATACATTTTAGAAGAAGAAGGGAAAACGATTGATGTTGTAGTTGGAAGACTCCATACAAAATTGATTGTAGACTGAAACAGAATTATATGAAATATATAAGGAGAAGGAAGAAAGGAGCTAAGGCAACACGAATTACATTACATTCAACTGGCGGTAATGGAAAAAAAAATCACGCTTGAGCTTACCTAGAAGGGAATTGTGGACGGCAACTAAAACAACACTACCATCATATTTAACCGTCGTCAACCAATCACGGCCGATAAAAAACTACGTGAAAATTATTTTATTTCATTATCGTTATACCCTCCTGTAAGCCAAGTTTCGACTGGGGAAATTATAAAATATGATGACGAAGATACTGAGAGCAAAAACGCGTCAGGTCACAAAGGTTGTGATAATATATGCACAATTATGTTTGGGTACAAAAGCTGCGCTCCGTGTTGGAGCGGAAATTACAACCAATTTTTGGAGCGAATTTCCTCAATAAGGTATCAAGGGGCCAGAAGTTATTCATAAGCCAAATTATCTTATAGTATCAACGAGTAACGAAAGAGGCAATTGACAATTCACCACTCGTCAAACCGGTCTAGTTTGAATGATTCAGGTAATCCGGTTAAAAGATTCAGATAGAAACTTTGACGTGTAAATAGAAAATATCATCGTTATTTCATAAATGGATTTTTACTAGACGTACTTAAAAGTACAACTATGGAAACAACAAATTTTTCTTAATACAGCAGCAGGCATTCAATAAATTCAACACAAAATAAATTCACTACTAATATTTTTGTTAAGCTGAAAATGTCACTTCCATGAGCGATATACAGCAGGAAATTCTCGTTGGAATGTTTATCAACATTGCGATGGTTCTAAGATAATGAGATGAATGCATTTCGTATGAAGTGAGGTAAACAGAAATTTCGTTCATAAGATAAGAAAGCATATTGCATGAATTTCGTGAAGTCGGTTAGTGAGTCATTGAAGCTTATGAATATGCAAGAATGCTTCTTTATAAATGAAAAAATAATAATTGAAAAATATATTTTTCTGTCACGTATTTTCATAAAACGGAGTTAAATTAGTTATTTTTTTTTAGTTTTTTAATTGATCGATCTACAATATTATCTCTCCATGTTTATGCATTGAAAGCTTGATCTTTGCCAATTCATTTGCATGAAATAAAATTTCTTCTTTATATTCAAATCCTAATTTAATGCCACTTAATCACCATAATAGCACTTTTGATTATCACAAAACAACAGCAGACTAACTCATCCATTAGTATTTTTTCATAAAAGACCCAAACAAAAATGGAATAATTAACTTTCTGACTTTTGATCTTCATCTTTCTCTAATTTGTCTTCATATGTTTTAGCTTTCTCATTTTTGAAATTCTCAAGATAAGTTTTTCATACCAAGAACCCGCTGTGATAAGATTTATCATAGAAGACAGAATTTTATATTTATAGAATTGTAAATCCATTCTCAGACATAAGATGCTGGTATGTTTTTGAAATACTATTGGTGCTAATAAATTATGATTTGCATCATTGATTAGCCATTGTCTGTGATGAACAGTGTGCTTGTGGGCTGGTTCTCATACAGCTCTAGCACATAATAGAGTCTTTTTCGCGATCATGTTAAATTCAGATGAACTAAACTCAGTCTATATTCGATTTTTTGTTAAAAACCGAGCTATTATCGTTCTAAAAAATAAAAACTAAAGATTTCGTTGTTATTTCGTCGGCCTAGCTTTGCGGTGGTCTTATTTTTGTTTCGTTTTGACAGACCGGTTACTAAAACAGCGCATGAGTGATAGCCAATTAAAACAGCAATTTCGCGAATATCGCTAGTGTTGAATCATCAATTAAAGAATATCATAACGAACTTTTTTCTAGCATACGACCAGATATGAATACCGGCCGAGCGTTAAGGCGTTCCACGCTACCAGCAAATGGTTTTGTCGCCGGTTAGGCTGATTCGATAACGATTTTTATTTTCAATCTGATTCCAGTTGATATGACGACAGTTTTGTTCTTGGTCTTTTTCATTTCTTTTTTTACTTCGATTTGATTTATAGCATCTGAACAATTTCTACGAGCTATGACCGGTTCATGTATGTTTTTCAATGTGCCTATTAGTAATGAAAAGTATCGTTGACGTCGATTTAATTGCACACACAGAATTACATAGTTGTCGTTGTCATTGTTTTTATTGTCGGATTTCTATATTTTTATTTTACTGAGGAAAGAGTTAAGATAAGACTGAGACGCGTAGTCCGGAGGAGGCTCGCTCGTTCGTTGATATTCTAAGTGTGGACTGCGGCGCTTTAGATTCTAGCCGAGGTTAGGAATGTTAATAATTTGAAAATTAATTGAGAAGCTCCATAATTTACGATCGTACATAGTAATGACTGAGTTGGTCGGTGATGATAAGGAGGTTAGGTCGTTGAAGTAATTATGATGGTCGTGTTTTGTAATAAAATATTCTGATTTTTTTTTATGAATTGAGGTTTCGAGGTAGTTGACCGAATTTAACGTTTTTATGACTGTCAGAATAGCTTTCGAATGAATAATCGGAATATTTCAGTATTTTTTTGTTGTTGGTTGTAAAAGTTTTAAGTTTGTAAATTTGTTAATTAATTACGTAGTAGTTAGTTTAACGATTGACCTGAATACTTGTGGATGATGTTTTCTTCAGTTAATATATAAATTCCACTTGCATTTTTGTCTACGTGTGTTGGATTTATTTAAACAATTAATCGCTCAACAATTCGTTATGTGAATTCATTGAAAATCTCCCACCATAGAGATCACGAGGCGAGGATGATATTGTTAGCAGTTCGATTTCAAGATTTCAAGCAATCATCAGTTCAAATCGAGAGAAAACATAGAAATAAATACTAATGAGAGACTGCTGATTCAAATACAGGTTGTACTAAAACTCTTACTTTCGCCAATATTATTATTTAAAGCCAGGTGCATGAAACATCCAAACACGTGAGTAGAATGAGGTGGTAATGACTGGTCAGCGTTGGTCTTACTTCCGTCTGACAAAAGAAGGGAGAACGTTGATAAATACTAAGAACAGCAATGGATCAAATACCAAACCTTGAGGAACTCCAGAAAAAACAGAAATCTAACAATCAAACATAAAATGGCCATTCTAGTACGACTAGTGCTGATAAACAGACAAATAATGTTTTTTTGTTTTGTTTTTAAACTAAAAATGTTATGACATCTGTGTGCGAAAAAAAGGTAGCTCGAATGCAATCGCAATAGTTTCATAACTGGACACACGATGGCATTCGACCTGCATTGTTACGCATAATATGATCAAAACCGGCTGCACGTTGCGATTTGATTGTACGGTAGCGTTAAGCCTAATTACCGGTCAAGTCTAGCTTGCTTGCAAATGCAAGGTAATTCATTGGCCTTGTCACAGCTAATTTTGAATTTGCAACAATAATGATAACGCCAGCCGCGATGCAAGCTGGTCAAGTTGCGGAAGGACATCTGAGGGATTGAAAAGTCAATCGTCTACGAAAACGATTGCTTCTAGTAAATCGTGATTCTTAATCGTCTTCGTAGACGATAGCACTGAGATTTGTTGGAAACTTGAGTTGTGTCGAAGCAAAACTTAAGGCAACGTAGCACCTCCAAATTTTTGAAAAATTGATTTTTGTTTTTTGATTGAATATGTTAGAATGGAACTTTTAAAACATGATTTTAATAATATAAAATTGAAATTCTAAAAAAAAAAAATTTTGTGAGTATGTATAGCGAAGCGCCCCAAGGTCATTTTTTCTATGATTTTCGTTGACTTCGCTATATCGCTACATCGACATAACCCAAAGTGTAGACAAGATAAGTGAGTCATCTCCTTTAAAAGAAGCAAAAAAACAGTTGGCAAAAAAAAAAACAAAAATATAGCTGTAAAAAAGTGTAGAATCTCCAAAAAAAGGTCCGAAAAAAGTTCAACTGACACTAAAATTAATGAAAAGTTTTGCCACATATTATGGCCTAGCTATACGACGAAATCCTGATTCAGTTGAAAATATGCGCAAATAAATTTGGGCAGCGTATTACCACAAAATTTCAACTGATGAGAACCCTCAACACTGTTATTGTCCTGTTGGAGAAACGACTTGGTGTAACTGGCGCAAGGCGGAGGCAGCTGGTGATAATGCATTAAAAAATTTCAAGTATCCTCTACCTTTAGATGATGAGGTATAAGAAATTTTAAAGCCTATTTATGCTGACTTATCATCAAAAGATTTATTAAAGCGCTGCTTGGGCAATTTTACGCAGAATAATAACGAAAGCTAAAATTCTTGTGTTTGGAATTTGGCCCCCAAACATACTTTTTGTGGGAAAACGTGTTAAATATGGCTGCAAATATTTCTGCATGTACATTTAATGAAGGATTTATAGCTATCTTGAAAATAATGCAAGTTATGGGAGTTACGATTAGCGAACGTGCGCTGGAACATGCAGAACATAGAGATGCTGCAAGAATCAACCAGGCGGAAAAACACTCGACTGAGGCATCTAAAGAGGCCAGAACTGCTCGAAGGGAGCAAAAATCTTTGGAAAAGGAGGAGTATGAGCAAGAAGAAAGTACATTGTATGGTCCAGGCATCGCAGATTAATTTTCAGTAAGATTTATTGCAAAAAATATTGAATTTTAACTTTAAGCGCGATTTTCTCGAAACAACGTTTTGCAAGTTGGCGTGCATGATTAAGAAAAACAATATTATCCAATCGTTCTGAAATTTTAACACGTTAATTTGCACATGTTGATGCTCAGAATGAACTACGGATGAAAAAATCGGCACTAAATTTTTTTAGTTATAACCGATTTCTACGGAAAAAAAACATCGATTTTCGAAAAAACGCCGCAATTTTGTTATTTTTCAACCAAATTTTTTTTTTTAGTTCATTCCAAGGCCGCTTTGATGTTGATCAAAACCACGTTTTTGTTTGTTTTTTCAGACTTTCCTGACGACAGTTATCATGCACGCCAGGTTTGTAGCAGACGACAAGGGGCCACAAAACATTTTTAACAATTTTTTTAATGTAGTATAAAAGAAGTAAAGTATGTGTAAAAAGTTTCATTAAGATACGTTTTTTTATTCAATTAAAAACAAGCCTTTGAAAAAAACATTTATTTTTCAATTTGAAGGTGCTACGTCCCCTTAATGCCAAAAACAATCACCCGAATCTGTTGAACACAGTGTAATCAAGCACTAGAGTTAAAAAGCACATTTTTTGACTGCATTTTACGCGAAGGACTGTAAAAGCTGATAGTTAAAAGAAAGGTTGCAGAAATCACAGTACGTCGAATTTTTTTTCGAAGGCGGAAGGAGTTTTCTTAGTATTTTGGGCTTATTCTATGCTTCAACAGTATACAGAAGCCTACAAAACAGTATCGAAACGTAAAATCTCGCTACTGAATGTTTCGGAATGCATTGATTAGTGTAAAATTGAACATCGTGCATTAGGACAGATTATGAAGTATTTTAATTATACTGCTTTACTGTGTTAAGGAATAACACCAAATAACAAAAAAAATCTAAGTAAGATGTAAAAACTCCCTGCCAAGTTTGCGATGCAATTGAATTTATGTTAATTTCTTACATTTTTAGTCTCGTGGTTAGAGCACCACTGGCTTCTGGCGTGTGGGGTCCCTGGTTCAAATCCAGGTTCGGGCGAGAGACCGCTCACCAAACTTTGAGTTCATCTAGCTCTGAATAGGTATCTGATGTAAATCAGGGATAAAGTGAGTCGTGTAACTAATCAGTCTGCACTCGTATTCACACTGATTGTAAAAGCTTTCTACTTTCTCTAGCTTTCTCTAAATAAAAGCTTTCTACCAGCTTTAGCCCCTAGACCTGGCAAAAGGCTGTCTTAGGATTACTTTACTTTAAATTTTGATGATTAACCAATTTATATGTACATGTTCAAGACAATTTGTTAGCATGCAGTACCATCTCCTAGCTGCTGAGCTACGATTCGTTCCTAAAACTGACTGATCCGTTCCCGATTGAAACCCGTGACCGTGAAACCCGTAACACAAGAGTAGGTGGTTGGCCTAAAATCTGTGTTGTGGCGGCGGCTGCTAACAGCTTTTCCGTAACAAAAGTATGAAGCTTTAAACCTGCTAAAAGCTGTCCGACTATAACCCGTTCAAGGCTTGTGGGTTGAACTTGGCAGAAACCTTAATCACAACCAGTGCACAATATATACGACTGTAGAGTGTCACCACTCACGGCTGCGTTAACTCAGAACACAAGGTGCGTTTTTTTTGCATACCCGAGCAGATCAAATTTTGTTAAGTATATTGAATACAACAACAAAATTGATAATACTTAACACTCGGGTGTGCAAAAAACGCACCTACAGTGCATGATCATAGATTTTCGTTCGTAGTTGGATTCGAACCAGGAACCGTGCAAACTAGCCGCGCCGGTGCCTACTCAATAACATAAGCTATAACCTGTTAATAAGAAGCCATACCCATTAATTTATATTCTCATTTTTAAATCTAGTAACTTTATAGATAGTTTTGAAAGAAATCGAAACGAAAAACCTATAGCGAAAATAGATAAAGAAAAGCGGAATGTTTAGATGCATGTCATCAAAAAGTTAAACAACGATTAATAAGCCGTGATAATATGAGCTATATGTTTTGTGAATCGTATTGTACGGTTGCATAAATTTTCCAAATATTTGATGCCTTCTTCCAAAACCGAATGCAACCAAAACAGGGATAAGTTTGCATTGGTAAGAGATTTTCAATAAGCATGTATCTACGATTTGGTTGATTTAGCAATTATAGAAGGAATCACAGCTATCCAAGATAAGCGTTTAAATCTCTGAGAAAAGAATTTTTTTCCGAAAATTCCCAGAGGCGAAAATTTTAGCCCTAGAATCCTGAAGAGAGTTTTTGCATATATTTACATATTTATTTTAGTGCTAGTTTTAAAAAACCACTCTGTATTCCGACTTAATCATGAAAATGGATCTAAATGACCACCAACCATGATACCAATCACTCATTTTTCGTATTATTATATTATATATATCACAAAAACTGAAAAAATCTCGTTCTCTCAGTCTAATATTTCCCGCACTTCAATTTCATATTTAATAGAAAAATCCTGTTTGCAACAATTAAAAAAAACAATTTTCCACCGCGATACCCTGCCGCCTGAACCGACTAACTCTTCACACTGCCTACATCAATTTAATAAGAGAAAGGAAATTGCGCGCATAGCACCATTAACTGAAAATCATGACACGAAATAAAGGAAATCCAATTGAGTTTATTTGATAGAAAATTGCAATACAGATGGTTAAGATTGTCAGTTATGTGGCACATGTACAACGCCATACTTAATTTCTACATTTCATTTTCTTTCCATTTCCTTCATTTTTCGCCTCCTTGTTCGTACCCCATACCCCTTCCCATCTCAAATAGATACAGCTCCATCACCAGGTGCATTAAGACTCGGCTGTTTGCTACGACTAGTTTACATTTTATGTTCACAAAGTCATACTAATGGCTGAATGTTATATGCTGCTGCTGCAACTCTCGCTATAAGCTTTTCAGTGTCCGTTATAGTAGTTTTCTTGTTTTTATCTGCGACAACGACTAGATACGATTCTTCTCTATGGTTTTATTTTAGAAAGTCCTAATAACCTCCTCTGCAACTATCTCTTCGCTTCTGGTTACAGGGTATAGCAACGTGTTTCGCTTATCTGAAGCCTTACAGTTATTTAGTGTGTGTACAAACATCAACAGACATTTTCGTAAATTATGGATGCTGTATGTGTTGCATTAATATTTATATCCCTATCGATAGATATTCGATATTTATTATTTTCTCGTTTCGAAAATTATCGTTTCGTAAAGTATAATGTAACGAACACAATGAACAGAACGATGTTCGTTATTGATTTTCCTGGTCAATGGAAAGTTTGAAGTCGTGCGCAAAATTTAGGATGTTATTTGCGGATTTGCTGGTCGTTTCCAATGATCGATAGTTGGGAAGAAGTTGTTGTGCAATTTCGACTCGATGTTTGTTAAACGGCTCATAGGCTATGTAGATAACAGTCAATGAGGTTTTCTCAATTAACTGGTTGATTTTTCATTGGGGGCGAATCGTGATTTAGTTTTGATCGTTTCCTACACTCAGTGAATCGACAAATTCAAGTAAGTCCACGAGGTGATTATGTAATTTAAGTCAATGCAATAATGCGAAGCCACTATATTTTCATTGACCTAATATTCCCAAAAATATTAAACATGAAATTTTCACGCAAATTGTATTAATATTCTAATCTCACAAATTGGCTCACGTCAATTCCTTGTAAGTGAAACTGCCAAAACGGAAACACACCTCTCAAAGATCTACAATCTACAATTTGGACAACACATCATTCAAACTTTGTTAATTATAGTCAAATATACATTTCAGTTTGCTCTTTTACGCTTGCGTGTGCATTACTTAATGTTTAGGCAGTTGTGACTCAAAGAGCTTTGTCGTACGTAAACATCTAACGAAGAAAAACTTACATGGTTGGATATTTTCACAAACATTTATAATGAAATCGCGTGTATGAGTATAGAAATTATCTATTTGCAATGGATATTTATCTTTTCGCTGAGCTCACAAATCTTGGCGAAACCATGTCTGCTGTAATTCTTAAAGATTTATTTCTGAATTTGTGCAGCACCTAAATATATTGAAAGAACTAGCTTAGCTTAGTGCAAGATTGCTCTGTTGCAAGCAAGATCTATGTACATGAGCATACCCAGTTAAAATTTCAAGCGTGCACAAGTCTATACATAAGATACAATGTAATGCAATCGCAGATAGTTTTTGTTAATGGAAAAACAGCATCAAGTGGAAATCACGTTTCAATTTTTGTGAAATAAACTTACGGATGATCAACGCAACTTATGTAATTAGAATCTGTCGAAATTTAAATCCTACTCGCCAGTATGTACGTATATCAGTTTTCCAAAAGTTATTTGAATGTTGTAGACCAATCAAAGAATAGAACTACCAAAATGGAAAATTGCAAGAAACATTTTCTAACGATTTGTACTAACGCAAATAAGGTCGTTATTTATCGGATTAATTTACGAGTTGAGTAATTTTTTACCACGGGAAGTGAGGATCAAAATATATGCTTACACATTTTTGTACTATTGCTACACTCACCAGCAGCAACTTTAACGACCACATTCCAAGGAAACTATTTTACTTATTCGCTAAAAAATGGTTTGGGCACGACTAAGTGAAGGATCCTGGCAGTTTTCAGGAGAAACAGGAATCAACTTGAATGGAGAATAGCCCATCAGTGAGTTCCACTATCCAGAATCACTGCATCGTTCATAAGTCGCCATCGCTATTCTAAAATCAAATATGGAATAGAGCGAAATATCCATAAAACCTACGAGTGAACAAGCTCGACTCGGAGTCTCTGCGATTTATTTTCTGAAACAATTACTTTATTGTGAAGTCACTGTAGTGAATGCTAAAAACTAAGCAGTGAATAAAATTAACGTGGTAATGTCATTTCCTACTCGACACTTATGCCATTAGAAGTCTCGAAAGGTTTTTTTTTTACTATAGTACGCTTTGTGCAAACCTGCCAGCAACCCCCCAACAGCCAACCTCGTGATGGTTTTCTATTTTGGATAAAAAGCTAAACAGCAAAATTGCCCGAATTTGGATTCGAACCAGGGAACCAAGATTTTAAGATCCGACGATCGGCTCACTAAGTTACAGGAGCTAATTGAAACCCCAATGTTATATAGCCTGCTATAATGATAGAGACTATATGCACAGGAGTCTTGACTATGTGTATAGCAGTTGAAACTGCTTAGAACTATAGCAATTAGTGTAATATATTCAATTTGACATCTAGTGTTTTTGATTTGTAAAGAGAAAGTATCCCACAAGTTATCTTTGATGGCTTGGTGGGTAATCACTTTTTGACATTTTCTGCCTAGAATATTTTGAACAAACCAAGTATTGATCGTTTGTATATCATACAAAAGCGAGCAGCATCAAATACAATTTTTTTTTGGTTTTTTTAAGTAAGAAGACTGTAATTTCAATGCTAATGATGAATCTGCCTTAGCATTTGAGAAACACTAGTTGATTCATAACTATTTATTAATTAAAGTACTTTTTAGACTGTGCTTGAGAGTCGAGACTATGTGCATAGCAGATAATCCTATTATATACTGGAATTTTAACTATGAAGCAAACACTAATTTTTATTTACACTCCGCGACAACAGGTTGACACTCCTTGGAAAATTAAGTTTGATTTTCTCCTACTCCTTTAATTACTTTTAAATAATCCTAATAACTTTTCGTAACGATGCAAATTGTCGCCTCCGATAAGTACCCTTAAGTACTTGGGAACTCCCGCATGGCCTACATCTAGGTACGATAACTGGTTAAGACAAGCTATAAAAACTCAAGGAATTTCGATCAAGGTATCAGTTTTTAGGTGAAGTTCAGTGCGAAAAGATAATTTAACTCGTTTCTTAATATTGTGAGCCATTAAATAACCTCTGGGATCGGGAAAGCAGCTTGATACGACGGAAATAGAGACTATTTAAAGGATGCGTCAGGATGGTTTTTTTTCCAACTTTTCTTGGGACGTAGTCGTACAGTGGTTTCAAATTATTTGACAGATCCTGAAAACTACGGCAAAAGATACACATGGTTTCAAGTTATTTGAAAGATCCTGAAAACTACGGTAAAAGATACATACCGGGACAAAAGTAAGCTTTAACAGCAGCTGACCAGCGTGAACTAATGACTTGCCAGAGTGCACTTGCCTCATCCGAGCACTTACAACGGAAGAGATTGAGGGAAAAACCAGGCCAGCAACAAAGACACCGGGGTGACCGCTTGGCGTTTGCAACAGACCATTTAAGGTGGAAAAATCGTTACAGAAACGTTGTCTTTACAAATGAAAAGAGGTTCTGTCTGGAATGTACTGATGGCTTTCGTCATTATTTTCATGATCTGAGGAAGAAATAATTGTTTCCGAGAAGTCATGGTTTGGGGAGGAATACGCCATGGCGAAAAGATGAATATAAGCTTTGTCAATCGAAAAATGAACAGCAACGATTACATAAAGGTCCTGGACGAAGAAATTGGCACCTTTTCGGATCATGATTCATTTTACAACAAGAAAACGCACCAGTTTACACGGCAAAGAAGAGTAAAGATGATCTAGAGCGGATTAACGTCCGTGTTCTCCAGTGGCCGGCAGTTTCCTCGCATTCAAACATTATTGAAAATGTTTGGGGACATTTTTCTGGGACAGTTTACTGAGGGGGATAACAATTTGGTGACATGGGAAACCATAAGAAGACGATAGACTGGTTTGGATAAAGTTCCTAGGAAACTTTTAAACATTTTGTACAAATCCCCACAAAGTGGTGGAAGTGCGCATTATATGGAAATAAAAACAAATTAAAAATTTTTTCACCAAAAATCGCAGCCCTGTGTCAACCAGTTATCGTACTTATATAAAGTTCAAGCGGGAATTTTCAAGTACTTAAGGGAGGCGACAGTTTGAATCGTTAGGAAAAGTGATTGCGATTATTTAAGAGTTATTAAACGAGTATCTGCAGAACAAAATTATCTGGAAACTTAATATTTCAAGGATTCTCTCAACCAGCTTTCAAACAAAAGCAAGGCGTATTAACAACAGAACATCACTAAAAAAATTAAATTAATTACACAACACCTCAAACTAAATTAAATTGTACATATCACAAGACTGTTGTTTGTCATTCGATTAAAAATATTTTTAGTTATTTTATGGAACCCTTTTAGCAATATTTTATATCTCAGGGTACTATTCAATTATAGCTGACATGCTATGTTCAATCGAAATATGCGCTATGTAGAGTTTATCAAGTGTGATAATTTGATGCCGGGAGCTATATTTCATAGCTGAGGCGTATAAGACCATAAATGCTGCGCTATGTTGGATGGGAATACACTCTATGTTGATTATTTCATAAAAAAAAAACAAAAATAAACATGTGATTTTCAGAGATGATTTTTAAAGTGTGAAGGTTGGCAAGGTATCTCAACTTAACCGAAATTCAATCGAGAGCCCGCCAAAAGTGATATCCTGGAGAGCCATCAACGACGCGAAAAAAGACTAATTTCTTCTGGATTTCATCGGTGAGCCCGAACTGATACTTTTGTGATGTTAGTATGTCAGATCGTGTGTCAAACGACAACGATTGCTACAACACAGGTTTTTCCGCAAGAGCAATTGTGTGGAAAGACCTGAATCAAAGATATTGCAAATAATACGCGAACCTGGACTCGGATATCATATCCTTTGGGATCCGTTAAACGTGAGCTTTGTCAACAGAGTTATTTGCATTGTTTAGAAATGAAATTGAGGAATGCACAAGTGAACTCAATTAATGCGTTATAAAATTCCAAAAATAAGGAGAAGAAAGAAGCATGACTTAGTGGACTTGACACTTCCGATGGTGTCACCTTCGAAAAAGCTCTTCAATAGACCAAAAGGAGGTTTCGACTTTTTAAAACCTATTCCACAGATCAAAAAACAACACTAGAAATAGGTCAAATTTACTAGACCTCTTATGGATAAGTTGGGGATGTGTTTGATGTGGTAGTTTCAAGACGCTTGATGTTTTTTTTTCTTCAGAAAATCAACGAAGCAGTTAAAGCAGAATCACGCTACCATGGATATCGGCCGCGTAAGATTTTCTTCCAAAATAATCGCTTTAGTTTTCGAGTTATGGTAATTGGAGGCTAGATGGTATCTTTTTCTTCATTCTCCAATGGTGCTGAAGCCACGGCAGATGAAAACTCTAAGAGTATGAAGGTAGGAGGGGTAGCGTGACTGAGATTTAGTATATACACAGCTAGTGTTTCTGAGGAAAAATTAAAATGGAAAAGACTGCATCGCAGATCAAGTGCTAAATTTTGCTGAAAGATTGGTGGCATCGCAACGTCTCCTGTCGTCTAATCGGAGGACCTCGTAGTTGAAGACGTGGATATTTTGTCAGGTTTTTGATGGCGAACTCGGTTCATCTTCGGGGGCTCAAAGTCGCTAAGGCGATCTCTGAAACGATTTTGAAGAGCATCGCAAAGCTGTTACCATTTTCTCCGATAGTATCTTCAGAATCATTCGGCTGCAGGACATGAGCGTTCTGATAAGGAACATAAAAAGTCTCCGTAGGGTATCTGGTGCGTCACAGCTTTGATCCGATAGAAGAGTAGCTCGATAGGAAGTGAGTCCTACAGACCTGAAAATTTCAAGTTCCATTTGTGGATCACCTTTGCAGCTCGATCAGCTGGTGGAATTTTCAAATAAGGATACAATTAAAGCGTACAAAATTCTGCCTGGAGTCTATTCTATGGAGGTCTATCATCAATCCGATCATTCAAATGAATTCAAAATTTAAAAGTGATAAGTGTTTAAAGTAGGAGAGATAGCTATCGTAAGGTAATAGTAATAAAATTATAACAGTTTCTAAAGTAAAAAATCATTCAAAAACAGTTACGAAACTTTTGGAAAAAGTTATAGAAAACATTCTTAAAAGTGGGGGAGAAGAACAAAACCATTAATTGAAATTATTAATTATAATTGATTGAAATGCAACTACAAGAATACTAATAAATAAATAAGAATATGATAGATCGTGAAGCAACATCATGATGCAATTGATCAAAGTAACATTATTTGGGAAAAAAAAGTTGAATAATGATTAGCGAAAAATTGAAATACCAAAACCGACAAGAAATATAGTTGCAAAGCATTGAAAAGACCCGATCAGAACCTCTAACCAGTTCCATTGGTTGGCACGTAAATAATGTATGTTAATTTAGTTTCCTAGAAAAACTCAAATTGGGACTGTCGGTGTCTACGCAATTTTACCTTGGAATGGTGACTAAGGATACAAAGAGCTAATCCAGTACAATCCATGAAAATCGTCCAACAGACCAACTACACGTAATCCAAACATCAGTTGGAACCAGACCCGGATGAAAACTGCCAGATTCAGAACTACTACAAATCAAAAGAAAGGTGGCGTTGATTCTAACAAACAAAGGATAGGGGCCCTTTGAACAACTTGTACTAATGAATGGGGCTAAACCACCAGCCCCAGTAAATCCAGTGTCATCTTCCAGGTTGCACCCACAGCCAAAAGCTCAAAACACAAGTGCACGGAAGCTAATACATTCAATGATATACTAAAGGCACAAGCTCAAGGTATGAATAAAAAGGAAAATCGAACTATATGTGAATCATGTCCTGTGAGAGAAAAACTGTTCTATTGAGCGAATAAACGAAGTATCGCAGTGGAGGTGATTCAAAGACATTTAAGTGGGAAAGGACAAAGAATATTAACGTGGAATTAGGAAAGTTAAGCTAATGTCTAGAAATTATTTTTATCGCATGAGCAGAGTTGCTCCCACGTTGGGCGCCATTTGAACCGATTTCAGGAGTTCGTTGGATGGGTGTGAAACCCATCGGGTGCCTACCAAAATTATGATAGGCAGCTAAGCATAAAAAGATTAATTGCCTCTAGAGCAGGCTACCATAGAAATAACTGTGAAGCATGTCCCGAACTGACACTTTTGCGGTGTTAGTGTGACAGCGATTGCTACAAGCGGTCCCACGATAATACCTTGCCAGCCCTCTAAACAGCTGCTTCTTCATAAAGCTGATGAATAGTGAATTCGATCTTCATACACGTTACTTGAAAGGTAGGTTAGGTTAGGTTAGGTTAAAGTGGCTGCCGGTCTACAGAGGTCTGCCGTCCGACACACGTAGGCACAAAAGAGGCCCGTTGTGATACCACACTAATTAGTGACTCTCTCTTACTCACTAAAATCGGGAAACCATCTGCTTCCCTTGACAAATCGCGTTATCCCTTTTAAATCAACCAGGGATAACTCGGTCAGGTTTGAGAGAAAGGGAGCACCAATTGCCGCCAGCCTTCTCCTTGCCAACGCCGGGCATTGACACAAGAGGTGGAGGACCGATTCCTCCTCATCCTCAGAGCCGCAACTCCGACAGAAATCGTTAAACTGCACTCCCAATCGTTGTGCATGCCGTCCTATGAGGCAATGGCCCGTAAGAACTCCCACTGTGCAGCGTAGAGCGCTTCGAGTTAAGCCTAAAAGCTGCCTGGTGCGACGCGCATCCATGGATACCCAGGACTGCCTTGCTATTGCACAGGATGATTCATCTGCCCAGGACGTCTTAGCATCCTCGAGATATTTTTGCCTAATGGCCAGTTTGACCGATGACATCGGTATACCTATTGAGAGGGAGCAGGAGACCTCCGGTAGCAAGGTTCCAAGCCTTGCTAGCTCATCGGCCTCACAGTTGCCCTGAAAACCCCTATGTCCCGGTACCCAAATCAATTGAACCACTGAATGTCTCGACATCTCCCTGAGAGATGCACGGCATTCAGCAACAATCATGGAAACTGTACAAGGACCAGCAAGGGATTTAATAGCCGCCTGGCTATCTGTGAAAATGCCAATATTAGCCCCGAATATTCGATTACACAGAAGCCAGTCGATTGCCTGTAAAATAGCCGCAACCTCCGCCTGAAAGACACTACAATGGTCTGGTAGACGGAGGGACAGCTTGAGATTCAGCTCATCTGAGTATACACCACTTCCGACTCTATTGTTTTACTTGAAAGGTAGATATTGAAAGATTTCATTTAGGAATAGCATTTTCTATTTGAAATAAACACAGAGTTAGTTTTATATAAATATGTAGTTGAACTAATTACTAATCAGTTACTAATCTTTCGAAAAGTGGCATCCAAATTTTTGAAGACCTAGGAATTTTCGAAAGATCGTATCATAATTAATTGTTTGCGTTTAAAATATTAACAAGGTTTGTGAAAATCGTGATCTTGTAGTTAGTTTTTTTTTTTATTTGAAAATTCGAGGATTGATTTGCAAGATAGAGGTAGAAACAGGCCATATTTGTAAGCTTCGACACATGATTTTTTTCATTAATAACTGCATCTTCAGATAAAGTAAATATTTTACATAATCTGAATAATATTTACAAAAAAGCAATCCATGTCATATAATCAATTTACCTGTGAAACAAGAAAACTTGGTAATCAAGATAAGATATTGCACTTGGTTGGCATAATCTAAACGCAGTATGTAACGTTAAACTATTGTTTTTTTATCGGTAACCTGATGATTGCGATACCAACGAGGACACATAAATGACACACTAACAAACGTTCAACATATGCTGGTTCATGCTGTTGTCCATAAACGTTGACGTTTAGCTTTTCGTACACGACGCTAACGATATCATCCCGTCACAAAAACGATGAAGATTGTTTTACAGGTGAAAATCAGTAAGAACGTACCTACACGCAGTGTTGTTGTGGTGGGTAGGAAAATTTCTCTTTATTTAACGGGGTGCGCTACTTTTCCCGTCACGACACACACGATCAATGGAGAAAACTCTCGCACGAGAACAGCAACCACAGCGGACACATTTGAACGGGAACAGCCAGTTAAAGCAGTACGACGGGGTCACACGTTATTGTGGATGACAACAAAATAGACGATGAATAAACCACACTTTTTACCGTTGAGTGTTAAATTTAAACGACACTATTGCTGCTTGGATGTATCTTTTCGATTTGATTATTTATTCACTCGATTATTCAGATGCTAGATTATTTATATATTTTTAATTATTTACAGAATTTTTTTCATAATTTTTTTTTTTTAATTTGATCGGACGCATTTATTTCATTTGTAGCGGAATTTACATTTCACTGAAGTTTATTCGAACTTACAATGTTTTATGTGTTTTATTTTTTCAAATGTTATTTCCATTGGTATTTTGCGAGACATTCTCACGCACAAGCAATTATTCACTTAGATACATTATTCTGCTACTAGAGTACGAATATTATTCAGTCATTCTTGCAGTCTAGTACGTAGCATTTGTTTTATTAAACATCGACAGAAACGGACGACAACGATGACGTTTTTATTGGAGCTATTATTTTGCATTAGCTATTCGCTCTATAATTAATGGCATACAGAAAATTAAATTTCATAGAAAACGTAGGTTAATAATTGAGCAAGAAAATTTCAATTCAATTGCAAGACCGTCAAGTCAAATTATATACGGTGGCTATTCTTCGCGATATGGGGTCGAGCAAGCAGCAGAAACAGCAGTTGCGATAGTAGTTATTCGTTGGCATGCAAACATACGGCCCCGTTTGAAGCTGGATTGAACTAGGCCACGGGAGCGAGGGCAAGCAGGGAACGTGTTGTGAGAGGTGTTAAATAAGAATGGTATGCCATGTGCTATTTGTGTAAGATTCTGCTTTAAAAAAAGCTATCAATTCACGCTGTCGCTAACTATTCGTTTCAATATGGACTAGGAGTGATAGTTGCAAATATTGGTGATACTTGGAAAATATGTCTATTATTTTATTTGAAAGATCTATATAGCAAAATTGGGTGAACCAAGAAAATAATGTGAGATCGGGACCTTTTGTCAGTCATTTCTGATATTATCTAAATGATGTTTCTCGGGATATAATTTATTCCAAGCTCCTTGAATGTGTAGTTGAGACTACTTAACTGGCCGTCAATGTAATGAAAACAAGATAAAAGACCATTGGTTAATTGGCATCAAGCTACACTCAATCAAAATTGAATTAAAGAAGAATATAGCGAGCTGAAATGAACACCGGTAAATCTATCGTCCCCAAATTATTTGTTAAAAAATAAATTAGGCCCAAACATAGCAACCGGATAATTTTTTTAAATGATTTACTTCTTTTAATCCTGTTAGATGTATAGCCACTATATATAATTCAACATTGAAGATTATACCAACTCGACTTGCATCAGGTTACAAATTTAATAAAATCCCATCTATCATTTATATTTATGTGGCATTTATATTTATGTGGTATTCCTGCTTAGTACCGCAATTTCAACCAGTTTTATAGGAATTTTAGCAATATTCGTTAAATTTTCATTGCATGAAAAATCGAACAGCAAAAGTGCATTCTTTTTAAACTTATACTAAAACAACAATATCCATGGAAATATGCGAACATATATTTTCTGCTATTTTTGTTCTCATGATATCGCTCCATTGTATGTAAGGTTCTCAGGGTTGAGTTTTGCTATGGGCTTGGAACGGAGAGATTGAAAGAATCAAGAAGAATCAAGTTGAACGAACAATCACCACTGCAAAGAATAACAACAAAAAGTACACTAAAATACAATTTTCAATTTCCTTCAGAATAAAATGCAATTTTCCACCCCTCGTACATCTCGTGCGGCGCTCCAACGGATTCCCCTAGCTGCCCAGTCTCATGCCTTCCTTTTCCAATTTATTCGTTGTATCGTTGGTTATACGGCCACGAAAACAACCGAACCGACACGAGTATGAAACAATATTATTTGATCGGTGCAGAAGTGTGTGTTAATAATTTATTATTCGCCCGAAATCAAATATCCACACACTGCCGCATACAAACACCCATACGAGAGTATCTTTAATACAATCTTTCTGGAGCGTACTTATATTCTCAACTCGTCGCCGCTTCGTTCACACAATTCCTGGGTTTGCTTTCAAAAGACAATATTTTTCTTGACGAAGAAGTGTGTGTGTGGTATAAAGGCTGCGCGATGAGCACACAAAAGTTTGCTAAGGTGTGAGAGGGATAGCAGAAAGGATACGCTTTGCTATAAGGTAGGATATATCTACATGATTCAAATCGATATGTGAAACGATTTGTCAGACCTTTATTTGAAAATGGTCGGAAGAATATGCGATATAGTAATTTGTTGTTAGGGCTACTATTACTTATATGGGTATCAAAATCGATTTTTTTAAGCCCAGTTGATCAGAAACAGTTTTCTGTCAAATTTGTGAAATCTTTAAGAAATGCACACCGGAAGTGCTGAAATTAGTGTGTTTGCAGCCAGACAGGAACTTTGCTTCTTTGAAATTTTGTTCCGCTAACATAGCTGTTGTGATGTTATGTTGAGTTACCGGGCTTTTCTGTCGACAACACAACAGATCAACAGCAGATCCGTGAAACAGGGATCGAATGAAAATCCAATACGTTACTTGGAAAATACGTTTGTCCAGTAAACATAGCATGATAAATTCTCTCCGCTTCCAACCACTACCATTTCAATTGAATATCGATGCCGTGACATCGCACACAAAGTCACTTGTTTCGTTGTATCGCACAAAATGAAAATGTGTTCAACGTATCTTTCATCTCATTCTAACTCACATATAATGCACGTGTTTCCTGTCAGTGCCAGCGACTTCAAGGATGTGAATGTGCCTCGAAATCACCGTGTACCCTTCAAGTACAACATATTCGTTCGATACGATAAAATCTACATTCCTACTATATGTACAAACTGTGGTGTTGGTGTAATTTTGCTTTGCATGGGGAACATAATTTATATTTTATATTTAATTTAACTACCCACCAAACTCTGCCCGACGGAGGGATGTTCATGGTGAAAGGGAGTTGGTTGATAACGATGGTGATGGTTGCAGGCACTCTCATACCAAGATTTAAATTAAAGGCAAACTATTGGAATAAATCTCGTCGGAGTGCAAGTAAGCAATTTAATGAGGACATTCTTTTGATGTCTGGCAATAAAGCAGTATATAATTATAGTTTAGCAACTTGAACAATCAACGATAGCACAGCTGGAAGCACAACTGCCAAAGACATAGTTTAAAATTTCAAAATCAAATCTCAATCACTCTGCGTATCGATTGAAGCGCTCTTTTAATCTGAAGCGGTCATTTGCAATAACAAAGTGACGGTTTCCAACGGAGAGTGTAATTATCGTTATTAGTTAGTATCATGCCTCTTTCGAGTAATTTCAGTTAAAAGTGAATCTTCAATCACAATTAGCGCAAAGGAGTCATATTTTAAAATTGGCGAAACTTTAAAGTACAATTTAAAACAACATCAATCACTTTCACATCGAACTAACATGGCTGCGATCAAAAGCCGGTACCCATGCCTTCCATATGTTTATACCACCAGATCCACGACAGAAATTCTCATAGATTTTTTTTTCACTGTTTATTAGTTCGACACTTTTATTGTTATTAAAATATTGCACTAGTTGTTATATATTCCATATTGAGGGACAGCTTCACTCATTAAGCGATCCAATTTGATGTCACTTTTGGTCAAATGATGACTTCCGGCACTTAAATATCGCCATGGGAATGATTTTTAACTAACTTTTAATGAACTTTCAAGGAAAACTTACTTTATATTGACAAATTCGGGAAGGAAAACTTGTCGACCTATACAAGCTAACTATTTCAATCACAATTGAATTTCGCCATAGTTAGAAAAAAAACACTATAAACTGCCGGACACGAGAGATCCTAAAAACATTTAATTCAGGCACCGGAACGAAAGTAGATCTTTTTCTTATTGGATCCTTCTACACTCAATAAGGAGCAAAGACATCCGGATTCCGGCGATGAATCGGTTAAAAACTTGAACGCTTACGTTCTCGAAGAGTCGCGAATACAGAATGAGAAAGCTGATGGTATGTTGTGATTTTAGCGCCTCCGGGAGAATTTTCGCTGGCTCCTATACCACCGATGGATCGACCGTAGAATTGGTAAGAAACAGACAAACTATAGCAACCATGCTCGAACGTACGCGACAAACTAGCCCCATGCAGTGTAGAACTCATGGCTCGGAACCGTGTCCGTACACAGAAAATTCCCCAACGCTACCTCGCGCTGTGCGACTGTGGTAGTTATGCGGAGCTTACACCAACATTTTGGGGAGACGCGAACATTAACCGTCGTTCTACAATACTTGGCGTACACACCATTGGGTGGTTTGGTTGGAGCATGAGTGAATGCGTTCGTCTACTTCTTCTAAGCGTCACTCCAATACGACAGAAATACTCAGTCGTTTTTCGCACCCAACGTGGGTAACGCCAGACCCCAAATATTTTGGAATTCGGCTCGATTTTGATAAGACTATCATCATCGGCTCTGTAGTAAAAGCGTATATGTTGTTTGCTATCATGGAACCTTCAAAACGGTCAGCTTATATCTTTCAGGCCATTGTCTCCTGTGCACCTTACCCTCAGGTTGCCACACAGGACTCGAAGTAAATAATGTGTCCCTTTCGTCGAGCATGACTTGTTCGGGGCAGACACATGTCGTTGCCTAGGGGATGAGAAGAAAATGCAACTCGACGACGCAATGCATGTGGAAGAGCAAAGGGTCCGGTGGGAATTTTCTATGCGGGGGAAACACCTGCATTTTCTTACCCTTCTCTTTGTGCTCTTTCTTTGATTTTCATATCTCTGTCCCTCTCCCTTCGAGATTTTCCTTCGGTCAATAGTTGTCGGCGCAAACACTCGATTCGAGGTTGGTCGCACGCCCTACCCTTCCTTCATTGCCAGCGACTATGAAGGCAAGCTGATTACAAGGGAAATTGAGTAAATTCTTTTGATATTTTGCACAGAAGATTTCCTGAATATTATGAACTATTAAGACTCTACGAGTCTTGTTATTTTATGTGCTGTAACATCAAAATACCTATGAAATTTTTTTATTCTTGGTCTTGAAACTATTTTAGTTCTTTGTCAATTCGTCGCGGCGGGAACAACACTTTAATCTCCACAGTATACAGTAGACGCGAATTAGCATCTTCGATTCCATACACAGGGCCACAAAACCAACTCAACTAAGCATACACAATCCGATTTCATATATTATCTTTTCTATAAAACTTCCACATACTTGTATCTTAAATTCTACAAACTGGTATGTAAACAGACACAAACGAACACACACTGGCAAAACTCCGCACAATACACCTTGCTCGCGCCTCAAAAATTAGTCATATATCTACATTGAGTACACTAGTGCACAGCGAATTTATCTCTGTACTGGAGGAACTTGTTCTGCAGCTTCTGAGTAACGTACGAGAGATGTCTTTCGAGTAGACGCTAACCTAGCCAGCCAGCCAGCCAGGGCCAGTAAAAGTAAATCGATGCGGGAGAGCTGCGAGTTGAAATAAGACTGGCGGCGGCATCAGAATCTCGAAACGTTCAGATCGAGACGTGTGTGTTAGGAGGATGTGCACGAATAGTATAAGCGGTATTTGAATTAGAGGAAGATGTATGCCAAAGACAATTTTTGGGGACTGGGTGCGATTGACAGTGTGTTGCAATGTCGGTGCATTGGAGAATTGGATAAAGAAATTGGAAAAAAATGTCAGGTTAATGCAACAGTTGCAGACACCTTAAGGCTTTGCGAGGTAACATATATTTTGTATTTGTAAATGCATTATTTTTATTTTTATTTTCAGACAGGCCTGCGGAGCTATCTAGTTAGCGTGGTTTTGTCAAATCATTCTTAATCTTCCTAGATAAGTCAGGGTTATAAAACAACCTACGAAATCTGTTCTACAATTTATACCTACGAATATAGAACCTTTGACTATTATCAGCTCGTCGCATTTTTCTTCGTTCATGCCATTGACCTCGATTGGGAGCTATAGTAAGCACTTTTGTTCAAGAATCTGAAGCGAAGCAGGGGGCGATTGTGAGGTGGGAAGCAGCAAAGAGCAAGACCAGCATCAAGGAACTAACGAGACTTCAAAATTTCAATAAGTATCACGGGTTCATTATGAACCACCACAACGGATTTGGCCCGTCTATTCAACGGATCTGAACCTCCACTAGTGGTACAGACTGTCAAACAAGGCTACCGGTTTTTACAGTCTGCATGCCATGCGCATGGCAGTTGAGTTCGTTATCGCAACATCAATCAAACCAACGACGATTTGTGTATATATAGTGGAGCCGCCATTCTTGCTTTGTTGACTTACAAATAATCTTCAAGAACCGTGAAAGTGGTGTCAGTGGCGGCTCTTCAGGGACGGCAAAGGCGGCAGTGCCGACTCAAGACTCCATTTCAGTGCATGTAGAGTGAAATCGTAAAGTTTATAAAATATCCATTTATTAATATTATTTTATACGAAAAATATATTCATCTGCCGTCGCGATCGATGCATGCTACTTTGTTGTGTGTATCAGAGTTAGCTACTAATGAATACGAGCGGGCCGAATCGCACTACGAAATAAGATAATTTTATTTCATATCATTGTTCGATTGGAATTTTTTCCGCTCCGAAGCACTGAAACGTATATTTTCATGAGTTGGCTAAGTGAACTTTTCTTTGGGCCAGTGGATAATATAATTTGTGTTTCGGCGTGCCGTGCCTGATATAAAATCCGCAAATTTGCCGTGTTTTAGTATGCTGTTAAAATGTTTTCGCATTATTCAGCTGGATAGAAATAATTTTGATTTTAATAATTTGTGAATTTTTGTATTTTTGGAAAATAATTGTTTGGCCTGATATATACAATTTTGTAATAAATACATATATATATTTTCAAACTTATATTTATTATAATTTCAATTTTACATTGACTTTAATAGGAAAAATACTTGTTAAAAAAAGTCAAGCGCATCAGAATTGCTAGAAAACTGCATTTCGAAGAAATGGTCTTTGAGTGACCAACAAGTTTGGAAAGTGCTGGCAACACTTTTCCAACGAAGCAGCAATAAGTTTATCATACCAAGCTAATACTTAAATTAACTTATCCTTTGAATTTCGTTCTCATCGCAGGATTTCATCGAAAGTTTCATCGGTTAAACGTTGTTTGAGACTGCCATCCGAAAAATGTCCAAAATTCGGAAAATTTAAGGAATTGATTCCTTATTTTAATTGCAAATGCTTTACATTTGAGTATGTAATTTGAAGCATCTGTTGGTGCAATATTTACGAAAATGTCCGATGCTGGTTACCCTGTGCTAGCAGCAAAGGAAAATACTCGTATATACCAAATTTGCTTCACGTGAAGTTAAACCCACCCTGTGAATTTCGTTTCGATTGAATCACTGCACTGGAAGTTATACAGGTGAAAAGAATTTTAGGGCTACTACCCTCAACACTTTTCAAATTTTCAAAACGTTAATATTTGTTGTAAATTTTCATTGCATGATCATTCCCATTCGCAAATCTAATGACATAATCGCTCAGTAAAGAAATTCCAAAATATTACAAAAATGGTCATAGCTGGCAGCCCTTTCATGATTTTTTTACGAAATTCCTACGACATTTGGTTTACATTAAGGTCCAATTACTGCATGAACTTCGTTTTGATTTCATAACTGGACCGGAAGTTATAGGGAAAAAAGCTTTATTTTGCTGAGCAAATTTGCAAGATTTAGGAGACAAAAATCACCACAGCTGGCAACTCTATTCTGATTTTTCTAATCAAATGTTGTCTGACAGCTAAATCGGAAATTAAAGCCCAAAAAGCAGTTTTTTTCACAGTGATTTCAAGATGGTACCACTGCCACAGTGTCCTGCATTTCAAAATTACTTCTATCAGACCTGGTCCTAGTTGTCCAGTTAATTTCATTATGATTGGATAAGCCGGTCATTATATCTCGTGAACAGAAGTTTCGAGTGCTGAAAATAGAGGTAATTTGGTGATGGGTTGCCGTTCTTGTGCAAATCGGAATTTTGAAAATTTTGGTTTGACATGATGGATAACGGATAAAATATATCAATGGTTTGAAGTTTTTACCAAAAAGCAAAATTTTTTCAGGAGGGTCGTTGATTTGAAGGATTTTTTTCAGGAGCCTGCCGTAGCTACAGGGATACCCCCACTGACTTGAAAACCCATATGTGCTAAGTCTTGGTCAACATCAACACGCTCTGCAGTTTTCACGATGATCTAATGTTTTTGTCAGAAGTTATGACAAATTAAAATTTGTAAAAAAATCCTGGCCTACTTTTAGGCGCTCAGCACCCACACACGGCTCAAAACTTCCAATTCTTTATCATAGACTCGCTTAGAACATAATAGGTTTTCATTCCCAATACTTCTTTTAAACAAAAATTTACACTGCTTGGAAATAAAGGAGTACTTGAAAATTCACTAAAATGCCAGCCACCACCAAAGGGTTAAAGATATCTAAATTCTAGTAAGTCATGGACCTACCTACTGTATACATCTATGTCCTCCAAATATTTCAGCTCAATCGGTTTGGCCGCTCCTGAGATAATCTCCCTTAATCATTTTGCTGATATATATATATATATATATATATAAATGTATATATATATATATATATATATATATATATATATATATATATATATATATATATATACATATATATAGACCTATATATATATATATATATATATATATATATATATATATATATATATATATATATATATATATATATATATATATATATAGGTCTATATATATGTATATATATATATATATATATATATATATATATATAGGTATATATAGGTATATATATATATATATATATATATATATATATATATATATATATATATTTATATATATATATATATATATATATATATATATATATATATATATATATATATATATGTATATATATATATGTATATATATATATATATATATATATATATTTATATATATATATATATATTTATATTTATATATATTTATATATATATATATATATATATATATATATATATATATATATATATATATATATATATTTATATATATTGTAATGATCACTTTGATCGGTGAACAAAGAAAACACGTTCGATCACTACGACTTCAATATTTATTCTGACTCGTTTTCTTCCTACTTTGACAGTTACTTTTCTCTACTTGATATCACGAGAGACATCTATTGCCTTTTCGTGGTACCAACAATACATATTCGAATTCAAATATTTACAATTGATTTATTACAATATATATATATATATATATATATATATATATATATATATATATATATATATATATATATATATATATATATATATATATATTTATATATATATATATATATATATATGTATATATATATATATATATATATATATATATATATATTTATTTATTTATATGCAGAATGCTTGGTACTCGGTGGACAATATTGTAAGGAGGCATTCCTTGATATATTTTGAGCAAAAAATTGTTCACAGGGTGGTCCGGTTTTCAAAATCTATGGAGTTACAGGGTGGTCAATAAAACTGTTTCATTTTTCTGTTATCATACCGATACCGATTCTTGTGTTTAATACTATGAGCACACTATCCTCTAAATTTTGCTCACCGCTGATTCATCAGATATTAAAAATGACCATATTAGGTCATATCGATTCTAATTGGCTGGAATCGATTGGGGTCGTGTGATGATTATATTTGAGATGATTGCGTTTTGTTGGTTTTTTTGTTGTTTTTCAATTAAGTCCTTTGTCTATCATATGAGCATGTTGCGAAGGAAAGTTGCTTTTTTATTTCGATTCACTATTGGCGATGACTTCTCTCTACGAACAGCATGAAGGTACATTTGTTTAACAACCAGACTCTTCATCATTAGAGAAATGTCATTGTTCGTGTGGAAATATGCGGAAAAGGCAGAGATGTATTAAATTATTGATTCGATTCAGAAGAATCTTTTTAATTGAAAAGTACTATATTCAACACGATGATAGATACGTCAATGCGATATGCAGGTTTCATCATTTCCACAGTTGACACAGTGAAAACTATTGAATCAAATCAACTGCTACATCTTAGAAGTTTATGTACCTGTATAAGTCGACTATCTAATAGATGCCCATTGATCAAGCTACTATCAATTTAATTGTACTTTCATTCCACATTAAAAATCCTTGAAAAAATTTTACGTGTCACGGTTCGCAAGAACCCCGGAAACCCATATTTTACACTCACAGGCAGTTAATTTTGTTTTTCTTTCCTCTCCAGCCACTTGACCCCCAACACTGTCTTTTCATGTGATAAACTACATTAAGCGACCTTGTAATTATCGATTCTGACATAATACGGACCGACCTGAACCTTCTTCGTCAAAGCGAAACGAGCTTGCCAGTGTCTTTTTCGTACTTTGCAAGGAGCTGTAGAGGATTGTAGTTGTGGTATATTTTCTTATTCCTCCTCGTATTCCTCTTTTGTTTTCCTCGAATGCCCTACTCAGGCATTTTTCTCAACTGCTCTTAAAAGTTTTTTTTTTAACATCATCGTTGTCGTCACACTGACTTTACACTTGTTCGCTATTGTAACAGACACAGGCAATACCATGCCACCCTTTTGAAAGCATAGCCCAACCAGACGATGCTGGGAAAACTTACCATCGCAAGCGAAGAAAAAACAAGGGAATTCCTGGTGAGATATAACGCGAACACTTAAGTCCTTGAGCAGGCCTTTGAACAAGCGTTTTTTCACTCTTCAACTTTGCCGCTAGCACCCCATTTGAGTTCAATTAATTACCACTAGGTGATGTCATCGTTTGGGGTGTTCATGCAACCTAATTATCACGCGATAGAAAACTGCTGCACGATGACCTCAAATGAAAACCCCAAAAACAGGCTGCGGACGGACAGGAGACCAGGCACAGGCAGCCTTCACCATTTTCGTGGCAGAACTGCTTATTACAAAAGCGCCTAGCCTTGGATAGGACGGCAGGAAGCAGAAGGAAGCAGCAGGACGGGAAAAGCGGGTTGAGATGAGAGTGGTGGTGTTCTGTGGCGCAGCGAAGCAGTGAGACGACTCGAGCTCCGGTGCGGTGTCTCTGTTAGTGAAGATATGGGTTGAAGGTACCCAGCACTGGAGCTGCTGTTGTTTATTCAAGTGAAATCGATCATAGCAGCGGCGGGACAAGACGGGTTGCTTGCACAACGTCGAACAAGAGAAGTGATGACGGAGCGGCGAGAGAAAGGAAGTTGCTTGCGAATAATGTTTTCTGAATAATGGAGAAATTTTGTCTAGCCAGGCATATTTGGTTGGGCTGCATTTAATATGCTTTCATTTCATCTTTATTCGCATTCGCTTCAGTAGGTAGTTCCTGAATTTGCATCTTCTGATAGAACTTTGTAATGTATAAATTGTGTATACGCATTCACCAAAGCCTCTAGTTTTTCCGTCTGGTTTTATTGTGTAAGTATTTGGTTGTGATGATGCATCTTGAATGTGGATTGAGAGGGTCTGTGTCTAGAGTGTCAATAAAACTGTTAGGTGTTTGATGAGTAGTTACAAGATATGGATTACTAATGGCTGTAATGATTGACAAATATGACTGAAAAATAACTGTAACTCAGATACTTAGGTCAATTACGGAATCGGAAGCAAATTCATTAATAAAAACAATGAGGAACTTGTGCGCAGCTGTATAGACTGAACATTTCTAAGTCAAGAGCTAGTTTAGAATCGTGGGACCAACACCATTGTTCCATCATTTGCTTGATTTCTGTAGCATTTCATATTCTTATTTATTGTCGGTTACTTTGATCCTGCAGCAAATGTTGACGTACAATGTTAGCAGTCATGGCCGAACAGTATAAGACCAGCACAAAATAGTCTCAACACCCAACACAGGAGCTCAAGACGCCTACACAAAATATTCAGAGCGTCCCCCGATGCACTACTCCGGTGCATGACGTCACAGGACCAAGACACATCACGACATCAATTTTTTTCCTGATGTGTCGTGATATTATATTGTTCGTTCATGATTAGCAGTATTGTTTAAATCGATAGGTTTTTCCACGTAAAAATCCACCAAGCACACAAACATTGTTCACACCTTTCCCGGCTCCGGTTACATCTACGACTACAAGTTACCAAAAGGCCCAAGAAGAAAAAGTTTTTCTGTCTGAAGTCGTCTCAAAGGATTTCGAATGAGAACCCTTTTCTACAGATAGAGTCATGCTCTGGACCACATCCAATGCTGTCCACAATGTTGTTGTTCCAAACTATGAAAGAGTAACCGGCATTCTATTTTCGGCCCACTTGTATATGCGTAAAAATTTAGTCACGTGACGGATTCATCATTATTTGAAGAGGATAGTACGAAACGACCGCAGCAAGTGCGGGGTAAGGAGCCGGGACGGGTCCACTAAAAATCAGGAAAGGACAACGATGAATGAAAGTTTGTTTTGAATGAAATTTTTCGAGTATTTTTCCCACGTTTTCAGTGCAATTCGTTTTTAGCATAGTATTCCACTAATTGGCGACAAGGATGATGTTGGTGGAGTTAGTGAAAGCAATAGCTACGCGCAATGTTTCACACAACAGCAACGGTTTGCTGCTTATTCCTGTCGTTGGCATGCGGTGCAACAGAGTGAAAGTGCATCGAGAGTGTCGATAGTGTTGCAATCCATGTCCTGAAGCCAGCCTGTAGGCGGAGTAGTGGATGTTGTTGGGGTCGATGCGGGCTGCTGGACCATACCAATACTGCTTACTATTTCCAGACTAGACGTACAGTTGGGACCGAAACCCTATGGTGCACATGTGTAGTCAATTTCATTGCAGACGAAACGAATCAACAACAGATACTCTCCATTCTGTCATACATCTCTGCATGCCATCAGCTATATTGTATACATTAAAAAATCGATACCACTCAGACGTGTATGGTTTATTGTGTGATTTTTGGTTTGGTTTGGTTTTCAATGTTGACTTTTTTCGTTTATTCGCAGAACTGACTGAGCGAGCCGAGAGAAAATCCGAGGTCTGGTGGAGTTTGGCTTTGCTGAAATTTCGTTCTACATGATGTCCAATCGTGTACAATTATTTCAGAATCAGCAGTATTGCTTGATATCTGAGGGCATGACGGATAAATTTTAGTCAGATACTTTGAAATTTTAACTAATAGCGCATAATTCAGTAGAATGTGTAGGAACAATTTGAAACGTATAATATTTTCACTAATGGGTTTTGATTTGAATGCTATAAATTTGAATTATTAAAAGAAAAATGAATTAGAAATGCATCCTAAAATAGCACCTTATGCTCAACATCATGAGGCAATATAATTACAACACATAAATTTTTATAAATAGCCTGTCAAACTTATGTCGTTTAAAAAAATGAGCATGACTCTCAGGTTCAAATCAAGATAGATATAGCAGTAAGTGCTTATGGTAATGGTTAGAATGGAAATTCACATAACCGGAAAATCTTGGCGAATTTGAAGTGTTTATGAATTGGTATTGCCATCATCTGTATCTTGCCTGTGCTTTCAAAATCGTTTGCAGCTACTCATATCTTAAGTGACCGCTCCATACATTAGTGGTAAAATATATGTACGCTACAAATCTATCTGTGACTCAATTATTCTATGCTCAAAGCATTGGCATCACCATTTTCAGCACAAAACCCATTAATAAATTTACATAAATTTATTAACTCTCTATACATTCCTAAAACCTAAATTATCCTCAACCAGTATCCAAACTCATCAACATGCCTTCAATTTAATAAGAAGAGAAAAAAAACCGAATAATTATATCCTTTTAACGGCAGACTAACTAAAACCTTAAATTTGCGGCAGGTCGACGTATTGTGCTGTGATGGTCATTTGAATAACCTGCCGACTGGACCGTCCGTATGCCATTATCGATAAGGAGCAAGCAAGAGTGATGGTCGAAGGTCAAATTGATTTAGATCCGATTTTAGGGTAAAAGTCACGTTCAGTATGGGTAGCTTTTGTTAGAAGCCCCCTTGCTCTCCGACCTGAATATGTCGGTTCATACATCTAATCTGCATCATCCGCTGCTAACAATACAGCACATACATATATGCGTGCCATACAAATTTCGATTGAAATTCGCCTTTTATTCTACAGACCGCCACCAGTTCATATTCTATTCTGTTCGGATCTGGTGCTGTAGTCTATTCTATTCTCTTCCGACAAGTATGCAAATTCAAATACAATGAACTCTTTGCATTCGTAATGAGACTAACTGAAAAGGGTTATACAAGGAACGATTGTGTATGGAGAGGACGAAGAAACCCGAATACAGTCATATACATGGAGCCTATATATATGCGATATGCTGGTGCTGTTGCGGAATTCAATAGTATTCGTCGACAATTTTACATATTCCCTGTTAGATGTTGAAGACGATGATAGATGAAAGGACATACAGAACAGGAACAATGAGAATGAGATCGAAGTTGGTATTTTCTGTTTATGAAAATAGTTAAATGAGGAATTTTGTGTTTGAAATAAGCCTTTGTTCAATTATGAAAATGCTGTTGACGGTATCATTATGGAAATCATATCATAATTCATTTTTCAACGATGATTGTTGTACTTTGAATGTAATTTGGAGCTTCAAGGGGTTTTCAGAGAATGATGTATGCTAATTCAAGATAAAGAGGATTGTAAAACATTCATCTTCTGTAATGTTTTGCTACATTTAAAAGTTAAGGTAGGAACGCAGGTTTCGAGAAAGAGTAGTATCTTTAACAGTGCTAAGGGTGGGTATACAAATAGAATAACCGAAATAGTTCATCAAAATAAATAATAAAAATTAATCGAAAAGAAATAGTAAAAATTCACAGGAGATAATTTTTAAATGTAATAATTTATAAAAGTGAGCGACTTAGGACTAAGGCATATTGAATAGTATAGCACATTCATCAGTTTATTTTTTTTTTTTAAATGCGGCAGTTATTTTTATCAACCTATTTTTACATTTGGATGCTTCCATACGGCAGAGTACATTGATTTTATGCAGCTCTATTAAGGAGACCTCACATACCACGAGCAGCTCGTTTGGAATGGTGGCTAAAGCATTGAATTCTTGTATATGGAGTCCGTGGTTCAAATCAAAATACGGACGTGTGACCCTGTACCAAGCTCTGAGTTCATTTAGCTCCAATCGAGCACTTGGCAAAGTGAGGCATAAAACGAATCATTTCCCAGTAGTGAAAACTTCGATTATGAAAATGGAGTCTCTACTATCTCCACTCTTTATGCCCGCAACAGGATGCAGCGGGAAAGCATAGCTTTGGGATCGCATTCAATTATATTTTGCCCCCTTCCGCATTCTCCATGGAACAATCTTAATGCATGGTCCTTGGGTACTCTCAGAAAAATGTCATTTAATAGAATCAAATTTAAATCAAAAGTTGAAATCACCTTGAAATAAAAAGCGAATCTTATTTGAATTCCACTTTATTATAAAAATTTTATTTTCAATACAAAATTTTTCATCATTGAATTAAAAAGAAACGTGTATGGAAAATTGTTGAATCAAAAATCAAATCATATTTGAAAATTGTTGAATCAAAAATGTTCAAATATGATTTGGCGCCATATACGTTTTCTTTTTAATTCAATGATGAAAAATTTTGATTTGAAAAGAATATTTTTTTAATAAAGTGGAATTAAAATAATATTCGCTTTTTATTTCAAAGTGATTTCAACTTTTGATTTAAGGTGATTCTAAAAAAGTGTTAAGTGGTGAAATTTTTTTGAGTGTACAATATCATTTTGAGTTTCATTGTAGTTGTGCTCCATAGACTAGCTTGAGCAATCGAGTTGTTAATCTAATCATGGATGATTAAGCAGGAATGTTTTTGAAGCTTTGAGTTCACTTAGCTATGTCAGCTTATCAGTATTTATTCATCCACATTGATTTTATGAATGAAGTATCTAGGGACTTCAAACATCAAGATCCGCAACGGGTGATATATATAATCGTCGATTGGTGCAATCGAGCAACAAAAATTACGATAAATTCATATTTTCTTACGAAATTCGCCATACTTGCAGCAGGAGTTCCATAATAAAAATAGTAGCTTAAGTATAAACTTGTTATGATTGGTGGACACACCATAATTTCTTCCCAAATTATCTCGCGCTTCATTTTGATTCCACATTTAAGATGTGATAGAAAAAATTTCCCTTGCAAAGCCAATTATTTGCTATCCAAATTGTAGTCACAGCTGCCGTTTTGAATAGAGTTATCAATAATTTGGCGGTTTATTTTTTGATCAAATCGCTGATGGTATAAGATGATCTACAACACCATATCAAAATATAATTAAGTTGAAAATTAAGTGGAAGGAATTAATTGAAGACTCTTATTATAGGTGCTATTTTCCACATAGCCAGCTTAGCCTAGCGAATCTATACCTTAAATGCTGTTTACACATAGTTGCAATAATAGAGGAGTAATATGGGTCCCTGAGAAAAGCTGATGTATTAAATGTATTCCAGGCTTCCATGTAAATAGTTACTCATCGAAAAATTATTGTTTTTTAAACAAAAGCAAGAATTTTTTAGGGATATGTTAGCATTTGATGCAAAATTTTGCGGCCACTGACATCATAAGTTTTTCAAACCTATTGTAATCACTTTTATTCAGTTGGCATAATGAGCTGTATCCAGTATCTGCACTACCCTATTGATGGGCTGTTAGAAGACCTGGTGTTAATGAAATGTAGCATTTGTACCTAGATGATCCTGACCTGGTGTTAATGAAATGTAGCATTTGTACCTAAATGTCTCATGAAAATACTTATCACCCTTTCATGTTGGGCGATCATTTAGAACATCTATATTAGATATACATATGTACATTCGTTGCAGATCTAAGTAATTTTGGTTAGTTCAAAACAACTAAAAAATGGAGCATTTTGCCAAATGGCAAATGACCTGAAATCTTCCTCTTTATAACCGCTGTTGTCCTTGGACTATTCTTGCTTCACAATTTTATTTCTGTTGCATTTAAGCTAGTGGCTATAGCATTTCGTACCTAGCCACCTTCAGACACGGCGGTGCCTCTTTCACTTTGTCAAAGTGAAATTAAAACAATCATCTGCGTTTCGGTAAAGCCCTCGCACGGTTCAGAGTACGTTCAGTTTTGTCACTATTGAGTTGGTGGTGTAGGATCAGTTGAGACGCAATGCCGATAAGCACCAATCTGGCTCTGAGCACATGCCTCTAATAGGGCTTGTGCCAATCCTCAAATTGCCTCCCTTCTTGCATATTGACGCCGGACAGCAAGTCAAGTCCATGCAATTTACACTGACTTTTCGAAAGCCTTGGACAAGGTTAAGTACTTCATTCTGTTGGCGAAACTCAGTTTAGTTGGCATATTTGACCTTCTCCCAACTGAACCAAAGTCTAGAAGAGAACCTGCCAAAAGTGTGATGGACAACTTATCAACGAAGTCAAAACAAAAATTAATTGCTCCTGAAGTAGGGTGTTCTAGAGACGGACGTAAGATACCGTATTCTGTATTAGGGGAGCACTCTTTTATCCATTCCAGTCGTTTTGCTAGCTCTCCGCGGTCGGCTTGAAGATTGGCTGGTTAAGCTCCTGTAAGATGGTCGCTTCGTGTTTTCAGTTGCCATGACCGACACTCAGTAGCCGCAATATTAAAATATATTACTTTTGTCCGTAATGAATAAAGAGCTGTCAGGCATAGATTTGCAAGCTAGACCCAGCTGAGACGTGACGAAGGGTGTTCCTAGAAAGGACACTGAAAACACAGGAAAAAACATACATAATTTCGGGGAACATGCCTCCAAATTTAATTGGAGGCAAACAGTCTCAGGCCCCAGATAGCACCAGTCAATCTTTGATGATATCGAACTCTTTGAACTTTGCTTTTTGAGAATCCCTTAGAAGTAAATCAAAATGCGCAGTTTCACTATGATGTTAAAAATATTAAAAATCGCGTTCTGTGCTCTTACTAGGTCGCATTGCCTTTTCTCCGGTCATACACTCACACACTCGTCTTTTCAATGTTTTTCACCATACGAGTTTTCTGGCGTCTGCAAAATCCACGCTTTTCTGTCGCCATATCTATTGATTCTTGACCTGACCAATATAGTCAATCAAGTGGTGGCAGTATTGCCAAATCGCTCTCAAGTGCCAATTTTCTTTTGAGATGTACTTAGAATTGATAAACACCATGAAATATTCTCCTGAATGCTTCGAAGATTGTTATATTGCTCATTTTATATGATGCAGATGATATGTTAAAGTTTAATTTCATAGTCATCACATATCTTTATTAGCACTCATAAAGTTGTCCTCTTACTCATTTTATTCCCATTCCGGTGTTCCGCAAGGTTCCACCCTCGGCTCTCTATTGTTCATTCTTGTCATTAATGACCTTCGATCAATATTTTCTTCTAATTCGTTCCAAACTGTAATTATCATTTTTCCACAAAAAAAAAAACTCTTTTAAAACTGTATGCTGACGACCTAAAACTATTCAGAGATGATTTTTTGTCATTACAATCTGACTTATTAGCGTTAAATACGCAGCGTTTAAGAATCGTTCTGCCTCTTTGTTTGCAAATATTTTGGCTTCTTCAATAAACCTAATTTTCTGCCTATTTTCTGTCTGGTGACATTTGATTGCATGTAGATCAAGACAAAAATCTTGGGGCTGTATTCGAACCCAAATTAAAATATGTTCTATAGGTACGCTTCATAGCTCAAAAGGCATCTAAGCTTGCAGGTTTGGTTCTACGTTGGTAACATCACTTTTTAAATATCTCTACGTGTGCTCATTTATTTACTTCGCTAGTTTGTTGTATCCTTGAATACTGTCCTCGTTTTGTACTCCTCGTTTTGTGTGCTTGTCAGATGCTATTGAATCTGTCCAACGTAAATTTACTTGTTGTTTCATGTCCCATATTGTCCGTACGAAGATTGTCCAATATTCCAGAGACTTCCTTCTCTTAGTACCTCGATGAATGTTTTTTGTGTTCAATGGGCATTTTCCTTCTAGTATCTGTATCTCGCAGTTGCGCGATCACGATCGTACCTCTAGATTTCGCGCATATTCCAATATTCCTTCTGCTCGTACAGAGCCATACTTTCATTCATCAGAATCAAACTAAAAGCGTACCTTGTATTCGTTTTTGTTCCTTTATTTGGTTATATTTATTTTAGTTACGCTCTCAATTTTGTAATTTTTTTAAAATTTATATTATTTTACCCCTTTCAAAGTAAGCTGTGCTTGTGATATGTTTCAAAACGGAAATCTTAGGGAAGTTCAACAAACAAATTGAGTTGTTATCTGTCAAATTAAACTACATTAATAAATAATTATCGGAATGGGATGGTGGTTCTGAGTGAGGACACATATGAAATGAAAGCATTAGTTGACCGTAGTTTTAACAAATAGCAGCCAAAGTCAAAAGCAGCCAAAGTCGAAAGCAGCCGGGAAGGGGTGATAGGGCAAATGAAACGGTAAGGCGAGATAGGGCAAATGAAATGGGTAGGGGAGATAGGACAAATGAGCCAGCTTCGCAGGATGTTAGTAGCGTCAGTGCTAAATCTGGTAGGGTTAGTGAAGATATGACGAATAAATCAGCTCCACTAGCTTGCAGAACAACTTTGGCTTTACCCCTTAATATTCTGGTTTCGCGTGATCCGGGAGCTTTGATTTTTTTGGAAAAGCTCCGAAGCCTATTTATGGCCAGAGTGGTGTACAGGTTACGACAAATAAGCTCGCTCGATCATCAACTAGTGTCGCCGTTAATAACTCTCTCTCTCTCTCGCTCTCTCTCTCTCTCTCTCTCTCTCTCTCTCTCTCTGCCGACACTCGATTTCCATCCAATAATATTGCAAGGGCTTGAAGAACTATTAGGTCAGCCTTCAAAATTCTAAGGAAGTTAGGTAAGGTTCTTCCGAGACGTTGTGCGATAAGGACCAAAAATCTCTTCAATCGATGAGTCGATTTATTGGAGAACAAGAGCTTACTTCAAATTCGGCAGATTCTGCTCAGAAACGACAAAAGTCGAGCAAGCCAAAGGATCGGACGGGAAACTTTTTAACAAGCCTAAACTAATGACGACAACTCCAAGGTTAACACCGCTTTTCATCGAGATGGCTAATGAGTGTCTGATCTGGGTTGTAGCCGATGCCAGTAAAAGAGATGGAAAATTCGGCAGAAAACTGGCTGAAAATAAGGCAGATTATGTGCAGGGTTTGCAATGGGCTGCGGGTTGCCAGATCGTCTCCTCCACTAACGGTGAATGACGTGGGCTGGTGTAAAGAAGTCAAGCTGGTAGCGTGTCAGGATCAACGATTGGTCAACTTCTAGAAGCAGACGATTTTCGAACTGCGGCAGCTTTGACCAAGCGCTAAATTAGGACGAAATCCCCAGTTGGTCCAGGTGCAGGATGTGGATTCGCTGCTTCTGTTCTGATCCGGACGAAATTCTGGGGATTATCAAATTCTTCAATCCTGATCTTTTCAAAGAGGATTCAAGGGTTGCTGAAATTGGCGAGCCAGTTGAAAACTGTTTTCATTTCAAAATGAAGAGGCAGAGCCGATCCTAGAGGGCCGAAAAGAAGTTTCTAAGTACACAGTTGATAACTTAAACTTATATTTGTACAAAAATGATCGATCCTGAAATCAGTAGGTATAACCTAAAGCAGGATGTTCAAGCTGCGTAGGAATCTTCTAGCAAGAGATCCGTCATTCGTTCAGGGGTCGCATCTGAGGTAGAATCTGATGCAAAACTTATTTCCGTTGATGGACTTAGTGTTGACTATCTAGACCTTCTGACTCTGAGAACAGAAAAAGGGGATGAGGCAGCTATGGCGTCCGAGGTGGACCTGGACTCAATACTAATTAATAAAGATGAAGTTACTTCAAATTAATCTTCACTACACAATTTTGAAATTGAAATTAAAAAAAAAACGGCGCACAGTTTTTTTTTTATTGCACTCGTGGTTTAACCTCTTCGATTATTGGTAATATGTTAGATAATGAATTGATGATGTTCATTGTATGGTTAAATAATGAAAAATAAAACTGAAAGTAATAAGTAGCTTAGATGTCCCTGCTCGTTACTTATTTAATAAGCAAACTACCAGGAATCATAGCTGATATGATATGTTATGTCCTATGAGGGAAATATAGTGTACTTTGAACGAGCGAATTTTGCGCTCAACAAATATGGTACTGAGCAAATCTGAAAATTTGCTTATCGATTTATTCAATCTATAAACAATATACAAGGAACGATGAAATATTTTGCAGGAACTAATTTCGTAGCAAAGTTTGCTTAGTTCCACTTGTCTGCTTTGGATGCAGTGGTTTGTTTATGTTTATTTCGGATTGTTTGCGAAATACTTAAGGGATTCACGGTGCCAACCTTATTTATTTCTCGCGAATAATAAATCACTTAGCATACCAATAACTTTCTGGGGCTGCAAAATAAAAGTTATTTGATACCTGCAAACAAACCAATAAAATCAAAAGTACCAATTACGGCTGCATCTTCTGTGTTTCCGCTAAGCTGATTAACACCATAAATTTGTTTTACCTTGCAGTGTATTTTCATCATTTTATCGAATACTATAAATATCAATTACTAAGCTCACGATAGGGAAGAAACACATTTTCCATTTAAAATCCCACACGAAAAAATGATCATTTCCCACGGCATCAAGTCAAATCACTTTCTCCTTTCGATTTCAAACCGGCTGTAGCCAGAAAAAATTCCGCTGCAATGTCGGCTTTATCCATGTTACTGCGCTGATTCGATGCCTTGCGAATCACCTAGCACATACTAGCAACAACATCCTTAGCGTTTTATACAAATTCACTGTATGCATGTTGCTGTGTGTACACAGTATAATATTTTATGCAACTGCATTGGCATTAACTAGCGTTTTTACCGTATTTTTTGTACATTGTTTCGCGAGTCAATTCGTTTTGCATGCAAATGCAAGTATGTATGCATTATCCCCCCATTCTCCAGGGACATGATGTTGAATATGAGAAAATGCACATTTAGTCAGTCATAAATCGTTATTTGGTTAATTTCATACCAAACCATTCATCATTCGTTTCGAGACGGTCGAGAAAAAATTATTGCATATTGCACGAAATGAAGTTCAGCGTGTTTATCATCCATTGAAAAAAGGCTCAGAAAAAGTGTATTGCAGGGCGTAGCAGTTATAAAAGTTGAATGGATCAGTGTTTGGGTGTATACGCGGCGTAGGACCAAAAATGCATTACCATCGGCGGAACGCCAACGGTTGTATATTTTTTCATTTGCGATTCGACGTACATTTATGAGCGCTGAACGTGCGCGAATTCTTCACGATTCCGTGAAAATTTCTCAAGCGGGAGCTGGCCAAAAGGAAACGTGATGTAGGTTAAATGTAAGCAAGGGGGCGGTTTGGTAATGCTATTAGTTTCGCAAGGCTTTTTTATGACAGATGAGTCTTTCACAAGCTTTTGATTGTGCTAGTTTAAGGGCTCCTGAAAAATTGATAAAGTTTTGGATTATTCTTTGCTGTTTAATAATTATAAGAACTATTGTTTTTAATGTGACACTATTTTTTGTTGGTATAATCTTAAAGTTCGACTCTAGCAATAACTTTTGATCAAGTTTATTTCAAGCTGGTGCATCCAATTTTAAATCATCCATTGAGCATTCCTCCTTAAAATCAACGCCAGACAAAACGTAAACCATCGTCGTCCTCATCATAATCATCATCACCACCACAACAGATCTGTAGCCCTTGCTCTCCCGCGGCTTTCAAGGGACTACCTCCTCCATTGTCTCTGTCGGCTATCGACAAAATCCCAGCATTGGGGCCAGTGTTGCCACGAAAAAAAATATTTGAGGACCAACATTTTAGAAAAATAGGACCAAAGGGGACCAACCAAGATAAATTGCAAAGAAAGTCTTTATTTCGTTTCAAAATACTGAAAATATAAAGTTTTTCGATTATATTATACATAAAGTAGATATATATGTATGTGCATCTTAAAAATATTTCAAAGCTCTCTTTTACGAGAAAGGAGCAGTCTTATATGTAGAATCGGCCTTCCGTCACAAATATTTCTATACGGCATAAACACATCAAAATGCACTTTTACAAATTAAAACAATTCTTCAACAAAATATAAATCTTTTGACACGCAATTCAATGAAGTCCCAAAGAAATTAACGGAATTTTAAATATGCGCCCTGAAAATTGAAATTTGGTTTTTTTACTTTAAAAGGACATACATACATGCTAAAAATCCAAATTTAAGTAAAATTTCAAAATTGTCTTCGATTGCCATATTTTTAGTTCATACGCTCATTTCGTTAGAAAATTTACTAACTTTTTAAGCACATTATACACTAAATAGTGAGTTAGTTACTCATTATATGCAAAAAATTAGTCATTATATCATATCAAAATACTGAAAATATAAATCTTCTCACTATTATATAAATATTTATATTTGTGTAAGTGAATCAAATGATGAAAATCTTTTTAGGCAAATATTTCGTCAACAAAATATCACTTTTCTGTAATTATCACACGTAATTCAATAAAGTGCATAGAATGGAACGGAATGATAAATATGTGCACTGAAAATTAATAATTTTTGTATTTTTTTATGCTTTAGTAGTAGATTGGCATGTATACTAACAAATTAAAGTGAAATGAAACATGCAACAAATCGAAGTGAAACGTGAAACATGCAATCGAGTTTTTGCTTTAAAGGAGCGCACGCAGCACAGGTAGCTCTCCTTTTTGATTTCAAATGAAACAAAGTTCAAAATTATCGATGAAAGCAGAGATTAGGGATTTTATTTGTAGATTTAGTAAGGATAGTTAAACGTTGATTGAAATGAAAGCAAAGTACATTGCTGATAGATGCAAACGGGACCAAAACCTGATGGTTTTCCCAAGAAAGGGACCAAAGGACCAATATTAAAAACTTTGTGTAAAAGGGACCAAAAATGGTCCCAATGGACCAAAGTGGCAACGCTGATTGGGGCATACGAGCATCATACTGTTCCTCCAGTTGTCCTCCACCAATATTCGTCTCGTCATTGGAACAGTGGTTTACCATTTAGCTACTATCTTCCTCTTCTGCCGCAACGTCACTGTCTACGCCAACTGCACGGACCGTAATTTTCATTTAATTTCGTTGAAAAATTGCATCGAATAAACAAAAAGCTCATAAATTTCAGTTAACTTTACGACAAGGACAAAGGCATAAGACATAAATAACGATATACTCTTTTTGTTCAGTATTATACCGACACGACATACATACCTTACCAACCCGTTAGTGGTGCAAAGGCAAAAGTGAAGAATAATCGACGAGGGGTGAAATAGTATAGAGGGTCTGTATGTTAATTTAGAAGTTTTGGAAGGTTTTTAACGAAGATGACTAGATTGTTCGTTAGGAGGAAAGAAAAAGTTTAATTCGTAAATGATCGTAACACAAATTACGTAAATGGACATGCAAAGGTTATCGCTAGGTAATTCAGAGAAATGATAAATGCTTGCCATTTGATTGAATGCAAATTCAAGTGGTAAGGAAAGATAGAAAGACTGAACCTTCCAAAATTTTGATTAGCTGAGCAAAAGTGTGCGTAATACTTGATATTACCTTCAAACGGTAAGCGTAGCAATCATCAAGGAAGGGTTTCAGAGTGAGTTATTACACTTTTTTTACGATTTTTTTTTAGAAATATGAATAGAGCAAATTTATTTAAACCTTTTGTACATTATTATTTATCATTTCAGTAACATTGTGTAGTTTTTTTATGCGAAAATATTGACAAACGAACCGGTGGCAAAGGTTTTTCCAGAAGGTCTTTGGAAAAAGACGTTTTGCGATGTTCATTGTATCTCAGCTGAAAATTATCAGAAATCAAAGAACATTAAAATCCTCTCCCCGACGTTCTCTGATTTCTATTTGCTCATTTTTAAATTTTAGGTGGTCATTTGAAGTGAAAATTGCTATTTTTCACGAAAAATTTGGCTTTTTTATAGGTGGTATACCCCCTTAATGTAAAAAAAATTCTAAAACTTATCGTTCGGGGGGAAGTATTTTACATGTAGAAAGTGTGTGCCAATTTTGAAAAGAATCGGTAATGGGGTTTTTAAATGGCAGTGAACACGAACTTTTAAAAAGTTATTTTGAGAAAATTACTACTAAACTCCGAGCTGTCGGAGCTACAATGATACAGGAGATGGGACTAAGTATTTAATTTTTTTTCACATGTGCTAGCTCATACACCCTCCCTTAAGTTTTTTACTCGAAAGTACTGAAGGTAATCAGTTCTTCCGATTTGTTTTTGATTTTTTTTTTGAAAATTAGATTTATAATAAAAATACAGGATACCTTGATGTACGCGGGGAGATCCATAAGTCTTGCGCTTTGACTTCCAAGCGGACACAAACAATTGGATCTCGATTCGGGAATCTCATTGATCTTTTCTCTAGCGTGTTAAACAATGGAAATTTAAAAGCTCAAAGTTCATTGGAGATTCGCGAAACTAGATTCATTTGTACTCTGCCTCCAGTATAGTGACAATCGTATAACTCATTACTTAAGAATTCATGCGAAATTTGGCTGACCTGTCAGTTGAGGTTTAGCTTTGGTGGAGAGCTGTGTTATTGAAATCACTGTAAAAATTGATTTAGAGAAGATTGATTTTTGAAGAAGATTTCCGATAAAAAAAGGAAATAACTTAAGTGTCATTTTAACGATTTGCAATCTTAACTTAAATCTTCACTACCATTAGAAGCAGTAATCAGGTGCCGCAGTTCATTCAAACTCGGAAGACAGTCACTAAAATATGACCTTCATCTTGGAAGACCTGAAGAAGCAAATTGTGTTGTTTTAAATCCCAAAGAGCATTTAAGCATGGCAAAAATCAAGAATTTTTCCAGACAAACCAGGGGACTTATTTCCAAGAATTGTTACGAGACACAGAACATGGGTCCATTATTTTGCCCAGGACTAAAAGGAGAATCAGAAGAGTTGTGGGAAAAGACTTTAGCAGTCACAAAAGAAAGTAGAGAAGTTTGCAGGAAAATGGGAACAATAATGGGAACAATATTTTGGCAATGTCAATGAATCATGCTAATGGGTTATAAAAATAAAAAATGTGAAAATGACAGGCAGTTATTCTGCTTGAATACCAAATAAATTAAAAGAAGCGATACGATCTAAGCGCAGTGGAAAGTTAACTCGAGGCGTTCTCCTTTCATACGATAATGAAGCGTCTCACCTATTTATTGGCACATTTGAAAAAATACCTGCGTGGAATGAGATATTTTGATCATGATTCACAAAAGGAAGAAATTTAATTACGCATGGAAAGAAGAGAATGGGAAAATATATTTAAAAGGAATAAATCAATTGCTGTTTTATTTCCAGTTTTTTCATACAAAAGCTGAGGATTTATGGACCTCCCTCGTTCATATGAAATACGTTCAGGTCTCAACAGAACTTAGTTATTTTTAACCCTCTGGCGTCGTTGGAATTTTTTTGTGATATTTCAGGCACCTTTATAAAGAATAGAAATTCGAAAAAAACTAAATGATAAATGTCATACATTTTTGAAATGTTTAATCTTATTTGGGCGCTGAGTGCCTAAAATTATGCCAAAAATATCTGTGAAATTTTGAACTGCGTGAATTTCCGGCAGAATCATCACGCAATTCAAAGGACATATTGATTTTTATTATAAACAGATTGATGTAATTTTGATGAATATTCGCTTTTTATAATAATATACGCTATTGATAAATTTGATGCTTTGTCTATACAATAAGCATAAAAATTTTAAAATTCCTATCCTATAAAAATGATAGCCCTTCAATAAATTGGCTATTTTTTTAGCACCGGAAATTTTGGTTCGCGTGAACTGACGACTGAATCATCAGGTCAAATTGAGAAACGAAATTCACAGCGTAGGTTCATCTCAACGTCTAGCAGATCTGCAATGCTTTTGGTTACAAAATCATGATAGAGTTGCCAGCACCGGTGATTTTTGTCTTGTATTTTGTATAAATTTTTTTTCGCGGACGGTAACTCTAATAATGTTTCTACCCTTATAGCTTCCGAAGCATTCATTTAATTTAAAGGAACTTAGCAGAGTTTTGACTTCTTGGGAACCAAAGTCACAGGGAGGTCTTGGCCCTCCACAAATTTGAGGCCAGAGATCTACCTGAGAGAGCCTTTGGTTCTTTACGAGAGAATTTCCTTTACGTTTCACTTCATTAAAAGAATAAGAGGGTAACACAGGTTTTAGTTTGAAAAATTGGGCGTGCATGCTGCAAAATTTTATCCTTTGAAAATCGAAAAAGTATACATTTTCACAAAATAATGTTTTATTCCCGGTTTCACATATCATCAAAATACTTATATTTTTAAGTTGACAAAATGCCTCCAACGTGGGTAAATCAGCGTCTTCTAAGACATCACAAAGAATTTGCACAAACAATATCAAAGACATGTTCACTAAATACTTATACTTAAAAAGTTATCATTTCTCACTCCAATCGAACAATTGATATATATATGATTTTCAGTAAACTAATTGAATGCTGGAGCAAGAGTAGTCAAAACGTCACACTAATTCATTTACATATATTAGGGGTGAATACGTGCTAGAAATTTTTGCAATTATATTATAGCAGAGAAAGTATATATGTAATTGATTACAAAAACATGCAGTTCGGCAATAAATAAATAAATAAATAATTGCCAATTTTTGTGTTCATTTCGTTATTGATAAAAATCTAATTATCGTTAACCCAATTGTTTATTGAATTACAATTTAACAACAATCACACTCAATCTTCGTGCGATGTCAGCAATATGAATATTGGATTAATATTATGCTCATATTTATAGAACATAAACATTTTGACATGTGCTCCTCATGTTCCGTAGAAATACATTCATACATATGTATCAACAAACTGATGGCCAGCTCGAAAGTGGATAATCAAACGGAACTTGCAGAATGATGAAATAAATTGTTTTCGGTTTGCTATTCAATGAAATATCACATCACCATACATATACATTTCCATACGAAACTCTAGTATATCAGAGCTACAAACTTACATTACAGCAAAAGTTGACAGGGGGTATGGGGCGTGAATGGGGTCGTTTTGCAAAGAAGAGATGACAGAGAGGTTATTGTATTATTTGAAGGACATCAAATATGCTGAGTTAATGGATCGAGTCGTTCAAGTCATTCAACGGCTATGAAAACAAAAACATTTATTCGTCGGTTGTCGTTTTCATTTCGCTGGAATGAAATTTCTATGCTGAATGGTATTTTTTTTTGTTCGAGATGTAACTGAAAGTCAATAGACTTCAATAGATGTGAAGGATTGGTTTCTAGTGAATATTAGCTAGTTTGTCAGTTGAGATAGTTTGGAGGATTGATTTTCATATTAAGTGAGGCCTTTCAATTATGTCAGATTTTTTTTAGGTTGGTAAAATATTTGTTGGAATAGAGTGTATTCTTTCGGCTGTGGCATAAAGTTTTGAAATGTCAATGGGAGAAAAATTTTCATTAGGTTTTGATTAAATTTAGATTAGGTTTTGATTAAATTTATTTTATGGCAACTTGACAACAGCAGTCAAGACGAAGATGTCATATTTCACACTAAATCTACACAAAAATCTTATGTTTTACACAAATTTATTTATCCTACTAAAATGCAATTATCGCGCTAATTCATGTTAACCCTTAAAATCATCAAACATATGCATCTTTGTTGACGTATATCATGACGAAATTCTGATGACTACTGATTAAAACGAGGGTTGATACAAAAGCAGTGATAATCAGCTAATTTCAGTACGCATAAAATTCCCAAAAAAATTTTGACTATCTTATATACCCACTAAGTCAGCACAAAAAACATACAAATAGGCCACGATTCCAAGGAGGTACATTTAAGCACCTCTCCATCCTTTTCAACTCTTGTATAAATATTGGATATTTTTCCACTGCCTGGAAGCGTGCGAAAATATTTTCAATCCCAAAAGCGTCAGGATCCTGCGATTTCCTCAACATTCGTTCAATTTCTCTCCTCTCAAACTTGGGAAAACTACTCGAAAGGCTGATTAAAGTTCATCTAAACCACTCCATAGAAGAGAACCACATCATACCCAATAGACAATTCGGCTTCAAAGCCAAACACTCCACAGTGGACGCACTAATGGTTCTGAAAAGCGCCGTTGAGGAAAGTATCCAAAACAAGAAAGTTTTGGGTGCCTGGCTCATTGACCTGCAGAAGGTCTTTGACTCCGTTTGGATTGAAGGACTCCTGTACAAAATGATCAATTTTGGTTTCCCATCATGATTAATTAAAATTGTTGATAACTTTCTATGTGGCAGAAAGGCTTTCGTCACCTTCAATGGGGCTCTTTCAGACGAATTTCCAATCGACTCAGGTGTACCTCAAGGCTCCGTTCTCGGAACTACCTATCATTTTCACAGTAGATATCCCAGGAATTTCAAATAATTCTCCCATAGGTGTTTCTGTCAATCTATACGCAGATGATCTCTTCTGGAACTCGCAGCATAACCCGAACTTCGTAACAGCGGTGCTACAAAGGTACGCAAATCAACTCGTGGCATACTACTCAAAATGGGGCTTGAAGATAAATGCCAGTAAAAGCGAGCTGATATTCTTCAGAGGCACCCATGCTGATTTCAAGAGAAGAATTAAAGCTATCAAAAACTCTAAAATTATTATCAATGAAAAGTCAATCACCCCTTCAAAAATCGTTAAATACCTTGGCATAAAGCTCGACCCTCGCTGGGGCTGTAGTCAACACGTCCAGACAAGCCTCAACAAGGCAGCCGGCGCATACCACCACATAATCTGTATCTTCAAGCCGAAATCTATCATCTCAACTCGAGCAATTACGGTACCCCTATGTGGTCTTCCGCTCCCTCTTACGTGCTTGAGAAGCTGACAAAATTTGAACGCCGCATCCTCCGAAACATCACGTCACTCTACTTGAAGGCGAATATATATATATATATATATATATATATATATATATATATATATATATATATATATATATATATATATATATTATTTCCAGCAATTACTAAACGGAAATGTCCCCGCACCCGACGAATCGCCATCACTAATTGGTACATACCCTGACAGTGCCACATCTCACCCTCCTACAGTAGATGAAGTCCGGCAGGCCATGGACCGCTTGAAACCCAACAAAGCACCGGGCATCGATGGGATCCCCGCGGAGCTCCTGAAGACAGGCGGGATTTCCGTTTTAAGGGCTATCCATGGATTGGTGACAGACATATGGCAACAAGAAACGATGCCGGATGAGTGGCGAAAAAGTGTTATATGTCCCATTCACAAGAAAGAAGATAAACTGCTATGCGAAAACTACAGGGACATATCACTACTTTGTACGTCGTACAAACTCTTGACAAAGATTTTAGAGTTAAGGATTTCCCATCACGCTGAGAAAATTCTTGGTGAATATCAAGGTGGTTTCAGACGTGGAAGATCGACAACTGACCAAATATTTACGGTCAAACAAATTTTGGAAAAATGCTGGGAATTCAACATTGATGTCCATCAAATATTCGTCGATTTCAAACAAGCGTACGACAGCATCAACCGAACTGCATTATATAACATTATGCTGCAGTTCGGAATCCCAGCAAAGTTGGTACGACTGGTGAAAATGACCATGACCGACTCCACGTCACAAGTGCTGATCCAGAATAATATGACCAACTCGTTTTCGACGAATACAGGGCTAAAACAAGGGGATGGATTAGCTCCGGTACTCTTTATATGTCATCAGAAAAATCCCCGTTGACACGAGAGGAACTCTACTATTTAAGTCGACACAGCTAGTAGCTTACGCTGATGACATCAACATTATGTCACGTTCGTTCAATGACGCCAAGGAAGTATTTGTAGCTTTAGACGAAACCGCCAAGGAAGTTGGTCTTCAAATTAACGAACAAAAAACAAAAGTTATGACTCAATCAAGGAAAAGGACGCCAATAAGACAAAACATAACAATAGGGGACTATAATCTTGAAAATGTGGACAACTTCGTGTACCTAGGGACGAACCTCTCGAAGGATGGGAATGAGCTTGACGAAATCAAACGACGGATTCAATTAGCCAATAAGACATTCTTTTCGGTGCTTCCCATTTTGAAATCTCGATGCGTACACAGGAATACGAAGCTTCGCATCTATAAAACAATTATTAGACCTGTGCTATGCTACGGAAGCGAAACGTGGACAATGACCCAGGCGTCTGAAAAAGCCTTGAATACGTTCGAGAGAAAGGTATTGCGAAGGATCCTCGGTCCAATACGGGAGGAAGATTTATAGCGAATCCGATACAACAACGAGCTGTATACCATATATGACGAGCCGGAAGTCTCTACCGTCATACGACTACAAAAATTACAATGGGCTGGCCACGTCGAACGAATGAGCGACAATCGAGTCCCCAAACGGTCCCTCAAGGGGCGAGCGAGCGGAGCCAGGCCAGTCGATAAGCCACGCAAGCGCTGGGAGGATTCGATCGATGCCACTTCTGGGAGCACCGAACTGGAGGACGCGGTCACTGAACCGAGACGAATGGAGGCGACGTATTAAGGAGGCGAAGGCTCGACTCGGGCTGTAGTGCCCCGATGATGATGATGATGATGATGATGATATATATATATATATATATATATATATATATATATATATATATATATATATATATATATATATATATATACATATATATATATAATTCTTGTCTATATACATACAGGCAAGAAGAGAGCCGTATTCACAAACTGATAACCTTTACTCTTTAAAAGGCAAATTTCTATCAGAGAAAAGACTGAAATAAGGCATAGTTGTTTAAATTATTTATAGTTGTTTAAATTATTTAGCTCTCACGTTTAAATTGAACTGCATCAAATAAATTGTGACTCGAAATCCTGCGTTATTTTGCATTTATAACATTGTTAGCTTTATGATGTAAAAGAAGTTTGATGTTTGAGCCCTAAAATGGGACTCAAACTTGGTTGATACTCCTGTGTATAATGCCGGATTTGCACTCTTTTCGAGATATGGCAAATTAAGTCGAGCCGAGAATGTAAATGGTCACTTTGTCTATTCTCGCCTGTTTTTCTTCATTCAAACCATGGCAAGAACGAGAGTGTGAATGGCTTTTTCGTCGGCTCTTTCCTGTTTTATGAAAGTTTCTGAGGGTCTCGTCTTAGCTCGAGATAGCTCGAAATGTTGTCGGTTTTACGTATCGAGCCAAAAGGATTAGAAAAAAGTTCTGGTGTTGGCTCCGCTGATATTTACATATCAATTTCGTTTGCCTACGAAATCATGGACAAGATGCATCATACCGGACAAGATGCATGAATACGGATGGGTCCAATGTACACTGTTCGAATAATTGTAAAGAAATTTCTGACCACATGCATATCTGCGCACTTAAACTTGATACCCTTCAAATTTTCTCAATGTGCACAGGAATAGTTTTTTGGCGTACTGAGATAAAGAAGACTTTGAATACTCGTCAAATGTTCTGGGAAGTAATTTCTCAAGTTGCTACACGAAACGTTCGGGGAGAATGTAAATCCGGCATAAAAATAAAGTTACGTTCTTCATCTGCATCGACCGAAAAATAAAACGAAACCAATATGTGATTTATTCTTATTTCTTCTTCGAATTGTTTACTTTTGGGCAAAGACAACACAACTGAAAACGAATTCATCATTGTTGTTTCTAGTGTCGGCAAATGTCGTTATTTTTTGTCTGATGTTTATTTGACTTTCTCAACGTATGCACATATAATGTCTATACGGCATGTGTGTAGTACAAAAATTGAAAAAGGTTTCGTTATGGACTCTACACACGGTCGCACATGTTTTACACCTTGGCGTGCGGACCAGCGCATTTAACAAGCAATCACTTATGGGCCATTTAGATAAGCGTCCATGCGTCCACGCGTCCATGCGTTTTTAGATTAAACGAGTCAAGTCAACTCAAATCCACTTTTTTGAAGGCGGGGCTAAGGCGAAAGTGGTCGGATACGGTGATTGATATACCATTGACTTGTTTTATTTTCGCTCTTTGTCATTTCGAGATGATAAGTGGATGGATGGATTGATAAGAGGATGGATATTACACGCTTGCAACGATGGTTTTTTTTTATTTTCATATCATTTGAATTATAATAATTAATATTTGAAAACATCGTCGTGATCAATTTTTAAAAATTACTAATTCCCATTCTTCAATTTTTCCCCATTTTTTTTCTTCCTTCCAAACAAATAAATTGGTAGCAGACAATTGTATATATTTATCCATATGACTATATATACCTTCATATAAAATTGTTTGTGTCTAGATATTCGTATGCATTCTAATTTTTTCGTAATAGTCCTGCACGTAAGGATACAAAAAAAAATATTATCCACATCATCATATAATAAAATAATCATCCACAAAACATATTTAAATGATCAGCAACGAATCATCCACACATGCCGCTGAGGGAAAGAAATCATTGTAAAATCTATTGTACATGAATCAGCATACTCCACCTCATTCGCTTTAGACCCGCCTATATAAACAAAATCGAATTGACTCGTGTAATCAAAACACGCTAGATCGCATGGACGCGTGGACACATGGACGCTTGTGTGAATGGCCCATTACCCTTTAAAAACAACAAATGCACTGGTTGGCTTGCCATGTTGTACAACATGTGCGACCGTGTATAGAGCCCATTAGCTTAATTTGCTTTTGATGAAATAGGAACAGATGTATGTCTGTCAATAATCGTGATGCGTTTTATGTACCTCGATTGGTATGTTGATATTTTTTCCTGGAAAATTAACTTTTACAGAAATATTTTATATGCACAAAAGATCAATTGTATAAATTGAATCAATTTAATGAAACGCACGTACATATGTTATAGCTAGTGATGGGCTCAAAAACGCCAAACAGTTTGTAAAAAATGTTTGGCTCCAAAAAAAACGAAAAAACAGTTTTTCCTAATAGCGACAAACAGTTTTTTTTAAAACGAACATTTTTCCTAAAACGAACCGTTTTCCCACAACAAATCGTTTTTCTAAAACCATTCGTTTTTCGAAAATGAATCGTTTTTTAAAACGAATCGTGTAAAACGAATAGTTTTTCTAAAATGAATAGTTTTTCTATAACCAATCGTTTTTCTAAAACGAACCGTTTTTCGTTTGATAAAACGAACTGTTTGGCAGCGGAAAACTGTTTAGCTGCGGAAAACAGATTTTCAGAGGCAAACTATATATGTACTCGTATGCATATATGGTCAGACTTTTTACAATATTTATTAGCAGAGGGTTTCTTGATGATATCAATATGACTAACAGAGGTGCAATAGCCATTAAGCCACGCCGATGACAGAGACACGTTTTTATGCGCTCTTTGATATTATATACATGCGGGTACAGCACCCTGCCATTGAATTATGGCCGATTGCATTTCTGAAGAATTTTGATAATTTTATGAGCACTGAGTGTCATTTTTGCTATTTTTTTTCGGTAAAGGGGTAGTAATGTATCTGTTGGGTATTCCCTATACCTGTAAGTTATAAAATGGGTAAGCCGAAATTCCCAGATGTTCAAACACAACAGCAATTATAAATAAGTGCAAAAGTGCATTCCTTATCATTTTAAGTTTAAAGCCTGTTCGAGACAGTTATCAAAGCTATAAATATTCAAAGTGAAAAAAAAACAAGAAGAATTATGTGAGTGAGTGAAATTCAAGTAAACGACATTGGAAGTTTAAGAAAATTGAGAAATGAAGTGAAGTTACTATTATTACTAAGTCAGTGGTATAATTGACACAATATGGGTAAAAAGGCTGGTATTTGGTCAGAAAAATAGGGCAAGTTGTTGTTTTATTGAATAAAAAGAAGTCAAGCTATGCCGAAATTGGGGGAATTTCGAAATCCTTCGTGGTCAACATTGCCAAAACTGTGCGTAGCTCAACCGATTCAACAACGGTCCCTGGGAACAAACGAGGAAATTGCCGCTTACAAAGAAGAGCAACACCGAGAATGGATAGAAGCTAGGGCTATTTTGAGGGATCTGAACGAAGCTGGCGTCAGAATATCGCTGAGAACTTTGGAACGGCGATTCAAGGAAAACAACCTTTCATGTAGGCGGCCCGCAAAAAAACCAAAATTAACCAAAGTTATGCGCAAACGAAGATTATATTGGGCGAAAATACACAACAGATTTAGCATATCTCATTTCATGTGTCATTGGAAGAGACAGCCTCACGAATCATTTAACTTTTCTATAACTAATTTTCTCCTAGGTTATCTTAAGTGACGAATGCAGGTTGGAAGCGGTTACGGAGAGTAAAAAATTCGTTCGAAGGAGGCCCCACGAGAGATATTCAAAAGATTGTGTGGTTCGGACAGTTAAACATCCGCCCTCAGTGATGATTTGGAGCTGCATAACAAATGAAGGTCCGGGCGCAATCTATTACGTTGCGGGAACAATGTGCTCTAATCAGCATATAGACGTGCTGAGGGATGTTCTTCTGCCATATTTGGATACCTTAGAACATCCCAAAGAGGAATACATCTTCATGCAAGACGGTGCTTCATGCCATACATCGAGAGCTAGCATGGTTTGTTTAAGTTCCCAAGAATTGGAGGTTTTACCTTGGCCTGGCAATTCCATTGAGAATTGCTGGGCCTATTTAAAATCAAAGGTGTGTAGCCGGAGAAACAACACCATCGCTGCATTGAAGAAACATATCGAAGAAGTGTGGAAAAACGACGATGGAATGCGACAAATGATAAACAAATGTGTAGAAAGCATTCCTAGTAGAAAACAAGCAGCTATACAGGCCAAAGGAGGAAGCACAAAATATTAAAATTATATCAAAATTATTTGTTTTTTTTTTACTAACCATGTACCAATAAATATATGTTATTGCAAAATAAAAACAATTGAATTTCTTCTGCTTTATTTAAGGAAAAGCTAAATTTTATAAAATTTGCTGATCGGTCATAATTCAATGGTGGGATACTGTATATTAATAGTTCTTAGTTGGTTCACTAGCTGCGTGGAATCCATCCAAAATATTTACTCTTCAAGCTAACCTCACTGTGGTATGCTTTCAGATGAAGTGGACTTCCAAAAATTCATATCACTTGCGAGATTTCTTGGTGTCCTTGTCCTATAAAAACTAGGCGTAAAAAATAGCTAACTGAAAATTATGTCATCAAAAGATTGAGAACATTATTACCAGATTCGGAAGATATCGACAATCAATAAATTATCTCTGGGCAACTTATGGAGCTTATATGCGACAGTTGGGAAGAGTGATACTTGCAAGTGTGTGCGCCCTTTGCTGAAATCTACACGTGACGTCAGATCATTGTCCGATTTTTACTCCAAGAACTCTAAATTGGGGTGTAGTGGTACAAAGTTGTTTTGTGTATGCAAAATACAATGTGAAATAGACTAGCATTTAAATACTCAACAATATTTGTAATTCATTAGATTTCCACCTTCTAACTAAACATAAACCTCGGCCATGAATAATGAGTATTTATTTGTCCTTACTTGACCCCCGCGCACACACCTCTCAACTAAATAAATACGAAGAAATCATTTTCTTACTGCCCTTTGTTCTCTCCAATTCAAGCACAAACATTATTCTCGCCGGGCTGGAAGTCGTTAATTATTTCGACAAATATTTATTCTTAGACGCGTTTCTTTTTTTTGCATCATCCAGTTCAAGCTATGGAGTAGGCAAAGAAGTCAAGCTGCCATCTACGAAGAAGAGAGAAAAAATCTACTAAAAAACATAGTTCTTAAAACCAAGCCCAAACAACTAATAGGTCATTGCTCATTGCACACAAAGATCACGACCAGCGCTGTCCCGTCGCACCAGTAACTTGACTTTTGGTTCAGTTTTAATGGTTTCTGTTTCAGTGTTAGCCTTGAAGACGTCGAATCAACTAACAACACCATGCATAATGTTGCATGGTGTTCGTGAACACAACAATTCAATGGCATCATTATTACAAGAATATTTTACCACCACTCGGATTTCATAGGATTAAAGGGCCGATTCTTCGATTCTATCGGTTTTTGCTCAATATCGCTTTTGATACGGTGAAATTATAATAATAACAATCATATTCGTTAGCGACACAGCTACTTCATCTCGAGGACATTTACGTCGTTCAATTGAAATAAAAATTAATTACATACACCCCAGCTGCACGAAATCATAGTATATTTTAATTACCATTTTAATTTCGCTTTGCCGATGATGTTTCTTGTTTATTTTTCATGGAGGCGATTAAAATTAACGATCACCATGTGTGCAAGAATGCCATGAAGATATTGCATTTCATATTCATATTTTTGTTTGGCTTCACGTGTTCTGCTGGAATTTTTCTCAAGCGTCCGCGGGCGGAGAAGGATATGTCTGAGTTGCCTCATTTAATCACTCGTCAGTCGTCAGTGCGCAGAAAGTGCAAGTTGGTGGAGAGTTTGCATTTCAATTTGTGCACATTATAATCGAATCATTCAAATCGCACGAGTTTCAGATTGAATTAAGATAGAACCAATCCGATTACATGTGTTCCGTAAATGGAATTTGGTTGAAGAGATGGAGAGCCAGAAGGCTGATGGAAAGAAGTTACGATGATGATTATGATGGCAGCCACGAAATGAAACTGGTTTGGATTTAGTGATTTCAATGTACTTATAATAGGACTGCGGAATAGAGGCTTATAAAAAAGGTTGTTTTCGAATGTGTACACACATGCTTGAATTGGAATGTGTTAAGTTTTTTTAAATGTGTATTTAATTTCAAGTTTTATACACTGGTACTTTCTGATAGCTGGAATGGCGTAGAGGCACTGTATGTCAACTCAAATATTTTTATTTATTTATTATCTATTGTGCTACAGATATAATCCAATTGCAGCGCCAAGAATGAAAATAATTAAAAAAAAATGAAACATAGGAAGAAAAATGAGAAAGAATTGAATAAATTAAAACCAACAACAAAAATTTGAACTAAGGGTAACTGGAATTCAAGATAACATTTTGAATACATTCTTGAATTTTAAAACGGAATTGCGGTAGAGGTCCAAGCTTAAAAGCATTGTATATTCTAAGAAGACGCAACAAAAACGAATGAAAATAGACATAGTTACCTGGGAACCAATATCTGACCGAAAAAAAGCATTGGCAAAGATTGAAAAATAAACAATTATCAAGGCACAATCTATGTACCTCCAATGAGGGAATATGAAGGATGGAAAGATGAGAGGAGTAGGGACAGTAGGTGATGCTGCATTAAAAAAACAGCGAGAGTGTTAAACTACGCTGAAAGCGAGGAGACCAGATTTGGTACGCGTATTCCAGAATACTACGCACTAAGGAAATAAATGAATGCAGGTGGAAATATTGGTAAACATATACGAAGAACGCAAGACAAAACCAGCAATTCTAGAGGCTCGGGTCGTAACATTCATGACATGATATCAAATTTCAATTTAGAGTCAAACACCACACGAAGGTCCTTAAAATGCTTGGCAAATGATAGGAAAATACTAGGCGAGGAATAAGAAAGAGAACACATGTGGAGCATTTTTATAAGAGAAAAACATCTGGTAACTCTTCAAGTTGTTTGTAGTTGTTTGTGTTGTTGTTCGTAGACATGATTGCCTTGTATAATTTTAATTCATCTGCATATAGAAAATAAAAGGAAGGTCGTTGACAAACAAGATAAAAAGTAAAGAACCTAGGACAGATACTTGAAGAGTTCTGGATGTGGGAAATATAGGAGAAGGAATGAAGCCGTTTATGTGACCCTGCATGGAAGACTATGAAGATAAGAGGAAAACTGGGAGGGAAGGGGACCAAAAATACCGACCCCTTCAAGTTTATTGAGTAACAGGCTATGATTCACAGAGTCGAAAGCCGTCGAAAAGTCCGTATAAATTACACCAAGTTGGCGTTGATAATCCAAGGCAGAGACGACAAAATTAGTGAATATCACAAAGTTGGTCGTTGTAGAGCGCCCCTTGATAAAACCATGCTGCTCTGGAGCAAGAAAAGGTTGCGGAGAAGGATAAACTCTATTAAAGACAAGGCGTTCAAGAGTTTACCGAAACAGCAGAGGAGGACGACAGTTGGAAACGACAAATTGATCACTAGATTTGAAGATTAGGAAGATATTGGCGGTTTTCTATTAAGAAGGGAATATATCAGTTGCAATGGTAATGTTGGAAACGATAGCTAAAGAGACACGAGGAGAGAGAGAGAATCAGAGGGATATTACAATGATATTGGGAATATCGTCAGAAACGGATCTAGCATTAGACTCTAAGGTGGCATTAGAGTTTCAATTTCCAAAGAATTGATACTAAAGAACGATAGGGCAAGAAAGTTGTGAGAGAAAGCGGACGTTGTCGAGGTATTTTGGGCTATTTTTCTAAAAAAGGTAGCAAACAAACAGCGAAAAAACCTGAGAATTGAAAGCAAAGCATCATCAGATCCATAGAATCAGGAATTGAGAAATTGGACTTGAGGCAACGGAATTTTGGCTGATTAGAACAAAGTGAAGCCTCGATGCTCAAGAAGTAATCACGTATTGCCTGCTTGAGCATTCTTTTGGCTTCAGAACGCAAACTACGAATTTTCTGAAAATCAGTGGATGAACACATCTTCTTCTGCTTTTCACGATCTTGTTTGTTTAGCTTTTACAGCATCATATTTTTGATATTTAATTGGAGTATGATAATTGAAATACATTTATTCAGTTTGAAATTCAAATTTTAGGGGGATAATTGTAGCCCTCAGTGTAGAGATGTTTAGAGTGATAGATTAGGTTATGGGTGAGTGTTCTATATTTTTTCTAAATGCAAATTTTGTTTTCTTTATGGCATTTAGTCTCTGGTATCCTGCGGAAAGAAGATACACTCAAACTAAATCTGGCTACAATTAAAAGAACTTTTAAGGAATTAGGTTTTCAGGGATGATTTCCAACCTGTCTTGGTGTATCATCAACTTTTATTTACTTAGTTATGGGGTCGAAAACGGTATTTTTTGCACTAAGTTGCTTTGTTTGTATGAATGTATGTTCTGCTGTCCATACAGATCACAAAAATAATTATCCTCCACTTTTGTCGATAATTATAATGAGGACGGACAGCTGATTTAACAACATATTCCATATTCCCTTACAAAAAGGAGAGTATAAATATTTATCGGCTCGTCCCTCTTGTGTTGTTAGAGAGCAATTATTCAGTGCTGCTGGACACATTTAGGACAGAAGGGGGTTAAATTGACTGGAGAAAAGGCTGGGATGCTTTGGTTTCCAGTATCTAATGTATACCGCAGTGGTACCTATTCTATTGTTTGAGCGTTCCGGTAGCAGTTTGCTCTTAAGAGTACCTACCAACACTTGCTTAAAAAGAGTAGAGGTTAGCTGCACTCTTAGTGACAGGAGCACTCTTAGTGACAGGAGCACTCTTAGTGACAGGAGCACTCTGCACCACCTCTATTAAGGCACTTTTCATGTTGCTTCTTTGTTTACTAACCTAAGCGTATTGCATTTCTAAGCAGAAATGCAATCTAAGCTTATTGCATTTCGGCTTGGACTCGAACAGGATCTGGCCACGCTTGAATCTTATTTGAAAGATTTTTCACTCGACTGATAATAGATTGGGAGCTTACAACTCGGGTTACTGGTACAGCTGAAGGGTATGATGGTATCAGCCTCGAAAGTGGTCTTCACTATGTGCACACCAATGGCTCAAAGCTTAACAGTAGAGTCGGGAATTGTGCTTATTCGGATGAACTGAATTTCAAGCTGTCCCTCCACCTACCTGACCATTGTAGTGTCTTTCAGGCGGAGGTTGTGGCTATGTTCCAGGCAATCGAATATTGGTGTTCTCATCGATAGTCAAGCAGCTGGTATATGTACAGTACACCTTGCTAGTATAGTGTCCATGATTGTCGATTGGAGTACATGTAAATAGGCCTGAATAACAAAGTGGAACTCCAACGGAATTCAATCGGACAGTTTTCCTCCTCCTTATTCTCAAAGATGCTGAGTTCCATTGAAACATTTTGAGTACTGTCTCGAAACTGATAAGTACTCTTCAGGTTTTGATAATATATACTGAAATCTTTCATAAACAATGCCTCTACAGAACTGAAAATTAGTAGTTGTGAGATACCGAAAAGGATTTTTTTTTTGCTGTACTTAAGTATTCCAGTCATGCATGAAATTGTTTCTTGTCCACGCGCAACGATTTGACGCTGATTTCAGCAATATTTGTCGAAGCTGTGGCTCGGAGGACGAACTGGAATCCGCCATTCATCTCATGTGCCAGCGTACGGTTTTGGCGATTGGCAAAGTGACAACCCTCCGTTTAAACTTCCTCTCAAATCTGACTAACCACTCTCTCTGGTTAAACCTAAAGAAAATAGTACGGTTTATTAAAGGAAGCAGATGGCTTCCTAATTTTAGTGACTAAGGGAGACACTTAGTGCGGCATTACAAAGGGGCCCCTTTTAAGCCTATGTTCGTCTGATAGCAAGGTCTGTGTCAATCAACAGCGACATCAGCCTACCTACCAGTTAATATGTTTCCTTTAAATAAAATAATTGAGTTTATCTAAGAAGTAAAATTTTTATTTCAATTTTAGTTTTAGTAGGTATTTTTTTCATTTCTCAATTTTTATTATGAGCTTTAGTGTTATTAATAAGAGTAGTAAGTTTTTGTTGCATAAAAATATAAAACAAGTTTCTGAACCTGTCTCAATAAGCACTTCGTTCCATGATTTAATCGAAGAATTCAAATAATGAACGTTGAAGTTGAATATTTGTAATTTTAATGTGGTATTATTGACAGCTTCGCTAGGTTCATCATTGGAGCAATGAATGGGTACCTTTTGTTGGGCAAAAAATATTATTTTAGTAAAAGTGATAAAGTGGCCGATATTAAATGTTCGGCCTATTACTGGACTAATACTGAAATATTTCGAAACATCTACGGAGATCTGCTCGCTAAAGCACCAGTACGAGATAGTAACTACTGTTTGAGACTTCACGTCCTACCGTAAGCTCACGGCTGAGGTTCTTCAGACCCACCGAATTAACCTTCAATACCATCTTATACAAAACAATTTCAGAACAAATAACAACGCCCGTCTGTAGTTAATAATATAATTAAAATGTTTAAATTATCAAACTTTGCGACACAAATTAATGTTTTTCGATTTCATGCTTTGAACATCGTAACTATACATATCAACATGTCCTCCTAGTGCGTTTCAACCATTTGCTCATCTCTGAGTTGCATTCTCTCCAATTACAATTTATTCACGCTATGAAAAAAACCAATTTCGAATCGCTTTCAAAACTGCACAATAATATTCCTCGCACCAAACTCAAAATGCTGATGAAAAATTACTTTGGGTTAATTAAAATGAATCGCACCAGCAAGAGAAAAAAATCAATAATTAAAGGAAATTAGTTTCAGAATATAAATGAGATTTCAGTCGAATTGAAAAGTTTCGAAAAGACGGTAGAAACCAACCAAAACTATTACGAATTGTTCGGAAACTGGTGCGGGGACGCGGTTCAAAAGAACCGGAACGCGAACAAAGACGGCTCGAATGCTGGCTGGCTGGCACCGAAGCAAACCCCAGAAGGAACCAATAGAGATGCATGCTAAGATAAAATAATTACTTGAAATAAAATTTTATGCGTTTTAAGGCAAGTTCAAGCCAGAAACGATCAAGCTAAAATGCTTTTAATGGCTTCGTTAATGATAAATTTTCTTGGAAAACCGATTCGTTCGTTTTAAAATGTTATTATGTATGTATATGGTTTTGTTGGTTGCTGGATTGAATGGAGGCGGTGTTAGATGGTTATGGAATGGTAGTGTTAGCTTAGTATCCATAAAAGAATTGTTATCCGGGTGAAACTACTGAAAATAGATTTTTGCATTGCCAAAGAAATTGACGGGAATGCAATTTGCTACTGCTACTGCAACGAGCAATATATGCAGGTACCTATGTACATTGAGTATTGCAATAACATGATCATATATGATTTTCCCTGGTTAGCCGGCATTATGAATGTAATACTGATTGATGAAAATACCCTAAGAAGGCGATTATTGTGTTCTTATCCATAAATTCGTAAAAGTACACCGTTAGTGTATCTAACAAGAAATGATTTTACGGTTCTTTTGAAATAGAGTTTTAAAATGGTTGCAAACTAACAGAATTATTGATGACTTATTGTGACATAGTGGTGATCTTTTCTTTATATCAGACTTTGAATACATTTACAATACTTGATTTCGTTTACCTATACGCCTATAGTTCTTTAGCACCGCTCAAAGCTGGTGCCAACTCTATTTCTGATGTTGAGTTTATTAAGAGAACTTCATTCGCCAATCATAGTTACATCCATTCAGCCGGTGTCAAAATTGTATGCGTACTATTTCAAATGACATGTCAAGACGTAACACAGAAATAAAACACAAGTACAGGAAGGAACCATTTATTGAGTTTTTTTTTTCTAAAAAAAATCTAAATGTTAAAAAGCTTCGAAATCGAGTATGTAATTGTTGATTAAGGACCTCTCCTTTAATTTGGCATTTACGAATTAACAAATAGTATCGCGACTGCTCAACTAAAAAAACTCAATTTAGGTAGGCACTTAGATGTAGTTAATTAGCTTTCAGACTTTGGTTAAAGCATTTGTCTCTCTAATTGAAGTTTTATCTATGCAAGGATACTTTTGGATACTTTTGACACAGCAACTTCATCGTGAAGATGTAAGCACTTATTTGTACGACAGTCCATAGCTTACAATCAATACTTCAACCTGAGATAAATGGCTAAGCGATTATCCTTTTTCAGGATCCAATTTACGATTGCATTTCAAGTTCCAAGTGAATTGTTCTGTTTGTACCGTAAAAAGACTGATTTGGTTGCATAGAGTTTTGCTTGAACTATTTGAAATCTGCATTAATCTTGTGTCAACTATGGTTACTAACAAGAAAAATTTGAATTTATAGAGAGTTTTTGAACGAAAAATAATATTCTAAATGCACTGCACAGGCTCTTAAAATTGAGTCCCGAATAAGAATTCGCTAAAGATGTGACGAGTAACGGATAGCTCAGAAGGGATTCTTCAATCAAAACGTATCACTCACTTAGCTGAATTATGTGATTCATTTTATTTAATAGAAACGAATCACCACATACATATGTATGTATATCTTAATCAGAATTAGAAAAAAAACACTCTTCAATGCTTTTTGAGAACATAATCGGGTTACGGTAAATGTTTTTTGCCGGAGTTTACGCAGAAAAATTGGATAAAGTTGGAGGCAAATGGCTTTGCGCTAATAATGGGATTGATTAAATTGCTCACATTGGATGGACTGGCACATATCTACAAACATATGTTTGTTGTTTAGCTCTCAGAACTTGTCAAAAGAAGTAAAACCGCTAACTGCAGCTGGCACACTACACGACAGCAGCACGTTGAAAATGAATTTGAAGGAACGGCTCAGTGAAAAAGTAAGTGATACTGAGCTCGTTCACGAAAAAAGAGTAATCTGGCCAATAACTAATTGATGCAAGAGAACACAGTGCGAACAGTAGTGATTTTTTTTCCTTTTGAAATTGTTCAAAAAGTCGGCAAAAACACATTGGAAGATCCTGGACTAAAGAAAAAAATAACAACTCGCAGAAATAATTGGAGTATCAGATACAACAATTTTAAATATTCTTTGCTGCCTTCTTGACAAAACTAAGGTCAGCACAAGGTGGATACCGAGAATGATCATGTCGCTTCAAAAACAACAGTGCATGGAGCTAACTGCGCTCGTATTTGGACCTCTGTAGCGAGGACGAAGATAGAGTACTGAGTCAAATAGTTACTGAAGACGAGAGTTGGACTCATCATTATGAGCCTGAGTTTAAACAAGACTCTATGCAGTGAGACAAAAAAGGCACACTCCTATCCAAGAAGTTCAAGGTGTCACAGTCTGCTACAAAGGGTACAGTGACAGTTTTTGGGACCCAGAAGCGATACTGTTTATCGATTTTAAAAATAAAGGCCTCAAAATTTAGAACGAACTTCGTGAAAAAAAGTTTTCAAACCATGAAGTAGTGAATGCATACTTTTTCGATAAAGACAAAACATTTTTTTCGAAGGCGACAAAGACTAATTGAAAGACCCGAAAAATATATTAGAGTAGCAGGCAAATATATTGAAAAAGAAAAATAAACTTGCATTTTTATTTGCATTTCTTATCCCAATTCCGCGAAATTAATGACCCACCCTTTGCGTGATACCTGAGTCTAATCATGGGTCAAGTAATTTGACAAACTTACTACACCACATTTGTATAAACAGACAGTGAATGAAGTTCCTAGCAACTTTAATCCCTGATCCGAAACGAGTTGCAATGGAACAAACTTAATTTGCTAGAGCACTAGGCATGTTGATTTTATTATATGAAAAAATATGAGACTGCTTTTATGATAGCATGATATTGTACTTTATCAAAATTAACCAAAATTTTATATGATTCAAAACAATTCCTGTCATGAGAAACCAAACCACAAACCAAATTCAATTTCATCAAAGAAGCCAATTTGCTACTGTGATCAAAAATGAAGATGACTTTTGTTATAAAATAAAGCTGGTGCTGCTTTGTTTTTGTTATCAAACGGATAATCTTTATTTATTTTTCACAATCTACTTCATCGGCTTCAAAGTAATTCCACCTTCGACATAATGCATTGTTGCTAAGGTTTTTTTTCCAATCCTGGAATGGGCATTCAATGCACGTATTGGTTCGTCTTTTATTTACTCGATCGAGTCAAAACTGTGTCGTCGGAGCTGTCTTTTGAGTTTTTTGAAGAACTAGAAGTCACATGATGCTAAATTAGATGAATACGATGGTTGTGGAACAATATGGGCTGAATTTTTGACAAAATGTGCTCGAAGAATCACTTCAATGACGTATATCGCATTATTGTGGTGCAAAAATGAAGAGTTGTTTCTTCATAATTCTGGCTTCTCTACGAGAATATCTTCACACAGATATTTCATAAGACTTCAGTAACAATCCTTAGTAACAATTTGGTCCGACGACAAGAGTTCATAATGCCACGAGAATCAAGGGAACTGTTAACTTGACCTTGATGTTTCAGCAACTTTGGCGGGATCTTTTTCGTCTAGCTTCACTTTCGACACGGTACTCGTTCGACCGATCGATTGTTTTCGGTTCGTAGACATATATCCATGTCTTGCCTCCAGTAATGATGCGTTTCATGGCGGCCTGGCGACCAGAAGTCATTGATTCGCAAACATTAACGCAACGCTCTTATTGCCAGAAATTTGTTTTTGAAACCAGACGGGAGTTGATTCGTCCCAGGCACGAAATATCTTTTGAAACTGAGCTGTACTGATGCAAATGAAATGTTTTCAACAGTCTCCTATTAATCAACGATTTTCGAGCACCAATCATTGAACTCTTTATCGTGTTGTTCATCAGATCATGTTTGAGGTCGGCTCGGATGTGGCGCGTTTTCAACGGTTTCTCTGCCTTTAAGCAATTGTTTGTATCACTTGTAAACATTTTTTTTCAACATAGTTTGGTCACCGAAGGCCTTCTGCAACATCCTCAATGTTTCTACAGCAGAATATTCACTCTGCAGCCAAAATTTAATGCAACTTCTTTGCTCAGTAATATTAAGCATTGTAAAGACCACCAAATTCACATATAGTTGTTCACAAAACGCAAGCGACACTATTTCACAAATGAAGATAATGGCATGAAGTATGACAAAAATGTCATTGGTAGTGCTTACAATTTCAAATAAAAATGATTTGTCAGTATCGATACACCCTTTGAGTATAAAGATATTAAGAGTCCCGGAGCTGTGTGTCTCGAGATTGTGCTTTTTTATACAGTTCTTTCCCTTTGCATTACCCCTTAAAAATCCGACAGCTGGCGAATTTTGTTATCCATGTAACCCAAAAGTTAACAAACTAGCAGTACGTAGTCGAAATCGACGTGAATCGACTAATGAAAAGCCACTTTTACCAAAACCTATTATAATATATGAAAGAGAAAATCTGTTAAAATCATCTAAATGTTAGAATTAGCAGCGTCACAGATTAAATTTGATAGAAACAGGCAAACGCGACTGATCAACAAGATATCGTTCAGACAACTATCATTTCCCTCCTGCTCAAATATTGTTTCTAACAAACTTACTGTAGAGTTCCTGAACGAGATCCTTGAATTTTCGGGAATAAATATCCCGCCAAGTTAGTAACTTGCATCCATTTACCGATCTCATTGACGAGTTGACGTCTTTGAACGCGAATATTTGCCAACAGTTTGACAGCAGTCGGATTTCAGTTTTTCAAGATGGCGAGAGAATGGTCAGCGGCCAATGCCGTAATTAGAAGATGATTCGTAGGGGAAAATAATTTAGTCCATTAAATTTGTTAAGAAGCAATATAGATATGGAACAAAACTTTATAATACACGCAAAATTTAATAGCAATTTATGAAATACAATTTAATTTACTTCCTAATGGCTAGGAAATAACATTCTAACGATATATTATAAAATAAATTAGAGTGTGGAAGCTTATTATGATAGAAGGCGATAATATAATATCAGATGAAAATTGGGTACGATGACTTAATTTCGCCAAAAGCCGGTCCCAAGCTTGATTTGGAAGAGGGAGTAAATTCGAAAGAGAAAAGGCTCGGTGCACTTAGAGAGTTGTCAATAGGATTTAGGAGGGATCAGCCGACCCGTTAGCACGTCTCGTTAATTAGTGCTCGTTATTCAAGTAAAATTTTACCCTAGAAATAAAATCCAAATGAATTAATGATTTTTATTAAAATTGCAAAACTATACCTGGAGTTTTGCTACTGATATAGTGTTGGAGTACATACATAAATTCTTTTTAGATATTACTTATTTATTTCACTTTTCCTGACATCAGTTATTGAATTTCGACTCAGAAAACATTCGAGCTTTGCAATAATATGACATAGTAAAATTGCTTTACATAGACATCACATTTGCGCATAACGTTTATTTATTGCAAATATGTCAGAATATTTGTATATTTTCATAGTATGCGTTTTAATATCTTTATACTTAAAGGATATACTCCGTAATTTAAATTGACAAGACACTTCCATTTTTGATCTCAGGGGTAGTTTTGTCTTACAAGGTGTGGAGTCGCTAGAATTATTTTTAATTGCAAAAAAATTTGGCTGCAAATCTAAAGTTGCCACGTTGGGCGCACATTGGTGATCTGAGTGGGAAGCCTTTCGAGATGAGCTAAATGAAATATTTACTCAAATTATTTAGATGAATTTGATTCAATACTCGAACGTGACAAAGGAATTAAATTTATCATAATCATCATTAATGCAAATATCTGTGTTTTGTATCTTATTTGAAACCAAAGTAAGTTACTCAATTTGAATTAAGTTTCACAGATTTTGGAAAAAAAAGATGTCCTTTTTGATTTCTTGACAGGCTATATCTTAAGGCTTATAATAATATTCAGGTTTCCAATACAATGTGCACCACATGCGCCTAATCGCCCGGAGTTTTGGGAGATGAATTTTTATTAACTAGTTTACTTGCTGCTTTAGCGGATGGATGTGAACTACATATGCATAGATATTTTGAACATCTGAAATCGATTCACTGCTGACGATGATGTTGAGCGGTAAATTCATAATTAGTGTTTGAAATCAACATCATACAAACATTAAAAGGCGTTTGATAATCGCACTCGACTTTCGTATGCAAATTTTGCATCAAATATGTGTATTAAGAACGCCTACACTAGACTGCTTACCATTATGCCATCGCTTCGACAGTCTGGGTTTGGTGAATTAAGTCGAGTTCACCAATATTATCGTATGTAGTACCCTGTTTTACCCAGACGATGACGACAACGTCGATGTTGGTTCTAACCACGTGAATTGCCATGCGAAAAGGCACAGAAAACAAGCAAAAGGTTTTTATGAATAAAAGCGAATATAATTACCGAGCCAGCACCGAGACTCGACTCGACTCGACTCAACTTGGGGGTTTGGTATGGAAAATGAAAAACATAGACACGACTTAATTAGACTTTGACTATGTTTTTAAATTGCTTCGAAGGTTCATTGCACCCCCCGTTGTTGTCGTTTTCGTGGATGTCGGTGCTCATCCAGTCATGCGGGGCGGCACAAGCAACTCTGACTGAATGATGTCGGGTGGCTTGTTTTTGTGATGATAATGACGGGGGGATTGTTGAATTCTTCTTGCAGTTTTTTTCTCTAATTTAGTAATTTGGAATTTGAAATGAAAGACATCAATCATTTTCTATGTTTAATTCATTTATTCAGATTAAGAAAGCCACGTGGAGAACAAGTGTGTAATTATGTTTTCGAACGCAAATTAAATTTTTTCCTAACAAGCCTTATTTCTTGGATTTGCTAGTGGATTACCTGTCTCGATGTGTCAAACGGCATGAATGATCGCTGTTTCCACTCAAATACGCAGCATGTAAATAGTCTAAGTGGGATAGGTGAATGAAAGTAGGAAATGATTTCGACAATTCCCATTGTTTTCATATGACTTGAATCTGTCTAATTATCTATTTCGGCTTTCTAATTAATTTTGCTGCCAGCGTCGTTGAAAAAAAATGGTATGCGGTTTGAACCAAGCGAGGCATAGAATTTTAATGTTTGATAAATTTTAGTCAAAAAGAATGTATTGAACTAGGGCAAAAACAGTGAAATTGATGTTTGCAGCCATTCCCAATAAAGTGTGATTTTATCTTAAAATATTTATTTACCACTTAACTTGAATTCATTCCTTGTTACTCCAAAAACATAATTTCAGTTTAGGAAAATTAAATAAACTTGATTCTTTTGATGATAGATTGAATCCTCTCAGACCAGTATTTACATTCCGTAAAAACCAGGCTATAGACATGAAGTCAAGTAAGATAATTTCTGCTGAAAAATTACCCATAATATGCTTGCCACCCGCCATATTGTACATCCTTATGCATGTTACCTCATGCTGCGTCTCTTTCTGTCGTTTTAATTAAAAAACTTTCACTTCCTATCAAAGCAAACTTTTTCCATCATCGGAGTCGCTATCATCTTTTACCGGGTGGTGGATGAGTTTGAGTATCTACATTTTCGCTTGTATGCCGGACCCGAAAATGGAGCCTATTCGGCTGAAGGCATGAGCTCGAACCACACGTACAAGCATTACGAAAATGAAATTGCAATAACAAACGGATGAAACGAAGACGAGATTAATGGAGGCCTAGTCGAACACAAGTTTTTCATTTCAAAGGACCGTTGTAGAAAACATAATTCTCGAATTTCCCGATTCGTAAGAATAGTTTGTTTTTTCTAATGGAATATCAGAATATTTGCTTTTAATGGTCATTTTTTATTATTTCATTTCGAATGATTACCAATAATTGTCAGCTTGGTTGGCCATCAATTGATTGACTATGTGTGTACATATGTTTTATTTGAATTAGCTACGGTGGTGGGTACATGGTGCTTTGAATTGCATGAGTGACGAACGAGTCCTGGTGTACAATGCGATACGCTGTTCATGTAGTGTGCAGTTATGGTTTCATGTTTTTATTTGTTTGTTATTCCGGTATTGGCACAACCAGGCTCAGTTGGCATGGTGCAATCATAGCAAGTATCGAGTAGGCATTTGGCACCATGCACCGCGAAAACTATAAATACTTTGGAACAGGTGTGAATTGCAAATTTCAATAATTTACTTTTGCGAAACTTCGCAGAATGTTAATGAAAGTGTGATGTCTGTGGTTGTGGTGTGGTTTCGAATTCTTTGGTAATATTTTCGGTTGAAAGAAATGATCATATCAGAGATGATGGAATGAATCGGTTGAAAGAAATGACCATATCAGAGATGATGGAATGAATGATGATGCATGAAATGGAAGTGATGAGTATTGTGAGACGAAGAGGTTAATCCAGTATATAATATGGTTCCTTCGTGGAATCGACGGTCTACAGTTAGTTGTCGAATTAATGTTTATTTCTTTCTGTTCCCTTTTATTGCAATATTATGAGGTTTCATTGTTAACCACACTTTTTCACCTTTGATTGCCTCATCATTCGAATCCACTTTTGCATTTAGTCATAAATATTTACTGCAAAGACAATGTCTGGTTACGATTTCTTCTAAGGGCTGCAAACAGTACCTACAACTTGCAGGTGGGATCTGTGATTCAATTTATTTTTTATTTAATCAAGATATTTCGTGTATTATTCTTGTGATGAACTGTAAAAAAATCCAAAAAGCGTTGCAATTCGAAGTAAATTACGGAGCTTGAATAAGCAGAAAGAACTGCTCTTTATCAACGTGTTGCATATGATTATGAGCAGTAAATAAAATTACATTAAAAGTTCTAATTTTATAAATTCATACATACCAGAAACAGGATTTTTTTAAAAATAAAATTGATGTGCTTACCTGAAATAGAAAAAAATCACATTAAATAAAAAATAGCAATTAAAATAAAGTTTCGACTCAAACAAAAATTATTTGTGCAATTTCTGGCGATCCAACTAAGAGCTAGCTTACTATGTATTTTTGTACGGGAATTATTCTAATCATATTCTAATCAAATTTATCAACAATATTTCAATAAGAAAATAAAAATTGAAAGCGAATGTATATTAAGTAAATTATAAATTGCTTCGAGTATTTCTCAACTGCATATGTGGCAGAAAACCAATTGCGAACTCATTACGACGCCTGGTTATTCTAACTAGATCAAGCGTAACATTGAAGATTTCCCGACACCTTTTGATTCGTAAGTTTGTGGCATTGAAGCTGAATTGTTTCAATATACTCTTTGCTAGCGTTCAAAACTAAATATTTTAATTTAAAGATCAATTTTTCCTTTAGAAGCTAAATATACTTTAATTTTTTGACAGATATCAAAAATTAAAATATCAAACATATTACTCTCGAAATATCGAAATCTGTAAAAAAAAATAAAGTATATCCTTTAAAGAATAAATTTGTCTTTAAATTAAAATATCTGATTTTTTTCGCTGATTCAATCACTCTGTATAGTTTGAAATCATCAGCGATTAGTCAAGAAGGTGAATCCTTGCCAGGAGGAAGACTTTTAACATAATGGACTAAAGGTAGAGAAAAGGATCAAATGAAGGATCAAAAAGTAAAATTTCTTATTGTTTCGTGGATATATGAAGAAAACTATCAGGTTAGCGCGTCAAAACATCCAATCTTTTCAATTTTTTACAGCGGAAGTCGTGATTGACTGCGCTAAAGGATTTCGGAAAGCCTGTGTATAAAGAGTGGACTTGTTTATATTGATTTAAGCAAAGGCAGCAAATCTAAGGAAAAGATGATCATTTTACCTGAAGTGGCGGTTAAACTCGTAATAGCAGAGCAACAACCCAGAAGCGAAGCAAAGGCACTTGGTAGAACAGCTACCGCAAATGTAGGTGGCTCGAAGAGTCTGCAGGCTACTGCAAGAGAAGCGGCGGCTGAGCCTTTTAAAGGAAGGAAGCAGAGCACTCGACGCTTCGACAAAAGAGAGACGAAGCAAGCCGCCACGGGTTCAGTGTCGTCAGAGTCTTAAATTAAAACTGGATACTCAGATGAAACCAGCACCTATGGCTGCAATCAATTTTCAACTCTCAGGGGAGAAAGCCTCTTCGAAAGACAAGCGAATGGAGAAGGAGACGGTAGCTTGGTCCTTCAGGAAAGTGGCTGTAACTCACCTCATTATCGTTAATAAAGACGAGCAGCTGAAATGGAGGCTCAAAGATGACGCTGCCCAGGTAATAGTGTCACCCCTTAAATTTTCCATGACAACGGAGGCAGATTCATTCCACTTTCAAGGCTTGAGTATTGTGCACGACTACATTCCGGTGACCTGCAGCGAGATTGGTTTCGATCAACCGTTTTGAGGATCTCCGAAGTGCACGCGATACAAGACATAGTGGAAGAGATGTTTGTGGCCATGCTGATTAATGCTAAGGTAGTAGAGATGAGGCGTATATACTGGAACAGGTATATGGAACAGGTGTTTTTTTGGAACAGCCAGTACCTAGTACGAAATTCAAAAATACTAGGTACGAGTATTTTTGTGGACTATACATGTAATCAAGAATTTACACAATGAATTTCGTCCATTTAATTCATTTCAATCAAACAGTGACGTAATAGAATCCTAATATTAATATAAACTCGTATTTCATATTTGCAAGTGCTTTCATACTCACGAGTATCTCGTACGCGAGACGAAAATACTTGCAAGTACGAAAATACTCGATACGAGTATATACTCATATCGTTCCAAAATATTCGAATACGAAAATAACGTATCGTTCCAAAATATTCGAATACGAAAATAACGTATCGTTCCAAAATACTCGAATACGAAAATAACGTATCGTTCCAAAATACTCGAATACGAAAATAACGTAACGTTCCAAAATACTCGAATACGAAAATAACGTATCGTTATAAAATACTTGCAAGTATTTTTGGAACAGGTATTTTTGGAACAGGTATTTTTAAATACTTGCAAGTATTTTGGAACTATACGAGTATATACTCGTATCGAGTATTTTGGAACTTGCAAGTATTTTCGTATCGCATATTTTTGTATAGAGTATTTTCGTGCTTGCGAGTATTTTGGGACTTTAGGTTTAGGTTTTTAGGGTAAAAGTAGCTGAAATCGGTCAAAATCGGCCAAGTTTGAGTTAGAGTTGTTTGGGACATAACGGGCCAAGACCTATTGTTGTGCTACAAAAATTTACGTTTTGTAGTGGAGTAACGGGTTTTTTTGGCCATAGTTTGGCAAAAACTGCCTTTACAGCGCTTTCGATGATTGAAAGTGGTCGGGAAGTATACTAGTGATATTTTAAGGACGAAAAATTTTTTGATGGGAGAGATTGGGAAAGTATTTTAATCAATTCAAAAAGTTTTTAGGGCAAAAGTAGATGAAATCGGACAAAATCGGCCAATTCTGGGTTAGTGTAGTTTGGGACATAACGAGCCAAGACCTATTGCTGTGATACAAAAATTTCTGTTTTGTAGGGGAGTAAGGGGTTTTTTGGCCATAGTTTGGCAAAAACTACCTTTACAGCGCTTTCGATGATTGAAAGTGATCGGGGAGTTCAATAGTAATATTTTAAGGGCGAACAAATTTTTTTATAGGGGAAATTAAGCAAAAACGTCCATATTTTCCAAAAAAATTTTTTTTTGGTCTAGCATAAATTTGAGGATCTTGCTGATTTGTTCCCATACAAATATGGGAAAAAGCGGCCTAGTTTCTAAGATACGGTAAAATGAAATCCGCCGGGAAAACTGAAAGTAACACTAAAAATGTTTAGATCCTTTTTGGTTAGCCAGTTGGCTTCTCCGGCTGTGCTGAAGCTCTCCTCGTGACTGCACTCCAACCCTCCCGGGGCTGTGACTCATGTCCAGCTTTACCGAAAAGGTTGACCCCCTAGTGGGTGCATTAATAGACGTTTTATCATTTCTTAATAAAATTTTCGACAAATTCATGCTTCAGTGAGGAGAAGTGGAAAACCGACTGTTTTAGATTAGCCAGGAAAAGTTTGGTATCAGGCATCGATCGATGAAAAGTCATATAGATGACAACAGGATTAGTTGGTCCTATCATAGTAAATTTTTCGACACTGGTAGTTTGAACGAAAACAGGAGGTGTTTTGTGCATATATTAAAATGAAAATCAAATTAAATTGATTGAATTTGCTTGTTTTCCCTTAGATGGCTCCTAGATTGGAGAAACACTTGCCAAATAAGTGACCGACCATTGGATAGTTACGGACAAGCTGCACGGACTAATGGCTCGTATCCTTTCACGGTCAACTGCAGCATCACCATTCTAGCCTGGGAACTTTGTCTCTGGTGGATGGGGGAGGGCATATCATACCGTTTCATTACATCACTGCAAATCGCATGTACTTGTGTGTATATATGTACATACTTCAAAAAATACTAGCTAGTATTTTGGAACAGGTATTTGGAACAGGTATTTTTTTGTACTCGTATTCGGAATACCTAGTATGTAAAAATCCGAGTACGACCCAACTCTATAAGGTAGGGGTTCTCGCTGTAACGCACCTGAGTCTCCATCTTCTTTAAAGACACAAAGCCCAGATCTGAAGGCTTTCACCTGGTAATTATTCCAGGCGGTGAAACTTAAAGAACAATTGCCAGAGCCGGATCTTATCGACGCAGGCAATAGCGCTAGCGCTGTGTATCGACTGAAAGTCTTTAGATAAATTATAGCTCAACAAAGGGTTGATCCACTTCGAACTGAAGAGAATGACCATTAAGATTGGGGCGGATAAGGTGACTGAGGGAAATCGAAGTGCGGGCGGTCTAAGCAAATCTGCATCGCAGCAGAGTTGCGATGGACAATCTGCTGCGCCGCCTTAGTCGCAGTCATGCTGAAATCGCCTTGATACAGGAACTGCTTTTAGAATGCAATCTGTAAATCTGGCACGAGCCTCGGTATATTCTAGTCGAAAGATAGGGGTAAGATAAGAATTGTGTCCCTACTTTTGTAATTTTGATCTCACAGGTTTGTCACGGGGACACAAACACTATGTGTTGGGAGAGGAAGGTCAATGCCGGCGTTACGCAACGCAACCTGTTGTCGGCAGTCTACCTACCATCGAATCCATTATAACATCAGGACTGCAAAATTTGCCAGATGTGGCTATGAGGGATATCAGCTAACATAAACGGCAGACGTAGATACTTCCTAGAATTTTTAATTTCAACCAATCTCAATATTCTTCATATAAGCCATACCAGAAACAGCGCTGAGTTAACGGATATTATCCTGGCAGCTCCAGATATGCAACAACTTGCCAGTTGTTGACATGTCGTCACTTTCAGGTTTTAGGCTGGAATATCGGTAGCTCTGAAATCTTCCTTAAAAAAATTCCAAATCCGATAGCTCCATGAACACAAAGATATGCCCTAAGGAGTTAGATGACCTAGATATCATGAGCTCTTGAACTATTTAACGCACAGTTGAATTGTTTAACAAAAATTTTGGTATCCGATTTGAAAGTTGTTGCGCATAAGAGGGTGTAATAACGCAAGGCGGTCCGGTAGGCTGAGGACTGGGACCGATACAACCTGGAGCTGACACTCTTCAAAAGGAAGATGCGACAAGTCGAACGTGACTGGTCGAGACATCTCTGAGAACGTCAAGGAAGTATAGGAACCGCAGAATCAGGAAGTTAATAGGTGCAGCTCCCAGCAAACTTATCTTTTGGGCCCGAAAGAGTGTCTGGGCACACTACTGGGAACTCACTAATCGGAAGCGGCTAACATGGAATTCCGGAATGACTAATTGCGGACAATTATCGGCCGTCTAGGCAGTTGATTAAAGAAATAACAGATGAACTCAAAATTACCTGACCAATAAGAACATTAACACCTAACAAATCTACAGGGATGGATGAGATCTCGCCTATCCTGCTCCAAACTACATACAAAACGATCATCCTCATACTACAGCGTATGTTTACTGCATGGAGCTATGGACAAAAGTTAGGGTGGTCTTAATTTCGAAATATGTCAGTTTGGCTCACCATAATGTGAAGGTTTTTAGACTAATTATCATAAAAATTTTTCTAACAAAAATACTCGAAAGCTGAGCAGGTTCGGACATAAAATCTCGATTGACGTCGCGGCGCTCTGTGTACAAGCGCATCTTGCGGGCAGATTAATACAGACGGTCCACATAAAGTGGCCTCCACAAGAGAAACAAGTAAAAGGAATTCACGTTAGTAGCCTTAAATTAATCAATGATTGTTTTTAAAGTTTCTTCTTCGCGTAAAGTTTCTTTTTAGCTCACCTTCATTGTTTTTACAGATAACTCAATTTCAAATTATTTTAAAAAGTGAAGTGAACCCCTTTTACATCCCTTATGTATACATCATTTTATTTTTGTATTCAATGAATTATCTGAATTGTTTTTTTTTCTTCAACTTTTTTTATTAAATATTTACGCAGTATAACTTTTATCAATTACAAAACAGATTTAACTTGTGCTGATTAAATTAAACAACAAAAGCAAAAAAGAAAAATTTGCTTTAAGAAAATGGGATCAAATTAAAAAAACTCTAGCGCACCTGAACCGCTAGAAACACTAATGTTCGAAGAACAGTAGAAGAATCGTGTAGGTTTTGAGTGCATATTCCACCACATGTGCTGCTTATTACGACCAAACTGTTTCAAATGCCACGTTTTACTTTGGTCTCAAGAATGCATTATAGCTCATATGGTGGAAGGTTTCAGATATTACCACTGGCATGCATTTCAACGTTTATGAGAGCAAAACACGAGTTAATTATATTCGTTATCAGTTGCTTATTTCACATAATTTTGAAAGCAGCATCTCATATAACATCAATGAAGAAAATGCTCAGTGCCTGCAGCACTGTAACTGAAGTTGGTGTTTGGGGCTGCGATCCGAAAAATTTGCAGAACTTTGCGAATTGCAACATTGATTATTTATTTTAATTGTAAATGTTTCCTGTATGAATACTAACTGTAAGCGTTTATTGATACAAAAGTAGCACAACCGACTCGTGCTGGTAACCTTCTACCAGTATCAAAGCCAAGAATATATCACATCTGCTTCACGTTGTTATATAACATTCGAAGTTAAAGGAGTATAAAGAAATTTAGAGTTACCTGCAGCGAGTTTTTTCAAATAATCGAGAGCTTAATATTTGCTGTTTATTGTCACTACAATATCATTACCATTTGAAAATTCTACGATAAAACCGCTTAATAAAGATATTGCAATCAAACACAAAACCAACAATAGCTGGCAACCCTATCGTGGCTTTTCAACCAAATTTGGCCTGAATAATGTTTATGACAGGTTTCATTAATTGTATGAAATTCGTATTGATTTCATGACCGCACTGGAAGTTATAGTGCAAAAAGTTTTATTTTCCTGAGCGAATTTTCAAAACCAAAGACACAAAAATTACCATACCTGGTAGCACCAATCAAATTTTTCAACCAAATTTCCACCAAACAGAGATTAGAGTTAGGTTTAGCTACCGTGCCAATTTCAAAATCTGGTAATTTATTCACATTTCATAGGGCAAAAAGCAGTTTTTTTTCTTTGTAATTTTTCAAGATGGCACCACTGGCACAGACTTGCCCACAATTCAAAATCGCTTCTATCAAATCTAGTCTTACTTAAGTCCAATGCATTCTGTTAATTTTAGCTGTATCTGATTATTGATTCGTGAGTTTCCGTGAACATAAGTTATTGATGCTAAAAATATAGGTTAACTGGGAGAGGGTTACCGTTCTTGTCCGACATGAAATTTCCAAAGTTTTATTTTGAACGTGTAGATAAAACATAAGATTTATATACAGATTGGTTTTATTGTAAGAAACGGACATTTTTTTGAATATTCGATGGTTTGAATGTTTTCACTTCCAAATTTTTTTTTTCAAAATGAAGATACCAAAATTATCATAGCTGGCAACTGCAACCGAATTTTTCGACCAAATTTCTACCAAACGTGGTCTAAGGTAAGGTCCAGCAGTTGTGTGAGTTTCGTCAAAATCGAACGATTCAATCAGAATTTATAGAGCTAATAACAGTTATCTTTTTTAGTGGTTTTTCAAGATGGCACCACTGGCACAGAATCGCCCGCATTTCAAAATCACTTCTATCAGACCTGGTCCTATTAAAGACCAATACACTCTGCAAATTTCAATTAATTCTGCTCATCGGATCGTGAGTTTCCGTGAACAGAAGTTTTTGATGCTTAAAATATAGGTAAATTGGGCAAGGGTTACCAGGCGTGCCCGTTATACCATATCTTTTTTTTTTTTTTGGTTATGTAAACAAAGCACAAGATTTACATATGAGTGGCTTTTTTTTGAAGAAACGGCATTTTTTCAAGAGAGACGATGATTTGGAGGTTTTCATTTTCAGTGCCTGCCCTAGCTACAGGGTTGCCAGCACGCTCATTAAAAGCAACACAAATCTACAACTAACTAATATCAATATGTCCTGAAAGTTTCGTAATGATTGAATAGCTCTGTCAAAAGTTATCGCAATTTAAAAATTTTCAAATTTTCCCGTCCTCTTTTTAGGCACCCAGCGCACACATAGGGTTAAAAAATTCCAAAGCATTATCCGATTCATATGTAAAACACAATCGAAATTTATTTCGTTAACTTTATTTTTGAGAAAATTATTTGTGCACGAAATAATAGGTATATTAAAAATATCACTTAAATGGCCGCCGGCGCCAAAAGGTTAACAATAACTGACATTTAAAAAAACCTGGACCTATTCTGCATATACACCAATGTATCCTGAAAGTTTCAGCTCAATCGGATGGCGCGTTCCCGAGATTATCTCACTGAAATTTTTTGATGATATATATATATATATATATATATATATATATATATATATATATATATATATATATATATATATATATATATATATATATATATATATATATATATATATATATATATATATATATATATATATATATATATATATATATATATATATATATATATATATATATATATATATATATATATATATATATATATATATATATATATATATATATATTTATATGGAAATATGAATTTTTGGCCGAATCGATTTTAATACTAATGTTCTTCGAACATTAGTAATAAAAGTGATCTGATTATAGATTAGTTAAGCCAGTTTTTTTTGGAAATTTATAAATGTGCTGATTTTCTATTGATCCATATCATTATGTTCTTGGGAAGCATGCCATCTACTAGATTAAATGAAAATAAGATAGAAAACAGTTTTGTTACTATATCTTGTGAAGAGTTTAGAATAGTTGTATGTATGTATGTATTTATTTAATATAAGTTTTGGATATGATTACTTCGCTCCAATAGTAAAGTTAATAATATTGCTCTGTTTTTTTCCTCAAGGCTATTCACTCATTTTTTCCATGGTATAATCAAAAGTATTTAGATTTTCAAAATCAGCTAAGTACTGCAATGATATGTTTAGAAGTTACTTACAAACTTTCTTCCATATCCAATCTAATAAATTCAATAGTATCACGCTGTACTCAATAAATTAAATGTCTGCAGCCAAATCGACCAAACTGAAACTACAATATTCCATCAACCTTCACAGATACTCCCATACGAAACTAAACATTCTCCTCTGGGCTCTGAAATACATACGTCAATTTCCTTTTGCAAGCGAAAAAAGACGAGACAGGGCAATGGCAAGGCAAAGTAGAAGCAACAGAATCAAGCGAACCATGTCAATGTGTTGATCGAATGCACAAGATTGCAGTGTGCTGTGAATACTTTATTGTTGCATTCAAGTTGGGGCTGCAGTGATGCATTTCCTGCATACAGCAACCCAAATAGTTTTGTGATTCTTCTCTCTTCTTTTTCTCCTTGTTCATTGACTATACAACGGCCGAATCGCATACATTCATGCACTTTGCAATGTATGGGGAGCTAGCCCGTGTTGGAACAATGATCCAACGAATATACCAAACAAAAAACAGTAAAAATTGCAAAAGAGCAAATAAAAACAGCCTAAGAAAATATAAAATGATGGCATACGAAAAGAAAGGAAAACAACAGCCGACGATATTGAGAAGAAAATATTCTTAGCTTCACTTGGCTTAGCTTGGTCTGCCTCGGTTCAGTTTCTATGGCCAGAGATAGGTTTGTTGTTGGGATGGTTGTATTGGTTTTTTTTTCTTGGTTTTGGAGATGCGCGCAACTTAACTTGGGACTTAGGGTGCATGCGAAATTTAAGAATACGCTATAAATTATCCCATAGCGGCCCATTCGCCGATAATATTATCCTGTCGGAGGTATTTTTATTTATTGTTGATAAATATTTTTTGTTTCCTCTGGTTTTTCTGAAAGCAAACCGACGTTGTTTGGTTTCGCTGAATCTATGTATGGTGTCTGTGCAATATCATTGACTTTGATATATGCATAAGATTCGTTTTCAATCATTTTCGGCGAAAAGAATATTGAAGAATTGTTTTTGGACAATAAGCGAAGAGGTCTCAGTAAATTTGGTAAAAATCTAATTTGATGTTATCATCAAAATTCCAAAGTCATAATTGATACAGCATAGGCACAGGGCTACAAAATAAATTTTGGAGGAGGGGGGTAGTCATGAATAATTTAGAATCATCCACATCGCCGACGATTAATTTGCATTATCATTGTGTGCAACTCTTTATTATTTTACTTTTTATTTCTTTGAGATATATTTAAGCTATAACCATTTCTATTCTTAAAATATAAAGCAACAATAAATAATCCTTGTCGTTTCCCTTTTGGTTGTTTTTTTGCAAGAAATAAATTAACTTTGACCCTTCTCATCACATATTACGAAAAATTTCAAGGTGAACAAGGTAGCACAAAAACTGACGCAGAATCCTTAAATTCAATTTTTGTTCCATCTTTTTAGATACTCAATCTTCATTCTAATTCTAAATATACGCTTTGCTCAAGTTTATTTGTTTTGCTTTTAAAATGTTCTTCAGTTTCATCTTTGTTCATAAAATCGAACCATATGCAAAAATGCTCAATCATTTAAAAAAAAATTGTTCATTTTATAGGGATTCAGATAAACACTTGTAGTTTTCTATGTACATAATACACTGATCGGTATTTGAATTGAAAAGTAAACGATAAAAAATGTACGTGTTATAGTTATTGTTTCAATTTTCGCAAAACAATACATACATAATACAGAAATAATCTTTACTGGACGGGATCATACAATAAACCATTGCGCGGTTGCTCGACTGTTACCATTTGGTAGTATTGTCCGTTCTGTTTCTGATCATTGTTGTATCTGCCATCGTCAATGATATGTACAAATATTTTTTTACGGTGTCGTGACCGTGAACAATAGAAAAAAGGTACGTAACGATGTACATTTTTACCAATGCATATTATTTCAGGAGGTCTATTCGAAAAATTCCCATATGAAAGAGACCATTCATATGTGTGGATGAATAAATTATTGCAAAAATTGTATCTAAAACTTTCAATTTGTGATGTATTTGTTGGTAGAAATAAAGCGGTCCCAAAACAAGGTATTGTTGGAATTTTAACTGATATGATGAGACGATTAATTGATAGAATATATTGAAATCTACAATAAACTTCAACACTTTTGAGAAAGGTTTTACAACCTGAAAAATGAATTTAATCAAAATGAATTGCTTCAATTGTTAAATGATTCTACTTCCACAAAAATCTTTATAGATTTTCATATAATGACCGAAAATTTCAAAAGCAGTAGTTACTTATTTACAAATCAAATTCAACAGATTGAATTTTATTGGAATGTTGAAAGCCAGTCGACCTACCTATCTCTCTATTGCATAGAAGGATACCCCGAGATCCTCTCTGCTTGCGTACTGAATACTAAAAGACCTTGAGTATCGTTTTATCCATTGAACAGCTATTAGATTTTCTTTGAATTGATGATGTCCACATTCCGCCATGGGGGCTTATGATTCCCCCTGGTTTTAGATAGGTTGCATGCTGCCCTAGATGCAAAGTTAAGAGTGCTAGCAAGAGTGTTAGCCACTTGATCTAAATCCTGGCAACAATCGACGCTCCCCGGATAAAGTTCCTCTGGAAATCGGACCAGCGATTGAAACTTCGTCCAGTGCCTTGTTTTCCTAATCATAAAGGCTTCCTGCTCAATTGAGCTTCAGCTACTCACATTAGAGGATATGGCCTATGACCAGAGAATGAGCACTCCAGTAGGGCCTATCATAGAATCCTAGCGACTGCAGATATTAAATCCTTAACGATGTCACTTGGAGGATATGAGCTATGATCTTGTGCCATATAGCAAGAAATAAACCAGCAAGTCCTCCGATTGGTTTCCACCACAACAGCCAAGTTATACTTGTCACGAAAATTGTGAAGATTAAGGACGTTAATGATATTCTTGGCACGAGTGTAAACTCGTAGTTTCTCCAGACTTTCTGTATCCATTGCACCAATTGCACCCACAAAACCGATTTTCTGCTTTTTTTTATGGTTCTTCGGTTAACATTAAGTCCCCCTTGTGTTAGACAGATGAAGAAACAGAGTAATTGTTGCTCGAAGAACTCTTACCATAACCAATCAGATTAAAGTCGAGTCCATTCCAGATTCAGAATGTGTGGGCAGCTGACCAAAATCAAAGGTGGTCCCGACACTGGCCTCATCTGTCGAGAGAGACTCGTCGTCAGATTCTCGCTCAGATGAATCCCTAGGAAAAGTGATATATGAGTTCCTTACCGGATGACTGTATTTGTCAGACTTATGATTCTTCGATCCAGAACCTTTAGCATTGTCACTCCTATAAATACGCGGAGGCAATTTCTCGACCCCGTGCTAAATGATGCTTTTCTCGGGCTCTAAAAATTTTACTTTCTCCTCATTTAGGATAAAGCAACCTTTCCGTAGATTTTCAACAGGGTCACCACCCTCCGTTGGACGATCTGGGTTTGAAAATCTTACGATATCCAAGATTTCTTCTGGATCAGAGTGGAAATAGGGAGTCTATGCCCTACATCTGGGTCGTCTGGGGATCTCGACCTTCGGCAGCATCTTTAGCTTGGCGCCTGGTTAAAGTTCCTCTAGTTCGGAGATCATCTGCTCGCCACCAGCCTGGCTACAACCCGCGCGTTTCACCGTAGATGGAGGACAGAAGCTGCCTGATTTGATGATGAAACCAGACAATTTAGAGGCCTTGATGGTGACGTAGGAGATACGCTTGTCAAATTTGTCAAATTTAAGAATAGAAGAACAGGAAAGGGAATGCTTTACATGGAAGATTGAGAGCATTGGCAGCACACCCAAGTATTTAAAGCATTCATGTCGTGTTGGAATAACTTTTTGTGAGTCTTCTTGTGAACATCAGCGTAGAAAATATAGAGAAAACAAATAAGTGAAGGCAGGTCTTAAATTAAGAGAAAAGGGAAGAGTACCAAAGACATATCATTACTTTGCGCCTTAAATGGAGGTGAAAAACCAAGTTTAAAGTTATACCACAAGTATGATCATGACATTTGAAGACAGTATATTACCGTATACAGTATACATAAGCATTATTATACGCGAGGTGAAAGTAAAGCCCACGAAAGAAAGACTTGTGCATATTAAAACGTATTAAAGGAAGGCTTTTATCAGAGGATGATAGTGAGGATCAGGAGAAAGAAAGAAGGAGAGAAATAGAGCGATAAAGAGAAAGAAAAAGACATAGAAAAAAAGAGATAGTGAAAGAGATAGGATGAAAGAAAGAGATGGAGTGAGAGAAAGAGATGGAGCAAGAGAAAGAGACAAAGAAAGGCATAGAGAAGGAGAGATAGAGAAAGAAAGTAATAGAGAGAAAGGAATAGAGAGAAAGGGATGGAGATAGAAAGAAAAAGGATGAGAAAGAGAGAAAAGAATAGAGAAAGAGAGAAAGGAATAGAGAGAGAGAAAGGAATGGAGAGAGAAAGCGATGGAGACAGAGAGAGAAAGCGATAGAGACAGAGAGAGAAAGCGATAGAGACAGAGAGAGAAAGAGCTAGAGAGAGAGAAAGAGCTAGAGAGAGAGAAAGAGCTAGACAGAGAGAGAAAGAGCTAGACAGAGAGAGAAAGAGCTAGACAGAGAGAGAAAGAGCTAGACAGAGAGAGAAAGAGCTAGAGAGAGAGAAAGGAATAGAGAGAAAGAAACAGTGAAAGGGATAGAGATAGAAAAAGAGAAAAGGATGGAGATAGAAAGAGAGAAAGTTATAGAGATAGAAAGAGAGAAAGTTATAGAGATAGAAAGTGATAGATATAGAGATAGAGAAAGGGATAGAGATAGAGAGAAATTAATAGTGATAAAGAGAGAAAGTGATAGTGATAGAGGGAGAAAGTGATAGTGATAGAGAGAGAAAGATATAAAAATAGAGACAGAAGGGGATATAGTTGGAGTGAAAGGGATAGAGATAGAATGAGATAGAGAGAGAAAGAGATAGAGAGAGATAGAGAGAGAAAGAGATAGAGAGAGAAAGAGATAGAGATAGAGAGAGATATATATAGAAAGAGGGAAAAGAGACAGTGAGAGAGAGAAAGAGTGATGAAGAGCATCACTTGAGGAAAGCGGTAATTTCGGATGGCTAGATAGAGCAAGATCCACGATTCCATTGTTTGCATTAGGAATATGGGTGAATTGCAAAAAGGAGGAGAGTGAAGTAAGGGATAACGTTATAGATACACCCGATCGAGATGATAGCTCAGGGGGTAGTGTCCTAAATCAGAATAGGGAGGTAAAATCACCACATAACAAAGCAAATACGTTACAAAACGACATTTAAATTAGTAGAAGAGTTGAAAAGAATCTTTCATAACTTAACAGAGGAAGGTTACCGGAACATATATTGAAGTACGGATTAAGGTTTGGGAAGATGGCAAAGAGATACGTACAAAAATACATTCAACAGGGTTGCCAGAAAAAGAAATTACGGCGATGTACTCCGTGAAATTCTATATTAACGCCGATAAGAACCCCTCCTCTAGTATATGCCACGAAACACTGACGAAACACCGTGTACTGAGACGAAATTTCAGCTTTGTAAACATCACCAGTGAGCCAGGCTTCCGTTAAATTCATAATATTAGCTGAAGCTAAGGTAGCAGAAAGTTTGAATTCGTTAGTTTTAGTCTTCAAATCACGGACATTTTGATAAGAAGGGCAAAAATCTTTGCTCCGCAGCTCGTTAACACTAGCAGAAACAGTAATACGAAAATATGTTCTTTGCTGATTATGTGAACTATCAGGTGTCAACATTTTGCGAAGAAAAAGTTGGAGAATGTATCTAAGTTTAGCTGCTGTAAATTGTCTTATTGTCTCCGCAGTGGTGTTTTGTTGATGATAATGAAATGAATACATGTAGCGGTGGTAGTCAATGCAGCATTTCCAATCGGTTGACTGTGAGAAGTAGCGTAAGTTGCAGCCACATTCCTTCGAATCAAAGAATATGCAAAGATGAGTGTAAAAGGCCAATTTTGTGAGCATTCTTCTTCTTCCAAAGGATGCTTTTTAGAGGGTTCCAGTTTCAAACTTGAATCAATAAAAAAAAATCAGTCAGATCGCCTTTTTTACTGCAAAAATTGACTTTTAACATTTACTTTATGAAGATGATCTCGTGCCAATGACCGCCGCGACAACCTTTCAAGAAGCCGATTCTGGAAGAGCATTCTCGCATTCGTTCATTCATTTCTTTTTGAAGCAACTGGGGCCATATATCGCCAATGACGCGAGTTATGTTGGCTTCTAAATCGTCGATCGTTGCAGCCTAGACCAACGTCTTCACGCATTCTCACAGGAAGAAGTTTTGAAGAAGTATGGCCCTATGATACCACGCAGTGCGCACCATACAGTGCATTTTTGTGTCTCGCTCCAGATGCGTCAATTTTGCTAATTAACGTGGCCATCGAGCCAGAAATCAGCATTGTCGCTGAACAAAATTTTTCCGTGAAATAGAAAATTTTTTTTCCGTGAAATAGAGGTTCAACTTCCAGTAGGTTTCCGGCCCATTCTCCGAACGTGCGACGCATCCGATGGTCATACGGTTCAATTCTTGCACCAATTGGATCTTGTAAGTATTTAGACCTAGATCCTTGCGCGAAATTTTCCACAAAGTATACAGACAAATTCGCACTCCTGCGAATCGACAAATCCACTTTGTCAGCAACACTGGCTTCTATGGTTTCTCAATTTAGTCGTTGGTCTACGGTCCAGCAACGTGAAGTTGTTGTGAAAATTTGCAGCCACGTGGCGAATAGCAAGTGTTGATGGGCGTCACCAGTTCATTTGACAGTGGTGAGTCTGAAAATGTTTTAGCAGCTGATGTTTTTTAGATTCCTGATTTCCTTGTTTCAAATTGCTAGTGCGTTGATGAAGAAACTGTGGTCGACGATTTCGATCTAGTGCCAATGGTGACTGTGCCCTTCCTCAATGAAGAAAATTTCCATGCAACTGACGTTATTTGGAGCGAGTGCCAATAATACAAAATTCGCTAACTATTGCTGGGGGCAAAACAGATGGAGTAGTAATTATAGCAGGAGACGGAACTATGTCAGAATTAGTTACCAGCTCAGAAGGAAGGGTTGTATGCTTGGGGAAAATGTTTGGTCTATGATCAGAAATTTTTCTAGATTGTTCAGACCCAATCTAGAAGTGGTTATTTTTTCAACACATATACCATCAACTGCTATTTAGTAGAATAAGTTTGACATCAATATATACATCGGACGAAAAGTTACTTAATCTAAATTAATCAAAATCAGAGAAATAGTTTGAAGAGGTCAACTGCTAGGAAATTAGAGCACCACACTATGCCACATTTCAAAAGCCAAGATTTTGATACGATTCACTGCTTAAGGGAGGGGTAATGGGGGCCCCGTAGCTCTGATCGCTAAGGCGTCAGGCCGAAAAGCGGCGTGCTACGGGGCCTGCGGGTTCGATTCCCGCCAATGCCATGGCTGGAAGTGTGAATGCGTGTGATTGTCTATGAGGGTGGCAAATGGGCCCAAACTGGTGGGCTAATGCTGGCCGCGTTCTCGACAGCCCTCTTCACTAACCTAATCTAACCTAAAGGAGGGTAAGGGTTTCAGCGTAAAAAATATAAATATGGATAGAGCAAATTTATTTACATCTTTTGTACATTATAAATTATCATTTCAGTAACATTGTGTAATTTTTTTTATGTGAAAATATCGACAAACAAACCGGTGACAAAGGTTTTTCAAGAACGTTTTTAGGAAAAGACGATTTGCGGTGTTCACTGTATCTCAGCTGAAAATTATCGGAAACCAAAGAACGTTAAAATCTAGTCAAAGTATCATGCTGTCGGAGCAACAATGATAGGAAGAGATGGGACTAAGTATTCAATAACTGCGAGAGTTTTGCTCTGATTGAGTTCAAATTTTGGGACTATATTCTTGAAATGTTTGTTTCACAAGTTCTAGTCCTATACACTCAAGAGTTCCTTAGCCCTGGAGAAAATATGAATGTATGCTATTTAAAAAAAAGAACAACTGCGAACTGCAAATCAAATGGTTCCATCTACATTAACAACAATAAGCCACTGAGTACATAAACTCCATCAAAAGTTCTATAAACTATTCTATTACTCATAAATTCAATGAATGCAATGCCATAAATAGAATTATTAGATGCATTTACTTACTATAACCACTCACCAACACTGCTTTCCATCAGCTTTCATTCGACATCGACTTTCTAGTCATGAATAAAAGACCCCATCCAGAAATTTGATTATCTAATTAGGTATTCTGGAAAATAGCAGAGCGACTGCGCCTCGCAGCCGAGCTATACAAACAAAACTACCCTCAGAACTCCGTTCCTTATCTCCTTTTCAAGCGCACTCCCTTCGCCAGTCTGCGCATATATTGCTATGGAACGGAATGTTGCTTTCGACTTCACCTCGTCCCATCGTACACTTCGTCCCTATAACTTCGACTTTCTAAATTTATTGTATTATTCAATTATTTCAATAATACAAAATTAATATAGGCTCTTGAGTGCTGTACAACATTTTGTAAATAGTCTAGAGTGGTAGGAGGGTGGTATAGTCGAAGTGTTGATTTTGTAAAGTCGCTTTACATTTAGTTTTACTTTACTGAATACCGCTATGTGTACAGGCAAACAAGGTAACAACAAACCACCTTACCTTCATCGAGGCACCACTGTACTGAACATTAGTGTACCTCCAATTTTCATTCATTTGATTCATGTGACGACGTGAATGTATGTAAATTGGCGGTCTGGGCTTATGCATATTTACGAGATGAAAAACAGTGGAGGATTGCAAATACCTACATATAATCCGATGGTAAAATTCTGTTATTGTCTATACAAACAATTATTTTCATGTAGTTTGAATAATGTCTAGATTAGCAATTACAGAAAACAAGTGGTTATTAATTTATTTGAAATTTTGAAATTATAATTGTGTTGCTTCGATGTAATATTTTGAGATAAGATGTGATTTTATCCAGTTAGATGTTACCTAACCTGGCAAAGAATAGTTCGAATTGAAGATACAAACCAGTCGCGTTGGAGATTTATTTAATGTGCACAATTAGTTCAAAAAATAAATTACATCTTTAGGCTATTAAATTTATTGCATAAACTGCTAAATTGTGTATTTGTTATGAATAAATCTTTGCAATTAGACCTAAAAACATAATAAGTAATATAAAGTGCAATAAATATATAAAAGATTTATAGATTCCAACCCATATTCAAACAGCCTTGCTGAGAGGTCATAGCCCACGTGAAACTAGATGTAAGTTTGACGGAATTATCTACTATTTATCCTCTTAATTTCCATTCAATTAAATTTATGGCCCGTAATAATAGGTACTAGTTAGGAAAACATCCATCGCAACCGCAATATTTGTTTTAAACTTAATTTCACCACACCAACTACATGGGTGTAATTAACCTAAAATTGATAGATTGCATTTTTCAATACACGCACACGAACTATAAATAAATATTCGACTGTTGCTTTTATAGCAAATCGTATAACTTGCAGTTGCATTTAAGCAATTTCGTATAATTAATACATTGCTCCGCCACCACTACCAGTGCTGCCAATACCACGACTACTGCTCTTACTATTTACCTAACAACCAACATAGGATTCCGACCATCCAATCAAGCGTCCGTTCATGCTATATTTCAAACTAATTTCGCAAATAATACGCTGCACGTTTTACTATCCGGATGGAACGTTTCGTAAATACATCATCATATTGTGCGCGTATAATGATTGTTAGTGCATGCTACGTAACCACCATGGAACGATATCCTTTGGACGATGATTTTATTTCTTACAAGGAAAAGGGTGGCAATGGGGGCAGTAGTGGGCGCTTGAGTGCTTCAATAATTTTTCGAATGCACTTAGTACATTTTATGGTGCCCATGATTGCTCCTCTTCTCCCTATGGTAACCATCGAACGATTCGACCGTGAGGATTGCAATGCAATGCAAAGATGTTTCACTTTAATCTACAACGCCGTGCTGCCGGCAAGGCCTTAATTATGTTTGCCCAAAAGTAGGCGGTACACAAGAAATGTTGCATTTCATTATAGAGACGGTACTGTGTTTGCTGATACTTCGTTTGCCGTTCGTTAATTGCATAATTACCTATAATTCACATTCATCAAGAAAATACTGGAATTCTTTGCACTTGTTTTGTGCTCTTGTTGGATTTTTCCTCATTTGATATTGTGAGTTCGATAAAATGGAAAATCTACGAACCTATAAAATTAAAGAAAAACTTTCATGATGTAGCAGATGATTTTTTTTTAGCATGAAAGGGTAAAGGTGGGAAAATTAAGGGTATCTATAAATAGGAAACAGCTGCACAAATGTAAATGGCGCTATATATCCTGTTTATTGTGTGTTTCCATTCTAAAATACAAGAATTTCAAGTTATTTGAAAATATTGTAGGCTGTACTGCCACATTGGGCGCCATAATTTTAAGAATTGTTTTTTTTCTCTGATCCCATTCAAATTTAAAGCTTTGCGTCGGGTAAAACTTGCGAACAAAGTTCATAATTATGGTGCGACACAGTAAGAAAAATCACCTCTCTCAATAGTTACAGAAATTCGTCTATTATGTATTAATTTTTTCGAATGAATTACCATTTTTGGCCGTGCGTATGTATATTTGTAATAATAACAGTTTATTTTTTCCATAATTTAAATATTATATTGTAAGACCATGATAAAATATTGCTAAGGCCCTTTCAATAGACTCCAGGATCGATTGAGATTGGGCTTTAATCTTTAAAATTAACTAATCAAAAAATAAGTCCCAGTCATCAGCCATGTGGAGTATTCGAACGGTAAAATGTGAACATAACCTCTTCGAGGTTGCTGCTGGAAACGATATTATAAAAGATAGGCTAATATGGTCGTTTGGGGCTGGTAGCCCCTAAAGAAAAAACCAGTAGAGATACAGGATGGTCAAGCTCTGTATTGCTTCTAGGTTAAAGAGTCGCTATTGTGCGAATTCAAGAGTTAGATGGCAAAAGCCCGTATAAATTCATGCCTAGACCGGGATAATACGGTTGCAGGTCTTTCTAATTTCTGATACTAGCGGAACCAAAATTTTGAGCAAAAAAATGTAATAAAACAGCGGATTACCTCAATTGCACCAAACTTAAAGGCTCCAGGTCCAACAAACATTAGAGCTCCAGTGCTTCTCAGTGAACCCGCAAAAAATTCAGGGCTTAATCAAGGTCCAAATCAAAGAGCGAATCTAAAAAATGAACGCAACAAACTGGTGACCAAACCAAAGCAAAAAAAGGGACATAGCACAGCTCCTCGCCAAAAACATAGGATGGACAAAACAAGCACCAAAAGTCCCAGCCCAAACCCTTAAAGTAAAATGCCAGACCCGAGGAATGAAAGGTGGCAGAAGCTTTCGAAACCTCGCCTCCGTTTGTAAATTCATAGCTAACATATCGGAGAAACTCTCCCGAAACATGGCAGCTATCGACATGACTTCGGAGAAGCTGCCCAAGGGGACTCCAACACCGAAAATTATAAACGGGCACCCAGAAAGCGAAATCGGTTCTGCATGAGAAACTGCATGCTTAAGGGGGGGTATGGTCAGAGCAGCACATTTTATACCCATTTTCAAGATTTTTTTTTAGAAAACTGTTAATAGTAACTTGATTGGGATAATACCTACAGTAAAGAACAACCTTTGAAGAGTATCCAAAAAAAAATTTATTGAAAAATATCGAAAATTAAGCTCGTGACATGAATTTGACATTTTCATTCAGGACAAAGAGTTGATTTGCGGTGAGACACATAACTAATGACTGGATCATCGTAAACAAAAAAACCAAAAATATTTCGTTAGTTTATGAGTTTCTTGAGGTAACGCTGTCGTTTTCAAATATCTAGATTATTTAATTTTTGGTATAAGTTTGAAGTCAAAAAAACGAAAAAAACCGAAATTTTTTTTTTCGAAATTTCTGTTTTCAGTTGTAAAAAATTCCATAAATAAAAAAAAAGCACAAAAAAAAAATATCTCGACAGCGTTACCCATTAAATTGCCTACAGAAATAGTGCGCAAAATTTCAGAAAGATCGGTCGAGTAGTTTTCGAGTTACATGTCTCACCGACTTGAAAAATAAAATTCCTCAAAAAACGCGTTTTAAAATTTTAACTGTGCAACAAAAGTGCGTGAAAAATTACGAAACACGTATACCGTAACTGCTCGATGAAATGAATGTATACTACTACAAGTCACATATATAAGTGTTTTTGCACAAATATAGCACAGACAGGTGTGGATAGAGTGGGAAGACTCTACTATCACGTATATGAGAGCTGCGCGCGGCTAATAAAGCAGGAAAGGAACGCGATTTGCGCGAAAATATGAATTTGAGTTATTTGTATTGTTAAGCCGATAGCTTCGTTAATTTTGCTCGGATCGACCTGAAATTTTTTATAGACACTCCTGAGTCACTATACACTAGTCACTAAACAAAAAAAAATCGATTTTCTGCCCTTGAAGAAAGAGTGCTAGCGGAGATAGTGGGAGCTGTTGCCCTTCTCTTCTTCAGCATCAACTATGTGTCCTTTTATTACAAGGATAAACCAACGACTCAATGCATAAGGGCGAAGGTCTTAAAGATAAAGATAAGCTTTGGAGAAGTCTCTGATTTCCAACTTCAAGGAGCTTGGTGGCTATCCAAAAGCAGCGGACTTGACAGTGGATAGCATCCTGCGATTCATAAAACACCAAAAGAAAGACCTCAATGTTATGTCCTGGAAAACATTAATTAGAGAAAATTATCCTGTCTCTGCTTCATAGAGCAGAGAGCATAGCTTCATTATGCGGGTGCCTTTAAACCGGTTGACCTACCAAAATCATACAGTCCAATTAGCCTCACATCCTTCATATGATGACCATCGAAAAGCTGATTGAACTTTGCGTAAGAAGTGGTCGAAGAGGGGAGAAGTCCACGGGGAGAGAAGCCCTCAAAGAAGTAGCGAAATGGGAAAGAAATACCCTAAGGTATCGAGATGTATTCGTGGAGTTGGAGATAGCAAATCTAACGGCGGAAACTAGGAGGCGATATCAGCAAGGAAGAGTATTATCCTCATTAGTTGATGACGTTCTCGCGACCCTCAACAGTACAGTTTCAACTGCTGCTAAGAGGCTCAGACTTGGATACGTTGAGCTCCAGAATACAAATAACACAGTGGTGCGGGGAAGAGGTTATATTTATAAACCCTCAGAATCAACATATTACCATTCACCAGGGACATCAAAAATCAAGATAGGAGCATAGAGTTAGGTCTACAAAAGGAGGTAAATAAATGTGAATTCATCTGAACAGCTTCAGAGAAAGCTGAATAGCTTTAAAGGAACGAACAATATATTGTGCATTCATGAACTATGCGTCAGGTTTACTGCAGGTTCGATTGAGCTTGATTTTCCGAGTGACTAAGTATGTTTCACTGTTGCATAGGCAATGGAATCATCAATCCTAAATAACCTTTTGATAATGATCCAAGTTTACGGCAAATGCATGGGTGCTTGCCAAACTATGGTTTTGTACTGCAGAAGTTTGGACCTCTTGGAGAAACTTGAGCGGAATATCTTTGAAAAATTCAAAGGGCCTTTGAGGCTGTTCGTAGCTTTTCTCGTCGTAGTTATTGTCGGCAGTAATGTTGCACCTTAATAGAAGTATTAAAGTATTTACTTATCTGTTTCTGATTTATGCTTTTCGGTGGATTGTTTACACTGTTCTCGATATGATATTAGTACACGCTGAGAAATGACCGAAATCAATATATTAACATCTTAATATTGTTATAGTAACAGCATTGTCACTAATACACAGTTTTAACAGCTAAATATTTTATGTTAGGAAGTTACAATATTATATTTGCAGTTTAACTTTATATATTAAGGCTGTTAACTTTTTATGTTACGAACATCTGTAAACATATTTCGACAAAATGTTTTAACATCTTAACATAAATATATTACTATGCCAATATAAATGTATTAACCAAGGGTGGTGAAATTGACGGTGAAACAACGAAGTAAAATGCTAGTATTGCATGTTAGGATGTTAATATTTAATACGGCAATATCACAATGGAATAATCGGTTCTCGTCCGGTAAGTACTTAAATGGGGGACCGCTTGGGAACACCGCATGTCGATAATACTAACTATTGGTATACCAATATAGTATTGTAAGACGTTAATATAACTTATTGCCATGTTAATATTTAATATTGGCCTACCAATATAATATTGTAACAAACAACTTCACCACACGCATGTCAATATATAACATTTTAAAAATGCTATGTGCTGACAATATAATTTTATTGCTAGGTCAATATAATAATGTTAAGAAATGTTTTTAATATGAATATATTAGCTGCAAAATATATTAAGGGTAGAACAATGATTTTTTAGAGTGTATGTTTGAGGGATTTTTAGTGCTGACACTGCCACCATATTCTTCGTTTGTTCCTTACATGTGTTCTGAATATCTTCATGCAAAACAGTTCAGTTAAATTTTATTTCGCTAGATCTCGTTCACTTTAGCGAAACAACTCGCGGTTGCAACTTTTTTTTTATCTACAAATTCAATACGAAACCGTTCAAAACGATATGGTTTCGGTCATGGTGAGCTTTGAGGCAAATAATCATTTCATTCTTTTCCAATTTTTTTTGGAACCATTGGCAAGCATACATATTTTTCTCCTCGCATCTTTTATTGCTGCATGCAACCATCGACCCAAATATAATTTTATTTCAGCATTTTTTGACACTCGCATCTTCTAGCCTCCCTAATCGTATTGTGCACAAACCTAGCTTAATACCGATTTAACTTTGATCTCCGAACTGCCAAGTTACATATACATAATCTGAAGACTATTTGGAAAAGCATTTCAATGGATTTCGATTAGAGAGAGTAGAACAATAGAAAGCAAGGCACTGAAGACTTGAAGACACAAAGTTGCAGCAGAAATGTTACAATCCTTTACTCGGGAGAATGTAGTTGGCTTCGTAGCGAGAATTCTCATTATACCTGGTGTTTTTTTTTAGGCGTTGTTGAGGTAATATTAAATTACTTTCAGGTTAACCCATGGTACAATCATCTTCTTCATTGTCAACCTTCAACTGAAATTTACTGCTTTTATAAAAACACAATGGAATAGCAGAAGAGTAATTAACGCTTCGGACAAATTACCACGTTAACTCTTTCTTCCCAAGCAAGTGAACAAAACCCAGCTCTCCAAACTAATAATGGAACTTCCTGTCAGGCTGCACTACCTCCACATGCATAGATGGTCTACGTTTCACTTTGATTTCCAGCAGCTACTCGCAAGTACAACACACACAAACAAAATGAATGAAGTAGCTGCCACAATGTGTCATCATTGCAAATCAGCAGCAAACGAACAAAAATAAGAAAATTGCAAATAATTAATCGTACATTCATGCAGATCTATTTGACGAATCAGAAAAGCGTATGTACTTTCATTAATAACGATGACGAAGACGATGTGGTTGATAATGGTGAAGCAAATGGTGGAGTGGTGGTTGTATTGACAGGATGAATCACAGATATTGTTACTGGCTCAAACTGATAAAGTTTTGGCGAAAACTTCTCGTAAGGTTGGAGCCGGAAAACGTAGATGCAATATATTTACAGACGTTTGTTAGAAGAGTTATATGTGCGAATGTACAAGGGCACTGACTTCAAGCAAAAGTCTGTAGACTAAATTGACACATCAATGTCTAACAATAGACTGAAATTAATTGCATCTTGCTTCAGTATTAACAAGAGGTTCATTAGAGTATAAGAGAAAATTACTGTAATTGACACTGAACAAGTAACTCGTATGCCAGCTGACATATCAGATGTGAAAATTCGAAGTAACAGTAGCTAGTATGTAGGAAAGGTGGTAGACATAAGATTGGCTTGTTTCTGTAAGCAAGCGGTATTGCCAGGAATCTAAAAACCTGTAGTGACTTCAGTTTGATATATAATTTCAAGCGAGCATGTGGTAAAGTTGCAAACATATTTTAAGTATGTATTGGGTTGTTCGGAAAGTGATTTCGTTTATTTTTATGAAAATGAAAGACGATTTTTTTTATAGCGAATACATATTTTATTGAATTATATACTGTCCATTTTGGTCCAATACCTTTTGCCATCTTTCTGGCAGTAGCATGATTCCACGCTCGTCAAATGTTTTGTTTTTGCTGGCAAAAAAACTGATCCAGGTGATTTTTGACCTCGTCATGTGATATAAAGGTTTTACCGTCTAAAAATTTTTGTAGAGACCGGAACAAGTAATAATCAGAAGGTGCCAGATCTGGAAAATATGGCGGGTGTGGCAGTATATCCCAACCAAGCTGTAGAAGCTTTTGGCGAGTTAACAAACTTGTATGAGGTCTCGCATTATCATGGTGAAACACTACACCTTTTCTATTGATCGATTCTGGTCTCTTCTGTTTAAGTGAATCATTCAATTTGTCCAGCTGGTGACAGTACACTTCAGAATTGATCGTTGTGTTGTCCGGCAGAATCCCAACAAAAAAAAAAGATTCCTTTGAAATCCCACCAAACAGATAGCATCACCTTTTTTTGATGAATATCAGCTTTCGAAGTGCTTTGAGCCGGTTCATCTTTTTTACTCCATGATTTCTTGCGTGTAACATTGTTATAGACAACCCATTTCTCGTCCCCAGTGATGATACCCTCAAAAATGGATCATTTTCTTGACGTTTGAGAAGCAAATCACAGACGTCAATGCGCTGACACAAATTTCTTTCCGTAAGAACATGAGGAACCCATATGTCGAGCTTTGAGATTAAACCTAGGCGTTTCAAATGATCATGAACGGTCGAATTCGATAAATTTAATCTCTCAGCGATTTCACGAGTTGTTATTCGCCGGTTTGCATCAATTAATGCCTTTATTGTGTCTTCATCAGCTTTAAGTGGCCTTACAGAACGTGGTGCATCTTCAATATCAAAATTGCCGGATCGAAATTTCGCAAACCAGTTTTGACACTGGCGTTCTGACAATACATATTGTCCACACACATCGGATAATTTTTTTCTAGCTTGAACAGCATTTTTACCTTTTCGATAATAAAAAAGTAAAATATGCCGAAAATGCCGCTTTTCACTTTCCATATTTAAAAGGGTACAAACGAAAAACTACTGGGTAGAATCAATCAAACTTCTTCACAAGCAAACCTTGCAAGATCAACTGTCAAAATATATAATGATTATGCGGCTGAAGTGTGAAGTTGGCTGTGAAAAAATACAACTAAGTCCTCTGTTGGGAAACAACGAAATTACTTTCCGAACAGCCCAATACATCCAAAATTGCTTGAAAAAATGGCTAACATTAAAATGTCTTGCAAAGATTCAAGCCTGCCTTTCGTTGCAAAGTCTCATCCGTGCTGTACGAAATATTTCAAAATCAAAAGATAGTTTTTAAAAATAATTTTTAGAAGAACATGATGACGGAACACTGAGTTGCACATGTTTATAACAAAGCCTAATACTCGTCGCGGCCATTATGACCCTGCAACCTTTTAGTGTAGCCCCATTTCATTGAATATTTGAAACATTTAATGTGGAAAATACATATTGGCCGAGCCCAGGCGAGCCGAGTGTGTGGGCGGTCCAGACGAGTGACTTTGACAGGTGTCACAGGCGCTCGTGCCACATCCGATCGGAATGGATGTTGAGCACGAGCCAAGGCGATTCGTGACGAGCTGTCAAATGCCGTCCACATGTTGGCGGCCTCGTCTGACTTCGGCTCGCCTGGCCTCGGCCAATATCTATTTGCTACATAAAATATAGTTGTCATACTAACCGACAACAATATCCCGCACATCTGACGGTAAATATAATAATAAAATTGAAATGAACCTCATTCCAGTTAGAAAACGGAATTTAAATGAAATACTCATTGTATTTGAATATTTAGAGAGCTGAGCGTTTGAAGAATCAACTGTACACAAGTTACATACAAAGTACGTAAGTAGTACACACACGTCACATATGAATCTGCGCACATGGTATGTTTACACACGTATCGACCTACTATTTATCTTGTATCTACATACATATATGTTGCCAACATACCATATGTGTGATATGTGGAATGTATATTTTCGTCTTTGTTATAATATCTAGGTTCAGCTAACACTATTCATGGATAATAACAAAATAAGTCGGCTACTAACAGAAGGCATTCAAATGCAGATATACATATGGATGTATGAATTAAATACAATTGGGAACAATTCAACTAGCAATTCAGACAAATAAGTTATGCATATGAGTATGTATGAGACTATTGAGTATGCCTGTGCATAATTTATCATTAAGTTTGGCATGGCTCAAGAGAATTTTTGTGTATCAATTTATGACATTTGATTAGTTGCCGGTTATTAGTTTATTCATGAATAATGAATTAGATTTTGAAAGTTCGGTGTAAGTAGGTAAGTATGTGCTTTTCGTTTCACATTTTGTTATTCAATTTAAGCCTATTTCATTCTGTGAAACCTCAAAGAGTCTAAAACTAATTTAGTTTGAATTTCATATTTTCTTTACGGTTCAGAGGAACGTAATTTCACGAGGTATTTGTTCCTTTGCTTTCCCTTGAGTCCATTAGCAACTATATCCACATGACCTTTAACTTTAGTTTCTGACTCTCTTCGATCCTGGAGTGTACATTCCTACTAGCCTCCACAACCAATAGATACTGAATGAAGAGTTTATCATCAATGTTTTCAAAGTGTGTTATCAAACAATTGATTTTAAAATTTCAATTCATTTCGAAATGACATACTTAGATTTCAAAATTCAAGGTTAGTCATTCACACATGAACTATATATTTCAGCTGAATAAACTGTAGCTGCTATCAGAACAATATTTGTAGTTTGTAATCCATAACAAGCATAGCACGATTGTCGCCTATTTGTGTATCAGATCGGTCAATTCAAATATTTATGAATTCGATAAAACCTTCAAATTATACTCAATGGGCTCGAAAAGAAGAATCTCGCCTTATTTTTCCACGGCACTGCGAGGAGCAAATCCAGGCACGGACGATTCAAAAAGCGTTGTATTCAAATCACTTGCAATAAATTAAACTCACAACAATGCAACAAAGGAACATTGAAAAAATACAGAGGAATCAACGAAAAATACAAAGGAAAGTAAAAAAAATCAAAACAGAAAACGAATATCCCGCCGACAGTCAAGACACATGTGTGCAGCATACGAGTATATTCACATATCCCTATAGCATGTGTAAAATCGCCAGACTATGCATGTGTACACGTGCATCCACATATCGACGACCTCTAACCATTCCGAAGGAGAAAATACGTGTTTTTCATCCATACGACAACACAATGCAACAGCCATAGCAACTAAAATAAAACGAAATCTAAATAAAATAAAACAACAAAATCTGATTCGTAAATTCACTCACAGAGGGCAAATACCAACTTGGCATTTCCACTGGATCAAATGAATTCCTGAATGCAAAAAACACCAGTCAAAGAAAGAAATCGTATGAGAGTGGGTACAAACATAATGGCATGATAATAGTATTATTATTTTTACGAAAGATAATGAATGCCTGAGGGAAGATTAAGATGTATTGCAACAGCAGTAAGAAATGGAGCAAAGGAATGGAAGGTGTAACAGGAAATAAGAAAAAGTTTCTCTGGTAATTATCAAAAACATAGTTATAAATTTTGTTTGAGGAGGAGGGGGCGGAAATGGTTGATGGGTGTCTTGCATTGATATTTGTTATCAAAGTTGGACTCATTAGTGAAAAACTGCTTTGTTGTTATCAATATTGTCACTGTAATTTTAATTATCAGTCACGCACATACATATCAATTGTCAAACAAAAGCGTCAATCCAGTAGACAAAATTTAAAATTTTAACTTTCGCAATTTCTTTGCTGCCATAATCTCGAGAACTTCATTCGGATTGATACTTAAGTTCCCATGAATTGACAGTACTGCGACTGCACTGTGTCTTTCATTGCCCGTTGAGTTACGCAAATAAGTCTTGATTCTTTTCAGTGTCGAAAATTACCTTTCCACACTTGCCGTTGTGACCGGAAGAGTTGCCAAAACTGTTAAAAGATATTTGATTGTTGGAAATCTGCTCGTGTCACAAAAATCCAATACTTGTAAAACCCCGGCATCTTTCTCGAGCCCCGATAATTTCTCACACCACAATTTATACTCAGCTTTTACAGCGGATTCTGAAACTCGATCATCAAATTATGGCGAAAGATTATGCAAGTCATCTATTTTTTCAATTGCAGCAAATCCAGGCAGAAGTATCTGTAAGCTTGATAAGATTCCCGCGTTCTCAATAAGAAATTTGTCTGACAAATTCTGAATCAGCGTATCGAGGCAAGGAATAAAAACAGCAGACCGAAAGTACGATTCAACAGAGTCTGTTTGATAATTGGAACGAGTTGTTTGCTTCAACGTGAGTCTCGGAACTTTCAGCTCCATATCGAATGTGTCGTTTGCAAGTTTTTCAGCTGCTATGAAAATTTTGCTGAACGATACTTCTGCAGTTTTTCGTTCTTCTTGAAGCATATACACGATTTCGTGAACATGCTCTACTGCTGATGCCAAATCACGTGACTTTTCTTGGAGTTGAACTGACAAAGGAAGCGTGAAGCTGAAAAGTCTGTTACAAACCAAGAGACTGACGAGAAACTCGCTTTTCTGAACTACTGCAAGTAAGCAGGCCGCAGTTTTCGAAATAGTCCAAGATTTTTCTGAAATTTCTTCTAATCCCATGTGGATGATTTGGAACAGTCCTACGAAAGATAGTATGCTGTCATGTCGTTCGATGAATCTTGTTTCTCAAAGACGAATAAGCCTCTTCTTTTTGCTCTCTGGAGCATGTTCTTGGATGAGATCTTGAAGAATTTTCGTCGCATACGCGTGGTTTCTAAATAAGTTCACGACATCGTTCACAATCCCAAGACAATTCTGAACAGGTGGGACTGACATGGCATTTGACAATGCGAGGTTCAAACGATGGCTATAACAATGAACGTACATCATCAATGGGTACATATTCTTCATTCTCGCCTGGACGCCACTGACATGACCAGACATGTTACGTGCTCCATCGTAACCTTGACCAATGCATTTTTCCATTTTAAGGCTCAACTCTTTACAACGTTTCTGGAGAGCTTCAGTTATTTTTTCAGAAGTCTGATTGTAAATCGGTACAAATCCTACAAAATCTTCACGAATAATCAGTTTTCGCAAGTCTTCGTCGAAGTCGAGGTATCTGAGACATACTGACATTTGTTCAATTCCTGATATATCCATAGTTTCACGCCCGAGCAAGGTGAAGCATGGTGCATTATTAACTTTCTGAATAATTTTCCTGATGACAATGTCGGAACATATTTGAATTATTTCATTCTGAATATCTGGACTCATGTATTGGGCATTTTTCGAATGATTGATAACGTGTTTTTCCAAACTTACATCCCCGGAATCGATTCGAAATCGCAAAAGAGCTCGGAATTTTTCATCATTCAGTTGTGGTCTTATCAACGACAAAGGTCCACTATCGTGATCGCCTCTCAAGGGTAATTCTTGCTCAGCACAAAAAAGAATTGTTTTTATTATTGGTATGATAGCTGCTCTATTTTCTTTTTTCTCTTTGGCTTGCTGCATATCCATTAGAGATATAATATCTGATCGTTTTCCTGAAGATACCTCAAAGACATTTTTGGCATACTCGGCACAGGTCTTGGCATACTCGTCGGGCCCTACGGCTGGCTACGGCCCTGTACCTACTAATTCATTTTAGCTAAATTCTAGCTGAAACTGATTTTCTAAGGCCAGACTTTGTTTTCTAAGAGTGGCATTCAGAAGCATTCCAAGATAATTCAGAAACACAGGCGTTTATTTGGTTCTCTACTTAGAATATTCGATTGGCCTTATCAAGTTTTTCGCAAAAATCTAGCACAATTGAATTTGCATTGTATCGAGGATACCAAACCAGCCCCTTTAATTTAAAGTTGCTCGTAGAAGCTCAATCGTACACTGAAAAAAATTCACATGGCGCCCAGAGCTATGTAACATAGCGCATTATTTATGGCCCCATACGCTATGTACATAGTACTCTGAGCTATGCAATATGGCTCCCAGCGCCATAATGTCAGATTCTACATAGCGCGTGGTCCTATGTAACATGGCGCAGCATTTATGGTCCCACACACTATGTGCATAGTACCCTGAGCTATGCAGTATGGCTCCCAGCGCCATAATTACATGGCGCAGAAATTATGTCCCCACACGTTATATTACATAGTACCATGATCCATGTGATATGGCTTCAGTTGTCACTGCAATTATAACTCGCAGCCATACTGTTTGAGGGGATGCATCAGCAAGTGACGTTTGAGTGTATCCATACATGACAATGTGTATGGCAATGATCTCATGAAATCGTATTGATATTCACTGTAATTTTGCTATCTGCTATTGATTTTTGAACGTAATGACAATTGTCCGAATGATAGATTTAACTGCTAAATTCAACTTTACAGGCGGATTCATAATCGTTTGATATATTTGACTATACTCCCCCACGCGATATATAGTCCTCAAGGCCATGTAATATAGTCCTCCACGCCATGTAATATAGTCCTCCGCGCCATATAATATAGTCCTTCACGCCATGCACTATAGTCCTCCACGCTATGTACTACAATAGTACATGGCGTGGAGGACTATAGTATATGCCGTGGAGGGCTATAAGCATAGCGTCTGCTCCTATGTACTTTTCGCCATGTACTATGGCGTGTGGCGCTATATTTTATCACAATCCCGAATTCGACTATGTACATGGCGCCAGAAGTCTATAAATTATGGCGTCTGGCGCTATGAGTTTTTTCAGTGTACATGAAAGCTTATGTCCGGATCTGCCATTAAGTTATAGGTTTTTACGCAGGGCCGGTCCTTCTATATGTGCACATGGTGCTTTGAATCCAGGCGGCAGCATAAGACAAGCACAAAAGGCGGCAAAATAAAATATATAATTCAAGAATAAAATATCTTCCTCTAAAATATCTACCATATAGCCTTTATCTATATGTAAAATAAGTTGCAGACATTAAATATTCAGTTTATTCATTTTCCGCTTACGGTAACACCTTGAGTGTGCACCTGTAGGGTTGTTTACTATAAAACCATCCATACACCATAAGATTAGCTGACGCAATTCTAGAATTCATCAAATTCTTGCATAGAAATTTGTGTATACTAGAAAAAAATATGCTCCCAGATTCGAATCGTGTATTGCATGTTAAAACAACAAAATGTTTTATGCATATACGTATACATACCGAGAGTGTGAATGAACCCGTTTTGACTTCGAGGTGGGGTGCTTATCTCTCATCCACAGTAAGTTCATTTGGTGCACTTTCAAATCGCGCTCCGATGCCGCCTAAGGCGCCGTACCAATGGCACCCTATGCGTCAGAAGAGATCAAAGCATAATTGCGTGTAACAAAAGGAGATGGGTATGGAGCACTTGTGCGCCTTGACTGATCATCGTAGATGAACTCGAAGGAGAAAATAAGAAATAAGAATATAATTTTTTATTCACGGAGGAGAAAAATTGAGACTGATTCATTTAGAGACATTATATACGGTTAGAGATTAGTGTTGTCACTTGGATTTGTCATTTCTTGAGTGTAATGAAAATTTCAGTTTGGAAAATTAGATTTTAATGATATGAAAAATCATTTTTATTTTATGGGTAAATAGTTGTAAACCTATGTTTTCGTCCAAATTAAAATGTAACGGAAATTTATCACAAACGTGTATTATAGGAAACTGGAAAATGTTAATAATTTTCCCCTAGATTGGCTTGTTCATTTGATTTCTTATTAATTTCTTATTTCTTATTAATATCGGACCCATATTTCTCTCCCTTTACATGATCACAAAGCTGTAAAAACAAAGAACCCGTAAACATGATTGTAACTGCACTAAAAAACAAAATCGTTAAATACATCAAAATAAGTAAATCCACATGCAATTATAGTCGATTTGACACCAGACAAAACCAGGCTCTGCCCAACCTTTGGTAATCAGGTTCGCACACTTTAAAAAGGAGTATATAATAACAAAAAGCAGTTTATAGAATTTTTAGAAGCAAAATATACGACCGTAAAAATACTTACAATTTTAGATTCATTAATGAACAATGGGCTTTAAATTGCAAATCTCTGACAAAGGCTCCAATATAGAGCGCAGACAATATAGCGTGCAAAATTTAACAAACACCTTCAATTTGGCAGTCAACGAAGCAGCGAACTGTTTTTTTTTTTTTTTTTAGATACAATAGATGTTTTTGACCTTGCCAAACAGCTTTATGTATTTTTGCAGTTCTATGAATAGTTGGCGCATTCTCCAGACGAATGTTGAGGGCTTAAGCCCTTATATGATACAAGATTTGAAAATCAACTTAACGTCTTTAATCTCCTGATGCATCAATCTATTTGATACATACGAAGCGTTAGGAGCTTTAGAGGAAAGTGAAGATTCGAATATTTAACATATTGTAGAGTGTTTAGGAAGAAAATTGCTAAAATTTAAGTTTATTGTTAGCTTATACTAAATATATTAATCAATGTTGCGACCAGATTGATTTAAAGTCACTCCCTTTATCTAACCACCACTAAGAATAGTTCATAGCCAACTTTAAATTTTTTGGTGGAATATGGATTTGAAAGTACACTTGTCACTGCAAGAAAATCGCATTAAATTTAGAAGCATCATGTAGGCCAAATAACCAAAGCTAGTCATCCACCGCGTTCTCAAACCTGCCCAAAACACCAATTTGGGGGACCTGTAGTAGTGTGCTCCATATAGTATATTTCCAGACCCTGAGCTGAGGGCGGCAACTTCTTCCTATGCACCAGGCGCTGAACACATTAGGGCCGGGCCTGTTTTTACGTCATACCCAACCTGACAGTTTATCTTTCCAACAAAGGAACTGTAAAAACTATAAAATCGTAAAGAAAATGGATTGAATATTTCGAGAGCTCTAGCTAATGGCAGAAACCTAGAAAGTGTCAAAATAAATGTATATCTATTGATTTTAAATGAACTGACATTGAGTCCGATTGAATCGCCCATGGACCATTAAAAGCTAGTAATATTGAAGGCTACAATATAGTTTTCACAAGGAAACTCCAGAAGCTTAAAAGCAAACTGATGAATCGTATCAACCACATTTGCTGAAGGCCTCAGGATTACAACTATCCCCAGTACCCCTCAAATTCTTTTTGAAGAATGTCCGATCTTGTTCAAAATCAATTACGAAAATCAGGTGTACAGGCAGTTTCGCGAACAAAATCAAGTATATTTCGCGGGTAACACTGATAAAGCATCTTACAGATACAGATATATTAAAAACATCTTACGAAAAAAACATGCTTTTCTCATGGTCGAGCTCGAATTAACAGCGAGTGAATTGCGTTTTTTTCACGGAATAGACACCACCGACGAACGACGACACCACCGACCGAAAACTCCGTAGCTATTAGGGACAAAAATCAAAAGCTAACCATTATAGGTATCTATTTGAAGGCTACTTACTCCGAAAACCAACGCATGAATAAACTTTAGTTCGCTGAGATTTTTATACGCAGGATGAACGGGCAGCCAGCGCCTGCTTAAATTCAACCAGCTCCCACCGGTATCCGTTTGAGCAGTTTATAAATACTTCGTTATCTCGAACCAATACAATAATAAACGCTCATCCGGGATTGATCGCGTTGTGAGTGTTGTTCCGAAATACCTGGCAGTTACAGTCATTAGACAGTATTATTGTATTCTATTCAATAACGTCCTGAATAATAACCATTTTTAGAGAACAATTAAAAACGGCAAAAACTTAACCGATCAGTGCCCAAAAATACGCTTAAGTAAAAACCTATAAGTTTTTTGTTCAATTTCAGCGTGGTCTACGAAACTTTCACCAACAGCTTTCCCTAAAAATACGTTCAGGTCGCCAAGCTATTTGTTTGACTTTCGTGCAGGCTAACTGACTGTGCTTGCAGCCACAAAAATTATCGCGGACGTTTGTTGGCATCTCAAGTGTTTTTAACTGAATACGTCGACGCACGTCTCATTAACATGGATAAGGCGTTTAACACAGTCTGGCTAGACAGGCCTCTGTTGAAACTCTACCAGCTCAAGTTCCCACAATCCAGAACATGATCTATAACAAAACCTAAATTTTCCGTCTATTACAGTGTTCAAGAAAGACTCCATCACGGAACCGCTTCTCTTCGCCATCTTCGCTGTTGGATTCCTCTCTTCCTTTGAGTTTGATTCGCCGCCAAAACGATCGATTATCACATTTGCTGACGATTTGATCATTTACCCTGCCGACAGAAAAGTCAGTGCCGTTCAGAGTGACTACCAGATCATATTCGATAAAGTCAAATCGTGAAATCATGAAAATTCATCCTCATAAATATGAGATAATCTTACTCCGACTGAAACTGCAAGAAGATTTAAGAAGAAACTGGAAATACTTTCACGTCAAAGATGGTAACGGCAAAAACACTCCAGCTGCCTGCCGAAACCCAAAAAGGCATGATTTAGGTGTACCTGGACCAGCATCTGGACTACCATCAACACAGTGACGTGCAACTAAGCAAAGCAAGGAACGCGGACATGTCTCTTCTAAGACTTCCACTAGACCTCACTCGGAGCTAAAAGAGATATACTCAATAGTTTGACCATTCGGACCATCGCACATGAATGCTCACTTTGCTTCAGCTTGATTGCAAAGCAAATAGAGAGGAAGAGTCTTCAAAAGGATATGCCTGCATCCTTTTGTGGGAATGTAAAAGATAAATTACCTCCACTACGTAGAAACCAGGCAATTTACGAAATTGCGGCAACGTTTGACATTTGTTCTTCTCTAACCCGCTATACTTCGCGCACGCAAGGCTCGCCAGGACATTCTTTTCGAAGCCTTCATCTATCCCGATGCATAAGGCTAGTCAAGAAACGCCTATAATGGGCCATGCTTCCCGGTGAACCACCCACAATTCGTTTACTTACCCAAAAACAAGTGGCTTCCAGAATTTGAAGAGTCTAGCCTTTTTGGTCACAGTCTAGGCATTCCCGGCACGTCATCACGCACCGTATAGAGCTGCTCAAAAATGATGTATCACTGGAAAATAATGATCTGAAGCTATTTTGACGAATTGAACTAGCCGAGTCGTGTATGTATGGTGATGAATTTTGTTAATATAAGTTAATATAATATAAATAAATATATGGAAATAAGTAGAATGCTTTCATAAGAAAGTTTAATAAATGGAATAGTGCAGAAAGTCCTCTACATGATCGCGATATTATTTTTGGACCAACAACTCAAAAATTTGTTGTTAAGCTAAGTAGGATAGGCTTGATAAAGATTAGCATGTGAGGTATTAGGTGTTTTTTCAATTCCCTCCATGAAACATACAAAGTTTTTTGTAAGATTGTTAACTCAAGAAATTGGGAAGAGCCACCGTAGTTAAGAGTTAAATAGCTTCGAGGGTCCAAGTGGGCATTCAGTTTTGCTCAAGTCTAGAATAAGAAGCTTAGCTTTAGATATTTCATAGCTAGATTGAGATATTATAAAAGAAAAAAAAGTAAAGTGACCCCAGGAAAACCCTTGTTAGGTCTAGGAATATAAAGAAATTTTGAAAATAAAATAAAATATAGCTAAATTATTCCAAATCAGAAAGAAAATGTTCATACATTATGAATTTTTTTGCTATACACATAGTCTCAACTTCGTTGCAGTTAGTCTCAACTCCTATGTATATTTACTTTATTTATCTATTTATTTATTTATTTTCATTTTGACAGGCTTGTGCCCAGTTAAAAAAAAAACCCAAATATTATGCAAAAGGAAGAGAAATTCAGATCCATAGTTGATAGATAATAAACTTAGAAGTTTGAAAATCAAAATAGGTGATAGTATGACAAATAATGTAACCATAATAAAGTATAATATAATTAAAACTAAACGAAAAAAACAAATGGCTAATAAGCATAAAATATAGAGGGTTTAATGGCAAATATTCAAAAAATTAAAAATTATATGAATTACGAAAAAAAAAGTGAAAAAGGACCAAGCTGTAATTCATTATGTTTCTTGAGGATGCGCAACAATACATAACCTTTGAGCTCACAAAAAACAAATCCTGCACTCAGTATATTACTTCAATTTTTTGAGGAAAAATAAACACATTTTCAAAGAAAATTGGTAATGATTCTGCGGCAAAGAAATATTTACTAAATCCAAAGAAAGGAGTTTATTCATTTCAAAGAAATGATATTGAAATTGCCCTGAGCAAAATTTGGTATAGTTTCAAGGAAGTGTTACCATAAATCTGGCATGAATCGGTTCTCCTACGAACAGCGACGTTAAGCACTGTTGGGCGCGGTTACTACTTAGATGGGGGACCGGTTGAGAACATTCATGTTGTTGGCACGCAAAAACTGTGCCTGTCTTCATTTCAAATGCGCGGCTTACTTTGAAGGGAGTGAAAACAAAAAAAAAGGAAAAAACATATTTTCACGTGCCAAAGCAATATGGTTTGACTCCTTTTGAAGCGAATGCTTAGCTATGGCGATAAGGAGACACATATGGGAGAAGCCGATATCAATTATTCTATTATTCTTTATTTTAAGTGCCACATTTTTTCCTATTTGCTGAAGCGCTAGTGTTATTTATGCCTTAGTCGCCACTTGAAGCTATAGTGTGACACTAAATCAATGGAGCCAGCTGTTAAGACAACTCAAGACGAACAAGTACAACCATGAACCTAGCGGAATTCGAATCCACGAACAGTAGGTTGCTGCTTGGGACTGGGGCGTTAGTGAGTTAAGCTACCGACCTCTCATCGGTGTAAAGCAAAAGTTAACAGAAATCATAAAAACTATCAATTTTTTCGTCGAATATTGAAGCGCGGTTGGTATTGAAACATGAAAAAACATGTTCGCATTGTAGATATAATTTACTTAATTCGTAGACATAATTTACTAGATTTGAGGAAAATTACCTCCTTGAAATAAGGTAAAGTAAAAATTGAATGCAAAAAATGTTTACACAATATCTATACGGATTACTGACATCAAATAAAAGTCTATTTGATTTGTGGAAGATTTCACATCTCATAAACAAGTAAATATTTTCTTTGATTTTCGGAAACATATTTTTCTGAGTGTGCGGTTATCAGAGTCAAAGGCCTTTTCAAAATCTGTGTATTCCACATTCATTCGCCTCTGTTGGCCTAAGACGGAAGTAACCAAGTTAGATACTATTAAGAGCTTAGAGATGGACAATCAGTATTTCATTAAGCCATATTGCTAAGGAGCAGTAAAGGACTGAATGATAGGAAGTAGCTTATTGTAAAAACTATTTCGAGTTCTTTATCAAAGCAGGAAAGGAAGGCGATATGACGTTAAATGAATAAAGGCTACCTGGGTCACTGTGCTTATGGATAAACTTTTTAACTTTTCAGCAAACTTTCAGTAAGACCAAAAGGAGCCAATGAACAATGAAAATAGTAGACAATGAACACCCAGGCATGAACAAAATAATTTAACTAACAGGTTCGGGATGCCGTCAGGACCACAACTGACATTAACATCAAGTCATTCAAGTAAGGACTCAATTGCTAGGGGGTTGGTAACGCCATATATACATAGGAGGTGCATCAGCCATAGATACATAGTATCGATTCCTGTGAAAATGTTCTCGACAAATAATGTTCGTTTTAGTGGGCTACATTGCATCAGGACTGTAATAAGCTTTGAAGCCTAGTGGGTGGAGCAGTGTGTGTTTAATTAATCCAGCTTTGAGTCGACGTATGAGTGTTATGACGAGCAAAATGACACATAAGACTAATAATTTCACACTCATAAAAAATTTTGGTTATGAAAATGAAGTCTCCACCACCTTCAAATCCCAACACCCGAAATAGGTTGTAGCGGAATAACTTGTCTTCTGCCTTGTAACTTCATCACGATTTATTACAGCTATAATACATATTTTGTATACGAAGGTATAATGCATCTACTAACAAACATTTTGCAGCCGATCTAGTGACGCATCGGCTGCTAGGGTGTGTGGTCTGTGGTTCGAATACAGCCCTGAATATAGTGCGAAATTAGGTTTTAAGTTGACCTAAGTGTGGGTAAGCGTCTAAACTAAACCTGGTAAAGTGAGTCAAGGAAATAATCGCTCAAAACTCGTATTAATTGATTGCGAATTAAGGATCTTCCAAAATTAAAAAAAAAAAAACAACCCATAAATAGCAGAGGAACAAAAACTATTGTTGCAGTGAAACCTGTGGAAATATTTCAAACTTTTATACAATGCATATTAATGCATGCAATGTAAGTTGATTGATGTCCCTGTTCCCATTAACATTCAACTAATATATAATGTTAACTTGCAAGAACAAATCACTATACAGGCTGCAATTGGCAAATATAGAACTATTGAGGTAGCACAAACTGATTTTATATGAGTTTGTGTGATTTTATCTAGAGCAAGTCTAAGCGTTCTCGTTTCATACCATTAAAATTTAATAGTTATTTACATCATTTTCCAATAACATTCAACATTTTTACATTTTGAAAACAAAATATAACAAAACAAATATCACCCACTTACACGATAATAATCAATTTTCTCTGGTCCAAGTATGTTTTTTGTTGTTGAGTAAACATAAATTTCATTTCATCATAATCACTTTCATTCAAACATTTCGTTCTCTGCGTGCTTTTGTCATGGAAAACCTTAAAATTGTCTGTACACAAGGACTCACTTTGTGCACTTCCGTGCCACACAGCCACCATTTCCCACATTCCACTACAAGCTCAAAATAAAATTTATTCTGTCGTCAGCGAGAAATAAATTGAGGAAAAACGACAGCAACAAAAATAAATAAAGCGCCACGAATCCCGAAAAAATAATAGCAATAAAACAGACAATACACACAACGAACGAGAGAAATTGCAATTTTTTTTCCGAATAACTGAAACTCAATTTTCTCGAAAAAAAATCCCATAATATAAAATGTATAATAATAATGTGTTAGGAGAGAGAGCGTAGAAGATGAACATCACCGAGGGGGAGACGAGGGGCAGAAGTATGTCTCTTGTGGGAATAACGAAATGGAGTCAAAGGTGATATACTGTTTGATGGGAGAATATGGGACGGAACGGAACGCAAAATTAATAAAAATAAAGCAAAAGTATGAAAAATTGAAGTCGTTATTTACAATAATTGCCATAATTTTAATGAGGACTCAGCGACATGAGCGAACAGCAGATGTATTCCGAACGGTAAAAGCACATAATAAAATATCGATGATAACATTGGACAGTGTGGAAAAACAACTTGCAGGCACACCAAGCGACCAAGCCAACGTGTCTCGAATGGGAGCACATTTTGCAGCAATAGCACCAGCTTGTCAAAATGTACGTCCGCAAAGAACGGCAGAAACTAAAGTTTACCTATGTATATGCGACCCCCGTGAGTGCAAGGAGATATCAGAAGAAGAAAATACGAAGGGTGGCTGGTAGGCCAGCTCAGAAAAGAGGGAGGAGTGGTGGTGTGGTAACGTGTTCGAAAGATATTGGATAACTTTGGAAATATAATAAATTTAAACTTCTTCATGAGACTGAAAGTTTGATCGAATGAGTTTTGGTACGCTCGGCGAAATACTTTTAATGTGCATTTATCTTCAAAACAAATGATTCAACCATAACGTTCTAAAATGTTTGTGTTCAGTAACAAGAAGAGCACAACTGATTCGTTTATCATTTGTTCATTTGAATCGACGTCAGTTGCACAAATGACTTTCGTTTCTATCAAATCTCAAACGGATCCCGCATATTCGAGTCATTCAACTTGAATAATTCAGGAATTCCGAATTTCCTGACAAAAGCACGGCAACCAATACATCAGACCGAAACCATTGTTCGCACCCGATCAGAAAATATTTTCTCCATAAATAAACGAATATTAGCCAAGTCTAAAGCGTTTTCGATTAATTTCCATTGCACTCTTCATCCTCAGCCCACCGTACGTAAGGGTTAGACCGGGTCTCACAGCACCATCATCCCCAAAGAGCAGAATCAATTTCTGCATGAGGCCGTCGAATTACGTATGAGCCCTTGCCCGCTTTCTTCGGCTATCGGCTTGGGTAGCAGAGTGTGAGTTTTCCACCCAACGCTGCTGGGGCTCTGTCGCGATATACCCCAGTGCCGTTTTCAACCCCAGAGGTTTGAAGGCGGCTTGGTTCCAGCAGCAGTGCAGAAACATACACCTCTCTTCTTTGACGTCATGTGTGGAGCGATATGGAGACGGGCGGGGACAAGGAGTCTCTGCCTGCCTCTGCACTGGTCCGATCCAAGAAAAACGAAATGGCGGCTGCAGAGACGACTACGGCGACTTATTTCAGGGGATGGAAGCTTGGGAGCAGTGCGGGGCTGTTCTCATGCTGGTGTTCGATCGGTCCTCTGTGTATAGCACAATAGCCCCCATGGAACGGGAGTCAAGTTGGCCAGTCGAGCGGTTTTCAGGGTAGCTAGGGTTTTTGCGGGCCTGCAAGAAAATGGGAAGAACATGTCGATGGAAGCTATTCGATTGCTCGGGAGAGGATATTCGAAATTTATTTGTCCCGTTTGGTAGTGAAGGAAACATAGAATTGTTCAAGTTCCTACAATTTCTCTGCTATCGAAACGGGTACCACTTCGAACGAAGTGAGGATGTAGAAAACGCGCGAGAAAGGCGTGATTGCGCCGAAGATGCAAGTGGGTACATTGAGGGTAGTCATGTACCTCTGGCGAAATAATAGTATGAGTCGGAGGGACGACTCACTTTCAGGACAACAGCAAGGTCGGGGTGTTTTGATGAGGAACAGTGAAAGCAGGAATACGCGCATCGTCGGTATGAGACACTGAGACGCGTCCGGGCAGTACTCATAGACGAGGAGGAAAAGAAAACGACGGAAAATGATGGAAAATAAAAGAAAAGCGAAATGGACCGAAAGGGGAAAATTTCAAATTGAATGTACCTACAGATGTACGTACAAGTGTCAGAGGCCCGTATGCCAAAGCGTTGGCGTCGATGTGCATGTTATTCTGCTGATGAAACTGCTGGTGGTGGTGCTGATATGGAATGTAGACGGCAGCGACTACGGCTACGGCAGTCGACTTGGTATTTTCGCAATTTTCGTTCGTTGCTTCGTATACTGTTTCGTTTGTTCAGCATCCGGATGAGGAAGTAGTGAGCCAGGGTAGGACGATAGCGGGACGAACCGATCGATAGTCACGAGGAAAAGGGAAAATTAAGGAAGAAAATTCGTATGGATTTTGTTGTTGTCGTCGTTGCTGCTACCGCTGCTATTATTGGGGGGTGGCACTTGTTATTGCACTGAATTGAAACACCGAAACGGGAGGGAATGAGCTATGACGGTGTGGTGGATGATGAGGGAAGCGGAATATTTTTTTCAATTACGTGAGTGTGCATGCAATAGTAGTACTAACAATTTCCCTTATAAGACTCTCCCTTTTCTCTTCGCTTCCTTGTTATTCTTCCTTTTTTATTATTAATAATGAAAAATTTCTTACGAACAGAGATATTTTAGAATTTAGTCATATCATCGTATTGTTGAGTCTAATGAATTCTTTCATAACATCAAGCGAAGCAAGATGGTGGCTATGTTTTTATATATTTTGCAAGAAGATATGTATTTCGAAGTGATTGTTAGCGTTGGAGTTACGCAAGAGGGCTGGTCGACTAGGAACGGTGGATGGAAGTGGGGTGAGACAGAGCTTTGATTTGAAGATCGATATCAATTTGCATATTGATGTGTTTACCAGGATTTATTGCTTCACAGAGAAAATAATTTCAATGTTTGCTTTCGTGCTTTTGTTTATGATGGCTATAAGCTACACACGAGTATAGATACGTGAAAGACGTACATACATACGTGTCATTTCATTGCAAACTAAATGGCATGATTGATGAGGGTGGTGGTAACGTTTTACTGACATTCGCAAATCAAACGTACTTCCTACTGAGCTTAATAATATATTTCTTCTTCAAGAGACATGCGAGTAATTGGATTTCGAGGAGAAAAATTGAAAATCATGTAAAATCGATATTTCTTATACAAGTCTGACGCTGTTAGTATTTTATTCGAGAAATATATCGAGAAATAGAAGGCATGACTCATTGTTGAGAAAACAGGTCATCGATTTTGTTCGAAATATAACTGAAAATTGAATACAGTTTTCTATGAATTTGCACACTTTCAATTTTTAGGCCGAAGATAAAATAATTTTGTATTACTGTAGCTATGTTAAGAAGTCACGCGTTGTTTGTTGATAAATATTCGATAAAGCGAACTGTTTTGTACAAAGAATTATCCTACATTGTGGAAATTCAGTCTCCATGAAATTTAGCATTAATTATTTATTTAATTCGATATAGGATATCATACTCCATTCTTTTTTAAACCTAGCGGTCGATCAAGAGTGACGAACAAGTTGAGGAGAACATCAACGGCGAAATAATATATTTAAGTCGAATTATTATTTATTTTCTTGAAATAACCGGTCTTAAGCTAATCTAAACCAAATTAAATTTTAAATTAAGATCGGTTAACGAAATTCCATACTTACTTGGACCTATACACACTATGACAGACAGACAACTTACCTGAAATTAAAAAAAAAATTATTTAGTCAGATTATAGCAAACAAGTGATATTTTTAATTGATAAAAATTATGACTGCAACATATCATTCAAAATTAATTATTCTGAATGGCTTTGTATTGCCACCAGCACGATAGCGCGTCTCAAACATGACTCGAATATATTTAAATTTGAGTAGATTTCAACTTATAAAAACATTTTCTTTGTTGAATTCCAATTTCCATAGAATGCATTTAACACCAGGAATAACATTGCAACTGATGCTGCAGAATCAGATTCGCAGCACACAAATTCCTCTCGGCTAATTCTTATAAAATCTCAACCCCAGAAAATACTTCAATCCTGTTCAGAAGTATCACAAAATCAACAACCCATTTTCAGAACACTTTCAGTCTAAATACATTCATTCTAGATTTTTTTTTATCCTTGACACTGACTGATTGAATTAAATCACTCCAAACGGGCTACATTAACACATTTGATGCTATTACCTTACATTATTTACGACCACTTATCGTACGCCTTCTTGTCAAATAAAATTTCACACATGATTTTCATGGAACGCCTTTCCCATGCTTCCATACATTAACTCATGGTAAAGATGCTGGCGACGATGATAAGGACATTGTTGACATCAATTTGTCGCCAATTTACCCTTCAAATCTTTCGTTCCCTGAACGACCTGCAACGACGGACTTGAAAAACTTGCAGGTTGTGGTTATATGAAGTTAACACAATTCCAATCCGAAATGTTCCCATGCACAGCATGTTAACCACTTTATATCCTGCTAAGCCTACACCATGCCGAGCATAGCATCAGCTCATGCAACAGAAGGCAAAATGAATTGAAGCAACAGTAGCGTATGTCAGCCACACCACATACCAGCCAGCAGAATCAAGCAAGACATTTACAGTCTTCAAATGGTGAAACGGTAAGTTCTGCCTCGGAGGCAAGCAGAGCCGTCGTTAGTGTCGTTCGTTCCCGCTGAATGAGTGAAAAAACGCACTGTAGTAGCCTCATCGTCACCGTAACACCACTTTCTCGAACAAGGTCTAACAAAAGTCGCCCTCTTGAGTAATCAAGGTCTGTATGGCAAGCTTCTGCCTCTGCCGGTCGTACGCCAAGACCAAGAGCGCACCTGTCACAAAACTCTTTCACCGAGACCGGCGGCATCGTCTTCGTCGACGATGGATTCCCCAGATGGTGCTTTGGGTCGCACGTTGCAAAGGAATCCGGAAGTCATTGTAGAATGTTTATATAGCTGTGCCCTGGTGCTCTGGTCTGCTTTGCTCTGCCTCTGCTATGGAATGACGGCGTCTTTGCCGGTCGTACTTATACCAGTTCGTTCACATGCAATGCCACTTACTGCAAAAATCTGCCTCATAAAGACGCTTGGCAGCGTAACCTTGGCCTCACTTTCAATAAACCATGGGAGATCATCCAGTTGCCAGATATACGACCGTATCCATTCAAAAGACAGCAAGAAGGCATGCCGGCAAGTCGACAACCAACGAATAAGTCAGTCAGCAACTGTTGTTTGTATCTTTGGGGAATGCGTGTCTGGGACGTTTTCAGTCGATGGCGGCATTCTTTAAATCATTCGAATCGGTTGGATCCATTACCCAGTCACCGGCTTTCAAGTGGTGGCCGGCTAACGTCTCCCTATTCGCCTTCGTTGTCGTCTTGTTATCGATGCTCATCTTGTATTCGAAACTAAAAGTCGGACGGTCTTTATTGGCAGACTCTGTCTGTTCCTGCTATCTGCCACCATCCATGCCAAATGTAAAAAGATTGTGTGTGAAGTTGCTTTGACTTAGTTTAACGCCAGGCCATAAAAGAAGACTTTCGTAGCCGAGCAGTGAAATCAAATCATAGAAGTTGCCGTTGTTGTTGTTGTCGTCGTCGTCGTGGTTGACTCGACTTGATTCGTAAGCTGAAGGTTTAAGGTGGAATTGCTGACGCTATTTTTTCGCTGGTGCATTTCATTTCGCTACCATTCGATGAATGGGTGAGTGGGTGAATAGAAAAAAGCCGAAAATATGCAGGCACATTGGTGAAGAAATCACGGCAAGATTAATCATTTCTCTTGAGTGTTCTGACTGTCTTTAGTTGAGAGGGTCAGATAATAAAACTTATCATTTTGTGTAGCCAAAAGTTTGATGATAACATCTACATCTTTTGATTTGAACACCTGTGATCTAATATGCTCCCTGGAACATTTTCGTAGATGAATGTTGTAAAAATATTCCTCAAATACTCAAATAGGTGCAAATTTGGAGAACTTTGTTGTCATAAAAGACATCCAAACTGCTATTTTTAAGTTTGAAGCAGTCTCTGGTGAACTCGAAGAGTGTAACCTTTAACCTTTTGACCGCAGTGCGTATTTTAATGAATTTCTAAGTACGCCTTATAGGTATTCTTACGGTTATTTCGAAAAAAAAAACAAGTTAAGAAAATGAATATTGGTCATGTTTTTACCTTGATTATGGCAATGACTCTGAAATTGTTAACACGATGTGGACACTAAGTGCCTTAATGTAGGCAAAGAAAATTTGCTAAATTTAAAATTATGATAACTTCCTATAGCGACATCAAATCTTTCCAATATTTAAAGTACACATTGACGGGAATAAAAAATGCGCTTGAATTGTTTTGGTTAATGTCCTGGTAATCCCGAAGCTATGGCGGCTATTTAAAAGAAAATTCTTCTAATTATTGAGACTAATACATTTTTTTTTGTTTATGAAAAAAGGCAAGCAATTGATAAATTTTATTTTTTTTTCTATACAGTTACACATAAATTTAATGAATATCCTGGTAAGAAAAATCTTGAAACAACTCCCAAGAAGCTAAAAGCTTTCTGTCTTACAAGTTCCGATGCAGGCATTGAATCGTAGATTAATCTTAATGCTCAGCAAATCTTATATACTTTTGGTTAGAAATTTAGGACAGGGATTAGTGATTTTCGTAATTTTCGCGCTAAGAAATGCATCCACCAAACTTTCAGGCGATAACATTTTAAAATGCAAATAAGTAGAAATTGTTTTAATTTCCAAAATTTAGAAACTTCTGCGGCCGGCAACATCAAAATATTTCGCCCCTTTATAGTTTTTGGCGCAGTCATCGAATTTCATTGTGAGTCGAGTCTGATAGAATTGTGCTTGCGAATGGCTGCCAAAATCTGGAATTTACGTCATTTTTATCAAATCAGGCAAATCCAAGCAGTTGACTACAGGAAAAATCAGGCTTCTGATATTGTTGAAATACCGGCAATATTGCTGCAAAATAATGGTTTGTATGTCTGGTTTTTTCAGCAGTGCTTCCAAAATGGAGATTGGAGCAGAAAGTGCAAAAAGTTATAAACTGTGCTGCGAATCTGACCGATTCATCACTTTATTATGCACGTTCTTCAAAGTGTTCTCTAGAAATATTTGGTGTGAAATGAAACCCTTATATAATCACATTATTGGAGAGCATAAAAGTGGTTGCAGAAGTGGACGATTTACGATAGGTCAAATATTCTGAGCCAAACAGGTGTTTGAAAAGAGCTGCCATTATAGCATGGATCTGCATTAGATTGTCGCAGACCTCTAGCAAGCATACAACACCGTCGATAGAATCCAGTGATGGAATGTGTTTGTTGTTTGACTCGGCTATTCCGAAAAGTAGCTCGCATAACCAAGACTGCACTGACAAGTACTCAGCCAAGAGTTTCCAAGCTGCCTAAGGTTTGAGGCAAGATTTGCCTCTATGTCATTCAGCCATTGTAGTTCTGGAACACGTTATCAAGAAAAGACCAGCCAACACGAATATTCAAGTCGACACTAAAAGAAATAGACATGGCGCCCAGAGCTATGTAGCATAGCGCATTATTTATAGTCCCATACGCTATGTACATAGTACCCTGAGCTATGCAATATGGCTCCCAGCGCCATAATGTCAGAATCTGCATAGCGCGTGGTCCTATGTAACATGGTGCAGAAAGTATGGCCCCACACGCTATATTACATAGTACCATGAGCCATGTAATATGGCTTCAGTTGTCATACAGGTTCTGATGAATTGAGGTAAGTGCTTTGGTTTGAAGTCGAGCTTCTATTTTACTGTAATAAAATAATTCTTTTCAATTTGCATTGTAACCCAAGGATACCCGGGAGGTTAGTTAAAGAATTAACTTAAGCAAGAATCTAGCTGACAATTTAATTCTTTCATAAGTTACGTTTGAAAAAAATCGATGTTTTGTTAGGGGAAAATAACGATTCAGTCTCGAGTAATGTTATATGCTAATATCATTGTTTTATTACATACCCAATTACTGGCCTCGGCGTTCTAGTAATCTCAAAATTTTCTTTTTTATCAAGCAGAAATATGTTTCAAACAGGCAATATAATTTGTTCATAGTATTCAATACGTAATTTGAAATTTGTTTGATTTTTCCATAGAACTTGGTGGTATTTATTTTATGAGCAGTATCATAAAGAGTATCATATGTATTTTAAGAAATGCCTTGCTTCATCATATGCACTGAAAAAACACATAGCGCCAGACACCATAATTGATAGAGTTCTGGCGCCATGTACATAGTCGATTTCGGGATTGTGATGAAATATAGCGCCACTCGCCATAGTACATGGCGAAAAGTACATAGGAGCAGACGCTATGCTTATAGTCCTCCACGCTATGTAGGACTCCAGCAGCTAAATCATTGACGAGCGACAAATTCGCTCCCAAACCAAACAACACCAAACAACTCAGCCACAACCTAGCCCCTAGATTTTTTTCTCAAGAAAAAGAACCCGAAGTAACCCCAAAGGTAATCTCAATAATTTTTGGGCCATATGACCAGTCGACAGGGTCAACTTCGTCAGAGCAAAATGGGTGTGCCTTCGCATTCAGATCATGCCGAAAACTTATAATCCTGACAACATGACCAAAAAGATATTCTCTGTGTCTCAAATTCAGTATCCCACAATTCTTGCGGAAGGGAAGAGGTCAAAACAGATTTCAAGAACAAGGTTTTTTACCTGAAAAGCAGAAGAGGCCCACCCAAAACTGATTGAAGCATTTCTTTTAAAAGATGAAAGGAGAGAGATGCGAGGTTAAGCTACAAACGCCTAGAATAATGTCATAATAGCCAATAATTTGGCCGCTTTTCTAATAAGAGTTTGGGCATGACAAGTGCAAAACTGAAACCACAAATTTCACAATAACAACTAAAGCAGATACCACAGTGCGCTACCTGTGGTGGTGAGCACAACACAAGTTACGAATGCTGTTTCAAAAACTCTAAGATTATTTTAGAAAAAAGCCTTTATCCATATAGCAGTACCAAATTCGATCCTCTGCCCCAAATTGTAAGCAATCTTCCTTCCAAAGCAAATACGATATCCCCTATCAGACAGGATCTGCTTCAATCTATGATAAAGATCCAGGACTTGTTTCCCGCCCCGAAAGATAAAATTACACGCTGAAAAACCCAAGTAAACTGCATTAATTGAACAAGATAACAGACACAAAGTCAGCTAATGACTTGTTAACAGCCAGACATTAGAATGACAGCAGAGTTTCAAATATTTAGAGTTTAAGTTACAATGGACAGCACACAAGGATAATGAACGAGTTACCTTAATAAAGTTAATCGTGCTATTAACACCCTTTCCTCCCTTTTAATTATCCCACCTGAATATGACAAATAGAATGCTACTCTATAAGCAAGTCTTAAAACCTCAACTGTATTACACCCGCATAGCATTCGGTGAAACTTCTGAAACTAATTGAAAAAACTACAAAGCTACAAAATATCGCACACTAAAACATCGCACAACGCAAGGTTTTCAAGATTCTATGGTACGTTAAGAACCCAGTCATACACAAATATTTCAAAAATGAGACAATTGAAGTAAATACGCAATAGAGCTCTTGATTTGTTTGACAAAATTGAGAGACAGCCAAAAAACTCGTTGGAAATTATAAAATCTATAAATTTTTACAATTCCTGACTTTATCTATCCTAACCTTAGGCAGCTCCACACTCTATCATAAAACAGTTGCTATATCGCCAGTTTCAGAGTCTGAGCGCTAACCGGTCACAGAAAAGAGTAAAGTACGTGTGCTGAATTTGCACCAGCTTCAGGCGGAACACAGTTCAGGGGAAGGAAGGTTTCTTAAGTTTAGTGTCAAAAGCAAAGGAAATTGGCTAAATTTATTGTTTTGTTTTATTATGATTTAAGAGCCAATGATCGCCTCATGCTTCGAAATCTAGATCCGCTCTTGCATACAATCAAATGATTTAATTTCTTGTTCCTCAGTGTTCCAAATGTTCCTCAATGATCATTTAAGCCACTGTCCATAATTTAACGGGTTTCGCACAGTAATACAAACTACATTTTATTAATTACAAGAAAATTGAGAAGGAATTGATACTATTAATAAGAAGTGTAAAATTTGATTGGTAGCATCGAGTCTTGTATCAGTCTTAGCCACTGTTTTTGATAGATCTCGCATGAGCCAATAAAACGCTAACGTTAAGAGGATTCCTCTGCAAGCTTTTTATAAAGTAAGTTTAAATAGACAAAGTTTCAGACACCTGGCAACAGATATTTGTGCTAGTAACTAACACCAAACTGAAACCCCACAAGTTGGCTGGCACCTGTTAACTATGATTCGAAACATCACCTGCGATAGCAGTAATGGGTTAAACATACTATGGCCGCCTATCCAGCTACCACTTAATACAGTTCGCCAAATACTGCCGGCAAAACCCTGACCATGAAATCAGATGAAATCAAAACTATCGGATCATAGTTAGTGGACTAGTAGTAAATTTCTCGGTAGACTAAATGCCCAGTCTAGTCTCGGTCAAGATATCGCAGACTGTATGAGGCCTCGCAAGGCCAAGACTATGGCCAAGCAAGCCATTCTGCCGCCGCAGCAGCAGGCACGCTGTTTTAATGACCATACTGAATCGCGCCCGGCTCAACTCACTGCATTTCTCCAGCGGCATTTAGTCGTTCCTTGGTGCTATCTGACCAGTTGGCGGTATCGTTGCTTATGTGATGATGATACCCAGAGGCCTCATCACTATCATCATTGCCGGCGACGTTGGCAGCGCTTTCAGCACACGCTTCATAAACATCGGCATGTCGTCTTCTATTCGCATTATCTGCTTCGATCCAAGTTGGGGTCGTCAGCGTCGGCAGCATCAGAGAGAAGCAGCAGAACGTTCGTCGAGCGGCAAACGTTACTCTGATCTGGTCGGGGGTCTGGGGCTCATCTTTCCGGTGGGTGGTAATTCTCAGGAGTCGCAGTAGCAGCAAACGGTGGCGACAACGTAACGTCTTGAATGTTTTCTCGGGTCTCATGTGGCGTAACACTTTCCAAGACGGCAGACGTGAGCGACCGTCGTCGACACAGTCGTTGTCTTGCACGTCAGGCCGAAACGAGAAATGGAAGACGAAATATTGGTCTAGGTCAAGGTTACAACTGCTTACGACGGCTGCCCGCCCCGAGCTCGAATTAAGATACATTGCCGATACTCAGGCAGAAGCAGGCCTGGCTATTGTAAGCCGGAGCACGCCAAGGAGAATAATGTTGTGGCAATTGTATACATACAAGTGGATCCAGGTCTCGTGCCAAAGACCTACAGCCGCAACGGCAACCATATCGAAATCGGTCGTGTGATCCGCAGGAACGTGCTGGGATGTCTTGTGCTCCGATGCTTTCTCACCCTCGCAAACGTCTTCATCGGTTCGAGTGAAAGACTTTTTCTCAGTGGGATCCCAGGTCTTGCGACGTATCTACCATCCGCAAGAAATATGTCGAGGGTCAGCCGCAACGGCAGACGCTCCTGCAACTTGTCTTCGGGTTTCACTTTCCCAGCCTCGGTCCCAGTTCACATTTTGTAGATTTTTTTGCTCGCCTTTGTAATCGCTGGTCGACCGGCCGAAAGTGATTTGGGTTGGGATTGTTGACGACAACGTCTTGGCATACCGTCTGTCCGAACGTCTTCTCTTCAGAGTGTGGCTTGTGCCGTAATCTTGCCGTTGTCGTTCCGACTATCAACACCGCAAACCTTGCATGCAAAGAAGTGGGCCGACCGACACTGCGAGACGACGAGCGCCTCTTGGGTATTGACTTGACCGGCCACACGAAAGGCATGGCATGGCGCTAACTCAAGACGACCGTTCCGCCGCTTCTAGGCCCATTATGTAATGAATTCGGTGTAATATTGGCGAATGAATGTTTGGGTCAGTTTGAATGGTGGTTGACTTGTGATGCAGAGGAATGCCGGAAGCTACAACCGGCAAACAAGCCGTAGACAGTTTCAACTTTTTTTTTGTGTACGATGACAACGACAACGGACGCGAGGGTTCGACAAGTTGCTGGCTGCTATGGGGATCGGACGATCCGGCACGAGACATGAGATTACTTCTGTCTATTCTGGTGCTGCTATTCATCGTGACCAGGAGGAGGATTGTGTTATTTCTGTAGGACCTTGTCCTGAGTTCATACAGAAGCCAAATAACAGCAGCATGGGCTCAGCGGCCAAAGGAGAGTTTCGAGATGAAAGCGAAAGGATGCGACGAGTCGATGGGTTTGAAGACGATGATTAGACGACAACGATACGGCTATTGAGAAAGGGTCATCCGGTTCGGTTGGCGGTGTGTAGGATAAAAAAAAATGTCTTGAAAAGTGTCGGTCACTGGTATTTCCTTGTCTTTGGTGGTATGAATTTCTCGAAAGGATGTTGACCCGCTTACTATGCTACACTGTATGAAAGAGGTTGATTTTGGAGATTATTTTTAGGTAACAGTGGACAATGTTAAGTGGGTTAGTAGATTTGACCTTTGAATCGAAGTTTATTTTCGGAAAATCGAAATCAATTGGACGTATGGTGTGAAACAAAGAATTTAGATTCAGGCTGGATGAGCTGAAAATGAACAGAATGTCTTGGGCTACTTTGCGAATATCTTATTATAATCATGCAACATTTTCATGCAATGAATACTGAATGAAAATTTCGCTCGCTTGAAGTGATAGGTAGCTTTGTCAAGGCAGACATTTAGGAAGGCTCATCCTCACACATTTTGGACTCGATTTTCGGTCCCTGAGAATCCTAAAGACACTGAGCTGACTTTTAAAACAGAAAATAAATAAAAAGATGGTTCACTCGGAGTGTTAAGTTACCCATTGCAATTCGCTGAGACAATTACATTTCCGAAAGAAAGTTTCAAATATCGTTGCTAACAAAATAATAAGAATGGTTTACTTATTTGTTGTCTTCATCAACAGAATTGCATTCAATCAAAGATTAGAAAGGAATAAATTCAACAACAAAAAATAATTATATATTTACAATAATTGCGAAAGCTAATAAAAAACATGAAAAACTACAAGATAAAAAATAAAAAAATCAGTTGAACCAATGAAATAAAACATATAGAAAGTAAGAAAATTAATGCTGAGACAAAATTGGACAAAATTAAAAATTTACTCATTTATTAAATTTACTCATACATAAAATTAAAAATTTACATGTTGAATAATTAGAGAAGTTTTTAAAAAATTTAACGGAGGAACAATAAGACAGGAGGAGGAATAGGGATAGAAGAGATGCCATCGCAAATGAATATATGCTCATATTTATTTATTTATTTATTTGAATAAACGGACACTACTATGAAATTTATGTTAAAAGACGGATGTCCTTTAGAATGTAATTTCATAGTAGCTGACAAATAACAATAAAACTTAAATCTAACTTCAATAAATAAAGAAGATCTGCTTATTCGCTCCCAATAATGACCAGAAAACTGAATGCTGAGGGCTGCAACAATAGAGTTATATATTTTGAAAAGAGGACATTCATGAAGGAACATTCTTCTTGATATGAAGGAAGGATTTCCAGGATGGTGAGAGGCGAGATACTATCGTCGTAGGACGGAAATCTGAGTTTGAAAAATAAAAACCAAGCAAAGCTGCATTGCACAGACTCAATAGTATCAATCAAGTAACGATAATGATGACTTCAATTTGACGGGAATATTTAAGGACACTACGCAGAAAAGAGACGTACAGGCGAACGCAGGGAGAAATAACAACGGAAGGTTTAGACACCTTAGAATGAAGCCGCATAATCAAGAAGCCTTTGCAGTAACATAAAGTATTTTACGGATATCAAATTTAAGTTGTAAATCAATTAATACACCATGACTGAAATTATCAACAGAACTGAAGGAAAAACCAAGAAAACGTGATAAGGGCTGACTTGTATAAGATATTTCGAAATATTTAGAGCTATAGAATAGACGGAGCGCCAGTTGCACAGCGCGATTTGTGGACTAATTAGAATTACTCATTTATTACCCCGAATTTTTTTTTAACAAGGTCATTTGTAAACAAGAAGAAAAGTAGATGGCCAAGTATCGAACCTTGCGGAACACCTGAAATGAGGAAAGGAAGAGGAAGAGCACAATTGAAAAGATTTAAAACCGGAAGCAAAGTGGATTCGAGACACTAAGTTTATCCAGCTTTGAGGGAAGGATTGATTCTATGGTTCACTGAACTAAAAGCCTTGACAAAATCTGTGTATGTTGCATCCACTTGGTTTTCGCCTTTTCGAGGAGCTTACTGAAACAAGCTAAGAAACCCATGGGACACTAATTAGAAATGCTAGAGGTATCTCTAGCTTTAAGAAAATAAACAAAGGACCAGAAGGTTTTTTGATAACTGGATGAGATAGAGACATCAATATGGCATGTATTGCATCCTTGGTCACCTTTTAGTCATAAGAGCGTACATTTCCATGCATAAGTAGACCAACCTCTAAGCCGGAGATGGTAAAACTACGATGCGCTACATCCTTAGTTTTGAGAGCACGAATAACATCAGTTGTTTACTAAGGAGGATCATTACCCCTTTTGATTGGATAATGTGTGACAGGAAACAAGATTAGACAATTTAAGAAGATCTTCATCTATGTTGAGTCCTTTGAAAAAAAAGTGACTAAAGATAATTGCTTTATCATTCATGGAAATGAAGCTCGCTATAGTAAAATTAAAGCCCAACGTAGATGCGTTTTTGGTCCTGGAGGAGGAACTCAAGGGCAGGGATCACAGGAAGCAGCGCATAGCCGAACAAATAACCAAGGAAGGTTAGCAAGTATGAGATCAGGCATTCTGCTACAATCACTAGGAGCACAATTAAAATGGGAAGTTAAGCAAAGAGATAGGAAAGAAGAAGTAGTAATGAAAATGTTACTACTTGATATGACTGAGATAAAACTCGACAAACAATTTCTGCTGTGAATATTAAAGTCATCACATGAATGGACAAAATTAGAGGAGGAGTTGCCATTAACAGGTTGACTGCTAAGCTAAAATGCGGGAAACAACCTCTGGTGTCAAGCTTTTATCATGCTGTGGGACATGGACGTAGCCGTAGCCATGGACGTAGATATAAATAGAGTCGTTGTTGCTGTTAGCTTGGAGGAAAGGGTAAACTAACCGTTGCTCTAATGGACACATTGTCTTACGGATTAGCTATTTAGAGGAATATCAATAGCATCGAGGCCACTTACTATCATATGTCTTCCACCGATGATGATCCAAAACATGAGGAATGCCCACCAGGACCCGACAGCTGGTGCAAGTGGTAAACTGCTGAAGCGTCTAAGGAAAATTTAAAACACACTCAATACATTGCAACACTACATACAGAGGTCCAAGAATATGTATAGCCAATATTTGAAGATTCATCTCTAGATGAATTGCTCGAAAGATGTTTGGGTGGCGATACGTAGAATGCAAATGAAAGTTAGCTCTTCTTGAGAAAAATTAGTTATGCGAGGCTACTGAAGGACTATTATATAGCGGTGATAGTGCAAACCAAGTGATAAATCACTACAATCATTGAATTTTTATGTACAGAAACTTTAAATGCCTTTTTCTTAAAATATTATTATTCAAATCAGCGTGGACGATATCTCAATACGTTTTTCATCAATCGTGCTGAAGTTGTTCACACATCTTTTCTAGGACATTATTTTCTATATGAATTTGTTTGGTTCTTTTTTTTGGAAAAACAATTTTTCCACAGAAAACAATTGAAAAATTCGGCTTCAAATTCAAATAATTGTTATAAAGTGAATCATTTTGTAAATTTTTGATTCATTTTTTTAGGTTCATCTATAAAATATAACATTAATAATCATACATATGTACATAATATATTATTAATTTAGATCAATACCACAGAGGCTACAAACTGCGTCAATCGGAAACTCTCGCTGCAACCTTTCCGGAAGGCTGGACTGTAAATCAGCCATATCGCAATATATATATATATATATAAAAATTATTTTTGACATTCTTAAAACTACAAATAGACCATATGTTAAGTTTCAACAACAGAGAATAAATCATTATTTAAAAAAAATTCATCTAAATCGACTAAAATTCGCGATATATATTTCTCCTTTGAGTGGATCATGAACCGCCATAAAACGCCGCCACCACTGAATAATCCACAAACCGAACCGAATCATTAGTCAGCCAGGCTTCTGTAAGGCATATGATGTGACCTGACGTGATGGCAACGGAGTGCTTAAGTTCAAGTGTTTTTGTGCCACAGTCTTGGGACGTTAAAACAATACATATTTTATACATGAATGTTATGTGAATAGGATATGATAAACTAGACCTACTACTCAGAATAATTATTCTAAAAATATTTCTGTTAGCTCTACTATGAATGCATAGTCATCCAGAAGAGCAAGAACGGAAGAGAGAATTTTTCGTAATTTTACTTACCACCTGCAAACACCAAATCAGTTTATAGGTCAAAGTCAAGCTATTTGTTCACTACAAAACTCTTTTCTATATTTCAGTCCCAATCCCAATGATATCATCATATCGAAACCCAATAGCCTGAAAACGTTTAATTTTTTGCTCTTTAGATAATTCACTTTCATCGTTCTTTCATTGATTTTGGTCTGGCCTACCATATGTGCAACGAAAAGTGCATGGAGCTGCAACGTTATTCACTTTTAGCTCTCAACCGTCATCGCCATTACATTATCAACAACACCTACGAGTGTTTTTGATGGGCTACCGTTCCCACCACAATTGAATGTATCCACATGACAGAGCCAATTTACACTTGTACGTAGCCACAGACGCCACTTATTTAGTGTCGACGTTTGACGCCACCGCCGCTGCCAACAACGATGTCTCATATAAGCGTCACAAACCAACAGGATCAATAGATGCTCTGCTAGATTTTTGCGACCTGTTGCCGCCGGATTTGCCGGGTCTGCGTAGGACTGACAGCAGAAGTAGTGGAAAGCAGAGCACAAATAACAAAAAAAAAACGCCAAGGACCAGCCAAAGTATGTACATGTCACCTACCGCACTATCAACCACTAGCATTATCAACAGACCATGGCCAAAAACCACGGGACTAAATGGATATAAACAGCGGCAGCAATGGAGCGAACCTGAGTTGTTTGCATCACGAAAAAATCTAGCACCAGAAGCCAGGAATGGAAAAGACTAACAAACTTTACAAACTACAATTTAAACTGGCGACGAGACCACGTTACGGACGTGACCTGCGGGAGTGTTAATGTATGAATAGTTGCCGTCCGTCACACAGAACGAAATTGCAGTACGAGCTCCAGGCACCTAAACATACTGCTAAACTGACCCAATGACACTACTCATTACGTTCCCGAGCACGAAGCCTTTTTACAATCAACCTTTAATGCGGCTGGGAATGAGGCTTTCACACGTTTGTCGGCCGGCCGGTCGTCGTTTGGTCTGGTTGCTGGGTGCCTGAAACATTTTTAATTCTGTGATATAGTGAGGCTCGGTGGAGCCTCGTCTCGCTAGGCAATCTCACTCGTCTGGCTGCTGGTTGCCTGCAGACAGGGTTTTAGTATTGTATGACCCTGTACACAGGACCAGAGCTGGTCGCCGCGGCGTCTCGTTGCTGTTATCAAAGCAATATGTCCGGCATGCCGCCAAAGCAACAGGACAAACTCAGCTCCCACAGTAAATGAGGTGCAACTGAAGGAGCAGTCAGCAATGAAAACAGAGCTTGGCGGTTGTCACTATTCTGTTCTCTGCTTCCATACGCCCCCAATGAGGAATATTACCAGCCAGCGACGACGGCAAGCAATCAGGTATTTCGTTGGCATGCAAACAAACATGATGCTACCGTCCAGATACTATTCACCGAACGGTATCTGAGCAACTAACACCTGTTGACAAAGCAATATTCGATGTTTGCCTGCTTCTGCTGCAATCCTCGCTAAACAGAATTGCCGCAGGATTACAAGCAGCCGAGGAGGCTGGCAGTGTTTGATAGCCTTGTGAATGCATTGTGCAGTGAGCATTGGTGACGTGTTGCGCCTCAGGCTTCGTGATGCACATACCTTGGTGTCCGATTGTCGGAAATTATTGTTGGTAACGAATGAGCTAACATGACTGTTGATCAAATTTTAGATATTTATTCGATTACGATATTCCAATTCCGAACGTCCTAGAGCTATTGGAAACTGTATAGGAAGGTGAGTGTTTGATGCTGATATGAGGAGGGAAATATTTGCACTCCATTTCAATTCTTGGGATGTTCTATAGTGTCCAGGTAGTAAGCATTTCTACATTAAGATTGATTTCAATGAAAATATAGCGATGAGTTCACCCAAAACTTACATCATTTCAGGGTATTCCATTTGACTTATTATTGCATTTGATTCGCCTTTTTCAGCTTGGCAACGCTTTTATTGAAACATATTATTCAGGCGTTCTTACGACTGAGGCTTTCGAGCTGGTTTTGAATACCGCAAATAATTTGCCCCGAACAGGATCTGTATGAACACCCAAGAAGCTGACCTTTTGAAAATAGTTGGCTAAAAATGTTCGTTATGCAGCTTTTTGAACACAAAAGCAAAGAATTTTATTTTCATGAATATTCGAACTGCTTGGATAACCACATAATTTTGCTTTTAGACTAATAGGGGTTAATTAGAAATTATGCTGTTATATTAGACAATTTTTGGAACTGGCCACCGAGATCATATAATACGAAGCTATTTTACTTCTTGAGGTACTAAAAACAGCCTTTGGTCTATGTTGATAAGTATTCAAGTTGTGAACGCGAATATTCAGCGGATTATGGGTGGGACAGAGGCGGAATTTTGAGGCGGAATTGCTCAAAACAATGGGCCAAAATCGGATGGACAGGATGCGCTTCGTCAAAAACAGCCGAAAAAGCCATATACCCGAAACTGACGAATCAAAACGATAGTTCATGAGCAATTTTAATGATAAGCTGATATTATGTATGTACACGAGTCAATGCTTTGAACTTAATTTTGAAGATTGAAAAACGTAAATAACTTTTCAGATTTGCTTATATTTCATATAATATGCAAAGTAATAGTACTAGTTAAATAGAGTCTGATTTCAAAAATTTCATGTTTACATTTCTACACATTCTTCCTTAAATAATTTTTTGATTTTAAATAACATATTAAATGCATGAAAATTAAGCATTACATTTTTTAGTTTTATTTACATTAAACTTAGTTTGCACTATGAAAAAAAAGACTGCATATTATATTTTATAAATAACCATTTACCGAATTTACGACCCGATTGAGTGCGTTTTGGTTTTGTGTAATCTGTTCTCGTTACCGTTTATTAGAGAAAATGGTTGATTTTCCAGCATAAGATTCAATTTTGACTCTTTAAATTTTTCTTTACAAAATTGACAATTGATCTAATTTTTAGTCGTAAATAGCAAAGTATTTTCAATACCCAAGTTTTCTCATCGTTCTGTTCAGTTGACTGCCAAGAAATAGGTTTGCACACACAAATTTAACAATAAGTTCCTTAAAGACTGATTGCTTAGCTTTTGGATGCTCAATTTACATCCTCACAAAAATACTCAATTTAAACGAATAACCAAAAATTATGATTCAATTTACATTTGCTATATCATTACTATACAAGAATAATTATTTTTTTTTATTTTTTATGACTATAATAATTATTTTTCAGACTTTTTGGCTAAAAAAAAGTTTACGTAACAGCGCAAAAAAAAATTTCAGGAATCAAAATCAATCCTTAAAAACCTCAAAGGTAAATTCTTTATTAATATATGCATTGCCCTCTTTGTGTACTTAATATGCACGTGGATGATATTTGCAGACATTTAGACTACACAAATTTGCGCATCGAAATATCAATGAAAACCAAAGAAGCAATCAAAAACAATAAAAAATAAAAACTCAAAAGTAAATTCTTTAAGTGCATCTAATTCACGTCTGATCAAACAAATTTATTTTATATAGTATCCACCTATACAATATCTATTCTCGATAAGGCAAAGCACCAATGCCGAATTCACGACGTCGGCGATCAGCGCTACCGTAACAGACAGCTTCTATTTATCCCACAGCGCGCGATGCAAAGAATAGCTTATGAACAGATGAGCGGATACAACTTTCTGTTTTGCAAAAGAGCAATGACCCGTTAAACAGAATAAACAAAGAACAATCACGTTGCTCACTGCTCTTTCCAAAGCTTTCTGTTCCGTAAAAGAACATCTGTTCGTTGAGCAGTATGAGGAAAGACTGATCACACCGCTCACTGCTCTTTTCAAAGAACAGTGTGATAAGTAGCAGTGATTGCAAGAGTAGTCACAGCTCTACCTACACTTATTATATATAATATTACTTATGGAAATTTGTTACTGCATTTCTTCAGAGAAAGAAAATACATTTTATTTATTTACAAACAGAATTATACCTTTATTTAAAGTAAATGGCCATCCGAGAAGAATCATTTTTAACGATTCGTCAATGAGTTGGAAAAAATGTGGTTTTAGCGAGTATATATCGACCAGCAAACCAGGGGAAGAATCTATGTAAAATCTGCTACTGAGTCGCATAGGCCATAGGGCACATACACATGGCTTGCATTATTTATTGCATCAGTCATCCTAAGCAAAATTATTGCTGCGTATCGTTTTACGAACAGGCTCGGTTTCGTATGAGGGATATGTCTGTTGATTGTCGAGAAACTATCGTTTTTAGTGAACGCTCACTAAATTGTTTGCTGGGAACGTTCTCTGCTACAGCAACAAACTTGGTACGCCTCTATCCACGGTGTGTGTAAATCAATATTTCAAATAATTCTTAAAATATTTCTGGCTCAAATTGAAAGGGAGAATTTAACCAACTCATGATAATCATGATTTGCTTTTAAGCTTTCGATGGCAGCAAAAATCAAAATTTTGTTTTTTATTGGTAACATCGCAACAACCATTCATAACGAGCTCTGCAGATAATCTTCCGGTTTTCATCAGCAGTTGACCATCTACCGTGATTCCTGCCTAATTACACAAATGTACTCTTTGCAATCTTCACATTGTCACTTTTCTAACCTGCCATAATCAATTATCTTCTTTCAAACAAAGCTCTTCTTCATTTACGACCTTAACGTATTTCCTAGGGTCATTAGCAGCCGATTCCAGAAAATCTACAAAAATATCGTTGATGCCAAACGATTAACAAAACATGATTACAATCACTAATCAGTTTATTACTAATGTTCGAAGAAGAACATTAGTATTAAAATCACTTTGGCCAAAAATTCATATTTCTATATATATATATATATATATCATCAAAAAATTTCAGTGAAAAAATCTCAGGAACGCGCCATCCGATTGAACTGAAATTTTAAGGACACATTGGTGTATATGCAGAATAGTGCCAGGTCTCAGAAAAAGTTGAAAATTTTTAACCCTTTGGCGCCGGCGGCCATTTTAGTGATATTTTTAATATACCTATTATTCCGTACACAAATAAGTTTTGCAAAAATAAAGTTAACAAAATAAATTTCGAACGTGTTTTACATGTGAATCGGATAATGTTTTGGAATTTTTTTAACCCTATGTGTGCGCTGGGTGCCTAAAAAGAGAACGGGAAAAATTGAAAATTTTTCAATTGCGATAACTTTTTACAGAGCCATTCAATCATTACCAAATTTTCAGGACATATTGATATTATTTATTTGTAAATTTGTGTAGTTTTTGATGAGCGTGCTGGTAACCCTGAAGCTAGGGCAAGCACTGAAAGTGAAAACCTCCAAATTATCGTCTCTCTTGAAAAAATGCCGTTTCTTCAAAGAAAAGCCACTCATATGTAAATTTCGTGCTTTTTTTACATAGGCCAAAAAAAAAATTTGATATGGTATAACGGACACGCCTGGTAACCCTTGCCCAATTTACCTATATTTTTAGCATCAAAAACTTCTGTTCACGGAAACTCACGATCCGATGAACAGAATTAATTGAAATTTGCAGACTGTATAGGTCTTAAATAGGACCAGGTCTGATAGAAGTAATTTTGAAATGCGGGCGATTCTGTGCCAGTGGTGCCATCTTGAAAAATCACTAAAAAAGATAACTGCTTTTAGCCCTATAAATTCTGATTAAATCGTTCGATTTTGAAGAAATTCACACAGTAGCTGGACCTTATTTTAAACCACGTTTGGTAGAAATTTGGTTGAAAAATTCGGTTGGAGCTGCCAGCTATGATAATTTTGGTGTCTTAAATTTGAAAAAATAAAAATTTGGAAGTGAAAACATTCAAACCATCGAATATCCTAAAAATGTCCGTTTCTTACAATAAAACCAATCTGTATACAAATCTTTTGCTTTATCTACACGTTCAAAGTAAAACTTTGGAAATTTCATTTCGGACAAGAACGGTAACCCTTTCCCAGTTAACTTATATTGTTAGCATCAAAAACTTCTGTTCACGGGAATTCACGAACCAATAATCAGATACCATTGAAATTCACAGAATGCATTGGACTTAAGTAGAACCAGGTCTGATAGAAGCGATTTTGAATTGTGGGCAACTCTGTGTTAGTGGTGCCATCTTGAAAAATTACAGAGACAAAAAAACTGATTTTTGCCCTATGAAATGTGAATTAGTAACCAGATTTTCATAAAATTGACACAGTAGCTGCACCTCACTTTAAACTCTGTTTGATAGAAATTTGGTTGAAAAATTCGATTGGTGCTGCCAGCTATGGTAATTTTTGTGTCTTTGGTTTTGAAGATTCTCTCAGGAAAATAAAACTTTTTGCCCTTCAACTTCCAGTGCATTCATGAAATCAATACGAATTTCATACAATTAATGGAACTTATTATAAGCATTATTCAGGCCAAATTTGGTTGAAAAGCCACAAAAGGGTTGCCAGCTATTGTTGGTTTTGTGTTTGTTTGCAATATCTTTATTAAGCGACTTTATCGTAAAATTTTCAATTGGTAATGATATTGTAGTGACAATAAACAGCAAATATTAAGCTTTCGATTATTTGAAAAAACTCGCTGCAGGTAACCCTAAATTTCTTTATACTTCTTTAACTTCGAATGTAATATAACAACTTGAAGCAGATGTGATATATTCTTGGCTTTGATACTGGCAGAAGCTTGCCAGCACGAGTCTGTTAGTATTCATACCGGAAACATTTACAATGAAAATAAATAACCGATGTTTCAATTCCCAAAGTTCTGCAAATTTTTCGGATCGCAGCCCCAAACACCAACTTCAGTTACAGTGCTGCAGGCACTGAGCATTTTCTTCATTGATGTTATATGAGAGGCTGCTTTCAAAGTTTGGTGAAATAAGCAACTGATAACGAATATAATTAACAAGTGTTTTTCTTTCATAAACTTTGAAACCCATGCCAGTGGTAATATCTGAAACCTTTTACCATATGAGTTATAATGCATTCTTGAGACCAAAGTAAAACGTGGCATTTGAAACAGTTTGGCCGTAATAAGCAGCTCATGTGGTGGAATATGCACTCAAAACCTGCACGATTTTTCTACTGTTCTTCGAACATTAGTGTTTCTAGCGGTTCAGGTGCGCTAGAGTTTTTTTTTTTTTTATCGCTTTCTGACAGTTTGTGCCAATTTAACCGGAAGAATATACTTGAAGACAATGTAACTTTGGTGATAATCGGTAGACGGTGGTAGCATGGTAGCTGGAAAAAAAATTTTACACAGCGACTTTGTTTTTTTTTGGGCGGCCGTTGATTTAATTTCAATTTCATATTCGCAATTTACAAGATCAAATGAAAAGTGAAGTTCCTGCTCGTGGACGGCAACAAACTGCTATTATAGGAAGCATAAAAAGAACAATCAAACGGATAAAAGCAGCCTAATACAAGATTCTATGAATGTAGGATGTTTGCTTCTGCCTTGTCTTGGCGTCTTCTGTTTCTTTAGTTACGGTAGGCTAGCATTTTTCTTATTTTGTATTTCTTCAACATTCAACTTGAATACACCACGACGACGACTACTCTCAAGCTCATAATTCTTTCGTGTTGTTTCCCCGCAACAAAGAAATCAAGCAACAACTTAAGATGTGGTGGTTGCATTGCGAATTGAGTCTCGGTCTTCTCGATGGATTGAAAGAGGATGTCCAGGTGGAATCGGGAGAAGAAGTGAAGGGAAAAGGGTTCGGTGCCTTAGTCACGTTTTTTCTACGGATGAGATCGGCTTATTGTTCATTTTGAACTTTGTTGTTTTGCTGGCTGGGTTATTCTTACCTGCCTGCCATCATGACTATTTTCTTGTTGGCTTCGTTATTGCTCTTGAACTTCCAAGATGTCAATTAAAAATAATGAGGTAGAGAGGATTTTCAAATTTAACTGTCTGAACAAGATTTTTTTGTTGTTTTGTGATACAACTCAGGAGTTTTTGAGAAAAGCTTTTCATTTTCGTTTTGAACAAATGGTGTTGTGCATTTTTTGGTCGTTTGTTGATTTGTTTTTTTTTTGTTGCAGATGAAAGTGAGAAGTAATTTGATTTCTTCTATCATAGAATTAAAATTTGTAGTGGATGATTGTTGAAATTGCCTGAGAGTTGGAAATAAAGCTTATCTATTTGAACAGAGTTTATTCTGATGAGGATTTTCCCTTGCGAGATTTGAACAAGTAAATTACTTAAAAATTACAGTTTTAGCTGTACGAATCAATTTTTTTCCCTACGAATAAATTATTTTTTCAAAATAATTGTTTGTCGTCACACATTTGTTTTTACTGGGTGTAACTGTTTTCCTTTTATTAATGCCAATCGGAAAAGGCAAAAATTGGATGAATGGTTCATGGTTGATGTCATCTACATAGATGTTGCTAAGGCTCTGTGGAGCGAACTGACTTATTTTTGGTTCTGGATGGCTCAAGGTGGCTGTATAAGGGAGTTGGAATTAAACCTTTGGTGACAGCGGTAGCTGTCATCGCAGCTGCTGCTTACATAAAGCGAAAAAAATTTAGAGTATATTTCGTGGCCGTGGTTGCCCGTATAAAAGCATAATCCATGTTGAAACCGCTGAGTAAAAGATGTGAAGAACCGAACAGCTAGAATATTTGTGACCTAACGGGCAGACTGGACATGTGCAAGGCTTATTATAATGGATATCATTGCAGTTTGAATCGATTCCCTGCAACAAAGCTCCAATGGACATACACTGTATCAAAACATTGCACGTACAGTACCCTTACTCCAATAAAAACTCTTCTATTTATTAAACAAAAAAAACTTTTTTCATTCTTTAGATATTTATAAATTCTATACTGCTAAAGCTTTTTAGAGCAAAACAGTATTTTGTTATATTAGCTTTTACTGTCATAGTACAGCAAAAATATACTTAAAACAATTGTACGTACATCAAAAAATTGCACATACACACAAGATTAACTTATGATCTCATGTAAAAGAAACGCAATGGTACTTAGTTTCCAGTGCAGATTTACACACGATCCTCATTTATTGAAGGTAGTAGTTGTAAATGCTCAATAGAGCAGTGCAGTAATTCTTTTTTTTTTAATTCTAAAATAGGCGAATCACACCGCAAAGTTCCTGTTGAAGTGAAGAAATGAATCGTAAATTTTAAGGAGGAAGGTAAAAGTTATGCTGAAATATCAAGGACACCACGTTCGACCATGCAAACGGATATAAAAATATTAAAAAGCAACAAAAGCTTTGCAATTGCCCAAGGAAGAGGTCGGAAGAAAATTTTAGCTGAGCATTTGGATAAAAAATTTAGAGAATTAGTAAGAAGGATCCAAAAACAAGTGCTCCCAAAACAGCTGCAGACCTTAAAAGAAACGACGGAATATCGTTGCATGCTCAAACAGTGCGAAATTTTCTCTATAAAAAGTGTTACAAGGGATGCATTGCAAGAACACAAACGTTCATTTCGAGGAAAAATGTTGCCGGACGCTTTGAGTGTGCCAGAGAGTATGTAAAACAGTGAGACCAAATTTGGGAAACTGTAATTTTTGTAGATGAAAGTAAGTATAATATGTTTGGCTCTGATGGGCGGCGATTTGTTCGGCAGAGAGTCAATTCAGCGTTGGAGTCAAAAAATTTAGGACCCACTGAGAAACACGAAGGTGGAAATGTTATGGTTTGGAGAGCAATGAAAGCAAATGGTGTTGGAAATTTGGTATTTGTGGAAAGCACTATGGACTAGCATCAGTACTTAGAAATAATAAAGCCTAATTTAAGAGCCAGTGCTTCAAAAATTGGAATTAGCGACGAAATTTCACTAGCACATGACAATGATCCAAAATTTTTCTCGCATCTAGTAAAAGAGTGGTTGCTGTATAAAGGCTGGTACTGAGTTAATCGTGAAGCTAAATTTTGACATGTCTCCATTATCTGGTCATTCTTTCGAGCGAAAATTTTGGCAATGGAGAAAAGCAGAGACACTGCTCATTTCTGACGGATAAAATGTCAAGAATTTCACTTTTCGATCGATTTTCTTATTGGAAATACATTTGCACTGCTCCATTTTCAAATTGAAACAAAAAATGTCACTTTTTAGCTCGAAAGAATGAACTGCGGAAACTAAATTGGCGTGAAATGATTGGAGACATGTTTCAGTGCCATCTACGTTTTCAACGCGAAAGCAACTTCGAAGCAACTTTTCATGCTAAGAACAGAGTACAACTCTTGCTTATTTTCAAGCTTAATTTTCGCCGAAACAGATTTAACGTGAAATTTTGTATGAAAATTTCACGTGAAATCGAACTCAGTACTATGCTTAACTTGAAATCTGTGCTTCCTCAGCCACCCCAATCACCAGACCTTAATTCCATCGAATATCTTTGGGATGTTTTCGAAAAAACAGTGCGGGAACATCATATTATAAGCCGAGCTGACCTCAAGGAGGTTATTTGAGAAAAGTGGGAAAAAATAACACCTGAAATTACTAGAAAATTAGCTCATTCAATGAACAATTGCTTAAAGGATGTAATTTCAGCGAAAGGACACCACACATGCTATTAGAAGTAGAAAAAGTAATTAATTTTCTGAATATATGTGGAAATTTTTGATGTACGTGCAATTTTTTGACATAAATTATAACTTAATTTTAAAAATTAACATTAATATTACGGAATGCTATTTTGTTTTAGATAGTTTCAGTTGTGTAGAACTCATGAAATTAATAAAAATGACGAAAATTTTGTTTATTTAAAAAATAAATGAGTTTTAATTTATGATAAGGTGGTGTACCTGCAATTTTTTGATGGAGTGTATTTGCATGAACCTAGAGTATCAAGGGTGCTGCAGATCTGATATACAGTGGATAAAAAAGTAAAGCACGAACTCTTAGTAAGAACAAAAAACCTATTTTTAATGCGACTTTTATGATAAATGATGATGTTTTCGCATTTAATTAAAAGTTTCGCATGTTTACTTTAAGACCAGTGTAAAAAAAACCGGTAACGAAGCAAATTTCACAACATTAACGTAACATTTTTCTCTGAAGTACGAAAATAGCGCAAAAAAAGTTAAGGCACAGCGCAGTTTCATCTGAAATTATTTGTAATTCCTGGAAAAAAATACCGTTAAATGTACTTAAAATCATGAAAATATGATATTTCTATTCAGTCAAGCTTGAAAAAAGTTTTGAAAAAGTATTTTTACTGACGGTGTTGTTAAAAATGAGTGTGAAAAGGAAATCGGTAGGTGCAGAAATCCGTGAATGTTTTTTGCGACGTTGGAAAACATGAATAGCGTATTCTGAGATTGGAATACTAATGAGAAAATCAAACTATACAGTGAGAAATGTAATAACAAAATATAAATCAACCAAATCGTTTGAAACAAAGCATCGGTCGGAAGAGACTAAAATCTTATCGGAGCGAAAAAAGGGGATTATCAGAAAAATTAAGAAAAACACTAAACTAAGTGTCACAGTTTTACAAATTAAGGTGTAAAAACGAGTTGAAACTCAAACTCAAACTATTCGAAATGTAATAAAAAAAGTGGGTTTTAAGGGCAGAATGTGCCTAAGTAAACCTTATATTAGTACAAAAAATAAAATTGTTCAATTACGTTTTGCTGAAGAGTTCGTAAAATAGCCAAAATCATTCTGGAAGTCCATAATTTTTGTTGATGAAGTAAAACTTAATGTTTTTGGATTTGATGGACGGCGATATGCTTGACGAAAGCCTAATACAAAGTTTAGGAGGAATCATACTACTCCCACTGTAAATAACAGCGGAGAGAACATTATGCTATGGAACTGTATGGGGCCATCTGGTCCTGAAAATATAGATTTTGTGAACGGTATGATGGATCAAACCTGTTGCTTGGGTATTTTTAAAAGAAATATTAAACAAAATTATTGAAAAATTAGGCACTTTATAAAATTTTGGCTTGTAGGACAACGATTCGAACCACAATTCGGAGCAAAGTCGGCTTTGGGCTACTTGTAACTGTCCAAATGCTATTAAAAACCCCTTTCAGTCAACGAACTTAAACCCGATCGAGCATTGATGGCATCATCTCAAAACTAGAGTGGCATTGCGAGAGGTAAAGTATAACAAAGAGCTCCAAGATGTCATTATTGATGAAGGGACCAAAGTTGTAAAAAAAATGCAAAAAAGATGCCGAAAGGACTGCGAGAAGTGATAAAAATGCATGGAATAGTAGCCACAAAGTATTAGCGCTGTTAGCTAATTTTTTGAAATTGATCACTTTAGCACAGTTGAAATAATTTCAGATAAAATTGCGCTGTGTCTTAACTTTTTTTGCGCTATTTTGGTACTTCACTGAAAAATGTTACGTAATGTTGGGGAATTTGCTTCGTTACCGGTTTTCTTTTATATTGTTCTTAAATTAAACATGCAACACTTTTAATTAAATGCCAAAACACAACCATTTATTATTAAATTCGCATTAAAAATATGTTTTTTGTTCTTACTAAGTGTTCGTGCCTTAACTTTTTTTACCCACTGTAGTTTCTAGATATCGATGCCGAATGTAATGAAATTTAGAAGATGTTCGCGATGGGCTGATTTCGAATTACCTGCTAGCCATCGAGGTGTTGGCGTAACGAGCAATGGATCTGAAAATGATGGCAAGGATTCAGACAGTTATCGACCAATATATCTGGAGAACGTTGAAAGAAATGACTATTCATTGTTCTTGGACTTCTGCCTCCACTGAGTATATTGGCGAATATAAGAGTCGTCTATGTTGTTGTGCTGTTTATAAGTGCGTATTGGATCACGGAGGTCAAGTTCTTCCCAAAACCTACGCATGGCTTAACCCTCCGAGAACACAGGGGGTCAAATTGACCCCAGAGACCTTTCTGACCGATCGCAGCGCTTAGGCCTGCGGGAAAAGAGGAGTACTATAGGCTCCTAAATATATTTCTGTGTCTTGACTATAAGTTTACACCGTTCGCTTCCAGTCCCAAATCGCCAGTCGTCGTTGAGAAGCCTTTGAAGCAGATCAAGGGGTCAAATAGACCCCATCTGTACTCGACGTCAATTTTGAGGTAAAAATTCAATTTTTTTTTTTAATTTAAAAAAGCCAAAAAATAAGTTTGCAAGTTTTTTAATTTTTTAGCTTTTAACAATATGTCGTACAATCTGCGTTCTAGTGTACGCAGTAATTTGTTAGCTGAAGACAATGATAACAATTTTGGCGACAGTGATTCCTCCGAAGACGACCATGTCTCGGAGCAATCAGAATCTGATTATTCAGAAGATTATACCTTTTTTTGCAACCCTTTATATAGGGCTGATTTCTTTTTATTTTACCATGCCTGATGAGTATCCATATACATTTTCAACTCAAAATATTAAAAACTGTCAAAGCTATGATTTTTTTTAAATATGCAAATTTTAAAATCTTCACAATCGCCACGGTAAATATGCAAAATAAATACCTTTTTTTTTCAAGTGCCACAATAGGGCTAATTTTTTTATAATTTTGTCATATCTTGAGAGTATCCACTTAAATTTTTAGCCAAAAATATTGAAAATGAAATAAGTTAAGATTTTTTTTTTTGTAAAAAAGCTGATTTTCGACAAAACTGTTTTTTCTCGAATTTTTTTAGGTATGTTCAGGACATTTAAGGCACTTTTAATGTATGAAAACTACTAAAAGAGGTCTCAAACAATATTTACAATTTTCTTCAAATGAAAACCTTCAGTGGCGGCCATTCTATAGACGTTCAAAAATGGTTGGGGTCAATTTGACTCCAATTGTTCTCGATGGTCGAAAAAATAGGTGTGTTCTCGGAGGGTTAAAGTCGCATTAAAAATCGGTTTTTTGTTCTTACTAATTATTCGTGCCTTAACTTTTTTTTACCCACTGTAGTTTCTAGATATCGATACCGAATGTAATGAAATTCAGAAGATGTTCACGGTGGGCTGATTTCGAATTATCTGCTAGCCATCGAGGTGTTAATAGGTCGAAAAGATCTAATGACTGGTCGGTGTATAAAACGAAGCTGAAGGCTTTTAAGTATGCCATACGCAAGGCTAAGAGGTCTTCATGGAGATCTTTCTGTGGAAATGTAGAGAGTATCAGCGAGACAAATTGCCTTCGCAAAGTATTAAGCACGACACCGAAGGCTATGGGGTGCATCATGAACCCTGAGGGCATTTGGACTAGTTCGAGCGCACATACTCTAAACGTTCTCATGGACGTACATTTCCCGGGCATGGATCTGTAAAGGATGGCGAGGATTCAGACAGTTATCGACCAATATATCTGGAGAACGTTGAAAGGAATGCCTATTCACTGTTCTTGGACTTCTGCCTCCACTGAGTATATTGGCGAATTTATAAGTGCGAATTGGATCACGGAGGTCAAGTTCTTCCCAAAACCTACGCATGGCTTAAATATCTGGTGAATTTCGTATATGAGACGTATCAATGATTGACCTCTACAAAATGTTGGACTGATTGCGGAGCGGCCGAGTCAAGCCTTTTACGAAACCTAGCTCATTCGATGTATCATTAAAGGAAAAGCCAGTAGGAGAATTCCAATGATAAATCCGTGTTTAGCTTCTTCAAAATAGAAAGACAAAGTACTTTGGATGCATCTAGTGGTAAGCAGGTACGTGCGTCAAATCAGAACTAAGTGAATCTTAATCCTGAACATGTCCCTTCATTTCTATCAAATTGTCTATCAATTATATCAACAGGCTTTCCTTGTTTCACAACCAGGGCTTTAAAAAATGAAACATAAATAATGCAATCATATTCTTGAATAAAAAAATACAACAACAAGAAAAATTAGGTCGAATCAATTTAAACTAACAACTAAATCTTTCTAGCTCATCGTAACAGAATAAACTCTTACTCTAGTTGTTTCGTCCACCACTTGTTAAACCTATCTCGAAATAATTTCAAATACTTTCCTTTCTCATCCCTAATACCTCTCAAATCACATCATCAATCCACTTAATGCACTTCACCTTTCACAAGTAATATGCAACCATTCCATTAAAGGAATAGCTTCCGCTCTTTACAATTTGTTCATATCAAACGGTCCACGATGACATCGTTTTTTCTTGGAATCATCACCAATAGCAATGCCATAGTCCTCAAAACCCTCTGTTGCTCATTAACTGTATCCACATTTCCCTCTTGGTTCTCGCATGCCGCAAATCCATTCTAATCCTTTCACTTTCAAGCCGGAATTACATGCTCGCCGAGTAATGCCAAATGAAGACAAGGTGAGTGTGTAAACGGTCTCCTTGTCTAGTCTCGGCTGTGTTTTTCATGGCAAGCACGCGTGTGTAAATGGTTTGCTCGTCGGCTCTTGTTTGTTTTACGAAGGGATAATGATCCTTTTACTGCTGTGCCTGAGTGTTTATGACCGTCTCGTCCGAGTTCGAAGCCGCTGGAAGCGAAGTCGGTTTTATGCATCAAGTCAAAGGGATTCGAGAGGGTAGCATGTGCTCATTTAAATTTTCGAATTTTTCGCCGGGACTTCAAACATGTGTTTGCGTGTCCCAGATTGAAATAACTCAACGCACACCAGGCAGTTGCAATAGCCACAGCCCGTACCTCAGTCATCGTTCACTGAACTGAACAAAACAGCTCACAACTGTCGAAAGATGCAAAGTGCAATATCCTAAGTAAACAATTCACCCTATGAAAGGTGCATGGTGTATGGTCCGTGTTGTACGGTGCAATATCCTAAGTAAACAATACACCCTATGTCTTGTTGAGTCTCGTCCAATGTCTTGTTGAGTCTTGTTTACTCTTGTACCCGAGACGCTCGTTCCAATGTATAAATCGGGCATCACATCTAACCTCGACGCACCTTCAAAGCTATCCACCGTCACCGTCATAGTCGTCTGCCTGCAGCGACAATGACACCTAGAATATGATTACGAGTCCTTGCGTATTGCGGTGTCAGGATTGAATTCGTTGTTTATGTTACAGTTGCCCGGGTAATGTTGGCGAGACAGGGGAAATTCCCAGTCGTTGTCTGGTAGTGCTACAACTGTCTATATAGACGAGAACGTTCACCCGTAGACTGTGTAAGATGAGATGTCTCGTAGGATTTTCATTTCATTCATAAGATTCCGGATAAGGATGATAGTGCTGTAGAACACGATGATACTCAAGGTGGAAATGACGATACCGCCAATGTTTTTGAACCGACGTTATGTCATCGAAGATACTTGACCCAAAAAACGCCGAAGAGCTCGGCATGACGCCGACTGGCACGGAGAATAACAAAATCAGCTCGAAGGATGATGATGTAAAGGATATGAAGCGAAACTTCTGCAGCATAAAACCAACCCATAAATGTTGTCAACGGCGACCTTGTTCTCGAGTAGCAGTCAGCAGTAGCAACCCTTTATCATTCGCCACATTCAGCAGAACCACGAATGCAAACGTCCTAGACGTCTAGGATTCTCAAAATACGGTCCCAGGACCATAACGTCAATGATACTATGACCCTCCGTTCGCCGTCTGCTCTCAGCTTGATAGCAACACCTAAAGAGTATTTTGCCACTTGAAATTCATTCAAGAGGTTTTCACCCTTCTTATAGTTTCTTCTGCAGGCAGCGCCACTAAAGCTATGCTGCTGAATGGAATGAGACTCGAACTGGTTGAGGAATTAGAAAAGCAACAACTACGAGGAATATGGGGCTGCAGTCGATTCACCGTCTGACCTGAAGCTAAGGGAACCTGTTGAGCCTCTGCGGGACCGTGAATGACAATTGCGATGTCGTATACCATACCAATGACAATAGCATCAAACTGAAACGTTCGTTTTAGTGTTTCAAAATTGCAACAGAACCCGTCCTTTTGTCCTGTTGGGTAAACGCGAGTATGACACAGCAGTAGAAGTGATTTTATTACCATAATGACATAGGTGAAAAGATGATATCCGTTCGGAAGTTTAATGAAGAGAATTCACTAAAGTGGTTATGGGAATTATGAATGAATGCTAAAAAATAACTGCTGATCAGATAAGTTTATTTAAAAAAAAAAATGATATAGCATTAGCATTTTATACATTTTCAAACTAAATACTCAATCATTTTTCTTCCTCCTGTTCGATGTCATGTCAATTTTTGTTCAGCTTGACCCTTGTTTTTTTTTTAATTCTCAACACTTCTTACAGTCGTGTTGAACACACCCTGCTTCTGTATAACAATTGTACACGTGTTCAAGAAAACTGTCTTGAAAAGTTGAGAGCAAAAGCACCAAGAACACACCAGAGAACATTCGTAGATTTAGTCACTTCATATCCTTACAAGCACCGGCAATTTTTTTTTTTTGCTGCAGGACTAAACTCCATTGTCGATTTCGTTGTCATCACAACGAGGAGTTGAATCGTGCGTGACAATGTTTTCTTACATCGTTTTATTATTGTTCTTGTTCTTATTCATTCGTTCTGTGTTTCTCTGTTCACAACCATGTTTAGAATATGACCGCCAAGAGGCCAGATTATTGAGTTTAAGGATAAGGGCAAGGACGTCGGTGAATTTGGTATGTTTCGAAGTGTGGCGAGCAAGCCATGATCCAATAATTTCGAATGGCTTGAATATAAGATGATACGTTTCGTTCAACAAGACGAAGGACACTCACCCCGTCTTAGCAGTAGATTGTTGATTGTTTCATTGTGGCTGTTAAGTAGATTTTCTGGTCTGCATGAAAGTTTCGTGGACATTCAATGCTTGTGGAAAGACGTTAGGTACTCGTATTCAGAAGGTGTTGTTTCATAGCTCAGAAGAACGTGATCGAAATTTGCTACATTATGTTTAACTTGTTCAGAAGAACAGTTCAGCTAAAAGTTGTCAGTTGCGATTAACCAATTTATTCAACTTTTCTTCTGAAATAGTATTATAAATAAATTTCGTATCAAGACGAATTCAATTATGCGGACTTCTTTCCTTAGTCAATTTTAAAGACGACGAAATGATTGTGACTACGCAAATTGAAGTCGGCGATTTTGGTATGCTCATTTGGAATACATGCATGATTTCACTGTGTTGAACTGAATGGTAATTTAAATTGCCCGCGCTAATAGTTTAAAACGTTTTGGTAAAGTAGGACTATCCTTAGTTTGTATACTAAATATGAGAAATGCAACGAGCATTCTCTCGCAATCTTCTTATTTGGTCTGCGTAGGAAGAACCTGATATAGTAGTTCCCTTTTCCAAACATTCCTTCAGCGTCCCAAAAAACTGATGCCATAACCTTTTCTGCCGAACTCGATACTTTGAATTTCTTCGGCGTCGGTGTAGAGGGTCGCTTTCAGATCAGCGATTGCATTTTGGTTTCTGGATCAAAATGGTGGATCCAGGTCTCGTCTATAATCACGAAACGTGACAAATAGTTCTCCTGATCTGTGTGAAACTTTTCGAGATTCATCCTTAAAATGTCGACTCGTTTCTTCTTATGCTCGTCCGTTAACATTCTCGGTACCCAACGCCCAGAGACCTTCTTCATATGTGATTTATTGGCAAAGATTTTTCGAACACTACCATATGAGACCCCTGTGACCTCAGCTACATGCCTGATTGTCACTCTTCGATCTACCAACACGACAGCTTCGACTTCCTTTATGTAGTTTTCTGTGAGGGATGTGGACGGACCTCCTTCGCGGTGTTCCTCTTCAGTGGATGTTCTTCCCAGCTTAAACTCCTTGACCCAGCGTGCAACGGTGGAATATGGAGAAGCAGAGTCCCCTAATGTTTCCACCATGTCGCCGAGTATGTCTCTGGTAGACAGTTTTTTCAAACAGAGGTACTTAATGACAGCTTCAATTTCGTTTTTCACCATTTTGATGTTCTCTTTTCGCCTGTTCGTATTCAAATGAATGTACCTTCTTCGAACTGTTTTATTTCTGGAGCTAGTGCTTTCGACACTCTGACTCCACTCCTCTGGGTGGGCTTCTTTTTCAGCCCATCTCACTCCTCACCTTAACACAAAATCATCCCTTAGTGCAGATGTTCCGCACTATGCCGTTAGCTGTCGCAGGCTAGGGTATTGATCACTAGGTCGGTTGATGCTATATTTCACTTCCCCCATGGTACTGTAAGGGTGTCCGTCTAGTCTGTCAAATAGTTTTAGTGTCTTTTCACGTATGTAAATGCCGATCGGATCGATCCGCAGTTCTCTGTGTATGTCCGTGTTTCTAACATACCATGGAATTCTAAATATTTTTCTCAGAGCGAGGTTTTGACAGATTTGTACTAGGCGTCTATTTGTCTCGCAAGTCTGATAGTACGCAGTGCTTCCGTAAGTCAATATTGGTCTTATTATTTGTTTATAGAGTAGCGTCTTGTTCGTGATATTCAGTGTGTCTGGTCTGGTCAATGGTTGTAGTCTACTTAATATTCCATTAATTGTTTGTCTCTTGTTCTTTATGTGTGTGGTCCATGAGAGTCTGTCGTCAAATGTTAGTCCCAAGTATTTGGCTGTCCGTTGCCAGTCTATCGTCTGATTGTCAACTGTTAGTTGTGGTGGTTGTTGTCTTATGAATGTATCTCCCTGGATTCGTGGCCAATTTATATATTTTTTTTTATGTTGACTTAGTGAGTATATGTGATAGTAAAAAATTTTTTTTTTTAATTTAATGCGAACTGGAAATAACCGATCATCATTACTTATTGACCAACCCTCGTATGCCTGCCAAATATACTATGCCCAGTTAAAATAGCCACTGCTGCGCGAAAGGACGCCTTTCCTAGTTCAAAAGTTAGGAACTTCTCGAGCTGGGATGGGAGTCCCTCGAAAAGTCCAAAGTTTCCCAAAATTGTCTCGCGATCACTCAGAGAAGTTCTTCAACCCAGGACTTAACAGTGTCCTTCAAGTATTTTTGCCTGATGGTCAGTTTAATTAAAGCCATCGGAGTCAGGATCCTGCTAAGCATCTCCGGCAAAAACGTGCCAGTTTTGCAACTTGGTCGGTTTCACAGTTCCCCTTAACGTACAGTTCCTTACCTCCAGTCCCTGATCCTGACAGGCTATTGACTTTACTCTGTCCTGATGCTACCTGGCATCAAGATATCGCGGGGATGACGCAGGGTTTGCCTTAAAAAGTCCTTGAAGCAAACTAAAAGAACGTTTTGCATCAACTTTCTGTTGTCTGATGAGATCATACCATCGCTCTTGCTAGTACCAACGACCGCTCTTACCAGACCCTCTTTTGGCCATTTCATTGGACGGCCGAGTTATACCAGTGATGGCAGCCGAAGGTTTTTTCGGTTCCTCTATGCAAGGCTGACTTGTTAGTTCAGCCGACCTCCAGCAAGGGGCTGTAATGCCTCCGAATATTTAATTACATAAGAGCCAGTTGGCCGCTTCAAGAATCGGCAACACCTCCGCCCTCACAAGCCTTTGTTTTTGTAGTACAGAGAGATCCCATTATAACTAAGGTTGCCAGCCTACTCACTATCTTAATAATTTTCTCATTGACAGCTTCGAGTATCTCTGGTCTCAATACTGCAGATTTTTTTTCACTAAGCTTGTACGAGTATAAATCCAAGAGACGATACGAAGTATTATCCCTCAATTTTCTCGTCTAGCCCTTTTAGAGCTGTAAAGATCACACAATGCTTTGCGAACCTTTTCTGCTCTATTTTTCCTCTTTCATATAACCTTGGAGTCCAGCATAACTCCCAGACAGTTTACTTTATTTTTGAGGATTATAGGAGTTCCAATGAGCTTGGGTTTGTCGAAGGATGAAGCCCTATATTTTGAGAAAACAGAGCAATAGTTCCGTTTTCTTAAGAGTTAGCATTAAAGACTACTACTAGCACTGACACTGTTGCAAGAAGATATATAAGGAATGATTTAATCTTTCCGATAGGATCGATATATGTATATTTCCCTGATATGGTAAAAGCGATGTCATCTGCATACAGCTTGATCATTAACTGATAAATAGTTAGCTGTTATATGTAAAACAGAGCACTGGTCTTGTGAGTATCCGCGTTTACTCACATGATGGTTGAGCCATCCAGAGACGAGTGTAATGTTCGATATTTGAGTAGCTAGAGTATCCTGATACATCCAGGTTACGAAGGGAAACCAAAACAACCTGAGGACGCACATTTTTGAATGTTCGCTCAAAGATTAGAAATTAAGCCAGCATGTACTCCTTGCAAACAATTTATTTTTTAGCCTGTTCTTTCAGAGTGTGGAGAGCTGTTTCGATAGATTTACCCCTGGTATAAGCTTGCTACGATTTTGAGATCAGAGTAGAGTTTAAGGCACTAGTTGTAATCACCTCACAAACCTCTCTAAAATCTTTAACAGAAAGGAGCTTAGATAAATTGGTATTAAGGCCCTAGGGTTGGCGTGTCACCCAATTATCTCAATTTATCGTAAGGGCTGAATCCTCCGGCTTTATGTCACCATCATATACGTTCAAATTAATGAAGTCGAACCCGTAACTGATGGTGAAGTTACTTTCCTTTAAGCATTGAAGTGTGATGAGGGCATGGCGCCGGCCACCAGATACTGCGATGACCTTGTCCACTATCCAGTCGTTAGCTGATAGGCCTCTACAGCTAAATCGTATGACCTCCATAAGGGGGGAGTAGGGTTTTTAAATTTTTTTTTTTCGATTTTATTTTTTATTGTAAAGGAATGACTAATATCTCAAGAATGTTGTGTCTAAATTTCAAGTCGATCAGAGCAAAATTGACGAAGCTATGACTATTTTTATACCTGTCGGACTCACCTGACTCGAGCGCACTATTGTTACCAGGCAGCTGGTTCGATTTTTATAGAATACCTTAAAAGCTACCCCTATCTTTCTTTATAGAAATTTAAAAAAGAGTACAAACGTTTTAACTTTAGTCAATCATAACTTTATATTATATTATTTATAACTTTAGTCAATGTAGAGTATACAATTTGTTGTGAAAACATAAAAATCGCCGCATTTAGAGATTCGAACTTATAGGTCTGTTCGCGCACTTTCAGTCACTGAATTTTCTTCCTGAATCATGTGGTGGGGGAGATTCATGAAAAGTACGAGAACACTTTCATTGCATTTCCTGAAAATTGACAAACAAAAGTGTCAGTTGTCGGTTTTTGGGAGAACAGTAGTGTTTATAAAGTCATTCTACGCGGTGATAAATTATCGCCACAAAAATAGTCGACGTTCAAAACAACATTTCGCAAAAAATATGTTGCTTGTCGCGCATATTTGAAAATTTTTACTCGCGCCACACTGACTTCTCAGTATTTTTCAGTATTTTTCCCACCCTACTGAATTTTACTGAAAGAGGAGAAATTTGCAGTTTTCAGTAAAACGGTGTACGAAAACGGCTCTTCATTGCAATTAATTGATAGCACGCGAACAGACCCTTATATTTCCTGTTTGAAAAATTTTCAAAAATAATTTCATAGGGGAAATTAAGCCGCTGTAAACAGATTTTTCATTTATCACTGACATTAACCGGATATTGATATGGAAGTACGCACCAGACCATAGCATTTGATTGAGCTTTCGTTCGAATTGCCATAGCGATCCGCATTCGAAGTTCAACTACACCTTTAAATCTCTAAATTCAAAAAACGAATATACATAGATGCATCAAGGTTTGGCTGATTTGTTAGAATGATAAAATCTCACTCCCGAAATTTCAGCGTTATATGGTTTTTGAACAGATTGATGCGAGTGAATGAATAAATCTAGATTGTTTCCACGAGAAAATGATGTGTACTAATAATTTTATCACATGAAATTTATAAATTTAATGCAAATTAAATATTTAAAACTGAATCACAACTTACCCCATTTGAATTTCGACCTTTACCACGTCCTCGTCGTGAATCCGGTGTTCGAACCAGTTGACCATCAGCGCCGTATATGAGCTGAAATTAAAACGATATACAGGAAATTAGATGGGAATTAATGAAAATGCAGCGGAGAAGAAATCTGTAAAAGGAAATTCGACTCTCTGCGACAGAAGCTGCAAAGCTGTAGGGGCAAGGTTGGACACACTGGCACGGCAGTACCAATTGCCCGCACTGCACAACCATCGTCAGTACGCAGAACTAACATCACATCAGATCTTCTTCATCAGCCGACCGAACAGGTCGAGCCGTGGACGCGTTCATTATTTCTATCCTATCTTTTAGTTTATATAGTAAATAAATTGTTTCCTTGGTTCCGCATTAATATCGTGTTTCATTATCCGGGGTGTGTTCAATGTGCATGCTATAGCTGCTCCAAAAGCATAGCATAGCATCACGTTAGCAAGTGTCAAAATACGCAGTAGCTAGGTGAAGCAGCTATGGATATTGGACAGCCAAGAGCTGCTACGAAGCATGTACGAAGGCAGCCTTTACGCAGGAAATTCAAAAATAATTTTGTTTCAATTTTTTTATTGTAATTTTTGCATTTTCGTGGATCAGTTCAATACTTTCATTGCACTTTTGAAACTGTATGTATGAAAGCTGTGTAAGTTTTCAACATACAGCTGCACAATCCATTAAAATTTTCCTAACATATTTAAAACGTATCATTTATTTCCGGCTTTTGACGCCATATATGAGAAAAAGAGCAAAAAATAATCGTTGAAAATTTGATAATACAGGAATCAGAGCACCCGGCCTTTCACGATTCATGCTTCCCTTCTAAAAACTCAAGATGAGCTGCGCTATGTACAAGCCAACTTAAAACTCGAGTTGAGTTTAAGTGTTTAAAAGCCCGCATTTAATTTATGCTGTCACTATTTTCAAATTTATTCCTCATCTCCTTTGTCACAAAAGCGCAAAAACTTCTTTTCATTTCAATTTCAAATTGAAAATGCCGTTTAAACTTCATGTCAGCTGTGTACGCACGGCCATTTTGCCTTAGCTACTTTCTAGCTATGCTCCAGACTACGAGCAGCGAATAGCTGCTACCTTAGCAGCTATGTCGGAATCTTGGACAGCCCGACTGTCAAATAGCAAGCATCAGAAAGTAGCTATTTCGTGACATTGGACAGCCAGAGCTGCTAAAATAGCAGCTAATAGCTGCTATAGCATGCACATTGAACACACCCCCGACAACTAGTAGCGCATATGCTACAAAGCTTCCGGATGCATGGTGTGAGTCTTGAATAAATCATCTCCAACTTTTTGAATCAGGGAAATTTTTTATCTAATATACACACCTGGTTGCTGTTAGCTATGAATAATGCCCAATTAGGCAAGAATTGATGTCGTGTAAGAAAAGTAGTAGATGAAAGTTTTCGAGTTGAAATTACATGAAATTGCCGAAAAGGCGTAAAGGTAGAAAATGGCTGTGTAAACGACGTGGAAATACGAAATGTGCGAGAAAGTTGATTAAATTGAGTCGAATTTGATGTATGGGGCTTTTTTCTAGATTTTAATGCTGAGTAAGTTTGATTCTAACATAAATTCACGTAAAATCAATCGTTAACAAAATATTGAGGAAAAATTGATTTTCGTGACCTTTGACCTTGATTAACTTTTGTTGCGCACACGACTTTATAATGGATTTAGCACATTATGTTTGTCATCTCACAATAAATACATTACCGTCAAAAAATCTCCACGTGGATTTATTTGGCAGAGAATGTCTTATATTCCTGGCCTAAATTAATTTTAATATATTCCTGGCAATGATAGAAACATGATCTAACGCAAATGCATCAAAACTAACGCATTATCTTCCTTAAGACAATTCTGCAGAGAAAGTCCTCCGTTTTGAGCAAAAGCTTACAAACGCGTTCAATTTTGTGGAATTAAATTCAGTACTATCATGGTACTTTTTGAAAACATTTAAATAAAAACGTGCACGGAGCACAAGAAAATTTCAATATGTAGGTATGCATAACGAATGTTATGAACTTTTACCTGGTACATTTATCTATGAAATTTAGGAAATCTCAAAACCACTAAATTTTAGAATTTCACCCACCAAATTTACTATTCCCACCGAAATATCATGGCTGTGCTTCTGCATCTTCGCAATGAAATGAAGGATTTTTCAGATATACTCAAGGACATATCATGCAAAGTACTCGCAGCTTACACCGTCTTTCAAAGTGATTCACCGACAAATTTTTTTCCTCGCGCTCGGAGTCTTGATAAAATCGAAGACTGTGGAGCGGTGGTATGGCAATGTGACGGGCGCAGCTGCACCTTTTGAAAATGAAGTGCAACCATGTTTTTTTTTCAGCATTTTTTTTTCGGGGCACTGAAGTTTTAATGCTCGTCAACGGTGGTGGATCCGCTCCCTCACAGGAACCCAGCAGTAAATAAAAATCAACAGAAGAACATGGTTGCTACAGTGACGTTGCTTTCGCTCGGATGACGATTGCTGTTGCTGCATTGCAGGAAGCAGAAATTTCTGCTCATGGACTTTCTTATTTTCGTTGATGTCAGAGCTGGGGCCGCAGAAGGTTTTTTTTGCCTTTAAGTGAAACTTTTGAAAGCACCGAAAAGGAAATGACTTTTTGAACTCTTATGTTACTTTTTTGGTTGCACTCTTACTACAAGGTTGAATTCTGAGCATATCACTAGTGCATTGATTTTAAAGTCGATTCTTCTGTGGCGAGATGTGGTTGGTGTTTGGTTTCTTTTTTGAAGGTTCTGTTTGATGTGTCAATGACTTTTCAAGATAATGCTATCCTTGAAAGAAAGAAGAAAGTAGTGGAGAGCAAGAGGAATATTGCCGGCTTTTTTGCTTGTTGGTAAAGTTATGAAGAACATTTGAAAGGTCTACCGAAAAAAAGAAATTTGGTTGCAGAATTTTAGCTGTTATGTGACTAAGATAACGGTTCCGACGCCTGTGAAAAATAAAAGGAAATGGAAAAAGCTTTTCATAATATCACGAGGAGTGTGTGTTAGTGAAGAGGATGGAAATCGCATGGTTTGCATTAACGAAAATACTTTGAACCGAAATTCTGCAACTAAGAGGTTTGTGTATGGAAAAGCAAAGAAGAGATTACTCTAGAAGCAATAAAAGAAAGAAATTATAAGAAAAAATATAAGAATGTAATATTGATATTTTTTTTGGCTAACTTTACTTTGTTTTAGAAACAAAATTGTTTTTTATTCTGAACAGAAATGAAATGGTCCGGTTCTCTAAAATTTCAACTGTATTTATAGTTACATTATATTTGAATCGTCTCAAGTATTACCGTTAGCCTAATGAAAGATAGAGAGTTATAGGAGACGACAAAAATAATCGAATGCGAAAATTAGTTCAAATGCAACAAGAAAATTTATTTAAACAAAATCAATAGCATTAAACAGGATTCAAAAACTCGATAAAATGAAAACATAAGGTTTGAGAAATACAACAACACAATATTGGGTGTACACATATCATTCCGTCTTAGTGTATTTGTTATGTCTGGCAGCACTTACATTTGACAGATATGACAGTAAGCTTTGATTTTTAGTACATGACATCTGTCTTAAGCATGAACAAATATTTTTTTTAATCGGTTGAAAATAGTAAATTTTATCTCAAAAACAAATCATTTGCGAGATATATTGCAAAAAAGAGCTGCGCATTTTGAAAAGGAGAATCATAAATTTTACTCAAATCAAAACGTCCAATGATTTTAGGGAAACAGGAGAGGATTGATGTAGGATTTACGAGGTTTATGAATAGATAAAAAGCTTGACAGCTTCCAGGAAGAAGGAAATTTACCTACCCATAGGCTAATCAAATAAAATGGATAGGGGAACTCATAAGAAAAAAGCAAGATTTTTCACAATAATAGGAATGCCATCAAGGCTAGAAGAACAATTGGAGTCAAGAGAGGCAGGGCGAATTCGAGAGTGTTAGTCACGAGTGAGGAGAGACAAGGATGGAAATTGAAAGATAAGATATAAAGAGGCGGAGTAAATGAGCCAGAGTATACTGAGGAGAAAAACAGTGGGAAGAGATCAAAAACAACCTGAGTTTGAACAACAATAATATTATTAAATAAGAGAGAACACGGTAAAGCGAATAATTCTGATTTGAATAAGAGTTAAAATTATAATCAAGGGCGAGTTCAACTCTTTCACAAACAAAGGAGTAGCATTATGCAAACGGATGATTATAGTCTGTGAAATGATCAAGTCAATATTAAACTCCCGGAAGAAAGTAAGCCAACAAATTGTATTTAAGTCAAGAGACAATAGCTAAGAAAGAGGCTAATTTTAAAAAAAATTAAAACAAAGCACATTAGAAAATTTGGCGTGCTTAGAGAGGTTAAGTAATACATTCACAAACATTGTTGTAGATCAGGGTTAGTATAAAATATTGAAGCCGGAGATAGTAAAAAGGAAGAAAGTGCAATGTCGTAAAGAATGAGACCAAGTACCTTATTATTAGAATAGGGAGAAAAGTTAAGTGAAAAAATTAAGCAGGAATAAAGGACAAATGATAGAGTAATGAAAATACCGTTGAATGATTCGTTGAGATGGCTTATGGTTCGGAAGGATAGCTCTGAAAAATTCTTCATGAGTTGCAAGGTCGGGAGGATTGAAAAGATGGGAGAACGCATACAACAACACATTCAACATTGTGTCTGGGGAGGAAATGAACACAGAGCGTACTAGTTAGAGCGTCAAGCATTCCATCGCTATCGAATTTATTAGTGATCAAGAGGTTACGGTCGTAGATATAAATGATGTGAAGAGGAAAAATGTCAAAGGTGAAGATATAATTCCGCAAGCCAAGTTTACGAAATGCATACCATGAACTTTTTGATGGTATAAAGAAATATTGTCAAACTTTTAACTATAATTTTTAAATTGGCTATCATCAATAAATGCGGTTTTCAGTTTTTTTTATGATGGTGCCAGAGCTCAGGGGGTAAGCCTATGATGCTAATGCACATCGTTGGCAGGAGGGAAGCTATGGTAAGTGAAGTTGGAAGGGTTGAGAGTGAAAGAAGTGCCTATGTACGTTCTGCTTGAACACTTGAAGGCTGTAGATGACGGGAAAGACAGTAGATGGAAGACAAAACATAACGATACGAGACTATAACCTTGAAAACGTAGAAAACTTCGTGTACCTAGGAATGAGCCTCTCGAAGGATGGGAATGAGCTTGACGAAATCAAACGACGGATTCAATTAGCCAATAAGACATTTTTTTCGGTGCCTGCCACTTTGAAATCTCGATGCGTACACAGGAATACGAAGCTTCGCATCTATAAAACAATTATCAGACCTGTGCTATGCTACGGAAGCGAAACCTGGACAATGACCCAGGCGTCTGAAAAAGCCTTGAATACGTTGGAGAGAAGGGTATTGCGAAGGATCCTCGGTCCAATACGGGAAGAATATGGATGGCGAATCCGATACAACAACGAGCTGTATACCATATATGACGAGTCGGAAGTCTCTACCGTCATACGACTACAAAAATTACAATGGGCTGGCCACGTCGAACGAATGAGCGACAATCGAACCCCCAAACGGTCTCTCAAGGGGCGAGCGAGCGGAACCAGGCCAGTCGGTAAGCCACGTAAGCGCTGGGACGATTCGATAGCTGCTGACAGCAGGTCACTTTTGGGAGCACTGAACTGGAGGACGCGGTCACTGAACCGAGACGAATGGAGGCGAAGAATTAAGGAGGCTAAGGCTCGATTCGGGCTGTAGTGCCCCGATGATGATGGAAGACTGCTCGACATTTGTATTGATCTGGACAAGAAGGACTCATGGAGTCTCACAGTGTGACTAGCACAAACATGAAGGGTATAAGGATGTGCGCGACTAGCGTGCCACGTGTTGCGTAAGGGGATATAAACCTCAGGAATAAAATCGAGTAATTAATTAGAACAACGGCCATTGAAGTAGCTATATATAAGTAAAAGACAGAGAAGTGATAGATACATCGGCAATACCTAATCTTGAAAGATTTCCTTTGCACTTTGTCTAACACAGACAGTGCTGTGCGATCTGCTCCTGCCCAAATATGGGAATTATACTAAAATCTCGGTCTAATATGAGATTTGTAGATACACGTAAGATCACACGTAAGATAAGAGCGAAAATATGGTTGGCCCAGTTGAGTTTACTGGAGATGTAAATACCCAGTATATTTAGCGTGGGCGAGTCAGTAATATTTACTCCATCGGCCAAAATAGTTTCGGAAGTGGAAGGAGCACAACGTTTATTGGATATAAGACTTGGAAGCATTAAATGCGACACGGTTCGCTTTACCCCAAGCTACTATTGTTGAAATGTCACTGTTTAATAATTCAAACATATGGTCTCGATTGATGGCGGTAGCATTTCCACGAGAGCCAGCCAACGAATGAAAGGAATACGTAAAATCAAGGATACTATCATCAGCAAAAATATGGATTGAATTGAAGGTTTTAGATAGCAGATCGTTAATAAATAAAAGATATAGAGTTGGAGAAAGGACAGTGCCTTGAGGAGTCCCGGCATTAATAGTATGGATATTTGACACAGTTTCATTAAGGACGACTTGAAGTGAGGGTTTGTTGATTAAACTTTCAATGATTTCAAGACAGAAAGCGTAGAGTTTGGTTAAAAGGGCGGCATACCAGACTCAATCAAGAGCCCTTGAAATATTTAGAGCAATGACTTTGGCTTCACCAAAATTATGGAGACATCCATTCCACATTTCAGTTAAAACTGTTATCAAGTCCCCAGTGGAACGACCCGAACGAAAGTCGTACTGTTTGTCATTGATTAGCCTAAGAGAATCTAAATAGCTCATTAATTGGGAATTAATAAATTTACCAAAAACCTTCACCAGAATCGAAGTTAGAGCAGTTGGTCGATGTTAGAGCGATCACAAGCCTCTTCTGTTTTGGGGATGGGCTCAATATGAACAAATTATATTTCCTAAGATAAATTTAGCTAAAGAAGAGGCACAGCACTTCAGAACCATGGGTGGCATACCATCAGGTCCAGCAAATTTAGATGCGTCAAGCTTTGCGAGCACTTTGGAAACTTGTCTAGTGCGAAAATGTAATTTATTTGAATTGCACTTAGGGATCGAAAGTGGAATTTCCGTAGATGAAGGCAAAGAAGAGTTTGCAGCAAATAACTCAGCAAAGAGATTAGCTTTGTTCAGTGATTCTTTATAAATTTGAAGAGGTGAAAGTATTCTTCACTGCTTTAACAAAGTTTGCAGTCTTTTTTTGTTTTGCACATATTTTCCGCCTGACGCCATTGTCAAACTGAAACTCGGCTTTAGAATAGTGGATTTGCAGGTGTTACGAGCAGTTCTGTAAATCTGCCGCAATTCCTCGGAACGACATTGGGAATATGCACGAAATGCCGCTTCTTTATTCCCAATAGTTTTTTTGCAATTATTATTAAACAAGAAGGTGGCAGTCGGTTTGAGTCTTTTAAATCTTTGTAAAATAAAGGAATGCATCCCGGTTATGGTGTCACTTATTTATCAACATTCTTTCTAGAGAAGCCTTCAGACCAGTTCAACTCTCTGATACATTTATTTAATGAGGCCCAATTGGCCTTGTCAAAATTAAATAGCAATCTTTTGTTTGCAGATGGATTTCTATTGACTAGAGTAGTTGTGGTGGACCGAACTTTTGGACCGAAACTAAATAATGATCTCAGCTACCAAAAGAAGCTGCAAGAGAAATTATACATTTTTCGGGATTAGATGTCAAAAATAGATCTAACAGATTGGCACTTTCACCTGGTATATCCGGTATCCTAGTAGGACAATCCACTAATAGCTGTAAGCCATGAGGCTTGCAAAAGAATTGAAATTTCGAGTTAGCAAAAATGTCTAATCCTTCCATCCGACTTATCCGGGAATCAATTTCAAATAGATTGCTCGTGTAGCTTAGTAGTGTATCTTACTAGTGTGTGGGGTTCGTGGCTCAAATCTAGGTTCGGATAAGAGATGGCGGACCGAGATTTGAGTCCACTTAGCTTTAAATAGGTACCTCTGAGTCAAATCAGGGCATAGTGAGTCGTGAAACTAATCATTTTATGTTTGTAAAAATTTGGATTATGAAAATGGAGTCTCTACTACTTACACTCTCCAGGGCGACGAATTTGTTTTTTTTTCCGGGGCAAAGTGCTTTTCTTTTCAAGTTGCTATGAGCATAGTTTATTTCATTTTCGGTCAAATTGGCTATGAAATGAAGTTTGTCAATGTCAAACCCTAATACTAAAAATTGAATAGCCTAGCTCTTTTAGCATGATTTTGTAATAATATTTCAACCTTTTCCGAAGAAAATTTAAAGCTGCAAAGTGTCTAGTTGAAATATTTTTTAGGCGATGAACAGTTTTTAAAAAAATAATTTTTAACCAGTATTTTTAAACTCCATAAGAGTCATATTTCCTAATCACTCTATCACTCAAATCGTCAATCCTACTTTAATCAGTCTGACGAATGTTTTCCCAAAAGCACAAATTCAATAGATCTCAACATTTCCCTTACTGAAAGGTTCACCATCTACTAATACCAATCTATCATTCAGTATATCCAAAGGCAATGCACGAGGAGCTTTGCTGTCGCGTCACCATCGACCAGGTCAACATCCTTTCTGCTCCCAAAATAGAATAGCTATTGTCCGAGGTTAGTTCTGTTTAGTCTGTCCCTCGTTTGTTCAATTCATTTTCGTCTGAGGCGTCGAAGGACATCTGACACATTTCAATTTCAAGCGCGTTTGCTACAAGCATAAAACCTAAACACGAGCCCCTAGCGAATTTCGTCCATCAGAATTACATTTGCCGTAATCATTGCTGCTATCCATGGCTCGGTAGCCATCGTCGTCACCGACGTCATTCAAACTCATCATCAGCTTCGTCATCACCATCGCCAGCGTCGCCTTTATCGGCATAGCATCATCACTCACGCACAAGCTTATTGTACCCTTTCTATCCTTTCTACCCTTTCGCCTTACCCTTTTCCCAGTTTTCGCCATCACAGTTGCTATTGTGGTCTCCGACGTCTTCAAACCAACCGGGAAATGTCTTCTCTCTTCTTTCGGTTCGTTTCGCGCCACAATAAAAACGTAGCCGACAGCAGAGTCATTGGGTTTTATAGGCTCCATTTACTACGATTCCAACGATTCGCCCCGAAAACAGGTTGTTGTCGATAATCCGTCACCGCAAGGATCATTTCGTGTCCACATCTGCAAGCACTACAACAGTGCTGCCCTATATCTATTCGTCGTAGGGGCGACGTGCTTGCAGAATCGTTTGAATGAAACAAGTAGCCTTGGGTCCGATTTTGCGACGTCTAGAGTTTCCGATGTTGGTGGCAGTTGAGAATTTCGGGGTAATGAGGAATAGACTTGACACCCAGCGGTTGCTGCTTTGACGGTTGGCTGACACGCATGGTATCAAACATTCATGACGAAAACGTCTTCATTCGATAGGAGCTTCTGGAATAGGATCAATGGATGATTATTGATGTAGATGTTTGGAAGTTTGAAGATTTGCTTAGGATGGTAGGTGGTGATTAGGAGATTATGTGTAGATGGATAATTTTTGAAAAGGAAATGTGAACATTTTGACAATGATAGATTGGAATCTTAATGTTAGCTTCTTCGCAGATACATTTGTTGAATGGAACCTGAAGAAGAGCATTTTAGGATGTGATATCGCCTTCTCATTTCGAAATGACTATGATGCTATAGTAACTAGACTATTAATACCACATCTCATCACCGCGTTCTTCATTTTCACTTTGACTAGAGACAAAAATCCACGCGCTGAATATTGAATACCACATTGACTTTTATTGCCGCCTCCTCAGTTGAATCCACAAAAACATACACATGCATGTCGTTTAGTTCTGAAAAAGGATATCTACCTCTATTAAGTCATCGTCCGACACAGACGTTGTTGTCCTCAGGGTCAGGACCGGATCATCGTTGTTGCTGAGCTTTCGCATGAATGCGAAGGTGGTGGGCGATTCATGAAGCCTGTAGCAGACATAGCTTCAACCGTTTCGTGTACATGGAATGTGGAATATGACAAGGTCTGGACAAGTGTCAGTAGGTCATCAATCTTGTACTGGAAGTTTGGTGTAGAAACACGCTATGTCGGTTCCTTGTTTCGAGGTCATTCTGAATTGTAGTTATGGGGGCTTGTTAGTAGTACTAGACTTGTGGCAGACGATTAACTGGGCTATACGGTCATTGGCTTTTCAAGGATGTCTCGGAAAATTCATGGTGGCTAAATGATAGTAACAGTTGAAATGAATCGAATGATATTAATGACATTGTGTTTTTAGTACTAGGTTTTTGTTGTTTGATGGAATGCTGAACGGTTTGATGTTGTTGGTTTGGGGAAGAAATATGAGACCGGATATTTTTGCATAATTAAACCAGATTCAATTTTAGAAAAGGGCCACAGGTCTGGTTCTGCATCCCACTTTCAACCTTCCTGAAGGTATGATTTCGCATCGGGGTGCTGCCAAGAACGTTCAAGATAGATATTTGATATTATGAATATTGCTAAATATGGATTGTCGAGAGCAAGTTTTCCGCGCCTAAAACCGGAAACAATAACCAAACTGAATAGAATCTGACCAGAATAATCTGTTCTCATAAAAATTATCCGTTCTTCGCCTCGGATACTTGGATGGGATCAAAGAAATTGTGCAAGCCCTGTACAGACCGTGGGCTATTAAATGTATCTGCAACAAGTGGTGAAATACAAATCAAACATTATCGACACCCAGCAGACAAAACTGTTTGATCCTGAGAAAATAAACATGCAATCGCACGCATTCATCATAAGCAAAATCTCATCTAAAAGTCATAGATTTGATGTGGCCTTCATAGTACCTAGACAAAGAAATGAAGCCACAAATTTTCGAGTTCAAGTCTATCAATGAAAGACTGTGTACGTTCTGAATGCGAACCAATCTTTTTAATGTTTGGATTATAAACGTTCAGGCCAAGATAAGAATGAGAAATATGATTTTGGTGTTCTAGAAAGGTTTTACGATTCTAAGTAAACAAATGATGTAAAAGTTACGTTGGAAAATTTCAAAACAAATGTTAAAAAGGAGAAAGCACATCGCGGAAGCATTGACCAATATAGCTTCCGTGATTCCTGTAACGAAAATGGACAATGACAAGTCGACTTTGCATGCAGGAGAAACCTTATAACAAGACTCAATTCTTTATTATTCATTAAAAACCATGGGCATTACGTACGGCCGGGTTTTCAATCCAATCGAACACATATTTTAATCGAGAAGATCTGATCCTCCAGTATTCTGGCTATGCCATCTGTCCCTGGGGCAAACAGCGATCATCACCATTATCTAATCAACACCCGATTCTGATGCCGAATCTCGCTTACGTATCAAAACAGAGCAAGGTCATAGCGTAAATTCAATGTCAAAAAGCTTAACAGCAAGACGGCAGAACCCAAGTAGACATCTGCTTTGGATATTGAATTAGTTTCCAGGACCATCAAAATGTCTGTCAACAAGGTCTCGACTGGCAACAAAGGCACAATAAATACAGCAGACGAATAGGTATCGGGTTATTCAACCGGTCGCAACAGTATCGAATGGTTTAACGAGGAGCGTGAACCTGTGCTGTTCGCAATGGATGCAGCCAAAAATATTAAATACCAAAAACAGCCAAGAAGGAAAAAATTTGACGATCTATGGAGCGCAGCCAATAGAATAATCAAACGTACAAAATTTTAACCATGTGTTAAATAGCATGAACGGGAATTTAATAACAAAGCTTATAAGGTAAAGAGCTACATAAAACACATCTTCAAACTTCGCACGAGTCTGAGTAGGAATGCTGACGGAAGCATTTTAAACAGCCAAGTGATGGAGACATGAGCGTCCTTTTTCGACCATTCATTGATCGATAATGTCTCCACACTTTAGGAATCGCGATTAATCAACAAATACGATTACAGCGCCTTATCACACCTTCTATATTAAATGAAATCCAACAGTCCAAGGACCGCTTGAAATTCAATAAAGCAACGGGTATCGATGGGATCCCTGCGGAGCTCCCAAAGACAGGTAAGATTAACGTTTTAAGAGCAATTCATGGGCTGGTGGGCACTAGTGTTTGCAAGATCCTTAAATTTATGTCTTATTCATAAGAAAGGAAATAAACTGCGTTGTGAAAATTATAGAGCCATCATAGTACTTTGAATGTCGTAGAACCTGTTGATAAAGATTTGAGATTTTAAAATTTCCCATTATACTGATAAAATTTTTGAATAATATCAAGGCAGTTTTAGAAGAAGCAGATCGACAGCAGACCAAATATTTACGGCCTGCCAAGTTTTGGGACAACACTCGGAATTCAACACCGATATTCATAAGATTTTCTTCAATTTCGATTTAACCTTCTTTTCTTTGCTTTTTTAAATGAATGCATAATCTCTCAAGAATATTGTGTCAAAATGTCAAGTCGATTGGAGCAAAATTGACGAAGTTATGAGTATTTGAGCGTCCGTTGCTCCAGGCCGGGTTTCTATACCTGCTCGACAGCTGTGCGTTTTTCTGAAACTTGTTATAATATTTTTTAAGTCCGTGTACACCATAACTCAAAATCGACTGACCCATCGTTTTGAAATTTGGCACAATAATAATTCCCCACATTTATTTTTTTTATTTATTTATTTGGTACGTATTCAATACAACAGGCAAAACTGCCCAATTACAGATTGGATACCACGAACAAAATAAAATAACAAGAACTAAATAAGAATATATAAATATAAGTATATAAAATAATTAAAGTTAGAATAAAATAAAGTAAAATTAACTAAAGCAAAAAAGAAAAATAAATCCATTACAAACACGAATGTCCAATTCAACAATAAATCGGCTTAATAAAAAATAGTAAGAAGTAAATGAGTAAATATAAATATAAGTATATAAAAAATAATTAAAGTGGTAAATTAAATAAAGTAAACTTAAGTAGAAAAAAAGAAGAATGAATCCATTAACAATATAGAAAATAAAATTAATTAGAAACATATATATAGGTATATATAAAAATAAAAATATACAAAAAATTCAAGTATTAAATAAGAAAGTAAAATTAAGTAGAGCAAAAAAGAAAAGCAAGAATCCATTATAAACAAGAATAGAAAATAAAATTAATTAATTAGAATCGAAAATTTTACTACTAAAATTTTACTTTGAAAATGGCAATAGATTGTGGAAGAGGACCAAGTTGAGACTATTTGTGAGTGTGTAAGAGTCGCAAAACGGGAGAGTAGAAGAAAGTGTCAGTACGAGCATACGGTACTTCAAATAGAATGGAGGACCTGATTGGCCTTACGGAGTCCCGCTCAATGAACAAAAATGCTAATGAGGAAGATAGGTAGCCGCGACAGATTTTGAACAGGAAACACTCATCCAAGTAAACTCTGCGCTGCTCAAGGAGAGGAATGTTAAGAAGAGATAGACGTTCACTATAGGGTAAATACGGCAGACTATATTTAAAAAGTAAAGTACGTGTAAACCTGCGCAGAACTGATTCAACAGCGTCAGAGAGGTATTTGAAACGAGGACACCACACTTGACTGCAGTATTCAAGTACAGAACGGACAAGGGTACTAAACAGGTGGATACAAGTAGCAATACTAAATGAATTGTGGCAAGAACGAATCACGAAACCAGCAATGCGAGAAGCTTTACTAGTGACAGCAAGCACATGAATGTCGAATTTCAGTTTGCGATCAAATGTGACCCCAAGATCTGAGAAATGATCGACACAAGAAAGTATAGTGCCATCAATAGCATAAGGAAAGACATGAGTGTGAAGCTTAAGGGAAAAGGACATAGAAAAACACTTGGAAACATTAATGGACAAACAGTTCAAGTTACACCAACCAGAGAGAGCATACAAATCATCCTGAAGAAGCAGAGAGTCAGCAGTATTTTTGATCAGTCGGAACATTTTTAAATCATCTGTATATAGAAGAAATGAAGATTTAAAAACCGTGGGAAGGTCATTGATAAATAGATTGAACAAAAGTGGTCCTAAGATGGAACCTTGAGGAACACCAGAAGAAGGGGAGAAAGGTGAGGACGAGAAGCCAAAGAGGGAGACAACACAAGTGCGATCAGTTAAAAACGAAGAGATCCAGGAAAGTAAAGGTTCATTCCCCCGGTATTTCTTCACATAGTTCCCCAGGAGCTGTTTTTAATAATTATTAATTTTACAATAACAAAATAGCAGATTTAGTTTTTTTTTTTTTTTAGCGAAATTCGGTTTTTTGGCTTCCAAGCGCTACGAAGAATTGAAAAATAGGGATAGACAAAAATTCTCCCAGGGTTACCTTGAGAAACATCGCCTTTAGTAAATTCATTTTGATTTTTTTGTTTCAAATGATTCTGTTACGAGTTATGATGAACATCGCAAAACAACTTTTTTTCGAGGCACCTCAGGAGATTCACCGTCATTCGCTTGATTTTCAATATGTTGCAATAACAATTTCGGAAAATATTGTTCAAATGTTGCATTATTGTATGGAAATTGATTGAATAAACTAACTCTCTCTGTATCGCAAAAAAAAAAATGCTTAAAAACATGTTTTATTCACCAAATTCTGCTAGGCAATACCATAATATATTCATTCCATTACTCCCCACTCTAAAATCTAGATGTGTACACTAGAAAATGAAGCTCAGCATCCATAGCATAATAATTAGACCTGTATTATGCAACGGAAGTAAAATTTGGATTTTGACTCAAACGTCGGAAAAAGCCCTCAATATCTGTCACATAAATCCGAAGCTCAATACAGGAAAACGATGGATGACGAATGCGATACAACAAAAAGTTGTAAGTCTCCATCGTAAGGCTGCATCTATATTGCTCGAAACTGTTTCGCGAAACAACCCCCAAAAGGATGTTTCCAGAAGCGATTGGCTCGCCCTTGGTTTATTACGCGCAACGTAGACGTGAAACAGGCGAGGCAAATGGCAATTATTTATTGAAAATCAAAAAGAAAAGAAGAAATTAAGGCGATAAGCGGATATGTTTGGTACTTTTCAATCGTGCAGATGTAATTTTTATATTTTATTTCGCGCGAAACAAATATCCTGTTCACGCTACGCGAAACACTTACACCAAGTCCCTTTAATGCGCGCACAAAAGCCTAACAGCTAACCCTAAAGCTTGTTACTGCGCATTACAGAGCATAGCCTTACCCATTTGGACAACTGTGCTGAGTGCTTCAACGATAATCTACCTTTTTCATTTTACACATGTACATAGCTTACTTAAGGATAGACAAAAAACCGAAAGTGAAAAAAAACCTGTTGAAATCGTTAATTTTAATTAGTGTGACAGCTTAAGCCAACTGTACTCTGATCCAATCATACGCCTGAAATTCCCAAGAAAATTCCCTGTAATCACTTCTCTCTCATCGTCATCTTTCCACACCACCAGCAACCTCAACTTTTAATGTCACCACTCATAAATCTAATCTTGCGTCATGGATACTCATTTCCGGATTCTAACAGCCCGACACACATTCAACAAATCCCATAAAAACCTGGCCATGAAAAATTACCAAAAAACATGAAAACCCAAAAATTACAGACGCAACACTAAATACCATCAAATCAAACAACTGTCTTCGCTCCAAGACCATCAGCAACGCGATCGTCCTTCGTACAGGGAAAAATTGTGTTCGCCGTACTGTTCCAGCACATTTCAAACCCAACCCTATTTTCTCGAGCCAGCTCTAAGCAAGTCTCGACAAAACACAAAAATTATTTGAAAAATGGCGGCAATCTTCCTGCCATTCAAATCCAACTGTCTACTAGCTCAACAACTGTTGTCACTCGTTGCATGGATGTGCTTCAAAAAAGTCAACGAACTATTCAAAAACAGCACAAAAACACAAACAGCATCGAATTCTCACAGCAACAAAACAAAAAATTTGAGTCCCAAAATAGTCTGTGCAACGACATACGCGGCATAGTATTATGTCTAGGCTTGGGCAGCACATGGATGCTGCTCGAGGACGCGCGACTATTTAGACCCCCGATGGCATGTCTCAAAGTGTTTCCAGAAGATTTTTCCTTCCGACAGTTTTCGGACAAGTGGCAAACGTGCACTCATTTCGAATGCAGTATCCAATTTTGACGGTAAAACATGGGAGATTTAAAATAGCATGTATTCAGGGAGCGAGGAGAGATTTGGCTAGCGGTAACGGGAGATGGGATGTCAACATGGTAAGCAACGCAATGGAAGCCGTCTGTCTCGAGAAGAGAAAGGTGGCAAGGAGGCTTAGACTGCACTGAAAGAAAGGAAAGCAAAATGCAACCACTGTGCACAACATTCGACTGAGTGTCTAGGTCCTATCGGATGTGCGTGTGCCAAGTCGACTATTTTTAGCCTCGGTGCGATAATGGGTTTGCGGCGAACTGTTGAAGCATTTGGAAATGTAATTCTGGAAGATTCAAGGTGGTGTATGTTTGCTGGGGGTAGACAGGATTTCAGTTTTAGAGGCGGGAGAAATGGCGATGCAGAATAAATTTAATCTGTCTTTTGACGATAGCCGTGAGCATTGGGAGCTGGAACTGGAGCATTGATTGGTAAATTGAAAGGAAAGCAATGATACAGATTAAATGCAAGTTGTATTTTGTACTGAAAAAGAATATTCAATTTTCAAAAATTACATAGTTGTTTATTTGAAACCTATTAAACTTTCAACTGAATTTTCCAAAATAATATTCACTGTCAAACACAAAATACCTCGTAGTAAGCATATGTAACAAGAATGCCAGCTACGAGAACTCGTCGTTTGTGGTACATTTCACTGTACATGTATAAATTGATTGTATTAAATCACAGAATAAGTTTAAAGCCCTTTGAATCAATATAAGATTTTCTTCGGTGACGCCAGGTACGACATTACTTTTTTTGATTTTTAAATTTTCTTATAAATTATTGTAAACGTCTTTTTGACATTTAACTTGCAAGCAAATATTAATCTGGTAAAATTGGTTTTCTGCAAAATAAAATTCGGGAAGCCAAGCTAAGATGCCATGCCCTTGGCAGCATCGGTGTCGAAAAAAAGTTCAAAAAAATCCTTGTGTGATGATACCCGAGTAACAAAGCAGAACAAAACTCCCCTCCCAATTCTGAAATATGCAGAATTCCAGCGGACCAATACTGGACAAGTTAAATTTGAATGAGCTCAATCTGTACTGCATGAAATTCACTAAGGAGCCTTCTATCCTTACTGAGTCTCGAAACTGATAAGTTCTCTTCAGGTTTTGATAAAAGATAATGCAATCTATCATAAACAATGCCTCTACAGTATTGAAAATCAATAGTTGTGAGATATTGAAATTGATTTTTCTGCGGTACTGAAATATTCCAGTAAATAAAATTAATTAGCTAACTATATCACTTTCTGGTTGTCGGAGGGAAGCTCGGCCCCTCAGAACTCCAGACGGATAATACTCGGGTGGAATATTTTGAAGTTGGATAAGAGAAAATTGTTGAAACTCACTTGACAACAGCTTTGCTGACGAGGTCAGCGCAGGTCAAGCAGGGATAGTAATGGACCCCGGGGGAATAGGTACGATGGCAAATCTCACCATGGGCCAAATTCGGTGAGCATGCGATGTGTCGATGCCACTTCGAAAGTCATTATCGGACACTGAGGAGATAGCGGAACTGAGGCGAAGAGCTCTAGAGGGCTGGCGTAGGATACAGTTGCTACTTGAAGCGACCCACAAAAAGGCAAAACTAAGAACTGGGAATAGCTATGAAGCGGCGGAAAAAGCAAATGTGGGAAACTCTATGTGAGGAAGTTGATCGAGAGTAATGGGGCCAAGGCTACATAATAGTATCGGGTAAGCTCGGTCGCATGATCTTCGATCCACTCATGGAGGCGGATATACTGAAGAATATTGTAGATTCGCTGTTCCCAGCGCGCGACGTCAGATCACAAAACGATCACACAGTCCGCCAGGAAGATATCCCTTTGTTCACTGAAGAAGAGCTACGCAGCGCAATCGTCAGAATGAAGAACCAAAAAGCCTCAGGCTTGGACAATATTCCAATAGAATTCTCAAAGTAGTGGTGGAGAGACACTCCTCAACATTACTACGAATTTATACTGACCGGTGTCTTTCCGTCGCCCTGGAAAGTGGCGCGACTTGCTCTGATTACCAAGGGAAAGGAAGATTCTAACTCACCATCAGCGTACTGACCTCTCTGCATACTTGATACTGCGGGGAAACAACTTCTAGAAGTATTGCTGAAACCTCGGCTAAAAGCGGCTATACGAAGAGCTGGTGATCTTTCGTAAACCCAACACGGATTCCGCAGCGGCCGCTCAGCAATAAGTACCATCGGCGAAGTTATAAGCACAGTAGATCGCGCAGAGCCGCTTGTCATCGCGCTAGACCCATAGTGATTTTGATAACGCTTTACGTCCGTAATGCTTTTAACTCGGCCAGATGGATAGAAATATCAGATTCTCTTCAACGACATTTTCAGGTAGAGGAATACTTGCTAGCAATGGTACGAAACTACTTGAAGGATCGCCACTTCATTTATGAAACGAATCAAGGAACTGTATGCAAAACCATTACAGCCAGAGCAACACAAGGGTCCATTCTTGGGCCAGACCTGTAGAATATTGCTTATGATGGTAGGCTCTTACGCCTCAAAATACCGGAAGACGTGCTCTTGGTGGGTTGTGCCGATAATGTAGCTGCTGTCATAATATCTAGAAATCCTCACCTCGCCTAACTCAAACTCAATCAAGTAATGAGAAGAGTTGAGGGCTGGATGGAAAGCCACGGTCTCCAGCTGGCGATCGCAAAAACTGAGATTGTCATGCTGACGGTGAGGAGGATAGCAACCATTATACCCATGATTATTGGCTCCGAAGTACTTGAGACCAGGAAATCGGATAAGTGATAGCGGGAGTAATCCCAATTGATCTATTGGCGAGCGAACGCAGAAAGCTGTTATTGAACAGAGCAGAAGCCGGAAGAGAAATATTAGTTGCTCAAGCACGAGTGCGAACGCTTGAGCTTTGGGAAGAGCACTGGGCTACGAGCTCAAAAGGTGCATGGAAGATTAAGCCAATTCGCGCCTTAAAACCTTGGCTTAATAGCGACCATGGTGAAATAAATTTCTACCCGTGCCAGTTCTTATCGGGCCACGGCTACTTCAGAAAATACCTGCACAGATTGGGAAAAGTCGGGACGGAGTTCAGTAAGTATTGTGCTACGGAAAGTGATTATACCATACTTTGCATAACTTTTTCTACTGTACCTGCTTCAGAAAGGAGCGACACAATCTTTTCTCTTCAATTGGCCCTGTGACTTCGGAGTCAATTGTGGAGATGATGCTACAGTCAGATGACGTTAGGTCCACTATGTCAGCATATGTGAAGCTGATATTGCGTTTGAAAAAAAAAGAAAGGGTACCTCGTAGACTCCTGAAAGGCTGAGAGAACGGAAGTAAGCCGGTGCGACACCTGGTAAGTGCTAGTAGCACGGCTGAGCTGAAGTAATGCCAAAGCGGTTCTGGCACGGATTTCCGTGGTCGGCGTGTGATGTTTTTGGTGTGTATCGTTGCCAGGATACCTATTGATGGTTTTTGACACCCGCTCCTAAAAAAAAGTCGACAGCACCAGACAAGTAAATACAGCTGTGAGTATACGGCGGGATTCGAACCCACGGACAGCAGATTGCTGCTGCAGAGTAACGCCCTAGTCAGCAGAGCTACCGCCGCCAGTGAAAAGAAAAGAAAAACCAAGCAATTTCAGTGGGTCCGAAATTCTGCACTGGTGACATACAGAAAAGTAATAAACACAGGAGAAATTCCAGTTCTGGTGCAGAACTGGCGAGATCCAAAAATCTAAATCAAAGTTTCAAAAAAAAAACCAAAAAAAAGTAAATGCAAATGAATTTCGATCCTTTTTCAGTACTCAGGTTCCTATCATCGCTCACCAGATTGCAAGTAACGATTAACATAGTTCTATGACATTTATTAGAGCGCACAATTACTATAGAGTTCTGATTATCAGCACTTGATTTCAAATCCGGAAATATCACCCGGGTATTATTACAAGATTTCGGAGGTGGCAAAACCGTTGTGCCAAAACAAAGCAAATTATACCACTGCCACCCATTTTGGGCCTTGGATTTTGGACTTGATAGAATCTTCATTTTCATTATCGACTAATTATCTAAACCTGGATTCAAACCAGAGATTCCACAATAGGAGCCAGTGTTATCTACTAAACTTCAAGAGCTTAACCATTCGAGAGCATACGAGAAGAAAAAACGCAAGCTCGCATTATATACCTCCAACAGCCAAGGTAGCATTACATTTATACACTGCTGCATATCTACCGATCAGGGCCCGGAGGTTTGAATGGCTCGAGGGAGTTTGCGGCTCGCATGAATTGGAAGTTTTAGATCATTACAGGTACGGCACTAAGATTTAATGGAAAATGTGAGTCAGTCAGTGCATCGGTGTTCCAATTAGGCCAGCTGTCGTCAGGGCTCTGAAGAGCCTCCATTGTTGCCTCATTGATATCCTCTATGACTTTTTTCACTTCATTCATATTTAAATGAAAGTTACTAAAGTGCAAAAGGTTATCGTTCACTTTTTTATGAAAATTAACTTCTTCTGTCTGACAAGGAATTCAACCGTGGTTTTTAAGGACATATAGTTACTTTCCAATCGTTGTTTGATTAAAGTGATACATGAAAGATTTGGTGTTCAAAGCTGCGGGAATTTCATCAAAATGATCTTGACATTAAAAGGGCTGGGCTGCCACAGAAGGCTTTACACGAGGATCCCTTCGCCTTGCGAAATTCTTTCCTACACTCTCTCTGTACGGTGGCGGTTTCTACATTTCACCATAGAGGATTTGGATTCCCTTTGGATTTCGGTGTGTTGCCCGCTGCCATTGCTGAAGAGCTGAAAGTATTAGAAAGCCTCAGCTTCATTCAGATCCTGGTAACACTCGACGCTCCCCGGAGAAAGTTCCAGTGAAGATTGGGCCGGATTGCCTAGTTCATTATTTTCTTATTCAAAAAAGACACCTGCTCTGTTGAGCTTCTTCCGCTCACATGAAAGATTATGTACTTGTGATCAGAGAACGAACACTCCTGTATAACTTTCTATACGTGGAATAAATGTGTGCCACCTACTAACTAAGTTAACGTCAAGAGCCTTCCTCCGATTTAAGGTGAGGAAGGTCGGTTCGTTCCCCGTGTCCAAAAGTGTTTCACTTCGACCGTTTAGATCGGAGCTTCTTAACACTTCATGATAATGATCAGAGTCAGATCCTACCAGCTGAAACTACCACATCCTTGACGATGACAAAAGAAGGGATATAACAATGCTCGTGAGTTAAACAGCTAGATAAAAACCAGTATGTGCTCGATCGATTTCCGCTGCTACAAATTTTGAAGAATAAGGACATCAATTACATTTTTAAAATGTTAGGAAACCTTTGTTTTGTCATGCGATGAAATAAAGGTTTTGGTAACTTGTAACGCTTCGAAGTCATAAATTAGCATATTTGTTTCCTCATAATCAGCATAATTGCTTCTATCTTGTTATTTTTCTCCCACTTTCAACTTGCATTTATTTCGCACTCTGCATCAAATGACGTATTTTCTGCGATGTTTATGAGAAAAAACCTAAATGAATTGATTATTAGCTTTTTATCAAGGTATTTTTATCGAAATTTCGAAAATAATTTGAAAGATCATCTTAAAAAGTGCAGTTATTTCATATTGCTTTGTTTGAAAAATAGGCTATTCAGGAAAACTCTAAAATTTTCAAAACACCCACTGTTGTTTGAAAAGACAATACCTATTGATACTTGAATCGCAATTGTATTGTAGATCGGATTTTGCCACAAACCATCAGTTGATGAGGGGCACAAGAGAAATTTTATTTCTACCCCGTCTGAGACAGAGCCATAGGACATACATATGTAAGGTGAACCATCAAGTTTTGTGGATTTGTCCACTAAATAATTGATATTATAGAGTTAAACTTATATTTTGAGTAAATTATATTTTTGTCAAATTTATTTTCTTAAGGATTCTGTTCTAAAGAAGTGAACCACATCGTTTTAAACTCATTTCAAATTTTCCCCCTTCAAATATGTGAAGCTCACCCCGAACATTTGATTTTTCTGGGGCTGGTGTATTGATGTAAATCTGAATTTTTAGATACCTCCAGAGAAAGGAGTTTGATGAAGCCAGGTCTGCAGTTCTGCCAATGAACTCCCTAAACGTGTGACATACAGCGCCGTCTTATCGAAATTATGTCTTGCTGGAATATACTTTAAATTCGTGGCTAAAATAAAGATTCATTATTCATTTAGATGAAGTATGAAAGAAACTATAAGAATGAACTGTCATATTAAGCATGAAAAAGTCCTAAGTACGCTATCAAATGTATTCGAACAACCACTCTGACTTTATTTTCTAACATCTTGTAGTAAAAATACAGTTTATTTTTATTTCCCTACAACAAAAACAGCATGTTAATTTCTTGAAACAAATCATTAAAACAGCCAACATTAAACTTCAATGAAGCTTGTACCCATTAAATCACCCAACCGTCTCATCGAATATATGTCATTGGGGTAAATCATATAATCACGAAACAAACCAAATCGAGTCAGCCGTAAAGTACCACCTTGTCAATGACATCACACTCAAGGACAACTCTTGCACAATTCTCGGAGCTCCCGCATGGGGGTGAGAGTCTCCTATTTTCATTCAGCTACGTACTCACTAATTTATGGGTCGGACAAGGAGTCGAATGGAAGCGTCTGGTGATGAATCCTTTCTGAACCCGGCACTAACAACGACGACGACGATGCCGCCGACGAAAACAATTGAACTTGACCTTGATGGTGTGCCGCCAACTTTGTATCACCCAGCACAGTAGCAACCAGTTGAATATCCGGGACACGTTTCCCTACATAGGGGGGAATCCATCCGTTCGTCGGCACCAATTTCACTGCCGATGCCGGATTGCTTTTATGGTTGCCCCAAGCACACAATAATGTCGGGACAACCCGAAAATACTTTCACACTTTCTCGTAGACCAGTAGACAGTTGTGCGTCTCGTGCAGAAATCGTAGTACCTATCTGCCACAAATGTGTAATCAAGCACACAAAAACCCCATTTCGAAATTTCCGAAGGGATGAAACGACGTGATAAGGGCGGTATTAAAACTAGGGGACCGCACCTGTCCTCAATATTGAGGGTTGTCAAATTTATATAAAAACCAGTGCACAGTTTGTCTACTTTTCAGATTAGGGTGCGTCGATGACTGCGGTGATCCTGGGCAGGTTCGATTCCGTTATCTCACCTTAACCTTGAGCATGTAAATTTATTGCACATCTCGATTTGGGGTTGAAGCATGATATTGCCCGGAGCTGAGCACAGTGTGAGTCCTGTATGTAGCCAGTCGGACGGTACTTCCTATCGTCTAAGCGCCAGGCTTTCTGTTTCTTATGTGCCATTCCTTCTCCGGCGAATGGGGATTCCCTTGGCTACTAACGTCCTTACGAATCGTCTCAGTTGGCTCTGGAGGGAAAATGTAGGGTCATAAAACTGACATCAGACAGTATCAGTGCCGCCATTTGCAAGGATATTCCCAGTTTTGTCTGCTACTCCCCAACGCAAGCCCGGATACCGTTACAAGCACTACGGCATTTTTGGGGGCTGTAAAATGAAATCACGCTAAATCTACTTCGAAGGATGTCTATCTTGTTGCCATCACCCTAATCCGTAATCGTCATCATCATCGTCGTCGTTGTTGTCAGTGTACAGAGTTCTGTAGACCGAGTTAAGAGCGTGAAAAAGTGGTTTGGCGGTGGCTTTTTGTTGAACGAACGAATTATCATCTTAGCGAAAATGATATCACAGTGCCGGATAACCTCTCATTGTTTCCTTACGCAGTCAATTGCTGTAATTGTCTTATCGATGTAGATGCTAGCGGATGCCGATTCTGGATGTTGGAGAACCTGTTGATTCGTTCAGAAGGAGGAGCATGGCAGCAAAAGTAATATATTACTTCATTGTTTGAAAATACGAAATCCCATGATGAACATCGGTTAAGTTGAGAGTGAGATGCCGAAAGCAATCAAAGTGTTTATAATCCCGTATTGGGTTCTTGGCGGCAGTAAAAATTTAATGTGCGGAAGGAAATTCATTCTGTGGGTCGGTTGAGCTATTGGGTTGAGGTGTTTGCAGACGATGTATCATGAAATATAAAGGACCCTTTTGCCGAAGATGATATATTTTCTGGAAATGGGAGAGAACTGTTGTGTCACTTAATAAAAACGACGGTTTGCGTTCCGTTATAGTTGTTGGCGCTTGTAGGGCCAGTTGAACCATGCTTGAATTTAAAAGAGCTTTTTAATGCTTTTTGGAGCATTTATATATTCAATTATTTTGTTTCCCAAAAAAAGCAATATCGTCAAGAAGTGGATTAGACCCGACTCAGCAAAAATATGTTTTTCTCATCTCAAATCATTAAATCTTATATTAAATCGAAATTAAATCTTATCTCAGATCAGTTTTCCACCAAGAACAAATAAAACCTGGGCTCATTATCACCTTTTGCCTAAATCAATATATGCATACGTGTCCACATTTCGTTTTCACCTGCCACTTGGCCAGTGTTCTATACTACCTATAATTTACCTGCGAGTAACTTCTAAGGGCTCTTTCGTTTCATGCGTGTTTTACGTGTTCCAAATTGCTGTAAACCAAACGTACACTATACACACACGCATTTCAACTGCTTTGAATATTGCACGTCGTATTCTAATTAGATGGTGGTATGTATTGTTTCGATGAAATGGAAAGAAACCAAACGTGAATCGGAGACTATTTCAGTTTCAACCCTATAACACACTTTCTTGGATTCCTTCACCGTTGCGTCTAAAATTACAATTCATTAATGTATATCACGACAATGATGACGCCGACATAAACTTGGTGGTGGTATGTTTGGGAGACTTTCGACATAGCTCCATTGATGGGTAGGTAATATGTATACGCAATGGGGGTATAGTTTGTTCGCATTTTTTATGTGCACATATAAGTCGATGATAGTTGATTGACCATTTGGAAAGTTGTGTATGGGAAGGGGGTAAGTGTGGGAGAACAGATTGATGTATGAATGTCCTTCGATTTTCGGTTAGAAGCAGGGGTAGGGTTCAAAAAAGGCAATATTTATATGGGTTATTTCCACTGTACAGCATTACCAGGGCCTTGACTAATATTATTTGTGCGCAGTTATTCGAAATGACATTCTTTAATATTAAATTACGCACTTGTATAATTTCTACAGTAAAAAATAGTTTGTATAATTTAAGAAGAACCGCCATTTTAGTAAATTGAAAGGCTTTATGACATTACATACTATCTTTAATTTTAATTTTACTCGATGTGTTGCATGATAGACGGATTGAAAAGGTAGTGATAGAGAGAAAGGACAAAACCACTCATTATAACCTCTGTAACTAAACACACTGACTAGGTACTCGTATACTTGTATATGCTGCGATTAATTCAGATTAGTTGGAAATCAAGAATTGGCGAAGAAACATGAATACCTGCTGAAGAAGCTGAGTAGAAAATTTTCTAAAAATTCAAATTCTTCCTCCCCAAATAAAAAGAATAGAAGGCACGAAACGGTAGCATCGAAGAAACACCAACACTGAAGCTTAGCGCTACAAGCGAGGAGAGTGTCGTGAAGGAGGTTCACCTTTACTAAAAATGTTCCTCCCTTAGAAACCAGAGTCATAAAGAAAACAAATTAACATACTAGTGTTGCTAAGCAATCAAAACCACGAAAAGCAAAAATCCATAAAAATATTCTAAAAAAGAACCAGAGGCGACTTTTAAAGTAGATTACCCTTATTATCTTTCTCCAATGTGAACAATGGGCAGTGCTTGCAAGCGTTTGAAAACAAAGAACCGTGGAGTTTGTACATGTCAAGAGGGTTGATATTGGCATATGAAATTCTCCCAACACCACTGATGACCACAGGAAGATCACCAATATCTTCACGGAGTTGAAAGTTCAGTATTATATGTAACATATTATCTCGTTGAGGAGAAAAACCCGAATATTATTATAAAAGGCCTGCAAGGGGTTTAACTAGATCTGGAAAGACAGGGTTTCCAACCTATTGAAATCTTCTATCTAAAGTCTGGAAACAGTCCTTCCAATCTAATAAAGGTACTCTTTCTTTAAAATATTCAAACTATTTGTCAATTACTATGCCAAACTGAACCACAAAAACCTCGAGCTAATCAAGGTCAATGACGTAACTACAAGCAGTATGGTCATACTTTCATAAATTGTCACGCATAGTCTCGGTGCGTTAGATGTGATGGGCTTCATCACCCTCAAGTCTGCACGAAACAGCCTCAGCAAAAGCAAAAATACGGGAATCGTGGCGGAGTACATCCCGCAACCTATGGTGGTTGTCCTTAAAATCCCGAAAACATTTTTGAGCGATTGTAAAATTGATATTGCACTTATACAAAAAATCTGCTTGAAACCGGGACATTAGCTCTGAAATTCCAACTACATATTTATAGAAACGATAGAAACACAAGCAGGGGAAGAGACACAGCAGTCGTCGTAAGAGAGCATACTATCCATCATAATATACCGATCTCCAGCCTCAGTGAAATAGAAGTTACGGCAACAGCACCATTCACAATTATCTTCGCTTACAAACTCCGCAATGCACAGAATCTTATGCAATACCTTTGTGCACTATTCATGAAGGCCCTATCTTTTTGGCGAAAGATCTCAAAGCTCACAATCCTGCATGGGAACGAAGAATCAACCAGGAAAATCACCAAACAAAAATCAAGCAGGAAAATACCTTTATAGCTTTACTGCAGATAGTTTTTTTGGTTTGCTCATTTCCGATAACACGTTGGTCCAATATACAGTCATATTTTTGACATTGGCATGTATCAAAATATATTTGTGTATAAATGAGCTACACTCTGATCACAGCCAGTGCTTTTTCAAATTGAAGATATCGTCATCGACGCCCCATTTAAAGAGAAAATAACTAGCGCAAGTTTTCCAGACTTATCTGTCCAATGAATCCAAAAGTCAAGAGCTAGATGCGACAAGAGATTTAGAGGGTACTATTGAGCTTTTTACCAGAAAAATCTCTCAGGTCAATGATACCTCTTCGACCAAAACTCCGATTAGCAACAGCCAAGCCCCTATGAGCTCCCTATCTCCATCACAATAGTGATAAAGCGAAGAAATCACATTTAAAAACGAGCTAGAATTACTGGTTATATCAGGAAGCGAACGTAGCAGGAAGCTAACGGACTGACCAATGTCATTCGTGACGAGATCAGGAAATACAAGAATGGGAGCACTTCATGAATAGCATTGATTCTGATAGTGGCACACTTTGAAAAATATCTAAACATTTTGGGACTGCGAACAAACCCACGCCACCTATTAGCGTAAAAATAGTAATTCAGATAAAGCCGAGACTTTTGGGAGTTCACTGGAACTCCGATTCCCAGAGAACACTTCTTTGGAGGACGATCTTGAAGAAGAACACACTGAACAGGCCGTGACACAGTAGTTACATAGCACAGCTCAAAAAGGAGACCATGATTTGAAGATCATTTGAAAAACTAACCATTTTTTTTCACAGTCTCAACAAGAAAAAATCTCTAGGTCCAGATAATATAACTAGACTAAATTCGACTACGTGTTACCCATACTGCCCTACTAAGCGCAAAAGCGGTATCTCAATTCAAGCGAGTTTCGAGATAATTGAAGTTTTGTAAAAGTAGTAATATTGATATACCTCTAATTTCTTTAGTGATTTAAGGTAAAATTGAGATAGGCTACGAGGAACTGGGTTTGTTTGGAGCTGGTGGAGGATTCCCCTTACTCCACTTTTCTCGGTTAGCGGTCTTCTGCTCTTGGATACATCGGGTACCTAGATTCAAAAAACTTTCTTAAGGTGTTTTCCATATGTTTTCATTGCAATATATTTCCAGACATTCATATAAAAATTTGTTTTTTGATCCAAAACTATTTTACATAATAAACGTGAACTATTCGAAAATATTGGTTTCTTTTTATCAAAGCTATGTAGAAAATTCCATAATTTGCGGCAATTATCTAATTATTGAAAATTAAAATTATATTTCGTTGATTGGGAGTTGAATCAGCTCTATTTATTATGTTGTTACACATGTAAATTACTTCACTTGATACCAACAAATGCGTTATTCCAGTTTTCAATATATGCGCCCAACGTGGGTTTTTACGGTGAGCAGTTTGATAAGGGTCGTGCGAATTATTTGATCACCACAATAAATAGATTTATGCTATACTATATCTGGAAATGACATGCAATCTTTACTGCACACCAAGTGAATTATATTGCAATCGCAACGAAAACACGCACTGAAGTTAACCTCTGAGCTCTTTTTATCTTCAAGTGCATTTATTTCCAGAAATAACGATTTTGGTTTATTCAATTCAATGCTATTCTTCTATTTATCTGGAATGACACTTTTTCATTCATTCGAAAAGTAACACATCGATGTCTGAACATGAATAGAGTTTGAAGAGCTTGCATGTGGCTTATCAGGTCGTTTTTATTTGACTAGCATTTTTCTAGCCCCACGGTATGTTGACGTGCATTCTTTTCTATTGGTCAGCACTTAGCATGCATTCATCAGTCAGACAATGGAAAATCGTATCGAACAATGGTTATTAATTGGAACTTAGTTACAATAAAATTAAAAGTAGGGTGTCCAAATCGCATTAACACTTACATTTTACCCCATTTCATTTCATTTTGTCACTTCTTTACTGGCGCATTCATTGCCACCCTTATTATGTTGACGTTAAATTCCAAAATCGGTTTTGTCCGAGAGACTGGGTGGCTTTGATAACGATGAGCAGAATGGCAATACAATGGCAAGGAATAAGTATGCAGTAAAGTTTAGGGATGTATTTACAAAGGGTTGTCGAATAGTAGATTTGAATTGTCATAGGTCGGATAGATAAGGAAGTTGAAGGTGAATGTTTCGGTTATCGTTTTACGGATCATAAATAGTTCAGAGAGCTCAATGTAATCGGTCAATTGTATTGATGCTTAAAAATCTTCTGGGAATAGGTCAGCATCTAAAGTAAGTATTTTCAATATGGTTTAAAGCCGCATTTGAATTTATAGACACCCTTTTATTGTTCCAATTTTAATGAAACCTGGAGATTTCCCACATAAGTGTTAACGTTGAAAACTAATCAATTTCATTATTACTTTACTAAAGTCAGCAGTCTTCCACAAAAAATTTTCTTCACTCGTAACATATTACAAAGACAATAAACATAGATCGCTTATAGTCTTACATATCGAAGTACTTTTTTGTAAATTTAGATGAGAATGCTCGTTTTGCGTTCATTTAGATAGTTGTTAACATGCTACCTGATGCTCTTTTATTATTATTTATTTCAGCCAAATAATATATGGCGAATTAAATAATTAAAATGTACATGATAAAAAAATACATTAGATTACAAAAATTTCTAAAATATACCAATCTTTAGTAGGGATTGGATAGGGCCGTTGAAGACGTGAGCAGCTTGGTCACAGCAGTTTTAAACCTAGGTCCGAAAATGGTTGGGAAATAGTATTTTCCGTGTCTGTTGAATATTCTGCAGCATTTTTTGATTGTCTCATTGTTGGCGTAAACTGTGTGTTGTCGGAGTTCATTCAGTGCCTCGTCCGCCTTACTGATCGTTTAAGGTTACCATATTGGGTAGGTACTCAACATTCACCAAGCCCTTAATAATATCAAAAGCAAAGCAGGACCAAATGACCATCCTCCACTAAGATAGATTTAAAAAATTTAGTCTGTATCTGTATGATGGTAAATTATCAAATTCGTATGGATTATAGAGATCTCTCAACTCAAACAGCAAACAGCTGCACTGATTCGAGCCTATTGCTATGAACATCAAAGGTAGAATGCCAGACAACGCATGCAATTTGCGAAAACTAGAGCTATGTGCAAAGATTTCGTGACCCATAGGTTTTTGAATACCTTCGCACGTCTTTTGATGAGTTCCAGATGCTTATTAGCCTTGCTTAAGACTTTGTCATAATGTAAACTAAAACGCTCCTTTTTATCCAAAGTAACCCCAATGTCAATGATACTATCAATATTACTTAGCAAGACATTATTGAAGCGGTAAACAAAATTTATATTACTGATTTTGCGGGAGAAACTAATGACGTGATATTTACTGACGTTAATACTAAGTTTATTTTGTTCGGACCATTGCTCAAGAGACAACAGTTTAGATTGAAGGAAAACTAAGTGTGATTTCAATTTAGTAGAGAGGTATATTTTCAGATCATTTACATAGAAAAGATGAGGAATGTCTGGTAAAACTTCAGAAGGAGCCGATCTGCAAATATTGAATAAAAGAGGTCCTAAGTGACTATCTTGTGGTACACTTGATGAAACAAAATTTTTTTTTTGATAAGATATGCTGAAACTTAAAGGACTGCATCCTAATTCGAAAATAAGAGTCTAACCAGTCTAATAAGAGATCTGAGATGCCAAATTTCTCTAATTTTATTCGAAGAATATCATGATTAACGCGATCAACGGACTTTCTGAAGTCTGTGTAGATAGTATCAATTTGATGCCTTTTTTCTACGCCCAAGATATTTTTATATTATAGGTTCATTGAAAATAATTGTACCTGACGTTGTTTTGGATTTATATTTAAGGACAGTTTTATTGTTTTCTAGAATTTAGTTTGTCGCACTCTAAGCTCAGTCATGTGTTTAAGGCGATTTGTATATAAAAAGAAAAGTTCTAGACGTGTTTGGTGGAAAAATCCAGCTGTAAGTTAATATTTATTTATTTATTCAATCATCCAATACAACAGAAATTTTCTAACTAGTGTATATATAAAGTAAGTTTAATAAGTGAAGAAATAAAAACCAACACAAAATTTATAATGTTTCGAAAAAATCAAAATCAAGGTTGTTATGCGTTCCCTGCATGCGCAAAAGCGGTAAATAAATGTGTGTACATTAAAAGTAGTCATGGCTCTACTGGAGCGTTGTTACTGACGAACATAGATTTTGGAGCTAAGATCTGACATGATGGTGATGCAGTTTGAAGGGAAGATGCTTATTTAGGAACGCTCTGCAAGATTCTAAGGGCGGAATTTTTAATAGAGTTAGACGTTTACTATATGCAAAATAGGGGAAATTAAATTTGAAGATCAAGGAATGGGTTAACTTACGTTGGAAGGATTCTAAGGAATCTATAAGATACCTGTTTGTTTTTTTTGAGACATTTAGAGCAGATACATAAACCGGTACACTAAATACTGAGTGCACTTAAATCATTTTGCAGCAGATCGCAATCGTGCAGTGAGTAAATTACTCTAATCATCTTGAAGTCATCAGCATACAAACGGCAAAATGAATTCTTGGATGAAAAGAGGTCATTGATAAAAAGTATAAACAGAAGAGGGCCAAGAGTGGAATTTTGCGGAACTCCAAGGATTAAACGGAAGGGAGATGAAGAGCAGGAATTTTCATTAACTACACAGATGCGATCATACACAGAAGATGAAAACTAGGAAAGAAAGAATCAGAGAATACATACCCTTTCAGCTTCAAGAGCAGTAGCTCATGGCGAACAGTTATATTTTCGGACGGCCGCAAGCTATATATATATCCGAAGAAGTAAAAAAGCCGATCTTTTGTATTTTAAGTGCCAAATTGGAGTTGGGCTCCTCATGTTTTTTGGGCGAGTTGCCCCGTAAATGAAGTGAATGTGAAGTGGATGAATATCTTCTATGCATAGGATCCATAGATGAAGTGGATGATGAAGTGGATGCATAGCAAGAAGAATTCAATTCCATTTACTTTTTCGGTGGCTTGGAGAGAACTGAATGACTGCGGTCTGTATCACTAAAACAGCGGGGACTTAAAATTGCAAAGGAACCAAATTCAATATCCACATTTGTCTTCCGTACCTAAGCTAGTTTCTCATAGCCAGAAACTACCAGTTCTGATTACGCCTATAAATCTGGACTTTTAATTTGGTGATTGTAATCTTGCATCCGGATCTGATTCACAATTTACTGAGAATACCATCCAACATTTATATTAGGTCTGTTCCCGTACTTTCAGTCACTGAATTTTACTGAATTTTGCTGAATCATGTGGTGGGGAAATTCATGAAAAGTACAGCAACGCTCTCATTGCATTTCCTGAAAATCGACAACCAAAAGTGTCAGTTTTCGGTTTTTGGGAGAGCAATAGTGATTATGAAGTCATCGTAAGTGGTGATAAATTATCGCCACAAAAATATTCAACCTTCATAACATTAGGCAAAAAATATGTTGCTTGCCGCGCACATTTGAAAATATTTACTCGCGCCACACTGTTTGACACTTTTCAGTATTTTTCAGTAGCTCAGACCCTACTGAAATTTACTGAAAGGGGGGAAATTTTCAGTTTTCAGTAAAACAGAGTACGGGAACAGCTTCATTGCAATTAATCGCGATTAATCGCAATTAATCGTAGTACGGGAACGGACCTATTAACTGCGAATGAACCATACCGTAAAAAATTAAACCGCATTGGGAGCAAAAAACCATCTATTACTTTCACCAATTCAGTGAAAATGAAAGAAGCCATACTGAATCGCGCTAAATGAGAACTGTATTAGTGGAATATTTGTGTTGATTTATTTATTAGCTATTTGCTAATTGCTGTTTTTATTGTTTATTGATTATTAGGGCCAGGGCCGGTTCTTCTATATGTGCACATGGTGCTTTGAATCCAGGCGGCATCATAAGACAAGCACAAAAGGCGGCAAAATAGAATATCTAACTCAAGGATAAAATATCTTCCTCTAAAATATCTACCATATAACCTTTATCTATATGTAAAATAAGTTGCAGATATAACATTTTCAGTTTATTCATTTTCCGCTTACGGTAACACCTTGAAGGTGCACCTGTAAGGCTATTTACTATAAAACCATCCATACACCATAAGATTAGCTGACGCAATCCTAGAATTCATCAAATTCTTGCATAGAAATTTGTGTATGCTAGAAAAAAATATGCTACCAGATTCGCATCATGTATTGCATGTTAAAACATTATGCATATACGTATACATACCAAGAGTGTGAATGAACCCGTTTTGAATTCGAGGTGGGGTGCTTATCTCTCATCCACAACAAGTTCATTTGGTGCACTTTCAAATCGCGCTCCGATGCCGCCTAAGGCGCCGTACCAATGGCACCCTATGCGTCAGAAGAGATCAAAGCATAGTTGCGTGTAACAAAAGGATATGGGTATGGAGCACTTGTGCGCCTTGACTGATCATCGTAGATGAACTCGAAGGAGAAAATAAAAAATAAAAATAAAATTTTTTATTTACGGAGGAGAAAAATTGAAACTGATTAATTTAGAGACATTGTATAAGGTTAGAGATTAGTTTTGTCACTTGGATTTGTCATTTCTTGAGTGCAATTAAATTTTCAGTTTGGAAAAGTAGATTTTAATGATATGAAAAATCATTTTTATTTTATGGGTGAATAGTAGTAAACCTATGTTTTCGTCCAAATTACAATGTAATGGAAATTTATCACAAACGTGTATTATAGGAAACTGGAAAATGTTAATAATTTCCCCTAGATTGGCTTGTTAATTTGATTTCTTATTAATTTCTTATTTCTTAATAAGATCGAACCCATATTTCTCTCCCTTTACATGATCACAAAGCTGTAAAAGCAAAGAACCCGTAAACGTGATTGTAACTGCACTAAAAAACTAAATCGTTGAATACATCAAAATAAGCAAATATGCAATTATAGTCGATTTGACACTAGACAAAACCAGGTTCTGCCCAACCTTTGGTAATCAGGTTCCCACACTTTAAAAAGGAGTATTTAATAACAAAAAGCAGTTTATAGGATTTTTAGAAGCAAAATATACGACCGTAAAAAGACACATCTAAACAATGGGCTATAAATTGCAAATCTATGAGAAAGGCTCCAATATAGAGCGCAGACAATATAGCGTGCAAAATTTAACAAACACCTTCAATTTGGCTGTCAACGAAGCAGCGAACTGTTTTTTTTTTCTTTAGATACAAAAGATGTTTTTGACCTTGTCAAACAGCTTTATGTATTTTTGCAGTTCTATGAATAGTTCTATGAAAGATTTGAAAGTCAACTTCACGCCCTTAATCTCCTGATGCAAAATCTATTTGATACATACGAAGCGTTAGGAGCTTTAGAGGAAAGTGAAGATTCGAATATTAAACATATTGTAGAGTGTTTAGGAAGAAAATTGTTAAAATTTAAGTTTAATGTTAGCTTAATAGTATAGTAATTTAGATAAAATCAATATTGCGACCCATGGATCAAGTACTAAAGGTTGCGACATGAGCGTGACCACGCCTACTTATGACGAAATAAGATGCAAACACGCGTAGAAATTATCCAGAAATAACTGGTTTTTAGGTGAATGAAGAGTACTGTTTTCGGTTGTGTCCAAATGTTTCTGTTAATGAGTTTATTGGATGTTGCAAATCTAGGCAGACGGGCACTTAAATTGCTGATCTAAAATGGAGCAATTGAAACTGCTTGAAGTGTATGTTGCCTCTTTCATTTCAGCAGTGGACACTTCGTATGCATGGACAAATCATGTTTCAGAAGGAGGTCTATCGAAGCCAACTGAAGCTTTTATGGCCCACATAACGGCTTTGGATTTAATATTTGCAACCGTTAACGGCGACTCCTTGGACTTTAGGACAAATTATATTAAAAGGATGCTGGATATGGCAAGGGACGTAGATTGCGATGTTGCAGCAAAAAAAACTATTTTTTTGGAGTCGAATGTATTTCAGAATTCGTAAATTAAACAATGAAACACAGGAATATGATAATTCCAAAAAACGCAAATTTAAAAAAAATTTAAACTGAAACATTTTTTATATTTTATTAATCAGTTATGACTTTTTTAATTGTAATGTAAACAAAATTTTAATAAATATTTCTTGACAATACTTCTGCGGATTATATTAATATGCACCTGTAATTATAAATTAATACTTAAGTTCCTATCTGTGATTAAGTTTGTCTTACATCTAAATTATACCGTAACTATTCATCTTGTCAAGAATTTAACGTAAAACAATAAAAAAATATTCTCTAACTTTGTCTTTTACATATCTTACACAATCAAAAAAAAATTCAATAAAATTCAGACACTCGACTATTTTTCCCTGATTCACCGGTCTCCGGTACGTGACGAAATAAGATGCAGCGCCGAACAGCGAAAACCTATTGTCGTAATCTTATTTCCTTGATTCATGATTGCGACCAGATTGATTTAAAGCCACTCCCTATATCTAACCACCACTAAGAATAGTTCATAGCCAACTTTAAATTTTTTGGTGGAATATCGTAGCAATTCAGGATTTGAAAGTACACTTCTCACTGCAAGAAAATCGCGTTAAACTTAGAAGTATCATATAGGCCAAATAACCAAAGCTAGTCATCCCCCACGTTCTGAAACCTGCCCAGAACACCAATTTGGAGGACCTATAGTAGTGTGCTCCATATAGTATATTTGCAGACCCTGAGTTGAGGGCGGCAAATTCTTCCTGTGCACCAGGCGCTAAACTCATTAGGGCCGGGCCTGATTAGGGCAACAATCGAGCTTTGCCGTAAGAACCGTATTTTGAACCTTATACCTAGCTAGAAAAAGGTGCTTCTTCGGCCTTTCTAAATTAAGCTTGGACTATGGGACTAAATTCGTCGAGTAAGTGATGCAAAACTAAAAGAGGGCATATTTATTGGTCTTCAAGCTAGCTTCTAGGTAATTTCTATCTTCAAGAAAAGTTAAATGAAAAGAAATTGGCAGTTTGGACGTATAGAGAGATGAAAACTAGTAAAACATCATAGATGAACACTCGAAAGCCTATGGAATTCCAGTGTGTCGCATGTCTTTGGAAACAGTTTACACCAGACCATGAGGACGATGGAAACAAGTTTCTAGGGACGCTGGGATTTACTTATGTTGTGCAACTACTCTAACTGCTATTTTATAGTAGATTTTACGTTGATTCTGCATAAATATTCATCTACCTGAGCAAGCAAAACTTGTTTTGGCAATTCAATTCAGCATATGATATGAAAACAACCTCAATTTTTGCCAGAATTCTTTTCCCAAAAAACAGTTCAATGCAAAGTTACAAAAACAGTTCAATGCAAATGCCACGAAATAAAATCACCCAGCTTGCCAGTCTCAGAATAATTCTGTTTATCTTCTTCTTCTACTCACTCCATGGAAGATTATACAACTCACTTGTACTTTGTTGATACAAATATTTGTAAATTGATACAAATATTTGTAAATCGATGCGCCCCATCATATTCTATGATTTTTTACGTTTTTTCTTTTCTTCGTATATTCTAATAATTACCGGTGTAGACAACTTCCTTACTTACAAGTATATTGTCTCTTACAAAAATAGTACCCGGCTTTCCCTATCCAGGGTAAATACATGTTTGTAAATATTTTCACTAACAACAAGCCACCTACTTCTATAGATACTGATTACCATTTGATCTCTTTCCAATAACATTTTCCTCAAGTAATATTTTTATAAAATATTTTTCACCACCATAAGAACAGACCACTCAAGCATTTCTGAATATATATTTTTTTAATATGATTGTTTGTGAATGCGAAAAACTCCAGCTCCCAACCGAACTAATAAGAAAACTTCAAAAACATTGCGCCAAACAGCCAGCTAACTTTACATTCAAAAAAAACACAAACATATTTTTCTCGCTGCTCGAAGGCACGCGTCCGCCTCTTCAGTCATATCAGGTCTCGTCACGAGAGCTAGAAGCCTTGGATCGACCCGGAACCACTTCATCCAATTCAAAATAGTACTCGCATATTTACGATGTTCTTTACATTCAATTTTGTCTTAATATTTCATTATAGGAAAAATCACAGGGACGAGACGTAGCACGGGGAAGCGGCTGACGCAACAGCAACAGAATAGTAAATAAAGCAACAAAGCAATAAAGCAACAGAATAGTAAAGACGGCGCGTATTTTCCCAAACAGCCAGTCGGCCATCCGTCTCGTAGACGACGGAATACCTTGCTTCCTTTACGCTCAAGGAGCTTTTCAAAAATAACATAAACATCATGAGACATGCAACAGACCCGAACAGCTTCGATGACGATGGAGAGACGATGTGAACGTTTTATTTCGACGAAATCATTATTTATTGACGACGGGCTCAGTGTTTTGACGTAACACTGTAACCCAGAGCCCCAGATCACTTAGCCTGTTTACTTCGTTTCATTGCTAAACTGCCCTGGCTCCCCCATATTTTGACGGTCGCCTATAACAACGTCTTCTCATCTCTCAAAACATCATCGACCGAATCCGAAGTTTTCCCGGAACTCAACCGACGCCATACCTTACCTACTGCCTCACAATCGAAAATTCATCGAGTTGTTTTTCTCTTTTTCGAACTTCGAATTCAATGAAAATATTGTATGTTTTATTGAAGTTCCTCTTTTCACGGGGAGCCTACCTACGTGGCTACGTTTTCGTCCTGCACGCTTTTACTTACTACTATGACGGCTTTGTTTACAAGAGGCTGAGCGGTTGTCGTTGGAGAGACCCTCCAGTTTGTTGCTACACTTGTTGTTCTTTTGCCTCTCTGTTTGCGAAAGCACAACGTTTTTCTGTATTCCCTCCTAGTATACACTCGCATAGCGTAACGTAAAACATGAAATACAACGTAATTAGATGATTTGTTAGGGAGCCTTGCCTCCACTAGCTCGATTCTAAGAAGCCACGTGGAAAAACACCCACCCATCGCATACTGTAATATGACACTTGTTGACAGTGGTGCTGAAAGATGTCAGTCTTATCAAAGTTTAATCTTAAGATTTTGTGCTCACTCTGCTTTTGGTATTTGGCTTGATTGTAATTGTCTTTCGTACTAAAAGAACTAAAATATTACGACCACCAGCTGACCAGATAGTTTGAATTGCTCTAAAACCCCCTGAGGGCAATCTGTGATCAATTTGGAATCTGCAGAATTTGCAGCATATGAGATTGAAGGATCAGGCATTCCTGTCCCTCACTGGATGCATTCGCTTTTCTCACGATGAAGCTGCCCGTATTTAATACTTTCAAAGCGGCATACAATCGTTTCCGACTTACACTGTATCCAAAATATGGTAAACACTCCAATCCACCTTTATGTTTCTCGTTTCAGCCCACCTGACTTCTTTACACAGCCCAGGCCATCTACCTCCAAACCACCCACCATCGTAATATCAAATACACTACATCATTCATGCAGCCAATAAATGAAATTCCTGCGTAATATAGGCTCTGAGCACGGAAGTTATGAAATTATTTCAGGGCCAGAGAACTTTCTCGTCGCAGTCATTGTAAATACTCTTGTGTTCCTAGCTGCTGCAGTGGACGTGGAGTAGAAAGGCTTACCTTCTTCTCGCATTCCATCTAGGATACCGAAATTATATTGTCGTCCTGGCTAAGTTGTTTTTGCAGACTACGACGACAGCAATAGCGACAACGATATTGTTGATATTCACGGAAAATTTGGTAAGCCAGTGAGGAGCATTCATGTTGAGAGTGAGCGCAGTCGTCACGTGAATTCCCATCAGCATCTCATTTTTCTGCTCGTGTGATGAATCTTTGGTCGATCTGCTCGATGTTGCGAATTTGCCTGAATGTCCTATCTAGCATATCTGTTCACGAAGTATCTACGCTATGTCAGCCAGACAACTGATAAATACCAACTCGGAATTGCTTTATTAGAACAAAAGCAAATTTCCACTGTGTCGGTTTTGGGCACGTTGACTTCAAAGTCAAGTCCGTTTTGTTTGCCAAATCATTGCTATTTCCAAACAGCTTATTTCATTCATAGATTCCAAAAATAGAAGTTTTGTAGTAAGCTCACGAGCGCAGAATCCTATTGTTGTCGTATTATACTACTCGTATTATGCGGAGAGTTGTATCCATGACAGTCTCAATAACAAATATTACTATGTACATTTGTACAGTGAATAGGTACTGAAAATCGCTCATGCAGAACTCGGTCCCTATCGTACAGCCCCCGTTGATTTGATATAGAGTAGACTTGAGGACATGCTGAAAACATTCGGGCAGCCTAAGGATATGTTTTTTTCATAAGTGGGCCGAGGTGCAAACGTGAAAACGGGGCGGAAAGGAAATAATACGAAGCATATTAACAAATACTCCCAAACGGTCCGTGTAATGGAATCAAATGTGAATCTAGGGATATCCTCAGGTAATTTTTGTAATGTTTATTGTAGATTGGGTCAATGTGTGGTTTGGCAAGATATTGTGGGAAAATTCTTAATAATTTTGCAGCCTAACTTTGTAGATTTTGTAATAAATATTAACCATGAAATTATTCCTGCTGCTGAAACCAAGGTAATCGAAAATTTAGCGATCAGGCTGCTAGATATCAACCTAAAGATTGTTGCTGTTTATTTCCCCAGCACCAAGCTAATTACAACTAAATTAGACATGTTTCATGCCGATTTGAAAACGCTAAAGAGATCCTTTAATAATTTTCTGATTTGCGGAGACTTGAACGCTAAACATCGATTCTGGAAATGTGTCAGGTAATATTTTACTTGAGTGGTAATTAATAAACAACTTGTAATCTATGCTCCAAACGAGCCCACCTTCTATTCTGGCAGTGGCAGGCCATCAGCTTTAGATTTAATAATTTATTTATTTATTTATTTTCAACCAAACAAGGCGTACAAAAAACACTTACACTTAATATTTAACAATTTATATAAATTTGTACAATACACAATAATGAAAGAATTTTAAAAATATAACCATCTTTGGTAGGGAATTGGATATGGCATTCATGACGTGAGCACCTTAGTCAGAGCAGCTTTAAACCTAGGTCGGGAAATGATTGGGGAATAGTATTTTGAGAAGCTATTGAATATTTTGCAACATTTATTGATTGGCTCATTGTTGGCGTAAACTGTGTGGTGTCGGTATTCATTGAGTAAACGTGTGTGCTTCGTCTGCCTTACTGATTCGTTGAAGGTGATCTTATTGGACAGGGACACAACATTGATCAAGCCCCTAATAACATCAAAAGTAAAGCAGGAGCATATGACTATCCTCCGCGAAGATAGACTTGATAGATTTAAGAGACTTAGCCTGTATCGGTATGAAGGTAGATTATCAAATTAGTAAGGATTATACAGATCTCTCAGTGCAAATAGCAAGAACTGCTTCTGCACCGATTCGAGCCTATCGCTATGGACATCAAAGGTAGGGTGCCAGACAGTACATGCATATTCGAGCAATGGCCGAACTAGAGCTATGTATAAAGACTTCGGGAACCTACGTTTTTGAATTCCTTCGCACGTATTTTGATGAATCCAAGCTGCTTATTAGCCCTGCTTAAGACTTTGTCATAGTGTAAATTGTAACGCAGCTTTTTATCCAAAGTAATCCCGAGGTGCATGACATTGTCAACATTATTGATTGCAACATTATTGAGGCAGTAATCAAAATTTATATTACTGGTTTTGCGGGAAAAACGAATGACTTGACATTTACTGACATTAATGTCGAGATTATTTTGTTTGCACCACTGCTCAAGAGAAAGCAGTTTCGATTGAAGGGAAACTGAGTCTGATTTCGATTTAATTGTGTGGTATATTTTCAGATCATTTGCATTAAAAAGGTGAGGGATGTCTGATAAAACTTCAGATAGATCCGATACGAAAATATTGAATAAAAGAGGCCCCAAGTGACTACTTTTTGGTACACTTGATAAAACTTCGATTTTTTTTGGATAAGATACCCTGAAACTTAACGTACTGCGTCCTATTTCGAAGATAAGAGTCTAACCAGTTTAATAAGAAGCCCGAGATACCAAATTTCTGTAGTTTGATTCGAAGAATATCATAATCAACACGATCAAAGGCCTTGCTAAAGTCGGTGTAGAAGGTATCGATTTGGTGCCCTTTTTCCATGCCACAGAGAACATCTGAAACGAGAATCACGAGGTTGGTAGAAGTCGACCTGCCTTTTCTAAAACCATATTGTTGTTCGTTCAGAAGAGGTTCTATTAGAGTAGTGAGCTTATCACAGACAATTTTTTCAAATAGTTTAGGCAATGCTGACAGTATTGCAATACCTCTGTAATTATCAACTGACCGCCTATCACTACATTTAAAAATCGGGGTCAGATGGGATGATTTCCAGAAGGAGGGGAAAACCCCACAAGAAAGTGACTTATTGAAAATTAAATACAAGGGTAAGATAAGCGACTCCATGCATTCGAGTATGAAACTAGGAGGTAGCAAGTCAGACCAGGACCCTTGTTGACATTAAGATCTTTGATGGCCTTTGCAATCTCCTCTCTAGTTAAAAACATTTCACAGATGATATTTGGTGGAAATGTTTGAGAGAACTGAATGTTGGATATAATAAGTAGCAATGCAGTTGCTATCTTAGAACCTATTGTTTTACATGCCCTCTCGTCTACTAATTTCCCCGTTCTCCACCGAAATTTCACACATTTCAATGAAACCAAAACCTCAACCATTATTTCTTTTAAGAATACGGATTGGAGGCGATTTTGTCGCAAATTAAATGATAAAATTAGTCTTAACTCATTAAATTCAATCTCGAGCTCCGCTTTGGAGTTCACCCCGTGCAGAAAAATTCAAAAGGGTGATTCAAATGTAATCAGTCCGGACATAGTAGCCCTTCTTCAGCGACAGAATTCGTAAGACGGCAATCGCAACGCTACAGAAACTGTGCATTGAAGATAGAATTAAATCGCTTAAACAAAAGCATAAAAAACGCGATTGCTCTAGTATGAACCATGGTGATTCAAATATGTGGAAAATTCAAAAGGCTCTGGAGAATAAGCATTCTGCAGGCGCGTTCTGAATTGAAAACGAGAGTAAGATAATTTGCCGTGACGCAGATAAAACCGAAGCTCTTGCGAAATATTTTCACGATGTCTATAATACTGTTAGGCACATGGGAACTTCGATAGCCACCAGCTTTGTTGAGCATGCCTATAATAACCTCCCTGCAGAGGAGCAGGATCCAAAGAAATATTATGCAAACCCAAAGATGTAATCTGTGTAATCAAAGCGATTCTATTCACTACATTTATTTTTAATACCTGCCTGAAATTATATAATAAAGAAACCAGGTGAAACTACGGGGACGGTCAAATATTTTCACCCAATCAGCTTACTTCCTACGTTAAGTAAAGTTTTTGAGAGAATTACATCATTTTGAATCCAAACATTTTGCGAAACCGCGAAAGTTAAACCCGTAGTTCGGATTTAGACAAAAGTATTCTACTGCTCACCAGTTGCAAAGGATTTCACAAAATATCAAAAAATCACTTAACGAACAAAAATTCAGTGGGTGTTGTGACTCTGGATATAGAAAAAGCGTTTGATACTGTTTGGCGCCGCGGTCTTCTCTTTAAACTCCAATTATTTTCATTTCCCTACTACCTCATTAAACTTATTGACTCTTTTTTACAAGGCGTATATTCAAGGTGAAAATTAAGAATAGTCTTTCCTTTGATTTTCCCATCTTCGCTGGTATTCCGCAAGGAGCAGTTTTAAGTCCCACGCTTTTCAATATATACACTGCTGACATTCCAGTAGATTCTATGATTCAGATGATACTTGCTTATTTGCTAGTGACTATCACCCTGATAAAATTCAGAGTATTCTCGAAAATAAACTTGATAAACTTTATTAGTACTGCTTTAGGTGGAAGATTAATATTAACTCTGCGAAAATTAAAGCGATCTTCTTTACTAGAAAAAGAAAGAATAGTTATCTCCCCAGCAGCCCTTTTAACTTCTTGGGGCAATATATTCCCTGGAACAAAGATATCAAGTATCTCGGCGTGACCCTTGATAGCAAGCTATTATTTAAAAATCATGTTAACGAAATCTGCAACGAAATATCCATATACCCGCTAATAAATCGAAACTCTTTTCTCACAAAGAGCAATAAATTGCTCATCTATAGAGCAGAACAAACGCCTGAAATTATGCTAAACAAGCCCTGGTACTTTTCAACGTGCTTACAGTTGTTGAACTGATAAAAAGATGATCTATTACATTTCACAGCAAAATGTTATGCATAAACAACCTTCTTCTTTTCGCATGTCTCATCAAACACTCTTGCTTGATGTAAATTTAGGTCCTAAGGTCAGTAGCGCTTAAGCAGATTTAAGTAAAAGATTTAAGCATATTCATTTCATAAACCAAGTTTTTGTTTTAAATTAAATTAAACACAGCATGAGCTAGATTTTGAGAAAGGTAGTTTGTAAAGACACTAGCAGTATCACTTGAATTTTAAACTTGTATTAACAGAATTAATTATAATAATAAAATATTTATTTACTTATTTTTTAGCTGATATGATGGGCAATGTAAAGTACCCAATGGCTTTTTCGTATTTTTCTGCATAAAAGGTTGCAATAAGTGTTAAAAATACATCAACAGTTTACTTTTCATTTGTATTACATTCTCACCATATTAAAAATACATCAACAGATTACTTTCATTTTTTGTATTATATTCTGAAAGTTTCACACACAACCTCTCACTTGCATTATACTCTTTAAATTTGAATTAATATTAGTGGATAAAGCTTGTAACTGGTTTTCTGGAATGTAAAGTTAATTTTTAGTGAGTTCTTATTTGTCCGTTGACCAGCAAACAGGTTCGCGAAGCAGTTTGTTTAATAAAGAAGTTTCGGATTCGTTATTGAAAATTGTGTTTTCACTTTTACCGTCGTCCTCAACAATAAGTATGCAGATTAGACTTAAATCATAGTCGCCTGAAACCATTTCACCTTAAGTCCCGTTTTTTGTGTATGTAGAAGATGGGCCATATGACTTGCGAAATTCCTCTACAAACTGCGAATCCTGCTCTCCTCCATCGAAATTGTCATTGAAAAAAGTGCTTACTTTTTTAATGCTGGATTAACCTCAGCATTGTCAGGGTTCTTCAAACTCTACTCAGTGACGTAAGCGGAAATAAGAGCAAAAGAACTTAAGTGGCTAAGATGTCAGTGCTGATCGAAAAATGTGGGAAACCAAACACCGGGCCTATTGACCTTGCAAAAAAGGACATGTGACGGTATGGTGAAATGTCAGCTCCGAAGGTGCACAGAGCTTCATTCTGGCGAAACAGGCATAAAAACTGCAGCAAATAAACTATCAGACCGACATACTTGAGGAAAGTTTGAACTCATTGAACTCTAAGCTGTTCAACAACCGTCACTGGGTTTTCCAGATTCCCCTCTGGCGCATAAGGCCTACACCACACAAATCTGCAGCCGAAAAAAATTGGAGTGCTTACAGCTGCTATAGCTACAAGAGTCTCAATGTTCCCAAAAATTTTAATTTAGCCAAGCCAAAAGAGAATTATGACGGGCTCAAAAGTTTTTTTGGTTGATAGCCTCGGGCTATATTCATGTATATGGGCAACGCTTTGAGGGTGTATATTTTTTATTAATTCACCAAACAAGGTACAAAATCTTATATAAAATAACAAAATAAAAATAAAATGGAAAAGTAAAGTGAAGTAAAAAGTAAAAACAAACAAGTTAAATAAGTAACAAACAAATGAAAAAAGTAACAAAAAGATTAATAAATAACAATCAATAAATAAAAACATTGACATATAAGCTATGGCTTAAGGTTTAGGGGTATGGATGGCATGCAAAAGAGAGGATTTGAAGGATGATTTGGAAATCGTAGGGGAATATAAGTGACTTATGCTGTTGAATATTCTGCAGCATCTATTTATAGGCTCATTTGCTGCATATGTCGTCGAATGTGAATATTCTTTTACGAAACGATTGGACCTGGTGTTCCTCACAGGGATATTTATCGAAATTTTACTATTCAGGAATTCTACATTAATAGCGCCTCTAATGACGTCGAATGTGAAGCAGGCCGATATCATTATTCTTCTGGAGGCTAGTGTCGATAGGTTTAAATGACCCAGTCGAAACTCATAAGGGGGTAAGCTATTAAAATCATAAGGGTTGTACAGTTCTCTCAAGGCGAAAAGTAGAAATTGTTTTTGTATTGACTCGAGTCTGTCACTGTAGGTTTCAAAAGCGGGATTCCAGCTAATGCAAGCGTATTCGAGAATAGGACGTACAAGTGAAGTGTATAAGGATCTTGTGACCCACAGACTACGGAATTCTTTGGCACGTCTTTTGATGAAACCTAGCTGTTTGTTCGCACGAGAAAGCATTTTATCAAAGTGTAAGGTGAAGCGGAGTTTTTCATCTAAGATAACACCGAGGTCAGCAATGTTATCAACTCGGGTTAGCATATTATTGCCGAGAAAGTACTTATTGTGTGTGACCGTGCATTTCCTGGAAAAACTAATAACTTGGCATTTGCTGATATTGAGAGAGAGCTTGTTTATATTGCACCACTGATCAAGTGAATTAAGCTTGGATTGGAGAAAGGGGGCATCCGATTTCGATTCAATAGTCTGATAAAGTTTGAGATCGTCTGCATAGAGTAAATGAGGTATGCCTGCTAGGACGTCAGATAAGTCAGAAATAAATATATTAAAAAGAAGTGGGCCAAGATGGCTACCTTGGGGTACACCAGAGGTAGCACTAACGTTTTTGGATAAAAATCCTTGAAATTTTACACATTGTGTGCGATCGCGAAGGTAGGAGGTCAGCCAGCTGAGTAAAGACCCGGCAATACCAAATTTCTGAAGCTTTAGAATCAAGGTAGAATGGTCAACTCTGTCAAACGCCTTACTGAAGTCAGTGTAGACTGCGTCAATTTGGTATCCTTTTTCCATTTTGCATAGAACGTCAGAGATTAGAATTGTCAAATTCGTGGTAGTTGAGCGACCTTTTCTAAAGCCATGCTGTTGCTCGTTCAAACGGGAATCAACAAGCGGAGAAAGTTTATCGTATACCACCTTTTCGAAAAGTTTCGGAATCGAAGACAAAATGGCAATGCCCCTATAATTTCGGATACAGCGTCGATCACCATTTTTGAATATGGGTGTGACATACGAAAGCTTCCAACAGAATGGGAAAATTCCCGACGAAAGTGATCTATTAAAGAAAATATGCAAGGGATCTATAAGCTGCTCTACACACTTGCGCAAGAAGATCGGAGGAAGAAAATCAGGCCCAGGGCCTTTGTTGCAGTCGAGATCCAAAATAGCTTTACGTATTTCATCACGGGAAATTTCTAAACGGTTCACAAAAGCTGTTGAAGCTGAATCAGCGGAAGAAAGGTGTGAGTTTGATGGGTCTGGTGCATTGAAAATTTCTTGGAAACTATCAGCAAATAGGTCACATATCTCTTTAGGAGAGGAAGACGTTATATTATTAAGAAACATGGACGATGGATAGCCAGTAGTTTTTCGCTTCACATTAACAAAATCAAAGAATTTTTTCGGGTCGCGGACTATATTTTCGCCGGTTGTTCTAATGTAAGTGTCATAAGCCTCATGAGACTTTGCTAAAAATTGCTTAGCAACTTCATTATATTCTTCCTGAATAGCAGGAATAACATCGGTATTTTCTTTAATAAGCTTATAAAGTTTGTTCCTACGATTTCGCATATGCCTAAGGTCCCTATCAAGCCATGGCTCAGACAATTTATTCTTTTTTTTATCTTTGGAACATATCTTTCAACGGCGTCAAATATTTTGTTGTAAAAAGAGGAAATGGCTGTCTCGAGATCTTGTGTTGAAAGAGTAGTCGACCAATCAGTAGTATCAAGAACATGTTTAATGCTTTCATAATCAGCATTACGGAAGTCAAATACAATTGAGTTATTGTAAGTTTTCAAGCAAGTGGAATCTGGAGTGGAAAGTTCGACTGACAGTGCTGTATGGTGTAAACTATTGCAAAAAAGATGCTCTGCGTCACTAGTTGGACTAACCACTACTTCGTCATAAGCATTTGTGAAAACAAGATCTAACCAATTACCATTTTGGTTAGGAGTTTGGGAAACCTGCTGCAAATCATTACCATAAAAGGCACTCGCAAGATTGAAATCGTTGGTGTCTACAAGGTTTACGGGGAGAAGGTAAGAGTCATTTTCATCCGGAACAAAGCAAAGATTCGGACGATTGAAGTCACCCAAAACTATTATTTTATCTTTTTCGCTAAGTGATGTTGCTAATGAAGATATTGTGTTACAAAAATTGCTGTAGATGGACTCGTCAGATCTAGGGGGGATGTAGACAACAGCGATGTAAATTGAGTTGTTATTAGTGGAGATCCGAACAATTATGACCTAATACCGACTCTGTGGGAGTTTTAGACCCTTCGGAAGGGTCTGGCTTCTTAAACCTTGACTTAAAATAGTTATTTAAACATAATATTAAAATCCCAGACTTTATACTTTAATGTAAGTAAGCCAGGTTAGTGCAGACCTTTATTACCTGATACCTGTATAAGCCACCGTTAGTCAAGGTTTGGAGCCCCCCAACGTTCTTATCTACAGTAGTGAGAATACACAGACAAAATTTAAGTCTTTATACTTGAACGTATACATATGTCTGGCAAGCGCTGGCTCTTAGCCAGAAGCAGTTTTTATTATTTTGAATTGGCATTTTTCACTATGTTCAATGGTGAAAATGCTTGAGTTTGCAGAAGCTTTATGATGGTGAGTTCTGAAAGTTGTTCCAGAGGTTGTTCCAAGCTGTTGGGCCCTGCTTTAGTGAAAGCAGTGACAGTACAAAGCACCTTCGCTTGAATCCGAACAACTGGATTGGACTGTTGATATTATGGCTATTTCAGAAAATGCTTCTCTGACGGCTGAAGAATGAACTCAAGCAACCATATCACCTCCAACCACCAATTAAGACACTTCATCTCCGATTTCTTTTACCAACATCTTTTACCGAACGGTCTTCAAAACACATCAGAGAGATTCAGTTATGTTTCCAAAGAAAACCCAATTCAAATCGTGTGAAGATGGAAAAATAGCTGTGAAGATGGAAAAACAATAAGCTATACGGGCTGCTACAAGTGATGTTAGAAAGTTAAGTTCATTAAGTGCATTAAAATAATAACAAAAATGTCAGCAAGAAAATGGACACGGCGGCAACTCAAATAACACAAAAGAGCAGGATAAAGAACTGACTGGAACTCAGGCTGTGAGTAGGATTGCAGTTGTACAAAGAGCTCGTTTGGACAACTTAACTCAAATGTATCCTGTGCTTTCGAAATAAAAAAATAATAACAAAGCTGTGAGCTTAAGTATCATAAAAATTTTTAAAAAAAATTCTAAATAATTTTGAAATGGTATATTAAGTACTTTTGTACACTTCTAAATTTTTAGCTTTGAATTTTTAATATTTCTTGCATTGTTTTCATGTTTGCAACAATTATCTTCAGCTTTCGATGCGTATTTCATTAAGATTCCAATCCACTATGAATACTGTAAATTTGATAAATGTTCAAAGTATTACTTCTGTTTTTTAATTTAAAGTTACAGAAATGGAACGATATTTAAATTTGAAGTAAAATTTTAAGAGGCACACTATATTTTTAGAGAAAAAATACTACATGTTTAATGAGGAATCAAATTTTGTCAACAGCTCCAAGGTGAGGATTTAATATATGTTTCGACAACAGGATTATTTTTCTTAATCTTAGTTCGAAGTGCAGTTCACAATAAAAAGAATTAATGGAAGACATATGTATGTGAAGATGAGAACAGAATAAATAGAAGATATATGGCTTAAAAATAATTCTGATAGCAGCCACTGCACAAACTTTTTGTGGTAGAATTGGCCGTATTTAGTCCCACATAGTAAAATGTATCCATATTTATTTCTATATTTTTCTTTACTGTTCGATATTATTTCAATTCATTTCCATTACGATCGAATAAGTCCAAAACTATAGCATATTTCAATTAGGCATTTTGCAACGGGTCACATCATCGTGTAATTCGATTTCAAACCTAATTTCAAGAATGTCATCTTGTTATCCATGATTCACCCCTATGCAAACCGTAATTGGAACCGGCGTTGCATCAAATAAATCCAACGTATGTGTAACCATCTCTGACATCCCTAATGTAGCTGTCAACTGTTGGCAGTTTTCCCATAAATTTTCATTTAAAACCTGGCGTAAAAACCGATTCACTGTATTCTTGTGCGACCGGACCATTATGCGCCACCTCTGACCACTACTTCAAAGTGCTGAAATAGAGAATCCTATTAAAGGACTACGTACGACGAGCAAGTCCCTTTTGTGCAAATTAGTTTCACTCTGATCACGTCTAATTGAGCTGAAATCAAATTACTCAGGCCTTCAACGTGGTTCGAATGCCCGTGCTGGGCATCTTCATTATTGGCGTAACCCCCGCAACAATATAGCTCCAATCGCTGCATTAGCGGTGACCTTAACAAAGCTGTTACCCTACTCCTTAAAACGATGCATTTCATTCGCCGTGGTTGATATTAATGCGGTTTATTCATTGAAAGGAATTTATAAACGGCATTTCGAGTTGTTTGTAATTTCTAGTTTCTCGAAAGGAAGGATTCTGTGAGCATTTTGCACCCCCATAAGAGGACTCTTCTCGCATGGAAATGACTTTGCTCTCGAAACAACTTTAAGTTTTTTGCAGCTAAGTAGGGTGTGCAAATGCATTTTGTGCGTTTCAATTCTGCAGTTTGCTTGCTAACGATGTGAGTTAGTAAGCATGTGTACAAACCTGCAGTGCACTGGAGCAGTTCTAAGTAGGCATGCTGGCGCACTTGGCAACCACAATGTGTACGGAAAAGGAACCTCTCCAAGCAAACTAATGACTTTTATATGAAATGTGAAAACGAGGGTTGGTGCTTTTTCGAGGTTTAATAACAAAAGTGTTAGTATTTATAGGTTTCACCTTGTAATGCACGAAGAGGAGGAAAATTTTATTAGCTGGAATTCTGACTAAAAACGAGGAAATAAAATGTAGCACCTCGCAAATATGAAGTTTTGAGTTATTTTGCAGCTGAAAAAAAAAACCAATGGTACAAGAAAAATTCGAAACATTTCTACCTCTCTCAATTTCTTGCCACAATTCATTCTTTTAACAAACAGATCCCCTCAAGTTCAGATTCGAAGTTCCGTCTGCAGAGAGTTCACCAAGTGCGTATATAAAAAGCTGACACTTGGAGCAAATGAAAAGGAGAGTAAATTGCGCGCGAATAATAAACTAATCGATAATTTTTAATTAGATTTTTTCACTGCCAGTGCAGATTGCCATAGAACGCCGAATATGTCCGTGTGGCGATATAATTTGTAGGGTTGTATTCCGTATTCTCTTTCGAAAGAAAGAGGGTGCATATTTACACTGCTGAGTGCAAATATTGGGGCTAGTTTATGATTTCAGTGGTTTCTTTTTGTGTGTTATCGTTTGCGGTTAATCGATTTTATTTTTCCCTTACAAATTAATTTAAATGACTCTAATTGCATTGACGAAATCACGCAGATACCTATTATATATTGTTGTATAAAGTTTTCCAGTTTTTATTTACTGCCTTATCTTTATACTTTTCAGCAGCTAATTCGCACATAATTTTTGTAGCAGTTAATTTAAAAATCAATCCCTTTTAGCCGATTTTGGCAACTTTTCGTTACAACTTTTATTTTCTTCGCTTTCGCAGCTAACATACAAAACTGATCTGGGAGCTTGATAATTCGAACAGCAACTGTACTTCTCATCCCAATTCTTTACTTCGAGGGTTGAATCGCACTAAGACGAGTATACGCTCTAGCAATTCGAGACGAAACAAGGCAACGCATTCAAACGCATTCAATGCGAATATTTTAATTCCTTTTTTTCCTAAGCTTCCTTCCTGTTAAATGGACCAAGCAAAGACCGACAAGTGGCAGTTCTGTTGAAAATGACAATGAAACGGCCACGATGGTGACCAACAGTAAGAGCAATGACTTTAGTAGTAACGTAGTATACGATTTCTACCCACTCAGTCGCGAAAAGGAGGGCGATATTCGTATATCCACTAAACGCACTGCTGCTGATGGCTTCCAAAAACGACATTGTGCTCCATGGCGTTTTGGATCGATATCTAGTTGTTTTGTGTTGAGAGTCAGGATATACGCCGCTGCTCGGCTACCACGACGCTGGTAGCGATGACGAAATGTGCTTTAATGAATGGACGAACATTTGCTATTGAGATTAGCGAATTATGGTAAACCAGTTGCCATTAGCATGGAAATCGCACGCTTTGTTCGAAAGTGTGAAGAAATTCATGAACAGCAAGTATGTAGCAGTAGGAGTTGCACATGAGAAGGGATAATGAATAATCGGTTTGATGTTGCAGTCCTTATATGGTGCAATACATGCACGGATGTAAAATGCAGACATCAAAAGAGGAGCAAAAGGTGGGACGGTGTTTTCTCTGGGCATAGTGTTGCGATAAAGTTTGAGGCAGAATTCATGAATATGGCACTTCTGTTCATTGTATCAGTAAAAAGCATTTTTGGTTATATATAGTTTTATTTTCATTGCATTTCCACAATGCATGCTTAAAAATGTTCAACCTAAAATAAAAAAGGCGAAGAAACGTCTAAATCCTGCAAGGAAATAATAAAAAGGAAGCACGAAAGTAATTTCAGTCTTTACAATGCAGATGGGAATAATCGGAAATAGAGGTAGCAAAAGTGTGTATAAACAATACAGCACCAGTAGCTAAATACGGAAGCAAAGAATTCTCTCTTAGAAGTTGTTGACAGTTGGCTAAAGGCGCAATTTTCAGCTGATATCTTCAATACCAGTTGAATTCACGTTTATAGCGGCACATTTAAAAACCAGCTGATAACTCAAACTTTGAGTTCAAGCGGGAAATTGACACAATGCAATGACAGACTGCCAGTATTTAAATATCAATACTCTCAAAGAGAAAGTTTGGATTAAGTCTCGAAACATAAAAACTCGAAAGTAAACCGTTTGAATTAACGTTACAAGCAATCATAAAATTAAGTAGAACAGTATTAGACCAAAAATTAAATAATTAAAGTGTATGTCAATTATAGAAGCTTTGTTTTTAATAAGTTTTCGATAAATCTACCGCCCATTAAGTTCAGTCGAAATTTCTACTCTTGACAGAGCAATGATGCAAGGTACATGATTTTATATTTTTGAAATCCTAGCAAATTAATTAGGAAAGTAATTTATTTGCTTCTGATTTAAGTAAAGCTTATTGTACGGACTTGCCTTACTCCAGCCGCTCTTTTCTCTACTTGACGAACTCAGCAGACTCTCCATTGGAGATGAAGGACTTAAAAATTGATGAGGACACCATTATTGCATTGGTTGATAAATTTGACAGTAATCTAATACCTAGCCCAGATGTCATACCTAATTAGGGTTTAACATGTTGTCAGATATCATCATTGCTTCCTGAGTTGTTCATATTTTCAATACATCCTTCAACTCAGATATCTTTCCTTGCTTGTAGAAATGCTCAACCACAAGTTCACTGCACTCTTCGAAGCCATAACTACCAATATCGTAGGTTTTCGTTCAAATACCAATAGCTCTGTACGATTTTTTGAAAAATCGTTGAAACACAACCAACTTTCTTGAATTTTCTTATGAAGTGACCAATTCAATCGAATCTGGCCCGCAAACAGACTGTACCTGCACATACTTGGCAAAAGCCTTTGAAAGCGTTATACTCTTAGCTATAATTTATTCGTTATAATTCCCTAACTAGTTTTTGAACTGGGCTGACTCATTCTTGTCAAATCGAACCCAACGTGTATCTTTTCGCGGTGCCTTGTCATCTGAAATAAGAACCACATCTGGTGTTTCACAAGGTAGTCATCTGAGTCCTTTACTGTTCGTCATATTTATTAATGATGAAGGTTTCACTTTGCAGTCATCATCTGTTTTGCTTTGTGCCGATGACGCTAAAATTTACAAAGCTGTTAGAAATCTTAACAACTGCAATGGCTTGGGACAGGATCTGAACATATTTCCCCAGCTGGTGTTCCGATAATAATACACATATTAGTGCTGTACTCGATTTGTACTTGATTTTGGATTTCTGCTGAATCAATCATTCACATCGACTCAACCGTTGTGAAAGCTAGCCGTGCCATAGGTTTTGTCAGAAGATGTTCTAGAGAATTCAGCTTCATTTTCCTGACTAAGGCCCTTCTTTGCAGCCTAGTAAGATCTATTTTCGAGTCTGCAAGTTTTGTATGGTGTCGTATTAAAAAGTTTATATTATAAAAAATGTGGCACTTCAAACTACCATATGTGTCTCCCTACCGCCATAGCTAAACATCAAGCCTTGCCTTCAAAAGGTAAACCCCTGAGCCTCGGCTAAGTAAAAAAAAAAATTACTTATTGCAAGCTCAATATTTATTTGAGGTCAAACCATGTTGCTGTGGCACGTGAAAAACATATTTTTTTACTTTTTTTTCCTTCAAAGTAAGCCGCGCTTTTGATATGAACGAAGGGAGAGTTTTGCGTGCCAACAACACGCTATGTTCTCAAGTGGTCCACCATCTAAGTAGTAACCGCATCCAACACTGCTTAACTTCGATGATCGTACGAGGACCGATTGATGCCAGATTTATGGCAACATTTCCTTGAGGCAATACCAAATTTTACTCCAGGCAAGTAGTGATGGGCTCAAAAACGCCAAACAGTTTGAAAAAAACGTTTGGCTGCAAAAAACGAACGAACAGTTTTTCCAAGGTTAGGTTAGGTTAGGTTGCACTGGCTGGCACGTGGCCACACATAGACCTACTGGTCCGTAGCGATACCAGATATATGGACCTAGAGAAAGGAATTCAGTCCAGGCAGCCATCAAAGGCCCCGGACTTTTTCACGAACTGAAGGATGTCCTTCAGCTTTTGCTCTGCCACGTGCGAGAGATCCACCAGCCAGGGCTCACCGAAGTATCGCAGTCTGGTTCTCCCCAGTGCTGGGCAGTGACACAGGAGATGCTGGACAGTTTCTGAGACCCCCGGCTCTTGACACCTTCTACAGGTGTCGCTCGTTAAGAGTCCCATTTTCATAGCATGCGCTGCCACAAGACAATGACCAGTAATGATACCAACGAGTCGTTTGCAGTCAATCCGCGTTAACTCGAGGAGGTATTTGGTCGATGCGAGATTGTACGACCCCCACATGATTTTGGTTACCTTGCAGGTCTGAGTTGCATCCCATCTGCGCGTCGCACCCTGCATCATTTGGGAGTCGATTGAGAACTTAATCGTCTGGATAGGAGTAAGGATGTTAACCGCGCCCAAAAGGGGAAGACTAGCCCCATACTTGGCTAACGCATCCGCCTTCTCATTTCCATCAATGCCCTTATGACCGGGAACCCAGAAGATTCTGACTCTTCTGCTGTTACCCAGTCTGTTCAGGGCCTGAATGCAATCGAATACACACTTCGATTTGTATGTATGAGACATCAGTGCTCTAACCGCCGCCTGACTGTCCGTAAAGATATTTAAAACTTTGCCAGTAGTATCTTTGGCGTATATCAGGTCTGCGGCTTTACGTATCGCAAACACCTCCGCCTGGAAAATACTACTGTTATTCGGAAGCCTGAAAGCTGCTTCCATAGCCGCATCTGTAGAATATACTGCAGCCCCCACACCCGCAACTGTCTTCGAGCCGTCAGTGTAGATGCTAAGAGCTGCAGGACACATTTGTCGATTCCATTCCTGCCCATCTCCCACCGTCGCTCGATATCCCCGCTCAAAGCACAGAGTGGGAACCAGGTAGTCAGTGCTTCCTGTGTACCCCCGCTCAATACTGCTGTGGCCAAAGGATCCTGGCTCGAAGTGTCCTGATTCCCTAAGTCTGACAGCAGCTTTTGCAGCAGTGCCTCTGATGAAGAGATCAAGCGGGGGGAGATGGAGTAGGACGTTCAGAGCAGACGAGGGAGTCGAGGCTAAGGCGCCTGTAGTGCAGAGGGCCGCCAACCGCTGAACTCTATTCGCCATGCTAGCAAAGGTAGTTTTATTCACTGCTGGCCACCAGACCAAGCAGCCGTAAACAAGGATCGGCCTAGCTATCGCCAAGTAGATCCAGTGCGTTAAAGCAGGGCTTAGACCCCACGTTTTACCCAGCACTCTCTTGCTGGCATAAATCGCGTTGCTTGCCCGCTTAACTCTTTCCTCTAAATTTGCCTTCCATGTGAGCTTGCTGTCCAAAATAAGACCCAAGTACCTAGTTTGTAGCTTGAAACCTAACCTGGAGCCGCCCAGCATGATGTGGTCTAAATCAGGGATTTTATACTTCCTAGTGAAGAGCACAATATCCGTCTTATTTGGGTTAATGCCAAGACCCACGGTATTCGCCCACTCTTCAACCAGCCCAAGAGAGTACCTAATGAGCTGACCAAGGGAGTGTGGAAACCTACCCGAGACTAAAATTGCAATGTCGTCGGCGTAGGCCACAACCGTGAGTCCTTCGCTTTCCAACTTTTCCAGAATTGAGTTTGTTACAAGGTTCCACAAGAGAGGAGATAGAACCCCTCCCTGCGGAGTGCCTCTGCAGACTTTTCTTGTAATTTGCGCGCCCGACCACTCCGCTGATATGAGCCTGTGCTTAAGCATGTTGCCTATGAAGCTACAAATAGCGGGGTGAGTGTTGTGTGCGAGAAGGCTCTCCATAATAGCTGTTGTGTGCACATTATTGAAGGCACCTTCAATATCTAGAAAGGCTCCCAAGGCGTATTCTTTGTAATGGAGTGCCCTTTCAATTTTGAGGACTACCCTATGGAGAGTTTTTACAGTTTTTCCAAATAGCGACAAACAGTTTTTCTAAAACGAAATTTTTTTCTAAAACGAAGAGCATTTCTAAAACGAACCATTTTTCTACAACGAATAGTATTTCTAAAACCAATTATTCCAACTATTCTACAACGAATAGTTTTTGTAAAACGAATCGTTTTTCTTTTTCTAAAACGAATCGTTTTTTTAAAACGAACTGTTTTTTCAAACGAATCGTTTTTCGTTTTTTTCAAACGAATCGTTTTTTTAAACGAACTGTTTTTTTCAAACGAATCGTTTTTCGTTTTTTTCAAACGAACCGTTTTTTAAAACGAACTGTCTTTTTTCAAACGAATCGTTTTTCGTTTTTTTTTCAAACGAACTGTTTTTTTAAAACGAACTGTTTTTTTTTTCAAACGAATCGTTTTTCGTTTTTCTCAAACGAATCGTTTTTTTTAAACGAATTGTTTTTTTTCAAACGAATCGTTTTTCGTTTTTTTCATACGAACCGTTTTTTTTAAAACGAATCGTTTTTCATCGTTTTTCGTTTTTTTAAACGAACCGTTTTTCGTTTGTTAAACCGAACTGTTTGGCAGTGGAAAACTGTTTAGCTGCGGAAAACAATATTTTCATACTTGCAAGCATTTTCGTACTTGCAAGTATTTTATATAAATATTCAAAAAGTTTTTAGGGCAAAAGGAGCTGAAATCGGACAAAATAGGTCAATTTTGGGTTAGAGTGGTTTGGGACATAACGGGCCAAGACCTATTACTGTGATATAAAAATTTCAGTTTTGTAAGGGAGTAAGGGTTTTTTTTGGCCATAGTTTGGCAAAAACTGCCTTTACCGCGCTTTCGATGATTGGAAGTGGTCGGGGAGTATATTAGTGATATTTTAAGGACAAAAAATTGTTGATAGGGGAAATTGGGCAAAAACGTCAATATTTTCCAAAAAAAAAAATGTTTTGACCTAGCATGAATTCGGGGACCTTTCTGAGTTGTTTCAGTCGAAATTTCCATACAAGTCTGGGAAAAAGCGGCCTAGTTTCGAAGATACGGCAAAATGAAATCAGCCTACAAGTAGCACTAAAAATGCCAAGGAGGAACAGGTTGAGATCCTTTTTGGTTCATCAGTTGGCGTCTCCGGGTATGCTGAAGCCCTCCTTCTTACTGCAGATCGCCACGAGGATGTCTCTATACCTACCGGGGTTGTAAAATTTACGAGACCATGGGAGGTAAGGCGTCCCTGGACTCATGCTCAGCTTTACGGAAGAGGGGTGCATGTTTATTAAACGAAACATTTTTTTTATTTCTAAATAAAAACTTCATGCTTCAGTGAGGCGAAGTGGAAATCCGACTGTTTTAGATTAGCCAGGAAAAGTTTGGTATCAGAGATCGCTCGATGAAAAGTTATATAGATGACCTATCTTAGTAATTTTTTTACTTTTATCATTTGAACCAATACAGGTGCTATTTTTTGCATATTAATAAAATGAAAAACAAATTGAATTGATTGAATTTGATCGTTTTTCTTTAGATGGTGAAAAACTTGCCAAATAAATGACCGACCATTGGAAAGTTACGGACAAGCTGCACAGACTAATGACTCGGTATTCTTTGAAGGTAATCTTGCACCATCACCATTCTAGCTTGGGAGCGTTGTGTCTAGAGGGTGGAGGAGGGCATATTAGTCCATTTCATTACATTACTGCAAATCGTATGCATTGTATGCATACATGTACATACTTCAAATAGGTATTTGGAACAGGTATTTTTTCGTACTCGTACTAGTTACACCTAGTATGTGAAAATCCTAGTACGACCTAACTCTAATTGTCGTACAGCATAAAATGTGTTCCTCTCGTTAATTCAAACTGTTTTTTTCAAACAGTTTTAAAAAACAGTTGTTTTTGAAAAAAAAACAGTTGGTTTTCGTTTTTTGAAAAAAAACCGAAACGCCCATCACTACAGGCAAGTTCAATATCAGTTCTTTGAAATCAATAATTTCCTTTCTTTGGACTGAGTAAATATTTCTTTGGCGACTATTTTCTTTGATAATGTGCTCATTATTTCTTAAGGGGGGAAATACATGTAAAATGGAAAAGAAATTGCTAATTTCAGATTGACTTAAAATATATATATTGTTTATTCAGAAAATTTTTAATATTAAATCCTCAAAGTACATATCTTAGAGTAAATGAAAATATTTTTTTAATAACTTTTTAACACAAAATGGAGGCGATGCGAGCAAATGAAAAAAACACATCAAAAACAGCCTCGTACAACTTAACGCCTTTTCCGAGAAACTTGCAACGTTCAGAGAAAAAAAAATATGCTAATGAGATCTATAATTCATAGGTGAACCAATAAAATTTAGAAAAAAAATCAAATTTTTACATTAATATTAGATTAAAAAAAAAATCGATTTTTTTTCAAAAAAATCACGTTTTAAACATTGGTAAACTAATTATTTTTCCGAAATTACAAGAAAATGTAGGTTCAACGATGAGATAATACTCTTTTGTACATGTGATATAAATTTGAGCCGAATAGGTTCAATATTTTTTGAGATATCTTGTACGGAAATTGAAAAAGTACTACTTTGAGAAAAACGCGTTTAAAGTTCTAAAGCTCCACCGACCTGGGGGACGCCGCGCTGTCTATAACTGGGTATAACTCGAGAACTAATACGAATATCGCTTCAAAACTTTTTTTTTGGTATAATTTAAGAGTATTTCGAACACTTTGATGCAATAAAAAAAATCGTTTTTGTTTTAGCAGTTACATGTATCTCCCCCCTTAAATATAGAAATATTTTTCTGAGTGTAGGGATGGGATAAAATGCTCTTTTTACTGAGCAGTGATCACAGAGAGCAGTTTAAACAGTTTAAAATAAAATCACAGTTGAAATCGCATTTTCTTGCGTATGAAAAACTGCTCACTATCTGTGATTGCTCATTGCTTTTAATTGTTATTACATCACCGCCTGAGATCGACACAGCAGTTTTTTTTTGCTTGAGACTGCACTCGCACTATTTGCTTACAATGCGACCGTTGTTTTCCAGATAATTATTTTAGGAGAAGATAGCAGGTGGAATCTAAGCACGTTGTATGGATGAACAAAAGAGCAGTGATTGATTGAGCAGTATGAACATAGAACAATAGCACTGGTCGCTGCTCTGTTGAAAGCACAGTGCGATCAGTTGCCATCACATCTCTAGACATGATTTAATAATGCGAATGATTGCAATATCAAATGGATGATTTAAATAAAGCAATTAAAGAACTGAGGCCAACCAAGAGCAAAAGGAAGCATATAACACTGCATCCATTTTTTGAAATATTACTTTTAGAATTCGTAAGAAAATCAGAGAGCTTATTTGGGATATTCTGTCATAGCTACCTTTCGCCCCAAGCTCAGCATCCATCGATTATGATATTTTTCTACTTCTAGTATTTTTTGAAGGACAAACAATTCGAAGTTGAAGTGAATGCCAGCCAAGCACTACTTTAGTTCTTTGCGCCAAGAAATTTCAAAAATAGTTCGTAAAACATTGTATAGTACAGCAAACATTATGAAATGTAAGTAAGAATTATATTTCCCTTCACAATATACAACTTTCTGTTAATCTTAATAATTTTTCAATAACTTTTTATTATCGTTGCATGTTTTATCTGTTGTATTAATGAATAAATGATTTCGGAAGTTTTTTTTTATCATGAAAATCGAATGGAAAAATTCTGTCACATATTATTATTCAACAAAGTACTTACTTATCCACAAGTCATGACATTTTCATTGAACATTAACATACCTGCAAAGAAACAGAAAAAGTATTAAGTTTTTTTTTAATTGAAGAAATTTGATATCTAAAAATAAATTATGTGCAAATCTGTGAAATAGTATTAAATTTATCAGATATAAGAACAAAATTCGTTTTTTCATTTGAACTGGATTATTAATCATCTTGAGCAGTAATTACCAAATCTAAAAATCCGCTCCTACTATCTTATATTCATCTAAATGAATTTATTCGAAAATACATACATTACATTCTATCATGATCTCCAGGACATATTATCTCCAATAAATAATCTATAAATAATTTGAACTCCCTTGCAACGAAACCCATTAATTTCTGATTCGAATCATTTCATAGGACCCGAAACCATAAAAATTATGCAACATTTCAACATCTTATCTTAAATCGCAAATGCATTCGCAACGAAATTCTACCCAATTTTACAAACGTTTTCTATGGTATAATACGTTTCGAATGTCTGAAACCCGCATATTATGTTCCAGTAAAATCACAATAATCATCACACGTTCTTTCCCATCCAGCCACCGACATCGACCACCTGCATTTCCTTCATTTATTTTCAGGCATATTTAACGTCCTGCGGCCATACATACAAACTTTAATGTTTGTGATCGCAAACTTAATGAACGAAAAAAAAATCGTATCCTGATTTCATATCGACTCATCCATGAATAAATGGCTAAATGCATTTACATTATAGTCAAGTAGTATATATAAGTATATACAGACATGCATCCTACGGAGACAGTTGAAAAGGATGATGAATGCCAAAGAAAAATTAATTCGAACATTGCACACGAGCATATAAAAAAAGTTGAACTGAATCCTAAATCGTATCCTATCTTCCCTGCTATATCTTAAAAAGCGTGCATATAGCACGTTTATCGTTCGCATCGGCGGCGGCGGCGGCGACCGAGAGTTAAATGAGAAGAGAAGCCCGCATTATTGCAAAGGGGGTGCAAAATGCGTGCGTTTAATGTCCATGGCCGAGTGTTGGATTTGTGCGAATGTGTGTGATCTACGTCCGTGTGTGCGAACGAAGAAGACGATGATGATTATGATTCGGACAGGCGGGAGCAAGGACGTCACAGGACGCATCCATCCCTCTAGGCTGTGTTATTTTGATTCGTGCTGAGAAGCAATAAATGCTGCATTTTCCACTACTCGCACAATATTAAATAGACAGCTTTTCGACTTGCTAATACATACGCTGCCGTGCTTATCATAAACGCACTATTTGGCATTTTTTTAAATTTTGGGTTAACACCGGATTTCATAACTATATACTCTATTACATCATTCTACAAAATATGAAAATCTTTGGTGGAAGTTCATACGTAGATTAAAATCAATAGTGAAAAATGCCCTTCCCATATAACTACATGCTGCAGAAAAACACAAATCATTGAATATCTCCAAAGTTACAAAAATGAAGATAGGACGCTTATGCTTAGGACGGCAATACGAGTTTATTTTAGTTATTGATATCCAATATGGAAGATATAGACGGCGTGATCGAAATAAATGGAATTTGATAATAATGATTTATGTACATATGTAACACACACACAATTTTTTAAAGTTGTTTTCTCCGTAAATTCAAAGTTTCCAAGTGTCGACTTAATTTTTACGTTATTTTTGAGGATATCATTATCATCTTTTAAATATTCAGACTGCGTTGTCAGACAACTATTTTCAGTTGTTATGTGGTGAAATTATGCAGCGATTAATCGTTTAAGAAGAAGTTTCTAATTTTGAGAAACCATTTTTTTTAGAAATTTTTGATGGGTATAATTTTACTGTATTGACCACCGATCTTCCTAAAAATTTGCCAACGTTCTCAGACGCTTTAATCTAAAAAAAAAAACAAACAAACCCGTAGACAACCGATAAAGCGGCAGGAATTGCCACGTTCGCTAAGTTCGACTAATTCTTGGAAATGGCGATAGCCCATCAAGAAAGATATTTACCAAAATTTTATGTGCCAAAATTTTCCAAAGTGGAATCGAAATGAAAAAGAAAAAATTAAGGAAGTAGATCTTCGCTCATCCTAAACACTGTTTACATCATTAGCATTGTCAAAGTACTCAATATCATCGATGCATTGAGTACTTTGACAATGCTAATGATGTAAACAGTGATTAGGATGAGCGCAGATCTATTTCCTTAATTTTTTCTTTTTCATTTCGATTCCACTTTTAAGATGTAAGTAAACAATATTGATTTTCTGTTTTTCAGGAATCAATAGGCAGGCTGGTGTCTCTTAATATTAATGTTGGGTCAAGTGAGGCTTTTCTTGCGCTTGTTTTTTTGTTTTTCTGAATTTGTACGGGTGCTGCTGACGCAAACATTTTTCTGCACCAAACTAAAAATGAATTATTTAATTTTTGAGACAGTGTAGAAAAAGTGTGAGATTAGGACATGGGTTTAATTGTTGCTAAGCAAAGTTGATGGATGCCTTAAATGTTCTGGTGACGAGTGCAATGAAGAGTTAAAAAATATTAAATTTTTGCTATGCGAATTCGTCAATTGCAATTCAACTGATAGGAACGGATAAAGCAAACTCTAAAGAAAACATTCAAAATTAATATCACAGCGAAGGAAACCAGAAAGATCATGTTTGAGTAGAGCTTTGACTGCCTTGATGAAACTGATGTAAACAATATGACATCTGTGCGTACCCTCTAAAAACTCAAAAAGATTAATGCTGGAGATCCAAACAATGAAAAAACTAGGAGAATTGCAAAAGTAACATGACAGTTGGCAAAAATGCGTGTAATTTAATAAATAGCTACGAAAGAAGTAAGCAATCAGAACTCTTGCAGAATTTATATGAAGATGCGTAAAAGCTAAAAGTTTCCAAAATGGAGAGTTTTGTACAAAAGTAATGAAAATCAAATAATGAAAGTTTTCCCAAGATAATCGCAAGTCAAATACTAAAAAGTCAAGATTTCTAAGGACCAGCCTCTGCTACTTCAAATTTAAGCATCAGGATGAAGTCTTTTAGAAACATGTCAGAAAGTCAGCTCCTTATATGTATAGACACAATAAGAATATGATAAAATCGTTAAATGAAATTAGTAAGGTTAGTCTAGTTGATGTTTTGTTAAAAGTATAAAGTAAAAGCATAGTAGATAATGGCAATTGGTAAGACTTAATTTTTCCAAATGTTTAAGACGAAGTAGTGGTCGCCCAACTAATGACGCAGAGAATCTCTTTTCTAATAGTATTCACCATCCGGCTCTTACAGTTGCACATTTCACTCTAGATTGGAACATGTTTACACGATTTTCAATAATGCTGATTATGATAGCATTCAAAATTTCCTTGACAATGTCGATTGGGCAAATGCTTTTATGAGCCATTCCCATGATGATGATCACTGAAAAAACGCATAGCGCCAGAAGCCATAATTTGTAGACTTCTGGCGCCATGTACATAGTCGATTTCGGGATTGTGATAAAATATAAAGCCACACACCATATTACATGGCGAAAAGTACATAGGAGCAGGCTACACATATGTTCTAAAAAAGGCTAAACATATGTTCTAACAAAATCTCAAATTTGCATTTTTGCTGGTAACGAGTTTATAGGACTTTTGTTTATTTATCATTGCATAGTGAGTATTTTTTGGTTCTTAGCTCCATTTAGTCGATTTTGCATTGACTTGACTATTTTTTACAATAGGAAGACTCAATTTCTTCCTATTCTTCCATCAATCCTGTTTATAATACATATCCAGTTATAGATTTTTTTTTTTTAATTTTTATTTTAAGTAAATCCATAAAAGCGGGATAGTATTTATGATAAGGTGACAGATATTTGGAGACAGCTATAATGGAGCCAATTTCACATATTGTAGGCTTGGGATTGTTATTTTAAAATGCTTCAATCCCAATTTTTTAAAAAATTCATTTTTAAGATTTTTAAATGCATAACCTGGTCCATTATTTCCTCTGTTATATGAATATTCCAAGGTTCGATCGCTGATATAGAAGCCCACAATTGCAAGGATCTTTCACCGTATTTAAAGTTTGGCCGTAGATCTTTATCTTTAAGTTCTTCTTCTTCTACATACCATCCGATCTAAAAACGTTGCATTTACTTTCTTTGGTGAATAAAAGTTTGCGAAAACGAAAAGTATTTTTCGCCGTACTTTTTTTTTTTTTAGCGAAACCCAGTATTTTTTGCAATTAACTTTACTGAATGAAGGCCTTCTTCTCACAGCCCTACCAATAAACGATAATCCCGAAAAATTGTCCTTCTTGTTTCCAAGACTAGTTTTTTCTCAAGATGCTTTTTTGTCTCAATGGCAATTTTCGGGAACTTATTTATTATGTCTTCTTGATAGACTTTTAAATCAAACGCGGGATTAAACATATATTGTACTTTAAGATTTATTTTAACTTCACAATACATGCTCTTGACTATTTGCTACTGAACCGAAAAAGAGAGAGAGAGGTTTGATTCAAGTACAATATATATATATATATATATATATATATATATATATATATATATATATATATATATATATATATATACACCCCGCGACACAAAAATTTACGAACTAGCAATTTTCCAAGAAATCATCAAAATGACCGAGTTAACTCGTACTTAGAAAGATTAAATTTTCCAGGTAGTAATGACAGACCCTATATAAACTTGAAAACTCAGAACCTTTGCGTCAGTTTGATTTTGAAGGCCAGTGAAGAATTTTGAATTTTGTAGGAATAGTAAAGATGGGAAAATACGCTCAGTTAAGTTTGGAGCAAAAGGCCGAAATTTGGGCTTGTTTGCAAACAGGATTGTCCAAATCGGAAGTTGCCCGACAGGTAGGATGCAGTGAGGGGTCAGTGCGTTATTTGGTTAAAAAAAAACAACAAACTGGTAGCCTCGAGCGAAAAAAGGGGAGTGGAAGAAGAAGAGCTACCACACAAAGGGACGACCTTCATTTAAAGTTCCTGTCTCTGAATAATCGATTCGATTCAGCATCAAAGCTGCGAGCTGAGCTGTTGAAATCGACGAATAGACCATGCAGCACGAGAACAATCCAAAGGAGACTAAACGAGATGGATTTACGTTCTTGTCGCCCAGCGAAAAAGCCGCTTTTAACCCAGCGCATGAGGCAAGCTCGGCTCGAATGGTGCAAAGAACGCAAAAACTGGACCTCTGAGGATTGGAAACGAATCATTTTCTCGGATGAATCGAAATTCAATCTCATTGGTCCAGATGGAACATTGCGAGTGAGACGCAGAACCGGTGAACGGTATTCGGACGAATGCATTCAAGCGACTGTGAAGCATTCCCCCTATGTGATGGTTTGGGGATGCATTTTATACAATCGCGTAGGACCGATAATTATTCTTGAGGGATCCGTCAATGCTGCGAAATACCAGGAAATTATCGAAGAAGGCGTGGTTCCGGCAATCGAGGATCTGACAGCGGATGTCAGAAATCCCGTCTTTCAAGACGATTCGGCCCCTGCGCATCGAGCTCGCTCTGTAAGTTATTTCGACATTGATTAAAAAAATGTTGTCACTCATAAACTTGGTAATTGTTTCTCTTTTCTAGGTAACACAATTAAAGGTGCAACTAGGGATAGAGTCCCTCCCGTGGCCAGGTAACAGTCCCGACCTGAACCCTATTGAAAACGTTTGGCAGGTAATGGGGTCGAAGATACGACAAAGCGAGCCGAAAACGATACACAATTTAAAGTGTGTTATCAGAAAGGTGTGGGAAGAAGCTGTAAACGAGGATTTCTTGCGAAATTTATACGACAGCATGGTGAGGCGAGTGAAGGCTGTCATCCGAGCTAAAGGCGGACCAATCAATTACTAATAGTTTTTTAATTGTCTTTAAATTTCAAATTTTGTTCAATTTTAAGTTCTACGTGTTTGTTACTATGGGTTCATTGTAATTCTCACTACGGAGCAAAAATAAATTAATAAATAATGTATTTTGTTTTAATTAATAAATTTCCGAAATTTTTGAAAAAAACACTCATTTTCCATTTTCAATGCAATAAGCAGTTGAAAAAAACGTTCTTAACTTGTAGCGCTTATAAAAGAAAGGTACTGTCGTCAGAAAAATATTTTCTACATACAAAGTTAACGTTTCGAGACACTGATTGAAATATTTAGGAATTTCCATGAAATGAACAATTCGTAAATTTTTGTGTCGCGGGGTGTATATATATATATATATATATATATATATATATATATATATATATATATATATATACCATATAAGTCTTAAGATTGTTACAATTAAATTCAAGTTATATACGTTCAATGTTTTAGTACATGCATTAATAATATTCATAAAATTCATGATGCAATAATAACATTATATTACGTTAAATACTGTTGTGAGAGATCAATCATTTCAGCGATTTGACGCACATTTTTACTGGTTTGGGAAAGTCGAACTACGACTTTTTTTAATTCAACTGAAGTTTAAGGTCCTCTTGGTCCCATATTACTACCGTTATCTTTCAACTTCAGACTATTTTTTACGGTAATGCAAACAATGCTATATTTTAAACAAATTTTATATGTGTATTTGCTTGAACTTTGTACAATTTTAGGACAAATGTTTGGGAAATCCGGTCCCTTTAATCTCAAATTGACCAGCTAATCGATATCGCTTGATTTTGCCTCAGGGTGAACGTACAAATATACATCCAGTAATTGTAAACTGTCAAAAATAGGACGAAATGATGAATTAAAAGAATACACTATTTGAATTGAGAGCACTCAGGTATTCGAAATATAAAGATGTATTCTGTTAAAGTGCCTACATTGAAATAAAAAATAGACGCAAGAGCGCAATGCGCCACTTGTAATCGTCTAATGCGCCACGTTTGGCGCATGCGCCATGGTTCGGTCACCCCTGCTCTAGAGGGTTCTTTATGTTAGATATGATGTGACATAATATATCTTAAGTTTCATATTAAAAAAGTTCATAAAAATCATAAGTGTAAGATTTTAACTCAATTTATAGCTCATTTTGAAGATATTCTTATTACGAGTATGTTTGAAAATAAAACTATTTCAATATAAATCAAATATTTACATCCTTACCAATTAACTAACCATATCAATGTAATATTGGAAACACAATATTATACACCATCTGTATTTATTCACACTTTGCAGTACATTCAGATATTCTCCCCTCTATTTTATCACACTTAGAAATTTATTTGGAATTCGTGTGCATTCAAGAGCTTGCATCTGTTAGCCAATTGGATCCGTCATCGTCAACTTTTTCATACTTTGCCGCCATTCTGATTTTTTGACACGATTCTTCAGATGGCTCTTGATGGCTCGCAAATGCACTAACAGAGCTTAGTAACAGGACTATACTATTGCATAGTATTCCCATCCACTGATTTTCTTCGTCTTACTTCTCGTGAATGCCGCTTTCAGCTTTTTCATTCCTTTTCCATCAACGCTGCACATTCATCCTCTTCATTTTCCTTAACTATCGTCGAACAACTGTATACTGCTCTGGATTTTTTCCCAAGTTATTCTATGAAACTTTCTGTTTTAGTTTCCTTGTTTGCTTTTTGAGCACAACGACGGAGCTCTCTTTGAAGAAGTTCCCGGAGTTTCTTTTATTCATCGTCGGAACCATGTCTAGAAAACCATAAAGTTCTGTAGTTTGTGCGGTTGCAGCTCTCAAGCGAAAAAAAAACATGAATACAACTATAGAGAAATCATGAAGAGTTCTTAGCGCAAAACTTACTTTGATGCAAGAGTACCTACTATGAACCCGAGAAAAAAGCTTCTGAAAGAAAGAGTTGTGGTGGAGTAGTTAAAACAAACGAAGTGCACTTTGAGTGGGAACGAGAAATCCGAACCATTTGGATTGATAATGTGGAACCAGTACTTAATGAAATGATGCTGCAGTTACTCTAGTTAAATCCCGCAGAGGGATTCATTATCAAAAGAGAACTCAGTTGGCGATTCTATGCAATTCTACTGCTCGCTCGACATTCTTAACCCTATTCTACTTTTTGGTGCAATCGGGATGTTATATTAGTGCACAGCTGTGGAGCATAGCTCTTTTATGGCTGGAAGTTAGATTGTGAAAGGAATTGGATATCAGTTTCTATCACCCTCTTTCTAAATATACATAGTCAAGATGTTTGCCCAAGATGGTAGCTGGCGGGTTCGCATGCAACTCTTCAAGATTTTAGCGCACAAGAAAACGTTTTTTTAGTGTAGGTAGGTCAATGTACGCAATATATTCCAGATTCTTTGCTCTGTACTATTTCTTCTCCTTCGTTACGACCGGGGTGAAAACTGGTTGCATGGAGCTTTATCCCCACGACGAAGAAGAAACAAACTGCGATCTAACATTTGAAGAGGGTAAACGGCTGCCTCAACTTCCACTTACCATCGATTCTATCCAGGTTCGTCGCAGAACAGCAGCTATGCAACCCCAAAGAAATTACAGGAAAGATAGAATCAACTATGAATCGTGATCCCCTTTTAATGTACATTGTACTGTTTGATTCGTTTTCCTGTGAATATGACGGTCGGCGTCGTGCATATTTCTTATGCTTGGATTCCCGCATCTTTACCTACCGCAAATCTGTTGGATGTACTGTTTTCCAAGATTCAATCTATTTACAAAGCATAATTGTATTTAGTTGAAGAATGCAGGGTGGTTTCTTAAGAAGCAATCAAGAAAGTTCATTGCTTGGTGAGAGATGAAAAACTGGACTCGGCGAGTGTGTTGGAAGTTAATTATTGGATTCGATAAGAATCTGCGGTGAAGAAAAAAACCATATCATGAAATGTTGATGAGCAGACGCATCCTGCTTTATTTGATTAGTTTTTCCAGCTGCAAGAATAGCTTTAAATAAAGTGCTATTAACGCAAGCACTTTCATTTCTAACAGATCATAAGAATGAGATAAATGTGGTATGCATTTGATGATAGAATAATTTACAGACCAAGTTCAAAATGAGCGCTTGATACTACAGTCACAAAACAATTAGAAAAATCACAAAATTCTGCACTAAATCGAACTATGTGGCTGTCATCTCCTAATTTAATCTGAAGGCTAGAACGAGCAAATAATATGCTTAATTTTGTTTACAGTACAGTCAATAAGTAAAACCATTCACTGTTAGTTCTCGCTTCAGTCTATCTGTCAGTGAAAATTACCTGATAAGCCTCTTATTAGCAGTTACGATGCAAATGTACTGCGAATTATGTAGAACCTGCTGATATTTAAGGATGCAGTCCCCTTTTCGCCCTCGAGTAATACTGACAACGACCAGATTACACAATATTAGGCATCTGCAGCAACATTCTCGGTACACTAAGTGGTAATGTTGATTTTTTAACATTACATCAATAAATCCTAACCTGCCGGCAACAACAACAAGAGCAACAATGTAACTCTACAGTGAAATGGCAAGTCGTTGTGCCCCTGCGAACGTGAATCGCAACACCCAAAAGGACGAAGAGTGATGTAGATAGATGTAATTCATTCAGGTAAACATCACCTGCCTCCATTCAATTTATCTCCTTCGACCCAGATGATCCGATAGCAGCAGGAAACAGAGTGCGACAACGTCAAAGACAACTTCTCTGCGATTACTGTGTTTTGGTCACAAAATTGTATCTATGTTTGTTTTCTGTATTTTGTGTTCTTTTCAGTAAAGATGGAGTAGCAACCTTGCAAAGTTTACGCCTGTACCACGGCCAAATTAGATTCGTCAAACTGAAATTTGCTGTTTATATCCGCAAGATAAATAAGAGCTTTCGATTGTAGAATCAACTGGCCGACCCCTGGCTTAATATCGCTCCGAAATCGAATAAAAAATAAACACGACAAGCCAACAAATTTCATTTACGCAAAAAATCGATAGTGTGTATTTTTGAATGTTCCTCCTTTGCCGAGGAGAGCACGTTCGTGCTGCGTGTGCGGATTCCTGATGCATGAAGACTGTTCCTGTTTCGAGGCTCGTTACGTTCCTTTTTTTTTTAATTTCGCCAGCTTTTCGTCGTTCTTTTTGAATTTAAAGCAGTAAGATACACCTTAAAGACCCTAGATTTTTGCAACGACTTCGCTTGGTTGTCCCGCGATATGGTAGAATTTGCAGAAGCTGCAGGTCATTATTGTATATGCCATTTGTTAGGAATTCTGACGTGACTCTTCTTAAAATCTGAACTTACTAGAGACTAAAACTGACTGGACTATTCAAACTTCTCCCGATTTTGTAAGATTTCAATTTAAACAATTTTCTTCCGCCCAAAAATGTTTCCTCAATAATAAATCTCGCGACGAAAGGAAAGGCATTGCCGACCGAAAACCATCAGAAAACTCATCATGGAATTGCTGCCAGACAGTTCCGCCTTTCCGCTCCGCTCGAAAATCATATTCCTGCCGTCGACCCTGTCGTCGTCATCATGAACGAAGCCGCTAGTCACTGCACGCACTTTTCTTTGCTCATCGTGCCATTTTCCTCATTCTATCTTTTCTTTCGATTCTTCTTTTCCGGGTTTCCCTGTTGTTGCTGTCGTCGGGCATACATCACAAGCAACCTCATTCCCTTGTTTCGGTACAATTGTGCGTCGGCCATTATCCCGGTTCTTGTTGGCGTCGTCATCGTCGCCGTGCCGGGACGCACTGGAACATAGAAGAACTCCCAAGTTTTAACGCATTATACGATTCCCGTTTCCAATAAGAATCGGTGCGTGTATTTAGACGCATTCGATGCGATGTTGCCTCGTTTGAACACGCCGAAGAACACCACTCGCTTGCAGGACTCGACGATGTTAGCTATGGATGGAAAATTGGCTAAAGTACCGTGGATGCTGTTTCTGCCATTGCTGTTCTTCATGTCCTTCATTCCAGTCGCTCGGATGATAGAGTGGATGACTTTAAAAGGGTAGCAGCGTGCGGTGGTTTCCGAAGCATATCCTTGTTTTCGCAGGATGCTGTCGTTAGTCTTTCGTTCTTGAAATTCTCTTCTCGTCCTGAACACCACGTTTTCTAAGCATTTCGCTATGACAGAGATAGCTGAATGCATGTGCTTCTACCGAATGAGAGTGGGTTTCGACCGCCTCCTCCCAACCACCCACTCGCTTCTGAACTACTGTATCTAATATCCTTCACTTCCTCGTTTCGGATTGCTGATTATTTTTTTCGTCTTCGTTTTTCTCGTTTGTTCGGAAAATGAGTCACTTTCGCCAATATCGATTTTCTAGTTTTTCGAATCGTTTTCATGTTTTCCTTGTGACGATGACGACGATTTCGACGATTCGCGTTATGTGCATGTACATAGTGACGGTGTTGTTGTGGTATAAGTAATAAGTTTGGTGGGTGGCTGGGTAGGTATGAAAGTTTCCGTTGTCGAAACACTTTTGACGCTTGGATATCAGTGCTCGAGCATCATTTCAAAAGTTATTAGAGAGGGAATAGAAAAAATGGAAAACTATGAGTTAAATGGAATGCATTACAATAATGTGCAATAATTTTATATTCTTGAGGTAAAGAAGCACGCTAATTTGAACTTCAAGTTTACAACCGACGCTGAGATCCATATCTTTTTGGGATTCAATTAAATTTGCACGTACATAGATAGTTAATTTAGGTTCGTTATGATCCTTTTGAAATGATTGAATTTGATATACTCTCAATTATTTGGAAAATTTGTCCAGGTCAGTGTGCGCCATTATTGTCGTATGAGTTTATTGAAGCAGGGCGTATTTCACAGTGACTCATCCTCCGTAAGGATGTAGGATGTGATGAATCGTTCTTCTTTTAATATCAAGAAGATATCGGATTCACTTATTACCATTAAACAGAATTTGTTGGAAAACTTCATGAATTGCTAACAGACTCATCAGACGAAGAGATGGTTTTTGTGGATCCAGGTTTGATAGAGCCAAGACCAAGAGATACAAGAGATAGAACCCGGTCAGCATTTCACTGAATTGTTCGCGTGCAATTGTCGGAGAAGGTGCAAAAATCGAATAGGGGTTCAAATACTGCATAAATACTCTTAGATAAATTCAATCTTCATAACTCCACAAATATTACACTTACTACATCAAAATTTAAAACAAGAAATAAAATACAAATAATGTAAAAATAAAATAATCCAATGCCTCTAATTTGCTTGAGAAATATTAATTTCAATTTAGCTTTTGATTTAAAATTATAGACGTTGTGCTGATAAAGAAGTCCTACAACATGCTCATGCTTGTAGTTTCATTCTTAATTATTCCTCAGACCCAAATCGTTGACTCTGTAGAGCAATTATCATATAAAGCGAATCTTAAGCAACAATTACAACACCATCAACTATGTTGAATCGACTCATTGACTCATTTTCTCAGGCCGAACAAAACAACATTTTATGTGCGAAATGGCATCCGTAAGAGAAAACCGTAAACCAGTCCGCGCAACAAATTTTTTTTACAGCTGAGAGAATGTCTGGGACTGATAACTTGTAATTACATCAGAAATACCAGCGAATCTTAAAATAAAAAAATCAGCACATACATCAGCTGCTTCCTTACCATTAGCTGTTTGCAAAACATATCTGGTCCGGTTTAGGGGGCCTTGGTATAATATAATAATAAAAAATAATAATTAAAATAATTAAAAATAATTATATTATACAGATATTCGATCGTCCAAAGCCAAAACAAAAGAGGCGATTGCCAATGCTATCCAAGTACTTAACATCAACAAAGGACCTGGGCCAGACCAAATTCCTTCTTATTTTGTGATACAGTGTATCAATTGATAGCCCTTCTGTATATAATGCTTCAGAAGTCGCTGTCATTAGGCGTCTTTCCATCCTTCTAGAAATCCTCCTATCTTATGCCTATTTTCAAAAGCGGCGATAAACGATCTCTTGAAAACTATCGAGGCATCGCTATTCTCTCAGTTATTCCCAAATTGCGATCAACTGACTTCTATAATCGACCCGCTTTTCAACGAACAACATGAATTTCGAAAAGGCAGGTCGACCAGCACGAATCTCATGATTTTTTTCAGACGTCCTCTGTGAAAGGAAAAGGGAATCTCGGTTGATGCGATTTATACTAATTCCAGCAAGGCCTTTAACAGAGTCGATCATCAAATTTTGACACTTAAATTACTCGATTTCATCTAGCTTAAATCTTGTCTTTGTGATCGAAGTCAGATTGTAAAATTCCACGAAAAACTTTCAAAAACAGTTTTTGCGCTGTCTAGAGTTTCACAAGCCAGACATTTGGGCCCTTTTCTCTTTAATATTTTCATCTTGGATATATCTGGCATTTTATTTGATACCCAACATATCTTCTAAGCTGTTGACTTGAAATTGTACTGCGCTAGCAAAACTCAGTCCGACATAGCTTTTCTCAAATCAAAACTTCAATGTCTCGAGCAGTGGTGCCAGATGAATAAACTAAATCTCAACGTCGACAAGTTTCAAGTGATCAGTTAAAAAATAAAGTCCGAGCCAACTTATAATATTTCAACGACATTGAACTAAATAGGATAAAGCATATCATAGACCTAGATACCAAAGACACTGACACCAAAATGTGTTTTAGCCTGCAGTACAACAAAGTCTTATCGAAGGCAAACAAACAAATAGGTTTCATTAAGAGGTGCGCAAAACAGTTCAAAAACATTTGGGTTACTTAGTCTCTATATACGTCACTAGTGCGGTCTCTACTGGAATACGCCTGCATAATCTGGAGCCCAGTTTTTTAATTACACAGCGACAAATTCGAATCGATTCAAAAGCAATTTGCAATTTTCGCCTTGAGGCACCTCTATAAACGATGCGACCTAATTCATCTTCCCTCTTACAAATACAGACTTAATTTTTCAAACCTTATAACTCTTTCATCAAAAAGAGCGCCTACCTAACCTTAATGAGCGCATGCCTAACCTTTGATACCATTAATAAAACAGTTAGGGTAGCTTTTTCTAACAAAATCACAAACAAGACGGACTAGGCATACAGATCTTCTTAAGAAATACAAGGACCACACAATCTATAGACACAATGAAGCCATTAATAGATGTGGAATATTCAACAGTATAAGTCATTACTATTCTCCAGGTATGACTAAATCTATCATCAAAAATAACTTAACAATGGTCCTATTAACAGCCCTAGAGCAGTCAACCAGCTGCACAAAAAACACTCAAGTTTAGTTCGGGACACATTTTCCTTTGACAGCCTCATCGGAGATCAACTTGAACTCTGACAAGAGCAACCACCGTGCTAATTCGTCCGTCAAATCGAAGTTGCCATTAACCTGGGCGATCGAAAATTATCGCAATGCAACAACTGAAGAGGCCACTCAGCTCGGGTAGTTGCATGTGAAATAGCGATAATATGTTATGCAATACTCATACATTATTCAATTTTTTTCTTCAACATTACTTAATTTTTCTTCAAATCTTACATATACTATCTGTCAATACTCCACTGCTACGGTACGTCATATTTTACTCATCAGTATTGTAATAACCATTTGACGCTTGTTTTATTTGGAAATAGTTTGGCAAGAGGGAGAACCTTCAGTTCGCTAGACTTCGCAGAGTTGAGGAAAATCATAATCGCAATTCATAATCTAGAGATAGCACATGAGGTGCTTATATCGCGGCTACCAGCTAGTGATTTGGCAAAGCTGATATACTTCTTGAGGAACCTCAGCGTAGGTGATCAGCAGCTTTCCCAGCAGCTTCGGAAGATGGAGTAGTAGAGACATTCTTAAGCTAGTAAGAACCTGTTGAAAAAACTCTGGCTAAAGCGGCTTCTAAAGCGAACACAGGCTGTTTTAGCATCCACACCAGAAACCAGCCTTGACAAACTAGCGGTAATGGCCGCTCAAATTGTGGAAGTTTTTAGTAGTAAGTAACATCACGAGGTCGGTCGAACTAAAAATACAGAAAGTGGGCAACGCACAGCTGATGCAGTGAAAGTTGTGGGTAGGGTCGCGCTCGGGCTTCCACACAAAACCCCACTCCAAATCACGCAACCAGCAACAGAACTCACAAGCAGTCTGCTAATATGACCGCCAACTTGGTTCTAAAATATAGAAATTCGTTTCCTCTTTCACCTGCGAGATAGGTTCCTCGGAACCAAAATTTGTCGCTTTCTTCGGACGGTATAAAAACAGACTGTATCACCTTATGGCTTATGCCAATTTACTGAACGCCACCAGCTTTTAGATACAGATTCAGACATCTCGGTTCTTCAAACACCCACAGCTAAAATACTATTTCCTCCTGGTCTTCGACTTGCCGCGATAACTCAGTCGATTATGAACACATATGAACGAAAGTTTATCACACCAGCTTCATGATTCAGAAAGTTAATCACACCAGTACACCAGTTTGGTTGTCGGCGTAAGTATTCATGGGACTTCTTCATTGTCGATGTCTCTGATCTATTAGGCCCTGTAGTCCTGTAGTTCTTCGAAAGTTTCAAGGTTGTTGAAGCTTTTTAAGAAAGGCCAGGGTTATGTGATTTCAATTTAGAATCAAACATTCATATATATCTTTAAAATAACTGATAGAGAAATACCAGACAAGGAACAAAAAATATTAAGTGGTTGTAAGTTATTTTGGCACCAGTTGTTAATGGTAAGCAAATTAGCTTGCAATTGGTGATAATTACCTGCAGACTTGATTGGTGGACATAATTTTAAGTCATCCACAAAAGTCATCCACTCGCAAAGAAAAGATAATAATTAAGGCGACTAGTATAGATCCTTGAAGAACTCCGGATGTGGGAAATATAGGAGAAAAAATGGATTCGTTTAAAGCGACTCATCAGGGACCACTAAGAGAATAGGAGGAAAACCACGAGAGAAGGGAACCAAAATTTCGAACCCTACAAGTTTATTGAGTAGCAGGTTAAAGTTCATCGAGTCAAAAGCCTTGGAAAAGTTCGTATAAATCACATCAACTTGACGTTAAGAATCGAAGGCAGAGGTAATAAAATCAGTGAACATCATAAGGTTGGTTGTTCTAGAGCGGTCCTTGATGTAACCATGCTGCTCAGATGCATGAAAAGGTCGTCTAAACTCTATTATAGTCGAGCCGTTCAAGGAGTTTACTAAAACATCAGAGGAGGGATATAGGACGATAGTTATAAACGGCAGATGGATCACTAGATTTGAAAATTGGGAAGAGATCGGCGGTTTCACATAATGAAGGGAATACATCAGATGGAAGAATAATGTTGAAAAAGATAGCTAAGGGAACACAGAAAGATGATAAGAGGGATTTTACACAGATATTGGGAATACCGTCAAGACCGGAAATATCAATAGAATCTAAGGTATCTATCATAGTTTCGACCGCCAAAGAATTGGTACTAAACAAGGATAACGCAGATGAGGTACGGGAAATATATCGAGGTAGCTAGTGCATTTTTAATGGAGCAGTAGAAAAAGGTAGCAAACAAATCACAAATAGCTTGAGGATGGAAGCAAAAGCATCGTCAAGATGCATAGAATCAAGAGCTGAGGAATTGGCTTTAAAGAACAGGAACAGGAACAGATGTACGACTAAAAGGATTTTGGTTGATTCGAACAGATTGAAGCCTCAATGCTCAAAGAATTAATCAAGCATTGCCGGCTTGAGCACTCTTTCAACTTCAGAACGTAGACTACGGAATTCGTGAAGATCAATGGGTGAACCTGTCTTCTTCAGCTTTTTATGAGCACTATGCACTATCATAAAAAAAAACTATCATAACATTCGAAAGCTTGTCCTTTAAGTGTTGACAGACGAGCAAAAGACCAATCGAGTGCCGATCGCGCATGAGCCTTCGGAACGTGTCCAAATTGATCTTGATTTTTTTTAGACAGTGTTATTGCTGGGGACGAAACCTGGACATTTGAGTACGACTCGAAGTCAAAGACAGGTTAAATAAATAAATAAATGCGAAATATCTGGTGCAAAAGGCGTTTCTCTTACTGCGTCGATGTTCTTGAAAGTTTGAGGAGGTCACTGTTACTAGGATGCTCCACCATGATAGTGGTCCCAGTCATACAGTTTTAAATTTATTTGGACGAAGAAATTATTTTTTTTCGATTCTAATATCTTGCAGATGCGAGTATTTCATTTTTCAATACACTTGTTCTTGCACTGATCGAGGAGGAAATTATTTTTACAGCAAACATTCAGTGTGAAACATAGGTTTGGAATTGCTTTTGCAATTTGATTAGGTTTTCAAATACTAAATGATCTAGAATACGCATAACTGTTTTTAATCGAAACTAATACATATTTTTACTCAAACAACTAGCGCACGCTTCAAATTCAATGAAAATCTTATTCGGCCATCCACGCCATAGTTTGCCGATGCGTAAAATTACTTTGAATATGATAAAATCATATCAAAACATATCTACCCATTATTTCTGCTTCATCGGTGTATAGTGTATTTACATTCAACCAAGACTCTATTCCAAGCTTCTTCAGCGAGGTGCTTTTCATATTCATGCACATGAACAGCTAGAATTGTTGTTTCATCCTTTTCCCAAGAACTGTTCACATTCATCAAGCATGGTATCTGCCCACGCATGTACATATATATTCATCCAATCTATCTATACCTACTAGGCTTCGTTACTTTTCGAGTACACTTATTTACCATACGCGCATTTCTATCTAGTCGTTCCTGAATGTCGACGATCGTCATAATAAATAGTTCATAGCCCCATATTCCATTTACTTCCTGCAAAACATACCAATTAACCATCGAGCGCTGGAGTCAAGTGCAAACAGCCATCAAAGCAACCGAAGGATACACTACTAGTACGCTGCGAGCCAAGCAAGGAGATGGTGCATGCAATAGGTTATTGTGGATAAAGAGCTAAGCTGAGTGCACTAACGCTACTAGGGTACACTCCACCGCATGGCACACATAGTAGCCTAGCGAAGATTCAGCACGAAACGTTGTACGCAACAACAAGAGCTGCTACGTCGTCATGTTCAATGTTCGCAATTCACCTTGTAAATCCTTTTCGGTGGATTCGTGTTGCGAAATCAGTTTACGCGAGAGCAGGTAAGCAGGGCGAAAACGAATGTCCCATTGGCGTGCTGGTTCGTTGCCCCGTATTATGCTGCATATATTCGTACGGTCGGTTGCAATGGAGCTGAACACAAGGTAGTAGTTGCGAGTGGCTTGTACACTGTCAATCATGCGATCCATACTCCGTTTTCACTTTCAGCGCTGAGCATTTTGCGAATTCCCGATTGCTTTGCAGTGTGCACACGACTTTCTACACACTCAAGCAAAGTGGATTTCAAATATCGTAATAGTACGACGTTGCCGCTGCGAAACCGTCCTGGCAAGGGTTCTATTTTTCAGACCAGATTGGGTGGATGGAGTTTAGTAATGAAACCCGATGTATCTACATTGCAGTGCCAGAAGGAGATCATAAACGAGCACAGAACAAACGTGCTTCTACTGGTTTTATTGCATTTCATTGCATCTCTTAGTGACTTGTATGAAATCGCTCTGAGCGGAATAATATCGAAAGGTTATGTTGTTTTTAGTTGAATGCAAACGGGTGGAATTCATTTCGATAGTGATGCTGCAAAAATTCAGTACAGTTCTGTGTAAGGAACCTGACCAAATGAATAAGAGGTCACTTGGGTTTAAGATAGGTGATTGAATCGTGAATAATTTGACTAGAGGGCAGCATATTTTTCAAAAATTCCTGATTATATTTTGAGTACATTGGTGCCGGCTATAGATATTCTCTTTAACGACAGTAAACTGGCATTACTTTTTAAAGCATTTGAACAAGTAAGCTTAATGCCCGTGATAGCGCTAGAGACCTTTTTAAAATTACATCAAACGCCTCCGAACCAAGCCGAAAACTTCGCCCTGTTACTGCACCAGTTACCACTTTCGTATCTATGAACCTACCTACTCTTACTCATATCGCATATCCACACTACATGCTCCCGGGTATAAGGATATGGCGTGAGGAAGCAACGAAATGTTTCACCTATTGAAATACTTTCATGTCCCCATGTACTTGGACACATTCAAAGCGCAGAGGTGAAATAAAAGTGAATTTCGCTGCAAAACTAAAGTACTTTTCGCCGTCATTTTTCTCGTTTTTCCTTCATTCTTTTTGCATATCCTTATGCCATTGCATGTATGTCAAGCATGAGTACACACACCCCAGCAGCATAATCACTTGGTAGGGAATCAAGTGCTCAGATGTCGTATATATGTATAAACACCTGAATTTTCGCATATGTGCTCCCTGCGTCTATTGCACGGTACAACGTTTTCGTGAAAAGTGCAGGGAATAGAAAAACTGAAACCATGAAAACTTTAGTCAACGACATAACGGAAAAAAGGGTTGAAAGAACGTACGTGACATTGCTGCACAGTCAGGCGATATAATTGTGCTTCTGCTCGAGAGATTTGAAAAGCTTCTTCTGTATGCACATGTGTTTTCTTTTCTTTTGCTTGTTCTGCCGTTTGTTTCTGCGCCAAAGGAAATCGCAGTGCAGTGTAAGATGCACTATAAGATGCGCTACAAATGCGCTTTCGTATATGCTACTGCAGCATTTTTAATGATTTATAATGCTCACTAACATGCTTATGAGGGAGGAATGTAGTGTGTGAGTGCTTCGGTTTTTTTTTGTGTTCTTGCTCGCGAAACGATAAACGAGGAGTGTGGCATAGTAGTTTCGAGCCAAAGAGCTTGAGGTCATGTGTCTTTTAACCCCATGACCTTAGTTGCAATTCTTCGTTCCGTTTTTATATACTTGAAAAGTCATTTGGTTTTTGCTAGAAGTTTGGGTCGGTAGGGTTTGGTGGCTGAGGTGCATGCAAAAAATTTTCGCATTATATGCTACGTAAACGTACAGGTGCAGGAGAGTTGCTTCTAATATAGCGAATGAAGCATGGAATAGGAAAGTATAAATATAATATATGGACTTAATTCAAGATTTTACTCGTGGGAAAGCTATAAGAGCTCAACAGGATATGCAACTAGTTTAAATACGATCCATAACTTGACGACAGCTAAGCCTAAAACCTCCAATATAATCTAAAATGAGCAGGTCTATCAGAAAACAAGCAGCAGAGTGAGAAAATAAATCGCAGAGGAAGAAATCAGTCAGAGGTCAATCAGAGGAAGAAATCTGTCGATACAATCAGCCACTGAAGGTTACAGCTGTTTTGACAATATAAAAGAAGTAAATGTAATGCAGGCAGATATAAAGGAAGTACATCAATTTGAAATGTCACCTTAAAATAATTCTCAGTTATCACCACATAAATTTTTAGTATCAAACACAGCTTTGAAACGAAAAACCTAGCCTTTTGCATGAATTGATTTACTCGTTAAATTGGTCAGAAGCAATGAAAACAGTAGTATTTGCTACACGCTTTACGCTTTCAGATTAATCCACAGCATGACTGATGCTAGAATATTTTGATTGAATATTTCAATACCCCGCCGGGGAAGTTGGAAGTCATGAAAATATTACTTTCCATTTCTTCTTATGCTAGCGCAACGCATTCAGCACACATTCTATTGAGTAGTGGAATAGGCTAGGTTTTCCTAGTTGACACAAGCTCGCACATATACCTATTGGTCGATAGCGACACAAAGTAAAAAGCTTTGGAGCTTAAAGGATTACTCCACATGGCTATCAAAGGCCCCTAAACTTTTTGCTAATTCGAGTATGTTCTTTAACCTCTGCTCTACCATGTGTGTCAGCTCCACCAGCCAGGGCTCCACGAAGCAGCACTAGTGGTCGACAGTGACACAAGATATACTGACTTGCTTCTGAAACTCGCGGCTCCTGAAACATCCTACAAGTATCACTGGCCATGAGTTGCAGTTTGATGACGTGAGTTGCTACAAGACCGTGGCCACTAATTATGCGGACCAGCCATTTGCTGTCGATGCGAGTCAATTCAAGTTGGTTTTTGGTAGCTGCGAGGTTGTATAACCCCCACATGATCCTGATAACCCACCATTTGCGAACCCAAACTTGCATCATGTTGGAGTCAATCAAGCACTTGATTGTTTGGATGGAAGTTGTGGGGAATGTCTACTGATCCAACTAGGGGTAGACTGGCCCAACGTTTATCTAGCGCATCCGCTTTCTCATTCTCATCAATGTCCTTATGACGGAGAACCCAGAAGATTCTAGCTCTTCTGTTGTTGCCTAGCCTGTTCAGGGCTTGCATACAATAGAATTCACGCTTCGATTTCTGAGCGTGAGAAAGCAGGACTTTTATCGTAGCTTGACGGATAGTAGCTTTTCGTACCGCAAACACTTAAGCCTGGAAAATACTATAGTGATTGGGAAGCTTCTATTTCGAGGTCTGCAGAGTATGCTGCAGCACTTACGTTTTGGATCCGTCGGTGCAAATTCTAAACGCTGGTATGCCCATTTGCTGATTCCGTTCCTGCCCATCCCCTATGGTTGTTTGATTTAAAAGGTGTCGCTAGAGTAGTATTCTCGTTTTTTACGTAACAATTGTTCATGCATTTTAAGGTGTGTTTATATATTCAGTTTTAGGTGAACAATCATTTCATATTTTTCGACAAAGATCTCAACTTTTAGTGCGACAAAAGAGCATTTTCTATGGGGGCGAAAATGTTGCAAAAGCACATCGTTCGCTTTTAAAATTGTGTGGTGACAATTCAGGGGTTAAAATAATGGCGATTTTAATGAATTTTAATGATCCCAAAAAAATATAAAGATTTTAAACTGAAAGAATGACTTAATAAAGTCTATTTTAAACTATTTAAAAAAAAAACGATTTTTCCTTTCGAAGCTAGATATATTTAGTTTTTTGTGACAAATATCGATATTTCGAGGGTAATCTGCCCTCTTCTTCAGTGTCTATTGGTCTATAAAGTCTAATAAAGATCCATGCCAAACGCTTGAAAAATGTCCAGCACATCCATGTTTGATAAATCAACAGCAATTAAACGCTTAAATGCAACGAAAATGACGCTAAAGCACGGAGATCGGGTACCACATCAACTGAGAAAGAGAGATATTAAAAGGAATTTTCTTACCTATGAGATGTCGCTTCGGCGGTACAAAACATTTTTGCAGTTTTTTGCACCAAATTGTCACTAATGACACAAAATAGATTTACGAAGATAACTCTGAATGAATCAAATTAAAGAGTATGTTATGTGTACCCGGTCTGTTGGTTTCTAAATGAAATATCTATGGTTCTATTTTTTGCTCTAGGTGAAAATAAAAAGGTGTTCTATTTTAGCTGCGTTTTATTTTCATCCAGAGGGTAGTAGGTATCCTGGATGCATAATAAAACGATCCAGAGTAGCACGCGAGTTTTTTTCTGTCAGACAGTTGTCATTTCAAAATTTGAGCTGTCATATAACCAACGCCGTTTTCAAATGTATGACTATTTATCCTGGTTGCCAGGGTGACATGGAAATTTTTGAAAATTCCAACTATTCCAGTTGATATGACTTTTCGAAATACGTTCCACAGAGAGCACGAGTACGAACTCCACTGAATTCACAAGTGTTTGTACTCTGGATGTTGTTGTTGTTTCGTGTGCAAATCGATATCCTGCACTACTCTGGATGTATAATAAAACGCGCCTTTTATAGGTGTTCTATTATAGATTTTCGGTGTGTCCATAGCTTATTCCACTTGGTTTTGTGCTTCTGTTTGAACAACAAACTAGGTTAGATATAAGGACTAAATGAGGCTTTGAACACGGGAGGCATCAATCTAGAAACGTTTCAATTAAAAGACAAGGAAGCCAGTCAAGGACACGTTTAGCAAAAACAATGTAATTTGGAGAAGACTCCAGTATTGGATTTGCTGTTAAAAATGAAACAAAACCTTAAGCAACAAGATCATGGCAGTAAAAAGTACCTGAACAGTACAGTACTAGAAACTAGAGCAATACGCTGTGGACATCAAAGCAAAATTGGACCACCACCTCGATAAATGAGCTCTAGACATCAGGAAGCAGGTTGTACAGGGAGTTCATCGTTCGCAGCAATGAACACGTACACAGAAGCCAAGGGAAACTTTGCAGCAGCGTGCTTAGGTCATCGAACGTTAACGCTGGAATTGTGGACAAAAAGGGCACTTGAGGTGTGTTTGTCGTATAAAGACACCTTGAACTCGAGTGCTGCAAAATGTATACCAGCATGAGTTCTGAAAGACCATGTAACCGATGTGTATGCAATCGGAATGGATTGTATTTAGAAGAATGAAAAATCAAATAAACCAGAATACAAGCAATGTCATCGAATAGAGAGCAGAAGAGACAACATATAGGGTAACTGTACTAGTTCTCCAGGCAGTGCTAGTATCCGGACACTCCGACTCAAATATTAACTTTCTACGAAATATGGTTCACATTCTGACATTTTTTCTTTATTAACTAAATCTTAAATGCCTTTCGATTTAAAAGAACCATAAGGTTGAAACAAATAAACAATCAGCAGCCAGTCTACAACACGCTAACTATTTGAAGTCTGCATGTTTTTTTTCCAAAGTCGTACCTCACGTAATTTTTCACTAGTGCACTCAGAAAAATTTCATTCAAGATAATCAAATTTAAATCAAAAGTTGTAACACTTTTAAATAAAAAACGAATCTTATTTGAATTCCATTTTATTATAAAAATTTTATTTTCAAATGGAAATTTTTCATCATTGAATGAAAAATAAAATATTCAAACAAACAAGACACACTTTGATACAGCGTTATTGAAATGAAGTGAGATTATTTGAATTAAAAAGAAACGTATATGGCGCCAAATCATATTTGAAAATTTTTTATTCAAAGTGTGTCTTGTTTGTTTTAATGTTTTATTTTTCATTCAATGATGAAAAATTTTGATATGAAAATAACATTTTTATAATTAAGTGGAATTCAAATAAGATTCGCTATTTATAAAAAGTGTTTCAACTTTTGATTTAAGGGGTAACACCTATGTAGAAATTTCAAAAAAATCTATTTGTTTGTTTTTGCTAAAATGGCAGGGAAACATGTCTAGAATAACGTCTTAAGTTATTTTCAAAAATAAATTATTGCGGCGCGCGTACGGCACGCTCTGCTCCAAAGTCCTTATACCTACCACAGGTATCCGTTAGTGACTTTTCTCATTAGTAAATTACCATTCAGTATGACAGGTAGTAGACCAACATTTGCCACAAAAAAGGCAATAAATCCACAAAGCGAAAACGAGAAACGTGAAAGAGCCGCCCTTTGTTTTCAAACTTTAAATGCGTTTTTCTCGAAACCACATTTTTTGATACGGCCCGCACGATTATTCAGCCAATTTATATCCGATCAATTTGAAATTTTGATGCAAGCTTCACAACATCATTTTCTAGGGAAGTACGTACGATTTTGTTGATAAATTGAAAATTGTAATTTTTACGGCTGATTTTAAACGATTTTTTTTTACAATTTTTTTTTTTTCGCAAAACCATACGCCAATCTTTCAAAATTCAATATTTTTGAAAACTCGTACGTACTTCCCTTGCTTTTAGTTCAAACTTTAAGAAAAATTTTGATTTTTGTGTTTCAGACCATTTGCGACGACGAAAAATTGCGGGCCGTTGAGGCATCTTTGAAAAATCGTCTGATGCTCGTAGCCTGGTACAGCCGCCATTTTGTATTTTAGGACGTTGTAAAAATTAATTTGTATACTTCAAAACATGTATAATAAAGCCATGTAATTATTTTTTCAATCAAATATAAAGTTTCCTTGGAAAAAAATGCAAAAAATCACCCTCGAAAACAGCGTTCCACATCAGGTGTTACCCCTTAAATTGATTCTAAAAAATTTTAAGTGGTGAAATTTTTCTGAGTGTGGTAGGCGAAATTTCTAAAAGTAAGTTATTCTTCTTCCGTAGTTAAATTTCTGGAATTCTTTGTTCTGCATGCATAAAGACTACTGTGTGTAATGTTTTTTACCTTCGAAAGCATAATTTATGGAAATATCATTGGAAATTTTTAATGTCCGAAGACTAAAACCGTTTTGGAGCAGTTTTTCAGTATTCGGGCAAGAGCGTCTGAATACTTAAAAAAACCAGTCAAATATGCTAGTGCACATATTAGTTACTTGATAAAATTAAGATTAGCTCTTATAAACTCTACAAGAAGATTATGCTGACATGATAGCTATTTACATCCTTTAAAATAAAATATACCACCTGTCCGAACACTAAAACTATAGATTTTAGTGTTTGGACAAGTTCAATTTTGTATCCAGAAACAGCCTTAAGGGAGCTTTCATTCCTAAATTCCAGTAAAATGGATTAACCGCTATTTTGGTTAGCAATTATAGCTTTATCCGAATACTAGTTCAAAGTTGTACGAACACTGACTTGTGGTGTCCGAAATATGGCACTAATAACCGCAATATGTGACTTTTGTTCATTTACTTGAGCTCATCTTATTGAAATAAAAACCCCAAAAAAAGGATCAAAGCCACATCAAATTTATGGAAAAGCTTATGTTTAAACCTAAACTTAGGTTTCCAGTTCAAAAAACTAAACTGAAGATGAAATATGCACTGTTCGGATACTAGCTCAAAGCTGTCCGAGTACTGACTGAAGGTGTCCGGCTACTAGCACAATTTGACTCAAGTTCATTTACTTGGAATATCAGCATACTTATTTCTTTTATTGAATTCAAAATTGGTACAAAATACCCACAACTAATCCCAATGTATAAAAAGCAACTGTCCGGGTACTATTACATTTACCCTACGAAGACGTGAAAGGAGTAGCCATTTTTCTTTTTTTTTATTGGATTACACTGATGACTGACATATAGTGCAACGTAACAAAGCCCTAAACGAAAAGCTGGACCAAGGGAGAGCATATTAAATATTAATTCAAATTCCAAGATGACAACGGAGTAGGCTTCAGAGCAGCGGCAAAGGCTATAGTCAACCCACGAAGCAATTAGGAACCACCTAAATCTAAGGGTTTAGTCTGAAACAGCAGCGAAAATTTCAAGGGCCGTATCGAGTGATCACGCGGCTGAAGGACGCCGTTTATCAAACACAGCATCAGTTGCGCCAAATCATACAGACAACATTTTTGATAATGGGAGAAAGGGGTGATATTGCAAGCATAATGCGCTACAAAGTTAGAAAGCTCCAGCGTCATATATTAGAAAAGCCAAGCAAAAATCGACCAAAATATCTACAAGTACAGCAAAAAAAAAAACTAACAAAGACTATAATGTTCGATTGTTGTATAAATAGGCTCACGACGAATTATAGGGGGGAAATACATGTAAAATCGAAAAAAAAACTGCTACTTTCAGATTGACTTAAAATATATATATTGTTTATTCAGAAAATTTTTAATATCAAATCCTTAAAGTACATGTCTTACAGTAAATGAAAAAATTTGTTTAATAATTTTTCAACACAAAATGGCGACGATGCAAGCGAATGAAAAAAAAACACATCAAAAACTGCATCGTACAACTTAACGCCTTCTCCGGGGAACTTGCAACGTTCAGAGAGAAAAAAATATGCTAATGAGATGTAAATAAAATTTATATAATAAATATATACAATAAAATTTATTTAAAAAAATTCAATTTTTACAGTAATTTTAGATTAAACAAAAAAAATCGATTATTTTTCAAAAAAATCACGATTGAAACATGAATAAACAAATTATTTTTCCGAAATTGCAATAACATTTAATTCAACGAGGATATAATACTGTTTTTTAGATGTGGTATAAATTTGAGTCGGATCGGTTCAATATTTTTTGAGATATTGTGTACGGAAGTTGAAAAAGTACTACTTTGAGAAAAACGCATTTTAAGTTCTAAAGCTCGACCGACCTGGGGAACGCCGCGCTGCCTATAACTGACTATAACTCGAGAACTAATACGAATATCGCTTCAAAACTTTTTTTGGTATATTTTAAGAGCATTTCAAACATTTTAATGTAATAAAAAATAATCGATTTTTTATTAGCAGTTACATGTATTTTCCCCCTTAAGGTAGCCATTTTTGTCAGCGCATTGTCAGAGAAGCAACGAAGAACAGCGAATTATTTTTACTGGGAGTTGTAGGTAGGCGAATATGCGTGTTCAGTTCTAAAAGCAAAATTATTCAATTTCAAAAACGCTGACTATCACGAGCCTACAAACTGTGTTTCAGGAAGAACACAACACGATGTTTACAAGGAAATGTTTTCCAAAAAGATTTACAAATGGAATTCCAAAATGATGATACAATAGAGGAAATCAAGTTTCAACTCGCGCTCTCGTTGTCTAAATAGATGGTTAGGCCATATACGCACCAAACTAATGGACGTGTGCAATTTATGAGACACGTGCCAACAGACGTCATACACTATGTCCGTCTCCTCAGACCTATAAAAACAATTACATTTAACATGATAAACTATCAGATACAATTATATCCCACCAAATCTTACTAATTGCTCACTGCTTGTCGCTTCAGGCAGTAAAGATTCATATGCAACCACAATTATAGCATAACAGCATGATATCCATACATATCTTTATATTAAACTGTATCACGTATTTCTCATGAGCCCCAACAATCCTAAGCACACTTTCATGTAATTCCTCTAAGTATCATATAAATTATATTAAAAATGGAGATCATAATTTAAAACGTTGTAACCTATCCCTTTTCCTTCAGTTTCAAAACTCTGTATGATGTGCATGTTACTAAGTTTGTTTATCCCAGAACTCACAACGTTTTTCATTCGTTGTCTTTTCTAACTCAGTTTTTTTTTTTGTGGCGCATGTCGTTTTATTGTATCGCTAGAGCCATGTTTTGTCCAAAAAAACTCATTTATTATTCCCGTTTCCTATATGATATGCGTACAATTTTATATTGCACTTATCTTGATTGCAAATAAATTTTAATTTTTCATCGAGCAGTTGAAGGTTGGAAAACACAATGTGAATGGTTTAGGTTTTTGAGGATGGTTTGAATTAGATTGCGAAAGGTCTGTGCTTGAATGTTTTTTTTTACGTTTTAAATCAAATTCAAATGAAAGAAAATATTGATTTAGGCTATTAAAAATAACTCCAATCGGCATTTGCTTCCACAGGAGTTAAAATAGGTTTGAATTTTAATCCCAAAAAATTTTTCTTAACAAACGGAGGGGAGTTGTCCTGCTTATTATCATGTAGATTTACAGGGTACAGATTCAAATCGAACCATTTCTCTAAGATACATCATAGCTCGATACACGAAATAAAATTCGCTTGTGTTCACGCTCTACATTCAACCCCCGTTTAGGGGTAGTTATTCTGACCAAAATACCCAAATTTTGAGCTTTCACCAAAGAACTAAAATAATTATTTCACTTTTCAGGACAAAGTCTGCCAGTTGGCTTAGCTTGTTTTTATTTAAACTGGCTACACCGGCTATAGTATTTATTTCGTTTAATAGTTATTTATTGTCAGTTTCGTTCTGTCTGCTGCTGCAAGCTCTCCCAACACTCGTTTGTCAAGTTCAAAGCAAAACACTACAATTTCCAATCATATTATATTTCTTTGCATCGAAAAAAAAATTTCATACGCACAAAATGTCAAATAGGAGTATTTATTTCTCCCAGGAGTACAAAGTGCTACATTCATGAGTGCATTGAGGTAGGAAAAAAGGAAGCCATCATGGCCACCGACCGCCCTTTATTCGGCTCTGAGCATGCACATCAAATCATCTATGTATGTGTACATATATGTTCTGCATTTAGAAATGCCTTGTTGTTGCTTTTCATACTCCACCACACATGCACATTGGGATATCCTCATGTTTCACATTATAGCACATCGTATTGCCGTCAGCCTCAGACAACCAACTCGTAAAACTGACCCGACAGATGTGCACCACTTTTGAATGAGAACGAAATGCTCTGAGTTTTTCGGTTTCCTTTTTGCTGTTGTTGTTGTTGGTGATGTTGTTATTATAGCGATATACACATTTCCTTTCCTTTTTGGAGTCGTCGAGGATTGATGATGAGCCAAGCTGAAACGAACAGAGCCAGAGCCTGTTTCTGATATGATCCCATTATATGCCCGTCGACGTCTACGTTTATAGCAGAGAAGTGTACTTTCAATGCAATTCAAAACTGAATGCATAATACCGTAACGAATTCGACTGATATATGTAGGTAAAATCAAGAACATAAGAGTGCCCTATGGTAGCAGAAGTAATACGAAAATTTCGATGTGATGGATATTTGCGCTAGGAAATAAACGTAGATCTTATTCAAATAGATTTTTAAAAAATGACTGTTTCAATATCAAAGTCATCAAAGACTTTGAGAAACATAGAAGATATCTGGTCCGCACACCAGGATAGATTGGCCATCTTGCCAAACATATTAGTCGTCATTTGGAGGTCAAACCTTCAATCGAACACAGATCTTAGCCTTGCTCTCTAATTTTAAATCATTAACGTTACTCACGTCCAAAATCCACAGTCCCTCAACTGTTAGGGGAGCATATCATTTGTCCTAGTATGCAAGATTCTAAAACTAACTGAAGCTTCTTTAACAAGAAGATAACAGTTAAGAAAGATTCTTAACAAAAATTCGCACCCATAAGTAAAAATTAAATGACTAATGCCTATCAGTACTCGCTTAAACAATATATAATTTTAGGCCTATTCACAATTTTAGGTTGTATATTTTTTCCCGCAAATTAACTTCTACTTCACCTTTTCGCCACACCCGGTAATTCATTTAGAACAAGCCGATTTCAAATCACAAATTGCCGAAAATCTCAAGACATTCGACGTTCGTCTTCGCATCACGCTAGTGTCTAGCCTGATGGCGACAAAGGGTCAATTAAGCCCCTGAAAGTTCCGCGAAACAGGAGCTCAAGAGACCACTGATTCAACCGTTTATCATCAAACAGACGGACATGCAAACGTTATAATTTGATGAACTGAAACTTCCTCCATGGCTCCCATCAACTAAACCGCTTCATTCACTTCGTCATCCTTTCATGCTGAAAAGAAGTCAAACCCCCAGTTAAAATGAAAAATTAACAAGATATTTAATAAAATAATTTTTTTTCGGATAATTTGCACAGAAGGGTAAAACTCCCTGATGTCCGTCGTTTATAACGGAATCCTAAATAGAGTGGAATTCCATCAGGAGAATCGCGCAGCGAATAAACCCTTTTTCGATTCGCGTTTTCATGGTATGGTGGCAGTGGTCTTCTCAATTTAAATCATTGACGCCAATTCGCAATTAAGATACCGAGGTTAGGTGGGGCAGTCAGTAGGCAGGCATGGAGAGAGCGTGAAAAAAAGGGTTCTGTAATTACGTAGATGGTATTAGGAGAAATCAATTTCGCGGCATGTTACATTTTGGTGGAGAATGGTAATGATGACGACGAGCTGTTGACGATGGAAAAAGAATATGAAGCGTTTTGAAGACTTTCAATTTTTGTTTTTTTTTTATTTAATATTTTGCTGATTGCTAAACATTGTGGGCGAGAATTTATATAAACTTTGTTAGGCTGGTGCTTTGCTTCGAAAGCTGATGAGTGTCTTCAGTTTTTATTTGCTTCCACACCCTTTTTTCATGTGGCTGAGCAAAAATTTCGATCGGACTTCAAATCAGTTCAAGTTGAAGTAATTACATATTTTTAAAAAGATTGTCAAAGAACTCAGGTGATTTTTGTTTTTGTCATCCAATTTTCGAAGTTTTTGATTATTGCGGAGACCCTCAGTTTGTCGAGTTTTTTGTACAAATCGCTGTGATCGTTGCTTGGCCATCAATCTCAACAATTTTCTCCGATAATTCTTCTGAGTAAGCTTTTTTCGACAATATCAACGTCCTTTTCATAAGTTTGTGTGAGGGCTCAAATTAGGCATCTGTAGCATAGCCATAGATATGAAAGAATATGGATACGAAATGGCTATCCGTGTACCCATACGTGAATGTGCCTTTTTTAATACACGCACAACTTTGCTCTCTCACAAAAAATCCGCTCAGTGCGCCCCTTTCTACCGCACTCACAACCGAAAAGCCTTAATGCTGTGTCTTAATGCTGGGAACACCACATCGGTGTAAAAGCGTGCAACGGGCAACACGGAAAGAAACGTCAATGTCATTTTGATTTGTTTCGGGGACTGAGAGCATTGACTTTCAGTCAAAATTTTTCAAATAAAATTTGTAAATTTTTCGGCGAATTTGGTGGAAACGTACATCTACGTTTGTGCGCAATCATTTGTGTCGGTTTCGCGAGTAAATTAGCGGTAAAAAATGATAAAATAGTGCGATAATGAAGTGCCGCGTTCCAGGCTGCAAAAGTAGCTACCGAAGTGCTTCGCGGGGGATATCGTATTTCGGGTGAGTAAAATTAACCTTTGGCATCAATTTCTAATGGTTTTTGTGTGAAATCATAGTTAATTTCATTCACAAAAAGCATTTTAATCTCCACTCGCCGGTTCGGGGAAAGGAACGTCAAACGACGTCCAAAATGGCGATCTCTCGTGCTTTACGTTACTATATGAACTGTTTAGGGCACACACCAGTACCCCATTCTCACACCAGTAAGCAAAAAGTCGAAAATTAGCACATTTCTCTCGGTTGATTTCTAATCCATTCTCTCTTATGTTTGCGAGCATAGCACAGGTCTATTTGTTGACTTGTATAGTTGAACCTTTGCTTTCCTATATATTGTGTTGAATTTCAGTGGCGCTAGAACGGAGTAAAAAGCCCCAGTATGAGCTGGATGCGCCTCTTAATTTCTCCGGTTTCATTACCAATTTTCGTCAGTTTTGTTCTTAGGTTTACAAAACTACATACGTTTTCGAAATTATGTTCGCCAATTTTGACTTTTTTAGTATGGAATTAGGACTACTTTCATTTTGATTTTGATTAAAAAAATTTTTCTAAAACTTCGTGGTTATCTTAGAGGATATACAAATTAGTAAGATGCTTCTGTAGTTCTCATATTTTACTTTATTTGCCTTTTCGTGGATAGGATTTACCATATTTTCGTTTGACACTACTGGTTCTATATTGTTTGTATTGCCTTAAACTTACATTTCGCTCTAGTTGATTGTTTCTCTTGTTGAGTACCTGTGGGCAACACAATAGTAATAAAATCTTTCTGATAGTTACTAACTTTATTTCACTTCAAAACTTCAACTGATAAATCCCATTAGATGGATAAGCTGAAAAAGTCTTTTATCATCGCAAACGGTCTTGGCTGTTTTTTACTCAGGCTGGATATCTTATCTACCTTACAGAAGCCCAACAGCAGCTCGCAAAAAATCAGTGAACGAATAATCGGAGATACCTATTGCTCTATCACTCTCATCAGTAAGAAACAAAGCAGAGGTATTGTCGACAACTATGATATATTCGTATCTACATTTTTTGAAGCATTAAGCTACTAAAGAGTAATCGTTCCACTTTAGACCTTTAATCAGCCCACCTCAGTGTGGATCCGTTAAATGAAAGTTAAAAACCCAAAGTATTTTGAATTTTCTCTTAGTTATCCGATGACCCACAAGGTTCTATCTCGGACCACTCCATTCGCTTCATATATACATATGGTATTATCATCCTGAATGCTTTTTTTTTTGATTTTATCCCGACCAGATATGATAGACATTTTCCTTTCAGTGTAATTATGATTAACTTATAAACATTCACATTAAGTAAAGACTAGGATCACAAACTCTACCAACAGCCCAAAACGAGTGGACCAAAAAGCAAATTTATCGAGACAGCACTTCATAGGGAGGCCTTTGAAACTGAAAAGATACTCAATTTTGCCTTTCTGTATATCGAAATTATCTTCAATAATGTGCTTTCAACAGGCATTATGGAAAGCCTCTACGCAACCAAAATTTACCCTGCCACCAGCTGGATAAACAACATAAATAAACAAAGAGATTTACAAAAGTGAAACAAGCGCATAAATATACAAAATTTAGTGAAGCAATTTCGCTACAAAGATAAAATTTATAAATAAAACAAACTGAGAGCATAACTACCTCAGATTTTCCATCCAGTTTTTTCGCTACTTAAGCTTTACTTTTGGTTCTTACTTGTCAAAATCATGTACAAATGATCTACCACCTCAATGCATATGGCAGACATTTTCTGTTCGCAGAGGCTATATTTGGCTATAATTCCATAGTTTTACTAACAAGCCGAATCAGGCATATTGCTTCAATTCTCACTGCTGCTTCATTTCCCTACATCTCACTCTTCTTAGGCAAAGAATCATATCAGTTGAATAGGTGGGAGGGAACTATCCAAGAGTGAGTTATGTTTACTCTTTTGTGAAACCTGGTGACAAACACAATTTCAAACAGGTTCGAGCGCAAGGGACTCATATCTGTGCCGATGATATTACGATCAGAATCTCGGGTAAATTCCCATATACCGTTGGCCAGCTCATAGAGTATGATTTGGGACGATTTAATGAGTGGGCGCAGACCGTAGACCTTAGTGTCAATTCTGATAAAACCTAACATATCTTGTATACACAAAATTAAAAATACAAAATTCCTTTAATAGAGCCATTCAAGTTGAGCGACATCAGAATAAGTTTCAAGGTGAACTTAGAGTACAGAGTAAAGTTGGCATTTACGCCAGCATGAAGATGCTGGATAAAACATGGAGTCTTAGTTATGCTCTTACACACATAGATACACCTCTGCATTGATTAAAGACATCAATATCCTTATTATGGTTAAAAAAAGAGCCCATGTTTAAACGAAATTTGGGGAACGCCTGTGAAAAGTTGCCACTGTCCGCGATATTTTTCAGAAAACAAATAGAATACAGTAGAAACACTTCTATAGATCGCGGAACTTTCGTGAACAAAGAAGCCTTTCTCAACTTGGAAAAAAATTGACAATATCTTCAGGAGAAGATAAAATTTCTAATTTCATTACAAAACGGCTTCCTCCTTGCTTTTTTGAACATCCTTGTACCCTTTTTAACTCTTGTCTCAACATTGGATATTATGCGACTGCTTGGAAGCGTGAGAAAATATTCCTTATACTTAAAGCATCAGGATCGTGTGATGTCAAAAACGCTCGTCCAATTTATCTTCTTTCGAATTTGGGGAAACTGCTCAAAAAAGTACTTCAAAGGCAATTAACCTACTTCTCACTAATGAGTATCAAATTATGCTCGGGAGACAATTCGACATTTCAGAGTGGACACCCTTAAGGTTATGCAAAAGGCAATCGAAGATAATATCCAGAACAAGAGGGTTTTGGGTGCTTGCCTAATTAATCTATATAAGGACTTCGACTGTGTATGGATTAAGGGTCTCCGGTATAAAATGATCAATTTCAGTTTCCCTAATTGGTTAATCAAATTTGTTGACAATTATCTCAGTGGCAGGAGGGCATTCACCACCTTCAATCAGGCACAATCCACGCTCCGTAGCAGCAATCTTACAAAGGTTTGCAAACACTCCTATTACATCCTATTCAAAATAGGACTTGCAAATACATTAAAAGTGAACCCATATTTTTCAAAGGTTATTTCAAGGACTACTCACAGTGAGCAAAAGCTCTTGAAGAATTCAAAATTATTATTAATAGCCAGATGATCATCCCTTCGAAGACCGTCAAATACATAAGCATAAAGCTAGACTCTCGCTGCAACCGCAGACACCACATCCAGTCAAGCCTCAACAAAGCTGCTGTCGCCTATCACCTCATAGGCTGTATCTTCAAACCAAACTCCTTTATCTCCCCAAAAGCAAATGTAGAAAAGCAAGCAGTTGATTCGACCAATCTTCACTTACGGTACCCCTATTTGGTCTTCGATAAATTCAGGTAAACTAGAACAATTGGCAAAACTTGAACATTGAATCTTTCAAAATGCCACATCTATTCACTTCAAGGCCTATGGCCTTATTCTACGGAAATAGTGATCGTTACAGGAAAGCGAAAATAATACTTCTACCTTCATATTTGAATGAAAGAAGCAGCAAAGCTACTCTCGGTGGAATTGAATATACCAACCCGATTGTCCGATTGCTGAATTTCAGGCCTAGGTCTTATAGCCCGTCCAGACTACGGCTACTTATGTATCCGGATACATAAGTATTGTCCTCACTGCAGCGACATCTGCAGATACATTTTACCCTTGCCATGAAAATCAATGAAAAGTGTGGACGATACTTATGTATGCGGATACTTAAGTATCCGTAGTCTGGACGGGCTATTAAAGAATAGAACTGATCTCATGAATAACATATAGTTCATGAGGTACTCATTCATCTTTCATGAAGTTTCGATCGAGCATGTTTGTTTTACCCTCCAAGTCTGATGACGAACTCGACTCAACACGTACTGGGATACACTTAAATTTTCCACTACTATAACTAAATTTTCAACTAAGCAATATAAATGAACTTTATTCTTTGTTTCAAGCAAAAGATATAATTATTAACTATTTTTTATGTACTTATATTTATATTTTCTCACTTATTTTTTATTATTCTATTTTTTCATTGTATCCAATCTGTAATTGGGCAGTTAAAATGCCTGTTGAATTGAATACGCACGAAAGACATATCGAGCGGCCGTACGATATGGACCGGAATTTAATCAGCTCAAACGCACAGCAGCCCTGAGCGTTTGCTGCGACGAACACAAAACAGCTGGAAGAGCAGATGCTTCTAGCTTCCGAATTACTGTAGTATTTTCTAAACAGATGTCTTTGAGATACGAAAAGCCGAAGAATTAATACACGTCAAAAAAGAGCCAACAGAAGAGTTAGAATCTACTGGGTTCCGGGTCATAAGGACATTGATAGCAATGAGAAAGATGATCAAAATTGAAATAAGATTAGATTCTATAAAAAAAAGTTTGCTTTTTTCAGTAAAATCGTAAGTATGCTCGCTTTGAAAGGAGTTTAAATTCCTTAAGATGCGTAATTAGGACCCAAAATTAACATAAACTTAGTTCATTAAAATCAGTAACCTGTTCAAACCACCCTTTAGCAAAGAAGTAATCTTAGTTTAGCCATGCATTTGAAGTAACTTTAAAAGTAAGAGAGATGTCGACATTATAAGCCATATTATAACATTTTTGAATTGTTCTCGGAGATTTCGATTGGAAAATGTTTTTATTTTCGAAAAATAGTATTGAGCTAGAATTTTCGCATTTATGAAATCGCTATATAATTTAAGAGCATTAAAAATGTGTCTTTAGCGATTTAACAATATTCGCTCAAAAGAACAGTTTTAACTAGTAAGCCAATAATAATTTTACACAAATCAACTGCAAAATAATCAATGTTCGAATTTAGTTGCTTTAAGTGAGAGATGTCGGCGAAAGCACTTTCAGTCCAATTTGAATCTAGTCTGCTCAGTCAGTTCTGCTTGTAACTGGTCTTATGAGCCACATGAGCAATAACTAATTCTGCCAATGAATGAATCTGAAACAGGAAAAGACCAAATAGATCTTTTACTAGCGCTACAATACTATTGTCACTGCAGCAGTAGCAGTAAATTGATTTAATCCTAAGATGAAAATCGGAAATGGGAAATACTCGGCTTGGTACAGTTTGACGGGAAGGTCAACGAAAGACATGATTAATCATCGTCGCGACCGTCACCATCCGAGAAAGATTCCCACCGGCCGCACCAGGCTAAGAGTTGCAGTCAATGCTAGAGTGCACATAGTTTTGTTGTACTTAATGTTACCAACAACTGTCCTGTCCGTCATCGAGTAAGTAAGTTCTTGGCCTTCTCCTCGTTGTTAGATATGTATGCAGATAGATAGTTTGTGAAGCTGACGATAATCCGGACGACTTTCGCTGAAGCTGCTGCTCGATTAAGCTCGAGGCCACATTCATTATCAAATTGATGCTTTTACAAAGTGGCGAAAAGAAGAGCGCAAATAGTACTGAATCTGATTGCAATAAAGTGTGTTTATAACAACAAATGCACGCGATATGATTGCAGATTGTTGTTTGTTACTATGATGCGATTCAAGTGAAGCGTTTATCGGGAGGTAAAATTGAGGGAGCGTACGTGCGTGGAGTAAGGTCAATTGGAATACAATAAGATGTAGCAAGAAAGTTCAATTGAATCATCACTTTTGGAACAATTGAAGTATATTGGTACTTTTTTTAGTTTTGATTATAATTGCCAAATGAAATTGCGGGAATAATTATGGAAATGGTATAGGGATAGGAAACCCGTAAAAACGTAAATGAAAGGCTATGCTAGTATGTGATGACTCGTAATTTTAGCTCCAACCCAGACTACTGGGTTTCATTCTTATCTAAAATTTTTTTTATTATTTCAAACTTTACTTTTAATTAGAAAACTGTGCATACTGTAATAAAAACATCACAGCAATTAATCGACAAAAACTAACGTGATATATGTTACCTATCACTTATTTTCTCGGCATGTCCATTTCAATTCGTACGAATGTATACCAATGCGAATAAATGGATTCATATTGCTGTTGTATATTTTATGTATGTAAATACTATCTGCAGGAGTATTTGTCCGTAATACTCACAATTGCTTTGGAGCAATTTTTAAATCGACACAATTAGTAGAGATTACGATGGCTCTCGGGTGAAAATGCGATGCGTATGTGAAGAGTTTGGAGAAATAAAACTGATTTATGCGAGTGTGCACATGAATGTGACAAACAGTATAAATTATAATTACATTCGTCAATGTTTGTGAGAATAGGATTTGTGATGTGAATTTATCAATTAATATTTGGTAGTAGAAGCAAAATTGACAGTGAGGTAGTAGAAATGGAGTGGACATGCCCAAAAGATTTACATTGAAGGGGGAAGTTTTTCGGTCCGTCAAAGACAAAAATTGAGCACAGAAACGCTAATTGTATTTGTAAACTGTACCACAATTTAAATTATGGGATGCAGGGTGCATCACACGCACATAATATGTTTATTTATCCTGCCTAATTTGACAAGATAAAATGAATCAAATGAACATAAAAATAACACAAACAATAAGTCACAAACTAAAACAATAAATGGCAATGATATACCAATAAACAGTAAAAAAGTTTTCGATGCATGCATGAAAATTTAACCTGTGTATATTTGGAGCACAGGAAACAAAAATACAGTCTTCCTACCCTGGAAGTATTTTTATTCAGAAAAGAATATTTTAATAGAGATATGACAAACCCATATTTGCTTGGCCATGGATCCAAAGATCAGAATAAAAGTTAAAAGACAAGTAAACGCAACGCATTCATTCCTCTCATTGAAGTCATGCTTATAATAAAGAAGTTACCCAGCACCAAATGTCTCTCAAATCATAAAAAAGATTTTTTTCGCCAGTTAGTGCCATCTTTTGGAAGAATTAGTGTCAAGTTTCATGTATCTGCGTCAATTAGTTTGTTCTTGGGAGTCAATGTAAGCGAAAAACTACATATATGTAGGTGTTGTAATAAAATGTATAAAGTCGAATTTCGTGCACTGATTAAACACTAATATTTGCGAAATGTGATCGAACCACCTCCAGTTCGCCAAAGAAGGCAGTCGTTCCATAAAACATAAAAAAAAATCCATCGTATCGTATTGGATGACCGTAAAGTGAAAATTCACGAGATACTTGAGGCCGTGGTTATATCAGATGGCTATGTGTTTCCAATCTTAAAAAAGCATTTGGGTACGAAAAAACTGAGCCCACGATGGGTACTGCATTTAGTCACAGTGGACCAAAAACAACAACGCATTGATGATTCGGAGCGGTTTTGGCGGTGTCCAATGTGATTGAAAGGATATTTTCCGTCAATTCATAATGGTGGGCGAAACATGGATCAACTACTACACTCCACAGTCCAATAAATAAAAAGCAGAGTGATTAGAAGCGGGTCAAAGCCGGGCAAACAGCCCAACTACGCAAAAATTAGCTAGAAAGGTCTTGGCCAGCATTTTTTGGGATGCACATGGAATAATATGCATGGACTATCTTCAAAAGAGACGAATGGTCACAGAAAACTATTATGTTGAATTATTGAACAAGGACATCAAGAAAGAACGGCCTCATTTGGCAAAGAAAGTAGTGCTTTTTCATAAAGGCAACGTACCCACCTACATTTCAATGAAAGCAACGATAAAACTGAATGCTTTGCCGCAGGAATTGGTTCCCCACCCACCATATTCTCCAGATCTGGCTCCCAGCGACTATTGGCTGTTTCCAAACTTGAAGAAATGGCTCCAGCGAAGACACACGATGAAGCTAACACGGAAACTGAGATCTATTTTGAACTATAACTAGCAGGAAGATGGTGGAGTTTATGGAGGTGCGAGCTGGCTCCCAAGTCATTGAATCAAAGACATCAGTCAAATTATTTAGGGTTGTCTTGAATAAAAAACTAGGATTTAAGCAGCACATAGGCTATTGAACAAAAGTATTGCTTGCCCGAATATTACTAAACATTGGATGACCAAGGTTTTTGGCTGTAGTAGTAAACTCAATGATCTTACTATTCCCAGTGTCGGCTGATGCTCTTGCCCGGCTTACAGTGCTGAGTACGTAAAAGCTGCTAGCTGCAATAAAACAAGAAAAGCGAATACTATATTTTTCCAAGTGGCAGCCCCACTAGATTCGAGTGAGAAAGGAAGGCGTACGTATTATTTGATACCAAAAATTATTCCTTCGGTACAAAGCATTGTGACCTAAATTACTATTTGACTCAGTACTACTGGGCATGGCTGCTTCCGCTAATTTCTACATACGTTTGGGCAAGTCGACACACCAATGTGTCCAAGTAGTCACAAATCGGAAAAGGATGCAAGACACGTGACTCAGGAATACCCACATTTTAGGGGACATATTACCATCGAACCACAGAGCACAGTAGCAAAGTGGGACTTGATCACCCCAGCTCATCAATCGAGCTCAGGAGAATCGAACCACGGAATGGAGCTCAGCCCTAATAGCGAAAAATCCTAGAAGAATTGACTTCAAGCCACCTGGCGTAGTAATACCGAAAAGTACCGCGAGAAAAATGTTTAACAGGATGGTGTATGTTTTGTTATGTAGTTGCTTCGGCAAGTCATTCATTCCTCTAGCCCAGGCTAGGGTACCTATAAAGATGTCAATCCTCACAGCGATGGCCACCGCAAAAAAAAAACTGCTGGTGATTTCAATGGGGACAACCGATTCAGAAATTATTTTCACTTGAGCTGAAAATTGATATTAAATAAGCGAATTATAACGCAGAGAAAATGATTCTGGACTCGTGGTTGATACCTCTTTCACGGGTTTCTCGGGTCTTTTGGGCATGGTCAAACTCTATCTTTCTGTATTTCTTCAACATCAGCTAAGGCATACAATACTTTGTTAGAAAAGCATTTCCGAGGCTCACTTCTATAAAGTCCCCTGCATTGACAGAATACTCAAAAGCGTTAACGGAATTTCGTCTCATTATGGGAGCTGATCATTGCACCGTAGAGAATTATTGGACGACTCAGAGTAGTGTAGATCAGTGTTCGATTCCTTTTCGATGTAGGTGCAGATTTTCGAAAGAGGGTGCACATCATTCCTTTTGCTTTAGTGGCTTTGCTAAGGGTAATTTCTTTGTGTTGGCTGGAAGGTAGGAGAGAGTCAAAAAGTAGCCCCAGGTATTTGATCCTTTTTGACGAGTTGATGAAATGACCTTGCTTTTCATGGAAGACGGTTATCGTGGGCGCATAAGAACAGTAAACCCGCTTATTCTCGCATTAATTTTTCTTTCCCATTTAGTGTAATACTTGCAGAGGGCACCGACATATCGCTGGAGTTTTATTGTTATCATACTTGGATTGTGTCCATTACACCACACTAGGGGTCGGCAGCGTACAAAGTTGTCTTAGGATTATGAGGGCTAGTAAAATGGGAACATGAGAGGTAAAAATATGAAAAAGAAAAAGCTTTGAGGGAAAGCTGAGTCAAGGGATAAGAGCCTAGCTTTTCCCAATTGTGGATTACAAAAGCCCATCTTTCGTAGAGAAAGTTGAAAATTAATTTTATAAGAAACCTAAGGAGATTAGGAGTAATAAGTTTATAAATCAGACCGTTGATCGAAACTGAATCGAAAGCTTTTTACACATAGCTTACAGAAGCCGTGATGATTTTTTCATTAGCCTAGCATAACAATTGCTAGGAAAGGGGCTATAGAAAAAGGTATGACAGGCTAAATGTGTTATTTTCATCTGATTTTGAAAAGCTGTAATTTGTTAATGATTGATCTGGGTTCAGTTTTATATTTCCAGCAAAATATTTTAAAGATAAAAAATGGTTACAGACAAATTTTCGAGGTTATAGATTGGTGAAATTCTCTTTGCCTGTTTTATCAATTTAATTAAAATCATGATAGTTTGCAATTTGAACAATAAGTTTTAATGATTGATTAATCAAATTGAAAAAAAAGTGAGTATAGAAATTCTGTATTTAGGTAAGCTTCGTGAGTTAAGCTTCAACCACAAACATAAAAGACTTAAATTTTATCATCATATTTTTATCTTTCCCTATTTGTGCTTTTTCCTGCCGTTAGCAGTATAGATCTCTGGCACAAGGATCTCCCATTAATGTTAACGGTGTCATTGAAGCCCATCATCACCATCCATCAAACTTAAACCAAGCTCCAAAATTATAAATAATGAAAAGCATCTTGCACAACTTGCTTTTCAGTTGCTCTAAATGCCTTTATATTGCTTTATTTTATGTCACGATAATAATTGTAGAGGACAACAAGCACATGCTAATTAAGTGCACGTTTCTTTTGTTCATCTTTATACATCCTCTCCTGCAGTTTTATAGCTATCAAACCCAAACATTGTTTTTTTACAACGCACATAAAATTGTATAAATGCGCACTACCAAAACAGTATTATTTTTGATTAAAAACAAAAATACTGCTCCAGTCAGACAAAATGTGTCACTTCGATCACACTTATCGATCAGATCACCGCACATGGTGGTACCTAAATACTTATCCTGTCAACATTCAAGCAAATGCAGTGCAAAATTACAATTGCAAAACCAAACTGAAAAGTGTTTGGCTGGAAAAAATTGAATTCGAAACACACGTAGTATGTTTGCATGAGCAAGTAGAAAAGCCATGACGGAGCTGAGCGCTAACGGAAAGGACTACAATGACACATGGATATGAGTTGCAATAGTAGATCGACCGGATGGATACGAACAAACAACTGGAAAAAGGAATATCAGACAGGGTTGTCAGTGGTAATATTTTGCATTAACCTAGTTAAAGGCCTTTAATTTCATCGAATGCGTAGTTGTTATATTAATTGGTCTATTAAATCCAATCAACATATGATGTGCTATAAATGCAGATGAACATATACAGTTATTTTTTAGCCCTTTCCTATCATCTGATGTAAATAAACGAACAATATAGCGTCTCCAAAAGCATCCGAAACATAACAAATTTTCCTTAAGTAAAATTATTTTCCCAAACTATTTTTCTTGAGTGGATTTCCATTCACAAAAAATATGATTCCATCCCAAAAATTTTCATCGTCGACAACCCTCGAGGCTCATTAACCATCCGTCTGACATCAGAAACCGGAGGGAGCAGATGTTCCGTTTGGAAGTTTGTTGATTGCAACAACGCTGCTGCTACATAACATGGTCGACGTCGATCGATCGTTAACACTGACAGGGCCATTCACTTCACTGCACGGTATACAGAAAAATGCACACATGTCGAAATAGCATTCGTTCCATTAATGGTTCTGGTCCTTTTTCACGCACTCATACTATGGCGTCCTACTATCAAACTCAAACGGGCTCGTCACATTCTTCGGTCTTCGGTGCATTCTTTCATGTCCATATGAAGACATAAAATTGATCCTTCAGTTTTCACATCATATGGACACATATGATAGCGAAGAATTATAAGCATAGTTCGTATTGATATTATCCATCCTGCTATTGTACTCTACCATATTCCCTTGAAGACAGTCATTTAGTGATGATATCAAGTCCTTCTCATGAGGTCGTTGGTCGGGTTCTAAAGTTTTCAGCGGCTCAAGTTACTGTATTACTTGGAAGCACACCTTTCGACATAAGTACACATCGGTACATACGTACGGATATATGTCGGTGTTAGTAGAGGTTTATTGAACTCTTGACAAAATAAAATTTTCAGGATTCGTTTGAGATTGTCGAAGGATCAGGATAGGACCGATTGGAACAATAGTTGCAACTGGCGGGACATTAAATGTTTTCGAAAATGAATGTAGACCGGCTGCTGCTGCGATCTGTTGCTTAATCAGGATCGTATCCAAATCATGTTAGTTTTCAGTCATTGTATCTACAGGACTTTATTGTTACAGTGTTTGAAAAATGTTGAACCGATCGAATAGAATGCAAACATCATACCTGCCTGAGCTACGTGTAGAAATATACCATGTGGTATAATTGTTGAATTTATTAATTTTTCAAGTAACGAATCATACGTAACGATGAACCTTCTTATACATTAAAAATATTGATCGGAGCGGGCTCATCTGGATGTTCAATTGGTAATTTGCAGTTGATTGATGTACTTTGTTATGACTGGAGGGGCTGACGAAAATATTTTTTATACGCTCCGTGCGTTGTATTTTTTTTTTTTTGTTAATCGTATATATTGATTTCAAACCTATTTTTTCAATTCAAGTTCTTTGTCTTATAACTATAGAAAAAAATGAAATGATGAGAAAATATATTCGACTTACCTTTTTCTCTGTCAATTTCTCGCATCTTCTCTGCTTGCAGATTTGATGGCTCTTATCGTTACGACATGGTGCACAATCACCGCAATTATCTTTCTTTTGACAGCCTATGCACTCACCACAACGTTTTCGTTTCTTTTTCGTCTAAATAGATAAAAAAAATTTTATTGCGATTTAAAAATTACTATTCAAATAAAAAGAAACAGTTTTGCAGAAGTTTAGGCAGTTCTTCTTCATCAGACCTGTTTGAGTAAATCTGAGAATCGTGACTTTTAAAAATTAAAATATTAATGAAAAATAGATCTAAGGGTTATGAAACCAAATTTTCTTGAGTAAATCAGCCTCAAATTGGAAGCTGTGACGAGCAAACTAGAATAAATGGTCCCTGGTTAGGAAAGCCGTTTATAACGACGTACCTTTAGCTCAAATTTTTCCTTATAGTTCGATAAACGGCAGAAATATTGAAGATTTTGGTCAAACTTCAATGCATATTTAAAAGAGGAGGCACACGTATTAACTTCCTTGAAATATTGAACATAGTAGGAGAAAAGCAGGATATGCTTCATAGATCAAAATCATTCGGCGACACATCGCAACTTTCAAAGTAAGGAAAATCGCCGTGTACCAGTTAACTGAAATCACCAAGTCGTTTTGCAACAACAAACAATCACTAGTGAATTCAATCATTCTGAAAATTTTGAGATCAGCAGTGTACAAAAAGCGGGGTGAATTAAAAAGAGAGGGAAGATTGTTCAAAAACAAAAGAAACAATAAAGGGCCAAGAATGGATCCTTGCGAAAGTCCTGAGCAATGAAAAAACGGCGTGGTAGCCAAGATGATTGACAATGGCAATGGAGAGCTATTGGTAAGAGCAGAGGTCGAGGATGGAGAAGCAGAAGCGGTAGTGGACGTTAGTTGAGCGTGGTGAAGGAGCTACTATCGATCAAGCAGTGACCAAGACTAGCGAGCTTATGCGGGAGGAAGATGAAATGGACAATCCAGTCTTTTCGCCAACTAGGAAAGCCTCTACGATTCCTAAGGGACAAGAGGTATCTAAATGGGGACTACGCTATAGGTTCACAGTAACGTTACAAGAGTGATCACATACGTAGGAAGATAACTAAGATAAAAAGGCATCGGGCGCACCAACCCAGCTAGCGTTGGCAGATGAATGGTATGGTTCACAGAATAGAAAGTTGTTTTTTAGTTTATATGAGACATCCACTTGCTTTTGCTGGTCGATTGCGGAAGCAGCGGTGTTTGAAAACGTCAATAAGTTTATTACTGTTCGAGTTACCTTGAATGGATCCATGTTGTTCACTGGCTAACAAAGGCTGGATGAAAGGGTAAATTACTCTTTCAAGAAGCTTACTAAAACAATGCAAAAGGGATATAGGACAGCAGTAAAAGATGCAAGATATATCATCAGCTTGGTGGGTCGGAGGATGTTCATGGATTTCTAAAGCGATGGAACAGCACCAGGTTGAAACGCGAAGATTAAAAACACACAAGGTTAGGTTAGGTTAGTGAAGAGGGCTGCCGGGAACGCGGCCAGCATAAGGCCACCAGTTTGGGCCCATTTGCTACCCTCATAGACAATCACACGCATTCACACTTACAGCCATGGCACTGGCAGGATTCGAACCCACAGGCCCCGTAGCACGCCGTTTTTCGGCCTGATGCCTTAGCGAGCAGATCTACCGGGCCCCCAAAAACACACAAAGAAAAGGAAAATTATTTAGGGAAAAGGTTCGAAATACACCAAACATAATGCTTGCATTACAAGAACTCATTAATGATTCGACTTCTAAAGGATTAGTTAAAAAGCGGACAGGGCATAAATAGGTGCGGGGAAAATTTATTGATGGCGAAAAGTACTGGAACGGAAAGTAAAAGAAGGGAAGAATATAAGAAAAAGTTCACACGTTATTTGTGGAGTGGAGATAGCACACATATTGATAGCACACTGATTCTCACGTTGCTGATTCGACGATGAATCCAATCTCAATTTTTGTCTACCTATACATTTATTTCTTAGTCGACATAGTTTCAGGAACTGAGAAGCTATTAATCGACGAATTTTTGGAAATAATTTTTAAAAAATGTGTTGTTCAAAGATTGCCTCCTGAATGTGTCTAATTTTGTAAAACAAGCCGACATGAATTATTGTGGCATTCATAAGGAATGACTAAGTAGCTCTGGATACCAAAGTCGCTTTTTAAAAGTTGTGTCGAGTTTTTACGTTTGCGATGAGTCCTCAATCCCAACCCAGAAATACAACCAATCTAGCATCTTAAAAGCGTTCAGAAGACAGTGAAAATGATAGGGATAGTAGCTTTCACTGCTCTTTAGAACCTAAGCCACTCAATCAATATGATCTAGATGACATGATCAGAGATATTTGACAGACTAAAAATAGATCAGAACTTTTAGCTTCGTGATTGAAGGGAAGAAATCTAGCTACACCGGCACAAAAGATCTCGGTGTATTTATTCCCTTTCTTTACTGAAGAGGATCGTATATTGCAGCATTTCTTGTTGAATAGCCAGAATGAGATTACAGAGCTATGGCTCAAATGTTTAATGTTTATTTATGGACTCATCGTAACGCAGTCTTAAGATTTACTTGATAATAATAATTTTGGGTCCGCAGGGTGGATCCACGATATATCTCTGTTCGATAAAAAGAAAGATTGGCATTTGAGGATGGCTTTAGTCCAGATAAGGTTAAATGTGATAAACGTTTCACTAGTATCAAGACACCGTAAAATATTGCTTTCTTTGCATGTTAAATTAGGGCCAAGAAAACAGTATGTAAAACCTCTGAACAAAAATGGTCATTGTTTTAAGTACATCACAAGAATATTTCTAAAATTGAATACTGCATAGGCGAAAAATCTGGTATTTTTGATCGTCCTCAAATAAGAAAATTGGTAAATGGGTTTGGGCAGTAAACAATTTCTTAGGGACAAAAATGTTTGCCGACTACGCTCAAAACATTGAACCACTAATGCTGCACTTGAGCAACTCATGCTGCTCTCCCTGAAAATCTAGGTTGTTTTACCACACACCACAGCCATATTGAAGATGTTATGTTAAAATTATATCTTCAAAAGCTACTAAGATTTTAAAACATTTTTTTTTATTCTACTCAACATTGATTATCGAAAAAAAACTTGTTACATTAAGTATGAATACTTTCACTTTTACTTAACTTTTTTCTTTTGGTTCATAGTTCTCTACTGTAAATATTGAACAAGGGATTTTTAGTTTCATTGGATTTCAAACTGTGTGAGATAAAGAAGAGCCTGAAATGATGAAACATAGCAGATAATATTTCTGTCATAGATAAAATTCCTGTGATAAAATTCCAAATAATAAAAAAAAAATATCGATAGTAATAAAAACAAAAATTTCTTGCGATAAAATTGCAATGGATCTATTGTACGGCGCGGGTCGTTCAATAGATGAACTGAGATCTCTAGATTCATTTTCTTAAACATTTTGGATTTTTAGGTAATTGCTTTGTTTTGATCATTTGCTTTATCGATAATGTTTTTTGAATGAAAAAAGTATCAATTTCAAGCGCTAAAACTTAGCGAGTACTACATCATTATACAGTACATCATTAATACTTTATTTAATTATTCAATTTTCTCTCTCATTGATTGTTTAAGTATGTAAACGAAAATCATGACATTTTTTTGATAATCAATGAAGTAGAATAAAAAAAATTGTTTTAAAATCTTGAGTAGTTCTACGCTAACATTTTCAAGAAAACATTTCCAAGATGTTGCTATCAATCGCGCAAATGGCTAACTTGCCTTTAAGCGAAGAACAATGAAAACGTTTCTATAACGACATTCGCACTATGGAAGAGCGATATCAGGATTATTGAAACACAAATATGGTGTTTAATTTCTGCTGGAGGATTCAGAGCTCTACTCCGGAGTTGGCTCATGCCAGAAAATTTTATAAAAGAACCTTTGGTTCAAATTACATTTGGTATATTTCTTGCGACAATTACCCCTTTATATTGCAATAACTAGAGCTGTTAGTGGAAATTATTCTAGACAAGAAAAATAATACACAAAAAATGCTTCAAACAGTGAGCATACCTTACTTTTGGTTCTTTATTGACTTCTAAGGCCATAAAACTTGTTGCAGATGAAAAGTATAGTTGGAAAAATTCCATGGAAAAATTATCTCTCAAAAATGATCATAATCAACCAATCAGCTCTTGGGATATAAAAACTTAATATGGTATTTCGATGGAACAGATGTTTGTTTTCATCGCGAATGTGCTGTAAATTTAACGAATATACATTATTATATCAGTCAGAAATATGTTTTAAAAAAAATGCTATGTAACATTTATAGTTTTAGCCAGGGGCGGATTTGACCATTTTGCCGCCCTAGGCCTCAGAAATATTTGCCGCCCTTTTCGTGAGTTATATTAAATGTAACAATGCCCGATTTTTTTGGATTCCCTAGAATACTTCGCTGTTTTTCATTGCACCCGAGCTCACAAAATAGGAATATCAGAGCAAAACCGGCACCGGTTCGTTCGTAAAAATTCCTTATTATTGCGCCCTTCCCACGCAAATAATTATTAAAATACACACACGGTAAAGAACCTAAAAGTACCGAAAAAAAGAATCCAAAAATACTAATTTTTAACAGTCCACAACCGTATACACCTTTACATCGCATATAATTCCAACGTCTTCGCTCATAAATTTATAAGCAAGCTTACTATTCCGTTCAAAGTTTGCTTCCGCATTTGACTGGAGATCAACTATGAACTCGACTACTGTCAATTAATGTACGATATGTTAATTAAGGATGAACCCGAGATATTTTGACCTATGATGTTCTAGATTTCATTTTTTTCTAATAATAATTAATTTCAGTAATGAAGTACAATTTGAAAAAACACGTCAAAAATAAAGAGAGTTTTGTATGTGCCAATATTTACCTCTGATAAGCTTTTCCTAAATTGGAGAGGTTTTATTTGGGTTCTTTTTAGGATCTTTTTAGATCTTTTCAGGCTCTTTTTAGGTATTTTCAGATACTTTCTAGGCACTTTTTAGGTATTTTTGAGTTTTTTTGGTCTTTTATCGTGATCGCATTTCGATATTAATTATAAGTCAAACTTTTTCATGTCCGAAAAAAATCATCAGAAGTGAATTTTTGCGTGCATTGATTTTTTAGAGAACTCGGTTGGATTGAGGTGTTAGGCTCATTCAAAAAAACTGCCACCCCAAAAAAAAAAAATAGAAAATTTGCCGCCCCCGAAATTTGCCGCCCTAGGCCCGGGCCTATCGGGCCTAGTGGCAAATCCGCCCCTGGTTTTAGCTACCAAATTTTCATATTGCATTATAAACGCTTACGCGCCCAGCTTGGGTTAAGATGAAAGTTCCCCATAAAATTTTATTACAAATAATTTTATGTGGTCAATAATTTTGGGACTTGTAAGCAAAACGTTAACAATTCATTATTACAACACCAAAATACAAATTGTGTCCAACACATTAAAAAAATGACAAAATACATCACAACTTTTATTTTAGTTACTTTACTTTATTATGTTTTTGACAGAATATTAATTGGGATTAGGATGTTGATATGGCCTTTGATAAGTTTGTTTTGAAGGTGTATTTAGATTTGAATATCTTACAACACCTATTTATGAGCTCGTTACATGCAAAGGTAGTATGGTGATTGTACTCCTTGAACAGAGTTGCATAGCTAGTGCGTCTTGATTGGTAATTGAAAATAATTTTGTTGGAGAGAACTTCAACACTAACTGCGACACTTATGATATCAAAGGTTAGGCAAGCGCTTAACAGTATTCTTCTAGAAGAGAGAGACATCGAATTAAGAAGGCCCAGTCTGGTTTCGGAAGATGGAAGATGTCAGAAGTCTTTTGGAACATAGAGTTCTCTCAAAGCGAAAAGTAAAAAGTGTTTCTGAACAGATTCCACTCTATCACTATGTAGTTCACAAGCTGGGCTTCAAATTATGCAGGCATATTCCAATAGAGGCCGCACCAGAGTGATATATAATGACTTGGTAATCCATATATTCTTGAACTCTTTAGCACATCTCTTAATGAATCCGTGCTGTTTATTAGCACAGGCAAGGATCTTGTCATAGTGAAGGTTGAAGCGCAACACTACCCCGAGATCTATAATATGATCAACCCTATTTAATTCGGTGTTGTTAAGGCAGTAAGAATACAATTTGATTGTATTCTTACGGGAAAAGCTTATTATATGGCACTTGTTAATGCTAAGATTTAGATTATTCTCATTGCACCACTACTCGAGATATTGAAGCTTGGATTGTAGAAAAGTTGCGTCAGATTGCGTGTTTACGCTGTGGTAGATTTTAAGTCGTCTGCATAAAAGAGATGGGGTATACCAAGCAGTGTCTCAGAAATGACGATGTTAAAAAGCAGGGGGCCTGGATAACTACCTTGAGGTACTCCAGAAGATGCGAAAACTCTTTTAGATAAGTGGCCTTGGAATTTAACAAGCTGAGTTCGATCACGAAGATAAGACTGGAGCCAATTAAAAAGGGATCCTAATATACCAACGTTGCGAAGCTTGTATACTAAAGCCGGTCGAAAGCCTTACTAAAGTCCGTATAGACCGCGTCAATTTGTCTTCCTTTTTCCATTTCACAGAGCACATCAGAAACTAGGATCATGAGATTGGTGGAAGTCGATCTACCCTTACGAAATCCATGTTGTTGCTCATTTAGAAGAAAGGTCGATTATGCGAGTAAGTTTTTCACAAACTAACTTCTCAAAGAGTTTGGGGATAACAGATAGAATAGCGATGCCCCGATAGTTATCGACTGATCGTTTATCACCATTTTTGAAAATAGGTATTAGGAATGAAGATTTCCATAAAAATTGAAAAACACCTGAGGACAGGGATTTATTGAAAATCATGTGCAAAGGTGTGATCAATTGGTCTGCAAACTGTACCACGAAAAAAGAATAAACCAAGTCAAGGCCGGATCCTTTGCCGATCTTTAGTTTAGTAGAAAAGCTTTATAGCTGATTTTGAAACGGGCAAGATAAGATTGTATTTAAGATCTGAATCTATGGTCAAAAGCTGTCATGTACATCAATTTGAATTTGAAATGCAATTTAATACCATAACGCTCCTGCAAAACTTTTTTAAAGAAATGCTTTCAAAAATATTTACCTGTTTCTCGCCGGGCACATCATGACTATCGCCTATTCCAATCGAGCTCATAGGGCTTTTGAAATTCGCCGTACTCGACACTGCATCGACCTGACCCGGATTGCTTGGATCACCGATTTCCATTGCACTGCTTTCAGACTCTGCACTCGATTCGAGAGAACTAGCTCTGATTTTCCGACGTTCTTTCTTTCTAGCATCCACTCTCGTCACAGGCGAATTCATGACTTTCTCCACTTTCAATGTAGTCGTGGGAGCAGGCGTGTGTTTTAGTGTATTATGGTAACCATTGTTATCCATCATCGCATTGTTAAACGTCGTATTCGTCTGAAGTTGGCCACCGTTCAGTTCCTGATAATGCGGAACGGGAGAGACTGGTTCGTTTTTGATAACAGTCACCACATTTTGGGATGTGAACGTCGAGATGGGTTGGTAGAGTTGAATATGTCGTTCGTCCAAATACTGTTGCTGGATCGAGGGAATATCACGAGCCTGAATCGGTGCAGGCACTATGGGATAAGGACGAGTATTAACTGCAGTCAATGTGTGAAACGACGGAGTTGACAGAGCCGTTAGCCCGGTCTGGAGCGTATTGATTGGAGTTAGCTGGGTGAGTTGCCCGTTACCAGGCGAAGCACCACTGGGCGAAACTGGTACTGGCACTGGTTGCGCTAAGCTCGGTTCAGGAATTAAGCTCGTATCGCTGTATGCGTGGAATTGGCTTTGGAATGACGGAAGTTTCGAGAAAGGCTCAAAGCCTTTCGTGTCCTTGGGCGGATCCATCTCCCAAGGCCTTGTGTAACTATTCGACTGTGACGTTATCGCGTCTGTACTTGATCGAGTATCCTGCCGATCATAGTAGTCCCACGTGTTGGGATCGACTAGCTCTGACACAAAACCACCGCCGCTCCCCGCGCTGTACTGGGCGTGGTGACTTAAACCTAAGTTATGTGAACTGTTCATGTGACTGGGATCGATGTTGCCGTCACTGGAAGTGCCGGTTTGAGCACTCATCAAAGATGCCATTTTGGCAATTCAAGTAGACTAGCATGGTCGCACACTTAAGATTATCAACGCGAAGAAAACGACTATTAAAATTTGACAATCTAACACTATGATTCTGGGTAAGCAAAAATGTGATTTTCAAAAATCTTTCACTTCACCTTCACTACGACACAATAACAGAACGATCGATTCTATATTCGAAGAACGCGTTATTTCACCAAAAACACTTTTCCATATATACTTTGCTTGCTTCGAAATAAATCCTCTAACATCTCTGAACACTACGAAAATGATTATTTACCTGAATCTCGTTATCGATTTTGTTTTATCATATGCAATATTTTTCACTTTGAGGTTATGCTAATTTTTTGTTAATTATTTTTTGTACGAAAGTTTGCGTGAGGTAGAATCGATTTTGTAACGTTTTTTTTTCTGTTTGTTATTAAATTTCCTTGAGTAACATTGATTATATAAAATGGCTGAGTTTCAACTTGCTTGTAAGTTTTTGTATAATTTAGAGGTCTATCCAACGTTTCGACTAATCTTGAAAAAATTTGGCGTAAAATGCAATTCGAAAAAACATTCACTTTTCGGCTTATTAGTTTATATTAAATTTTTTATTTTTTGGTATTTCACGGTAACTTGTCTTATTTTAGAACTTGGCTCTGATTGTTGGATTGTTAAAGATGTGTATTTAATAAAAACAATTATCTGTAAAACTTTGCAAAGCACAAAATATGCCAGAGGTTTGGATTAGTTAGTAAGTAGATAGCTAGTTTGGGCAAATCTAGATTCGCTTGAACTGATTCCTTTGTTTGCTGATTCAAATGCCAAAATTTTATGTAAATATCGGCGTTTACTATTTAGTTTATTGAAATGATACTTTTAGGTTTTGTTTAAATATTCAAAAATTTAATAACTTTTGTACTTTTGATATCGGACACTTGAATTATGTTTGTTTATGCTATTGCTATTTGTGTGAAGTATGTTAAGAAAAATGTTCGACAAAAATACACTTCTGAGCTCTATTTTCACTAACAAATTGTATTTTGTACACTTTAAAGTTCGAAGCACTTTGACAAATCGATTTAACACAGGCGCGCGCGATTTCCTCGAGTCGAATGTTAAACGCGAAAAATAAATATTGCAAACTAAGATCACGATGCACACTGTCAAACTGATTATTGTCAACAAATATTTGTGGTATTCGAATGACGATTCGAGAAAATTAATTTTTTTTCATTTTGGTTTCAATCAGACTTTCGTATTCTCTGTTTCTATAAAATTTTGTAGAATTTCTTTTAAATTTTGTACTTTGTTCACGGTTTATCGTTCGTTTGTTTGTTCGTTCGTTTCGGATTTCACACTGTAACAAATATTGTTGTCGTGGTCCTTTGGATTTATTCTGATTGTTGTTGTGTATCAGACATGTTTTGCGGTTTTGTTTTATGCGTTAGATTAAATAGTATGACTTTAATAAATTAGTCGATAAATTAGATTGAAAATTTCTTATTGAAAATAGGATGTCTTCCAGTTTGTTTGTTTTGCTTTTGAATAAATTAAATTACTTACATCGAAAGAATGACTAATTTAGAGCTAATTTAGAAAAATTATTTGGTTTTAATGCTTTTTGAATAAATTAGTTTGTTTTTTACGAAATTTTCTCAGAAAATTTTCGGCAAATTCTAGTTGAACTTAGACTTGCTTGAATTGGAATAAATTAAGTTTATTAAGATACAAATTTTAAATAAATAAATAAGTTAGAGATTAGATGTTTTGGTATATTAGTTTTAGATTTTTATAGTTTTAATTATTCAATTCATTTTTTATACAGCTGTGCATTGAAAAGCCTTGCGATGTTTTAGTGTCTGAAAAAGAGAAAAAAGAAACAGAGTTAGGCAACGTAAATAAATGAGTGAAATAAATTTTATTTAGTTAAATCTATATAAATCTAAAATTGAATTAACATTGAAACTTAGAATTCAATTTTGTCCTGTTTGCCTTTATAGTCTTTAAATCATTATTATTTTTCTTCCATTTTAAAAATAAATTTCAGCCGGTGCAGCCTTTTGGGTTTTTTTGGCACTAATCATTTAACTGTGAACCAAATGAAAAAATTTAAGATTTGAGAATGTTCGCAGATTTTGCGGTCAAAAACCGTATAGTAGCGTTTCTTATCTTAAATAATCGATAGCTTACATCTTTCTCCAAACGATTAAAGCATCTGAGTCTCCTTCTCTCTCTCTTTATCAAATCTGAATCCTGCAACCATCGCAGCATTTTTGTAACAATTTACACAAAATATAGGACTCGTAAAAATAAGCTGAAATGAGCTTAGATCGTATTTTAAATGCCAACCCGGCTCGTTAACAATGAAATAACGAAAACCTCGTCCTTCTGCTATAAATTTTCGTATTTTTTTTTTAAATTAAAGTCCTACCGAAAAACGAAGCAAGCATCGTCGTCCTTATGAAACTGCTAACGAAGCACCAATACCATCATCAACAGGAACAGCAAGCTATGACCCGGCACGGTGTCAGAAGGATACAATACGAAGCATGATGAAGACAGCGCCAAGAGGAAAAGCAATGGCAATCCTAACGAACTATAGATATAGTATCTATCTGTGCATGAAATTCTTATTCGTAGATACTGGCTTTGGCCCGCCAAACAAGCATCCTGGACGGTTGGAGTGTAGCGGCGAAAATGAAACAATAAAATTGAAAGAAAAAAGAATCGAACAGAAGCAAGAAAAAACCAACGATTCGAAATTTTTCAAGGATCTGGATGTTGAAATAAGAAGAAAAAAACTCGAAAACCGAGAAAGCGAAAAAGTGAGCGATACGATTTGCACTTCGACATTGTACGAAAATGGAATGAAAGAAAATAATCTAACGATGATGATGACAGCGATGGTAAAGACGACGGTAACGAAAATGATTTGACTTGTTGGAAGAAATGAGAGTGGAGATACAAATGAAAATGCTCATTCTTTTCAAGTTTAGTTAGATATACAGAGCATGCATTTGGGGTAAAGAAAAATTTCATAACAGTCATGGAACTCATAGCTCTGTGCCTTTTTCTATAGTTTGTGAATAAGATGGAATAATACTTGAAGGCTATTTGGTATAGAAACGAAATTTAAAGATTTTTTCCTTTCCACCCTTTCAAATTTCATACGGTGTTATTTCTTAACAGTACTTTTTCTTAATTTTTCTCTTCTTTCCAATTCACTGCTGCTTCACTTTCATAATTACCCAGCATACGTTTTCCTTGTTTCTTCGCGAACATCCTGGTGAAATCCTTCGCTTAATTTCAAACCATCATCCAGTGTTGGAGCAGGTCTAGCCCAGTATTTTCGGACAAAAAAGCTGTTCTGCCAAAAAATCGAAATGAAGGTTTTACAGATTTGCCGTAATGGACTTTTGGCACAGTGTTTTTCATTTCACAATATATAAATTTCCGTTGGAAGGATTTTTATTGGATTCTTCGGCAAGTAAAGTTTTAAATGACTGGGCTAGTAGTTTACCCTTCGTCTTACGAATCAATAAACATTTTTTTGCATTTAGACATCGTTTTCTTGCAAAGATTCGTGCAACCTTTTTCCAGGATTAAATTTTGATATGGGACGCCAAACATTATCCTAAAAATGTTATTAATCTTGAATTTTTGAGGGTTATCTTGATGGCAGCAGTTATGCACAATTGAAATAACAGGATGAAGCTTGAACCTTTTGCGTTGCAACGTTTTAATAAATAATAATTTATTTATTTTTAAGATGGTACGGTGCACCAGCTTGTATTATAATCTAAAATCTGTAATGCAATTGCGAAGTATTTTGAAGCTCTGTTAAAAATTTAAACCAGCTGGCTTAGATCTTCTTTACATTAAATATTCTTCGACTTTTTGATTTTAGATATACTGCCTACAAGTAAGAGGGGTGTACGTTTTTATACGCCAAACACGAAGCTTCATTAGCGTTCAAGTCCCTGCAAAGGAGTTTGGCGATTTACGGTAAAAATCAGCACAGAAAGCTTGAAAGATGTCTGAAATACCGTCCACAGTCATGAGTGCCGTAATCACGGATGTGATATGGAGTTGAAGCTGATGTGAACGATGTCTGACAACACCTCAACGACGCAACGAATGGGCCTTTCCACACTTGTATTCTTGATGCACTCCTCAAACCGGTTTGCTGGGCAAGAGACGGAAGAATCAAGGGGAATTTACTACAAAAAGTAGAGAAATTTTTTTTCCACACTTGTATTCTTGATGCACTCCTCAAACCGGTTTTCTGGGCAAGAGACGGAAAAATCAAGGAGAATTCTCTACAAAAAGTAGAAACCGGTTTTCTGGGCAAGAGACGGAAGAATCAAGGGGAATTATCTACAAAAAGTAGAGAATTCCCCTTGATTCTTCCGTCTCTTGCCCAGAAATCCGGTTTGAGGAGTGCATCAAGAATACAAGTGTGGAAAGGCCCAATGATTGATTTGATGATGACTGCAAGCTTGTTACTGAACTGCGTACCGAGCCATGCAGCAATCTCAGAGAACGCATCGAGGGGGGCATCCGACAAGCGGAGAAAAGGGTATGCCACAAAACTGAAAAAGTGGCAAAATGGACCGAAGCACTGGCCTTAGTAATCTACCGAAATTCGAGTCAGAGTAAACGGCCTTTTTTCTACGGTTGTAAAGTCTTTCCTAGCTGGACCTATGAAAGATTCCAAGGCACGGTGAAAGATTTTGTGAATGATGTGCATGGAAAGTTTTCTGTCCTAGTCGGTGTTGAATTCAACGCATGGCCAGCCGAACTACGACCGCGAGAGGCTGAAACCGTTTGGAAACTTTTGCAATTCTCAATGTGATGCTCCTCAATGGCAAAAGGAAAAATACATTCAGAAAAGTCGCTGGATGAGGAATTGTCGATATAACGTTGGCTGCAACCTTTGTTGATGATATAACTCCATGGTGGGTTAGCGAACACTACACTCACAATGATTATTAAGTGATCATACAGTGATCAAATTTGAGACGGAAAAATTCTCTGGTCGCAAGTGGTAGCATCATCTTTCGACCAAAAAAACGTTTGACGGAGTAATCAGTTCAAACCCATTTACTATAAAGTCTGTGAAGCAAGCAACACGCGATTTCTCTGCCATGTTAAATGCATTCATACCCCGTCGATCTGGATGCACACGAAGCCACCATGCTTCTGATAGAACAGCAATATCTGATTGATACGGTCGAACTGTCTGAAAGCCAGACGGTAGGTTTAACCAGAAACCAGAATTCAACGACAAGTTGACCGAGCTTAGAAGCCTTCGTCATTCGTCAAAAACTGCAATCAGAAATTCTCAAAAAAAGAGTTTGAATCGACTTTGCGCCGAAGCCAACACCTATGCCTGCTGCTCTGGTTACCAGGTAATCATAAAGTTGACTGAGCGTAAATACTTCACCTCAGAAAATGTGCATGACAATGCTCCATAGCATAATTATGCCACTTTTCCCGCAATATCGTGTAATCGAAGACACGTCACCATTAACCGAGAAGGAACTGAAAGGACTCTGCGGTAAAACCGCCGATTCTAAGACTAAATTTCAAATGAAGCTCTTAAAGCTAGATTGCGAAAAAACTGGACATATTCGTGAAAGCATTTCAACAATACTTGAACGAAAGAACATTCCCAAAGACTTATATATCCAACAACCTTCCTTGCGAACCATTATCATATCGGCCCATATGTGTACTAATTCGACAGGTAAAGTCTTGCAGCAATCAAGAAAGTCGTAGAAGTTACTGTTAAATCCGTTGCTGCTGAAAAATGAAGATAGGGACAAAAGGAGTACTGCTGTGTGGTCAAACTTGATGTGATAAATACCTTCAGCTCAGCGAACTGGAAGCAGGAAGCTCTGACCTTGATGGTTACAATAAGCTTCATTCTGGACCTGATCTGGACCATTCAAGACAAGAAGATTATATTAAAAACGATAGTGAATTGGAACCAATGATATCAACGCGGGCGTTCCCCAAGGCTCTGTAACGGATTCACTCCTGTGAAACATAATACACGACAAGGGGTTGGGATTTTTTTGAACAGTGGAGTGTACAATTATCAGTTTTTCCGACGACATAGCCATGTTACGACATAGCCTACTAAATTGAGGCTGCTACGAACGCTGCTATTACACTAATTTAAATAAGGCTACACGTTACCTACCTGGACCTTGCCGATCATAAAACAGAAGCGATGTTCATAATTACCCGGAAGAGGGTCGAGTTAGTAGAGATCCGAGTTGGCTTTCAAGTAATTAAATCTGCGGCATCACTCAAATGCCTGGGGTTTATCTTGGATAATAAGACTGAGTTTCAAAGAGCATGGCTACTCAAGCGTAAAAGTGTCAGAAAAAAACATCGCTTGCAAGGATATTTCCGAACACCGAAAAACTCAAGACGGCAAGGAGAAAAATATTGGCTAGAGTAGAAAGCTCGGTGATATTCTATGCCCCCACAATGCGGGTTGATGCTCCCGTCGTAAACTCAATTCAACGGTGGCTGACATTCGTACACAGGTTCAGCTTGCTGAAGACCATAAGCAATTTTCGCACTACATTTAAGTTCACTTCGCACTACATTTTGGTACCCTGAACTCAGCTTCTAAATGTTAAATGAATACAAGATACGTAATCATCGAAATTTATTGATTAGAAAACAAATAGAGTGATGGATTCTAAACATTTCTTGCATAAATATATAGTAATCCTGTAGGAACAACTAACATCTAGCCTACAATTAATTGTCGCTTCCAGTTCATAGGCCGTAGATCTTACCTCACACCCATCTCGTTCTTTTCTCATTTTCAATTCGAACAAATTGAATCTGCCTCATCATCTAGAATATCCTTTTTAATGCAACGAATTCAATATCGATATCTTTTTTATTGCCGTCTCCAATCCCGAAATCACGATCCACATCATCCTACATATCGTCTTCGGTATAGCCAATACACCAGAATGATTCCAGCATCATTGAAAAGAAAGTTTCGAAGAAGAAAAAAAAACCTGCTAAATTACATTCGCAATAAATGAAGTCACCTCACCGACAAAATCGACGACAACAGCACCAGCAATGACATCGAACCCAATCCACTCAGCATAATGTTTCGGGAGCTAAAATATGAGTAGACGGGAGGAGTCATGTCAGTAGCAATTGCAAATCCCTGAATTTCGTGTTCTGTATCACCTCTCGCCAATACCCGACGAAGATGATGGCGATGATGATGGCGACATGACTTTTTGTCGTGGTAGTAGCAATGATTTGTGCTCCTTGAACGTAATCCAGTCGAGGTGCGATCCGTAAACTTTCACTCTCAGACGCGAAAGAGTGGTTGAGAACGATGATGGAGAAGAAGTTTTTTGATTGCTTGATCTTCATTTCGCTATCTCGAGGATTCAGTGAGAAAATCAGAAAAATGTGGAAAAATATGAAAGGTAGAAGAAAATTGTGTTTATGGTGGAATATGTGGTAAAAATAAGATGCAGAATTTTTCTATAGATATGTTTCGAACTTTGTGGGGTTACATATTGAAATTAAAGAGAATAAGTCAAAAGGTTATTTCGCTTGTTTAAACTTTCACTTTAAGTGCTGAACACTAAAATAATATAAAAATAACTGGGAAATGAAGAGTATGCTTCATTTAAAAATCAGTGTTACTTAAAAATCCTCAGTTTTAAATAGAATGTTAGTTGAATGATTGAAAAGCTGAGTTACAAAAGCTGTTTGTGTAAGCCCAATCTTTCGTTGAAGTGACTGGAAAATTATTGATTCTTTCCATCAAATCCATCAAAACCGTTTCAATTCAGTAGTTTGAGTCAAGTTAATTTTTTGCTTCTTGTCAACATCTTTTCGATATATTTTTTGCTTCTTCAATCTCACCTCATGAAATCACTTACACCGATCAAAGACTGCCAAAAGGTAGATGCAATGTTCGTCTGATTCATTTTGTCTAGGGGTCTTTGCTCTGATTTCGCATTGCCGAAAATCACCACTTCTATAGAAAAAAAATGAAACAGGGGACGTAAAGCAAAATCATATGAGGATCATTAAGGCGAAATTCGACGAAAGTAAATTGAAAAACTAGTCCACCACGTTCACGTAGAATGTCTCTTCATAGAAGATAGTACAATTTTATCTGTAGTGAAACTACTTTAGTACTGAAACTCCGATATGGATTTGGATAAAGTCGAAAAGTTGTTCGGTGAGACGTGCTCGAATACAACTTTTCCAAATCTATATACTTAATCTATGAACTTACATGGGACAACATTTGTTTTGAAGCTTATATAGAAACAATAGATGCTGAATTTATATCAGGATTCAGTATTTATCAATTGAAGCGTTTAGATGCACAGTTGGAAATTGATGATAAAGACAATAGTCAACTATTTCAAGCTTGATTTTGGTGAATTTCATTCTGAAATGATTTGTACAAATTTTGTTTTGTTTTCAAAACATTACCTTAATGAGTAGTGAAATTTTCTTCGTCATTGGTTTCAAAATTCGTATAGAAATTCTGTTGAACCTTCAGAATTCTGATTCAGAAATCCATGAGAATTCTGGCAGATTTCTTTAGGCATTTTAGACACGAATCCGAATGGAAATTTCGTTTCGAATCCGCTAAAATTATTTTGCATGGTTTTAGGAAGCCTTATCACAAAGACCTGACCGAATTGGACAGGAAATATGCATTTGATTTCCGTCTAGTGACCAATCAAACATTTTTTTCATAATCATTTAATCCTTTTTACCACTAATCCAGTTGTCTATGACTTTTCTAAAAAAAATTCTATGACTTTTGCGTTTTTTTTCTCTTATACGATTTTTTCCTTCGGAGTTCTATGAGAAATGTCACAGATATTTCTTGTGTAGTTTATCTTACATCAGAGGAAACTCGGATTTTTCCGATGGCGCTGAATTTTCCCGAGCCATTGTTTGCTGGAAAGTTTTTTTGGTGAATATATTTCCATTTTTCATCAAGTAAGGGAATTTAAGTACGGAAACGCGAAAAAAGCGAAAAATCCTATTAGCAAATAGTTTTTTAAGCTTACATGCATTTCTGAAGTAACAGCTATTGTGTTTGATAATAAACAATATTACTTACTAAATTCACCATCTCAAAACTCCACAAAAACATAAACTGAGTCAAAAATTCAGAAGATGAGCAACATAAATTGAGTCTCGAGTATAAGTTGAAAACTTTGAAGACTAGAAAACTTAAGAGCCACTGCGAAATCTAAAACTAACTAGCTTCGTCCTGCGCCAATCTCATGATCCTAATGTGCTATGTGAAATGGTAAAAAAAAAGCCAAATTGACGCGGGTTTTCGACCGGGTTCAAACTCGCGTACAAAAACCTCGCAACTTTGGCATATTCGGCTTGAGTTGCATATTTGGTTTCAATCTTATGTTTTGATGGAATTCCCAAAGGTCGCTTGTCTAAAAGAGTTTTCGCATCTGCTGGAGTACCACAAGGCAGTCATCTAGGCCCTATGCATTTTAACATTTTAATTTCTGGCGTGTCTGAGATATTGCTTGGTATACATGCAGGATATGGAACCCAGCTTTTGAGCTGCTTTCATCTAGAAGAACACTGTTAAGCGCTTGCCTAACTTTTGATATCGTCAGTGTAACAGCAAATGTTGAAGATCTCTCTAACATAATTCATTTTAATGACCAACCAAGACACACTAGGTATGCAACTCTGCGCAAGGAATAAAATCATCACACTGCCTCTAATAAAAACTATAGATCATCCTGAAATTTGCAGAGCGTATTGATGTGGACTAAGACTTAACATACAAGGGCTTTCAAGACTGTATGGGCAACTCTGTAGCTACAGCAGGCTCCTGAAGAAAAATCCTTCAAATCATCGACACTCCTGTAAAATTTTCGATTTTTGAAAATAAATTCAAACTATTGATAAATTTTGACCTTTGGCCACCACGTCGAATTCAAATTTTTGAAATTCCGTGGCGCACATGAACGGCAGCCCATGATCAAATTACCTCTATTCTCAGCACTCGAAAATTCTGTTCACGAGAACTGACGACCGGATAATACGATCAACATGAAATTTGCAAAACATGTTGGTATTAACTAGGACCAGGTCTGATAGAAGTGATTTTGAAATACGGGTAACACTCTGGCATTGGTGCCATTTTGAAAAATCACCGAGAAAAAAAACTGTTTTTTTGGCCTACAGCTTCCGACTTAGCCACCAGATTTTAAGAAAATTCACGCAGTAGGTGAACGTTACTCTAAAACAGATTACGTCGAAATTTGGCTGGAAAATTAGAATAGGGTTGCCAGCTATGGTCATAGCTTTATTTTTTTCTCCTGAATCTTGTAAATTTGCTCAGGAAAATAAAGGTTTTTTTCCCTATAATCCCTAAAATTCCCCAAAATCAAAACGAAACTCATGTGATAAGTGGAACTTGCTGTAATTATACTTCTATAGGAATTTCGTTGAAAAATCATGAGAGGGCTGCCAGCTATGATGAATTTCGTAATTTATAGACAGATCTTTATGGAGCAATGTTATCATTAAATTTCCAAATGGGAATGATCCTGCAATGAGAATTAACAACAAATATTAAGGTTTCGAAAATTTAAAAAGTTTTGAGGGTGGTAACTATAAAATTTTATTTACTCCTATAACTTGTAGCGCAGTCATTCAATCGAAACGAAATTCACAGGGTGGGTTTAACATAACGTGAAACAGCTATAGTGCTAACACATGATTGCCAGCACCAGACAATTTCGTAAATATTGTACCAACAGATGCTTTCATTTTGTATGCATAAGCAAAGCATTTACAAGAAAATAACCAACCGATGTTTAAATTTTCCGAATTTTGGAAATTTTTCGGATGGCAGCCCCAGACGTAGTTTAATCGCCGAAGCTTTCGATGATATCCTTGGATGAAAACGAAATTCAAAAGACAGTTTGATTAAGCACGGGCATGTTATGGTACACTTATTGCTGCTGTGATGGACAAATGCTGCCAGCACTCAGCATTTTCATCATTTGCGTTGTAGGAGAGAGATGCTGTCGAAAAATGATATTTGTTCCTTTGAGTAAGAAATGGTTGATATGGTACTACAAAGAAGTGTATTACGTCTCCACACATTTTTAAGTCAATCAAAAATGATTTCTTCGAAAATTAGTTTTCTAGCGGTTCTAATGCGCTAGACTTTTTTCTATTTTTAAATTTGTGGTGGTCATTTGAAATGAAAATTGCTATTTTTAACGAAAAATTTGGCCTTTTTGTAGGTGGAACACCCCGTTAATGTACAAAAAAATCTAAAACTTATCGTTGGGGGGAAGCATTTTACATGTAGAAAGTGTGTGGTAAGTTTGAAATGAATCGGTAATGTGAGTTTTAAATGGCAGTGAACACGGACTTTTAAAAAATTGTTTTGGGAAAATGACTACTAAACTCCGAGTTGTCGGAGCTACAATGATAAAGGAGATGAGGCTCAGTATTCAATAGCTTCGCGAGTTTTGCTCTGATTGACTTCAAATTTTGGAACTATATTCTTGAAATGTTTGCCTATAAGATACCTTACAACCCTCCTCCTAAAAACAATAAAATCTATCGATTTCATTTTGATCGTAAATTCTCGTGTGCATAAATTTTTGTGGTAAAAAATAGGTAATTTGTTGGAAAGTTGCCGTTCTTTTGCGATGAGGTATTTCAAAAATTTCAGTTTGATTGTCTAGATAAATAAATGTTATTAAATTTTTCTGTAATATTTTCCTAAAAAGTGAATTAATTTCGGGAAGGAATCTAACATATTTCTGTTTGCGTAACTACTGTAGCTATAGGATTGTCAGGACATTCATGAAAAACTAATTCAATCTATATCTAATGTTCATCAATGTGTTCTGTAAATTTTGCAATGATCTGTTGACTGTGGGGAAAGTTATCGCAATTTAAAATTTTATAATATTTTTGCGTAGTTGAATACGCTTAGTGCACATATAGGGGTGGAAAATTCCAAACTGTTACAATATTCAATTTTGAAACACGTTCAGAATTTGTCATGTATACTTGATTTTTTTCGAAAGTCAGAATTATAATGGTACCTAAAATAGCACTAAAATGAGCAACGACGCTAAAGGATTAAATATAAAAAATATTTTAATAAAAAACCGATTTTTCCTTTCGAAGCTAGATATATTGAAGGAATATAGGAAAAAATTGGTACACATTAAATACGATTAAATATAGTTAATATTTGGTGAAACCTGGACCTGATCATTCTGAAAATTTCAGCTAGATCGGATGATGCAATCACGAGAGATTATCATTTTGTTTCTTTTTATAATTTGTATATTATATGTACATATATCTATGTATGTACATGAACGTTGGGACAAAGCGAATCTAATACACTTTTTTTTATTAAAACATAGTTTCAAAGAAAATCCGTTATAAACCTTTTGCTCGCTCCGGTGCTTTAAAGAACGGCGTCCTCTTTTACTAACAATTTATGGAATATCGATTCTGTCAATCATCAAAATTGTTCCCCTCATTTAAAGGCCAAGTATTTCCAGCATCGCTTTCAATTCAGGTGCACAGACAACGATTTAATTTTTTTATTATTATTTTCCTACGTCCTGGAAAATCAAACTTCATTTGTATCCAAAAACGAAATGAAGCATATGCAGAGTTTATTCGAAGCTTTATATTGCAAAACATACAGCTCTACACGAGCGAACTCAATACCGTACGCTTCTTTCATTCCACCTTATGGCTGATATAAAATTTGATTAAAACATAATCACACTTAAATAGACGCGTACACGAGAATGACGTTCCATTTTCTTTGCTCCGAAAACATTAACTCTTCGGTGTCTCGCACATTTACATGAAACATTTCTTCCATTCACATACTTCTTGATGCCGCAGTAGTCTAAGAAGTCAAGTAACTGACTATCAGAAGTGGGTGGCTTGACGAAGTAGTCTGTTGGTAGTCCACCACAGCCAGGTTTACTGACTTCGATTCAAATATAAGTCCTTAGTTGTGCGACAGGAGGAACATTTATGAAAGAGTGTCGCTAAAGAAAATTAAATGGTTGTACGGTCGTGAATGTTGACATTAATGAAGGTAGCGACTCCTGCAAGTATATGGCATACATCGTCTTCAAATTAAACAAAGAGTGAAAAACGTTCTTAGGTTGGGGACACCGGGAAGCGCATGTAAGTTTTGCAAGCAGTAATGTTAGCAGTTTCAAAGAGTTTTCAAAAATCTGCATGCAAGGTTAAATATGTTTGAATAATAAGACAATATATAAGAGCTGAAGGACCATAGTCAAATCGTCTACTAGCTGAAATAGATAGCATGAAGATACAAAAATCAATCCAGCGGGAGTGATGATATATATAGAATATCGCCCATCTCGAATCAAGATGAGGCTACACACAACTAGAGAATTATAATATAAGATGTGGTCTATCGGGAGTTTTATAAAGCTCATTAGAGCTATTATCGTAAAAAGAAACCTTATTAAAAATTAATATATGTATGTATTTTATCAAATTCGTCGTTCTTTTAAGATAAAGCTACTTATTTTCCAAACCAACTATATCAAGCCAGTCAACATTTCCTATGATAATTCACTTGAAAATTTATATATCCTTCGCTTATATCATTATGTATACAGGACATATCATCGAACCAGTCATGTATGTGCACATGCTTCCATACATCCCCGCGATACGAATTCCAATAGATTTTGAATAATATTCTTTGACTGTGAAAACCGAACGGGCGTACCAAATAAACCTGACTCGCTGACTACAATCAAATATGCAAAATAAATTCATAACGATTTTCCGTTCTCTTCTCATATCGTTTCATGTCTATGCGAATCGACTTCGACGAAGGCGTCGGTAAGCCAAATACATGTAAGTATTTTTTTTTATTTACTGAATTATTACCATCGTCAGACATTACGTATACGTACGTGCGTCTGAATTTTTGCGTGCAAAATGCACGAGAACGATTTCGATGTTTTTTTTTTGTTCAAGATGAACAATATTTTTCGAAATCGTTAGGCATATTTCACAAAGTTTATCTTCTCCCTTTTGTTTTTATTTTAAGACTGTATTTACTCATAATTTATTTTTCTTCGGGATTCGTTAAATCTATTTTTTACGTAAATCGAATATGGTGATTTTGTGCAAACGTGTTTAACAGATGAAAATAAATGTATCGAAAATTTAAAGGAAAGGCGATTGATTCTGCAAGGAGAGGAAAATTGGATGCACACATTACAAAAAAAAACTATTGCTGATATATTGGTAGAATCATTGATAGATATATTTACGTTTATGGTAGCCAGGACAGCTACAGTTTACGTAACTTTCTTCAGATTTGAGATGCCGAAAATAAAAGTAAATAAGCTAGTCTGCTACCTTAACCCTCCGAGAACACAGGGGGTCAAATTGACCCCAGAGACCTTTTTGACCGATCCCAGCGCTTAAGCCTGCGGGAAAAGAGGAGTACTAAAGGCTCCTAAATATATTTCTGTGTCTTGACTATAAGTTTACACCGCTCGCTTCCAGTTCCAAATCGTCATTCGGCGTTGAGAAGCCTTTGAAGCAGATCAAGGGGTCAAATAGACCCCATCTGTAACCGACGTCAATTTTGAGGTAAAAACTCAATTTTTTTTTTACTTTATAAATCGACAGATTAATTTAAAAAGCCCCAAATTAATTTGGAAGAGTTTTTATTTTTTTTTGTTTTTAGCAATATGGCGTATAATCTGCGTTGTAGTGTACGCAATAATTTGTTAGCTGAAGACAATGATGACAATTTTGTCGACTTTTTTTTATTATTTTACTATGTCTGGGGAGTATCCATATACATTTTCAGCTCAAAATATTACAAATTGACAAAGTTATGATTTTTTTTAAATATGCAAAATTTGAAATCTTCACAATCGCCACCGTAAATATGCAAAATAAATACCTTTTTTCAAGGGCCATTATAAAGCTATTTTTTTTTTTATAATTTTGTCATATCTTGAGAGTATCCACTTAAATTTTTTGCCAAAAATATTGAAAATGAAATAAGTTACGATTTTTTTCGTAAAAAAGCTGATTTTCGACAAACCTGTTTTTTCCCGATTTTTTTTCCGTATGTTTAGGACATTTAAGGCACTTCTAATGTATGAGAACTACTAAAAGAGGTTTCAAGCAATATTTACAAATTTTTTCAAATGAAAATATTCAGTGGCGGCGATTCTGTAGACGTTCAAAAGTGGTTGGGGTCAATTTGACCCCAATTGTTCTCGATGATCGAAAAAATAGGTGTGTTCTCGGAGGGTTGAACAATGTTTGTAGTCAGTATTCATCAAATTTATACAACCCTACTAGTTAATAATCAGGGAGAACGAGTCACCTTTATATATTATCTATGAAATCCACAGCACGCAAATTTGCAATAGTCGTTCCACCATGAATTTTGCCAAACCTCTTTTTCGGCGCGTGATGGACTCAACAGCATTTATTTTCGCCTTTAAATTCACGTCTTTAAAATACTCTTAATGCCCTATGATTGAAGCATTCTGGTGTTAATGATGATTTTCACCACTTAGCCTGACATTTTTATAGCATTTCTTGCAAATATCATCAATTTCGTATCTTTTTCCTTCGTACTTGAGACCATCTCCTTGCAAGAACAAATAAGCCACGACTTTCCAGTGCATTCGTTCCGTTCATACTGCAGTAAGAGCTGCAATTCCAATTAGCCCGCAAACAGTAATTAAACCCTTTATAAAACTCGAACAAGACAAAAACCACTTATTCAAGTACATATCATAATTATTTGCGTGCAAAGAACGGACCAGGTGACTGACTGTACTTAGGTAAACCATAATTTCCGCACATCATTCTAAACGATCGACCGTTAATAAAATTGCCGACATTCGCACAAAAACAACGACCTTTTGCCCAACAGAAACCATCACATCAGCTCGTTGCAATTGTTCGTGCGAGCTCTGCACTGAGTTGAATGTTGCTTGAAGGAGGTCCTTTTGACGGCAGCAGATATTTTTCCACATACGTATGCTCATATGACAAGACGACTGGCGAGCAAGACCTATTCTCATTCTCTATCACCTGTCCTTTCCAGCCATAACATCGTAAATAATTCCTTTGTCGACCGCGACGAAGCGAGGCTACTAGCATTTAACAGCCGTCGATTATTTGTTTGACCTGGTAGGTACATTCACATTGGTTCGTTGCTTCGAGCACGGAAAGGTGATATCTTTCGTGCACGATTCCTAAGCGAAAGCTATGTGAGATAGGCATAATTTTGCAAATGAATATCGAAGAAATTTCTGTAAGTGCGATGTAGATTATTGGCAGCTTGTGAAATTATAATGAATTACGAGAAATAGAAAAGAACATGTTCTATATCGCCGAGAATGAGATTCAGGAGGAATTTGATGATTGGGTCAAAGAGTTTTGATAAGGGCAATGAAATTAAATAATACTGCATGAAATGTGTTTGAAGTTTATGCCACCTTTTTGTAAGTTTCGCCTTAATACAATAAGTATTATCAGTGGCTTGGTTCAGTAACTTGAGTGGAGAAAAATCTCTATTCGATTACGTCACGCAAATTTGATTTACCAGTTTTCTCCATAGTACAGTTGCGAATTATGTGTTGAAATATGTGTGGAGGGATGGAGCGTGCAGATTATATAGAAATATATAGAAAGGTAGAAATGTCGAAAACTCTTGGCTCTAATGAAACTATTAAAGAGTTTCATCAAAATGACGTCAAATAGAGAAATGTAGTAGAGATATTCTTTATCCGTAAATTAAAGAAACGAGCCACAGGACTTAAATTGAAAATTCATACTAATTCATACTAACATCCTTACTGAGGCTATTTGGTATTAAGAATGATATACGGCAAAGACACTTTATGTTCTGTTTCCTTTTCAGCCTGGCATTGAAAAAAGATCCACGGTGCTGAAATGATCATCCTCTTTTAGAGATTTTTCAAAAAGACACAAAATTTTTAAGGTGGCAAAATTCCAGGCTGCACAAGAATAAAGAAAGTGTGAAATAAAAACGGGTAAGGTTGGACTCATAAAAAATACGTCAGAAGCAGCAAAAAATAGGAATCAGACGGCAAAAATAACCTGTCTTAGCAAGGCATGTAAATGCAAATTTAAATCAGATAAGCTGAATCATTCAAATTTCTGGTGATCGAGAGCAGCTACGATGAAAAAATTCCCAATTTTTTTTCAGGTTTACAAAATTTTCCGTTCAAGGCTTTTCATGAAGTCCAAGCTCCTGGTCTATGGGCCCAAGACTTAATTTTTTTATAAATATAAATGCGAACATGAATTCGTGTTCAACAAGTGATTCTTTTAAAGGCTTTCAAAATATGGCACCCTATATTTTAAAACTAGCGGTTAACCTATTTTGAAACCTGCTGGCAAATTGTTTTTCAATATTTAAAAAAAATTATTGATATTTAGTCTAATATCAAAACCAGTTCGTTCCATACCTGGGGTATTTATACCAATAGTTTATGATAAACACTAACTTAACCTACGATTGACCTACACCTGATTAGTGACCAGGCAGATCGTTTTTTTTTAGTGACACTGAAAGTCCGAAACGCCTCTAATTCAGCGAGATGGGCAGATATTTTAGAGGCCCTTAAGCGAAATTTCTATGTAGCGGACTACCTATTAGCCATTGTTCGAGACTATCTAAAAACCCGTTGCCTTATATATGAGACGAAGCAGAGAAGTACCCGGAAAAATATTACTGCCAGAGCAACGCAAGGGCCAATTTTCGGGTCAGATTTGTGCCATCTACATACGGTGGTTTCCTGCGCCTTCAAATGACAGAAGATGTACTCTTGATAGGTTACACTGATGATGTTCAGAAATCCTCCCCCCCCCTTTCTCAGCTCGAATTAAATCAATTAATGGGAAGAGTTGAAGGCTAGACAGAAAACCATGGTCTCCAGCTTGCGATCACGAAAACTGAGATTGTCATTCTGTTCCAGTCGAGAACAAAAAATCTGTGAAGGATCTCGGAGTGACTCTGGACTTATGGGGAGCACATTCGAAAAGCATGCGATATTGAGGACTATAATCTCGCTGAGCAGGCTTATGGCGAACGTTCGCGGTTCTAGTGCCAGTACATGCAAACTGCTTATAACGGCGGCTCATTCAACGCTGCTGTATGGCACCATCGTCTTAAAATTTACAAAGTATCGAGCTAGGATGGCAAGCATTCAACGCAGAGGGGCGCTACGATTCGCAAGCAGCTACTGTACTGTATCAGGTAATCCAGTGTTGGTCAAAGCCGGGGTAATCCCAATCGATTTATTGACGAACAACCGCAGGGAGATCTTTCTGAATAGCTCAGAAGTGGAAAGAGAGGCAGCAGACGCTCAAGCACGATTACCAACAGTTCAGTTTTGGGAGGAACCCTGGACTACGAGTCCAACTGGAGCATGGACGACTAGGCTGATACGCGCCACAAAACCTTGACTTTATACCTGAGCCACTTACTATCAAATCATGGCTATCTTAGAAAATCCCTATAAAAAATGGGGAAAGTCAGGCCGAAGCACTGCAAAAATTGTATTAAAGAAATTGATGATGCATTATATACGAATACATACTTTCTTTAAGGTAAGTTTCTACCTTGTGCGAATTTTTGTTTTTGCATTTTCGGATAAATACATACGGATGGATAGATCCATGTTGATAGATACGGTAGATACATGAATTACGAAAGTTATCCCTTAAAATAGGGAGCGGTGTCGAGCGCGCTGAGCCGCCACAGCCCGGCGCGCTGCACCGCATTTTTTGACCTGGTGGAAGTGATTGAATGCAGACGGGTTAAGGAATGGTCACAAAATTTGTTACAGTTGGGTATCAAAGGCTTGTTCATGGCTGGTAGCAGAATCATTAAAAAATATTAGCAATCTTTCATTTTACATAACAATTTGTGGCCAAAAAAAAAATGGCGAAAATCGTTTTTCTTTTTCAAAATTACATTTCTTTTTAATTTTTCATTTTTTTAACAATTCTGGTAGTGGCCATAGTATATTAAATAAGATTATGTTTCATTTTTATGTTTCAGATCATCTGAATCGACGGAAGGACTTCTACCAGCAGCTAAAATCCGTTTGGCGCGTCGCCATTGCTCGATGTACCACCTACCCCCCTTGCATATTTCGACTAAAAATTTTTTTGTACATTTAAAATATAGTTATACCTACAATTGAAAAAAAAACTGTTAAGTGTCTATTTTAAATACATTCCCCAAAAAAAAAAAATCCTGAAGAAAGCACATTTTTTCGGCCGCACAAGGTAGAAACCTGCCTTAAGTACATCCGCTTCAGAAGAGAACAGGAAGCATTCTTGCCGCAATCTGCCCTGCGACATCGGGGAGGCGATGCTGCATTCAGAAGACGTTTCGGTGCGTGTTTCAGTATACGTAGAGACAATATTTCGGCTGAAAAGAAAAGAGTTTGGCCTTACAGACTCTTCATAACAGAACGGAGGTAGTGGTGGGAGCACCTTATAGGCGCTAGTGGCACAGGCGAGTCGAAGTAATGCGAAACCGATTCCGGCTCGGATTCCTGTGGTTAGCGAGTGATGCTTTTTTAGTGAGTACGAATCTCACATAATCCTGCATCTTTCACAGGAAACATATGAAGGCTTTTGGACACACGTTCAAAAAACACCCGATTAGTAATTTATTAAACTAGTCAAATCTATCTAATCCCTTAACTTGTCTAAAATCTTCAACAATCAACAAAACCACCTTAATTATCGAGAAACTTGTCGAATCGAATAGTGCGCTCATGAGCTGCATTTGAGATACTGCTGGACCCGGTTGCGTACTCTATATTTTGCATCAATATGTTCCCACGTCCTATGTCTATAAAATTTTATTGCCAGTTTTACAAGCTGCCAACCACTTTTACTTCCTTTTTTTAGTTACTGAGTTATGTTTGAGTAACTTTGTTTTATCATGGCAGTTTTAGAACGGGTAATTAGAATACGTATTGTAACATGTCCGAAAATTATTCCGGACAATTCATTTACAAAATAATTCTCATAAAATAAAACTTTACACTGTACAAAGAAAATAATAAGCGACATGCTTTCAAAAGCTCCAGAAGTGAAAAAAACTAGCGCCAAAAAGTAGACCTTTGTAAACACGGGACTAGTAAATTTACTCAATATTTAAGGTATATACCACAATGAAGTTCTCATCTCATACGAAAAATCGAAAGCTGAGACGAAAGAATTTAAAATTCTTGTGGAGCGGCCGTTAATAGAGCTATGCTGCTGAGGAACAAGAAAATGCTTAAGAGGGATCAACTCCATTATGAATAAGGCGCTCCACGAATTTATTGAAAAATCAGAGGAGCGAAACAGGACAATAGATGCAAAAAGTAGATAAGTAAATGGTAAGAATTGATGAAAAACTTGTGGTCAAAAATGGGAAAATATAAAATGTAAAAATATTAGAATCCAGACATCATAGAAAAAAATCTGTACAAGGTGCGCCATCTTTTATGTCGGTATGTAAACATTGAATAGCTTTGACATTTGTCAACCGATTGTCTTGATTAAGGTTTAGCACGCATCACTACATAATGTGGATAGGACATGCACACTAGGTTTAAAAAATAAAATCCTGAAATTCCATATACTGGCTTCAAAATATTTAGTCATTCCTGCATTTGCTACTCATATAAATCTAAAGATCAAAGTGAGAGCAGTCATCAAGTGGTTTTGCTTGAAAAAATATCTACAGACATACATTGAAACGCCACAGGACTTTGGCAATCCACATAGGGAGTTTAAGCGAAGCAGAAGATCTATGGAAGATGAACATCACGCAGGATGCCCGCCCACGCCCCTAACCAAGTATAACGTTATAAAATTACAAGATGTTGTTTTGACAGGCCGAAGAATGACAGTTAAAAATCTAGCTGAAGTCACACAGATCTCATATGGAGACATTCAAATGACTTTCGGTAACGAATTGCACGTTAAACAAGTCCCCACACTTTAGGTACCGAGAATGTCAACCGAGGAGCGAAAGAAAAGTCGAGTACACGAGCGGACAAAAGCAGATTTTGAGCTATTTGAACACAAGCTCCATTCTTTAAATCTAACCCTCAGGGACTTTTATCTCCTTAAATTTCAACACGATATCGTTGCAGTGATCGCCGCTGTACAGGAATTTTCAGAAAGTCAAAAAAAATCTGCTTTTCCGAAGGTTTTAAGGTCTAGAAAATGGTGGACTAAATTTATTGATTCGTTAGGAGACTAGGTGGAAAAATGAAATTAATTTTAAAGTGTAACCGTTCTTTTAGCTATTTATAGGCTAAACTAATTGTATTTAGACTTAAGCTAGATTTAGTTTACTAAATTAAGTTAATATTTAAGTATTATATAGCTAAGTCAACCCCAGGTATTGAACTACCTGGGTAATATTTTATAAGTGTAAATCGAATAATAAATGAATGAAAAAAAAATATATATATATAATCAAAATCCAAAAAGAGCCAGCAGACCAAAATAGATTTGCCGTAAAATATAAGACCTTTCATGTTAAATTCCCCTTAAGTTAAGTAATATATGTACTATTTAATGAATAAAATTATTATTATTGTTATTATATTTAGCTATTTATTATCATTATTTTTAGTACGCCCCTCATAGGTCGCATTAGTGAGAAAGATTCAACACAAACAATCTACGTAATTGAGGGTATTCAAAACCGAGAGAAATTTTTCGTTCAGTGAACCAACGACTAGGGCATTAATCCCGAGATTGAAATCGCGATCCCGAAATTGGGGTTTAGAATTTTCGGGATCCCGAGATAATCCCGAGATTTCGGGATTTTATAAAAAAACTATATTAAGGGAATTTAAACAGATATATTGGCTTATTCGTACTCAATTAAAACTTTATTTCAATTATATATACATAAAACCGGAAGCTAAGTTCATTATAATGTTAAATTTATGCACATATGTACATGGGTACTGGCAAGTAAGACGTTAATCTATAATTGCATCTAAATTAATCTTATGATCTAATTTCATCTTATCTTCTTGTCCCATAAAGCTCTTTATTTGGTCATGATAGTTAGTTATAAAATTAGTTAAAAACGAATTGAAATTTAATCAGCATAACGGATGTTACGATAATATAGTAAAAATACATTATTCTTTTTAGTTGTTTACATATTAATTACAAAATAATATTGCTTTTCAATGAAACAAGTGATAAGTAATAATATCGATTGGTTCAAACTGCTGATTCGTTTTGAAAGTATGCTCTTAATAAACATAATTCGTCAAGAGTTTCAAAATTTCAGCTAGACCTGATTTAGCTGCACATATATCCAGCTGCTGAAAAAGATATTTCGGGTGCACTTTTTGGTGGAAAATTAAGCATGTAATCATACGCCAGCTGTAATTCATTATTACAACTGGCTTCCGCTTCGGTTTTCATAAAACAATATGTCTTTTAGTATTAAGTTCTGCTTTCTAATTCCCAAAATGGGTTGAATTTTATCAATCCCGAAATCTCGGGAGTCCCGATAAAAAATTCGGGATCCCGAAAATGTCCAAAATGGCTCGGGATCCCGAGATCCCGAGATCCCGAAATCTCGGGATTGCATGCCCTACCAACGACGTACACCGGAACTCCAACGAAATGTTGAGAACGACGGTAACCCAAAACCGAGATAATTGGAGCCATAAAATAAGGTCTCAAATTTCTTGATTTGTTTCATGTCTAGAGCAGATCACTGGTTGTTGCGCCATTGACGCAATAAAAATCAAATTATATACATTATATGCCAACAGCACGCAAAAAGTGAATGAAATTAAAAGAAAAAGAAAAGGCGTTACTAAAAGTTGCAATTTACTATAGTGAGAAAAAGTCTGTTTCAAACCTAAGCTGAAAATCAAAATTAGAAGCCTGTATCACATGACGACCAAGGGATGTTGACGAAAATATTTTTTCTGTGCCTAAAATTGTCGCGGCATATACCGCTTTCCGCTGCTAGGAGCAAATATTTATTTAATCCCTATGAGATATTACCATGTTTCCTACCAGCATCGAACAGTGGTACCAGGGGCCTTCTTCCCACCAAGACGTCACAAATGGCGTCCGACTTACAATAAATTCAGTTCTTTTTCTTTGGAGAATACTAAAGCGCCAAACTAAAAATCATAGCACTATATCATTAAGGTAATGGATGTTGGACAAATTCCAAAGACAACCCTAAAATCTTTTGGTAACACAAAAAAAAACCGAACAGATTTAGATATAATCTTATGCACGACCGAATGGTATTACTTTGGATCTATTTATTCTGAAATAGAGATTCCAAACAACCGAAAGAAATGAGATCGTCGATTTCTGATAAATTGGAAAATATCTTAATTTGAACGTTGGCTTGGGCGCTTGCAAAAAAATATCATGCAATTGTTCCTAATTATTGTAGATTATTAATTAATTTAATTTCAGAAACACGACTAGTTTTTTGAAAGTAAGATAATAATATTTGTGTCTATTTAGGAACATGAAGTACATTTTTGCACCATAATTTCTACAACTAATCATTTCAGTGTTCCCCCATTTACCTTTTCCATCAGCCCACAAATACATATCATGGCAATAAGCAGCATTTACTAAGCATCCGCTAAATATCCAAGACGATGCTCATATATTGCCAAGACGATTTGAACACCATTAAGATTGCGTCCCTAAGCCCAACAGATATCTCAACTGCTTCTTGCCTTATGCCGGCAGTCGACACAAGTGCTTCCGAGATATCGAGTCAGTCTTACATCGACCAGCCTCAGCTCAAACTTCCAAATCCACTGGGAGATACTTCGTCATCGATAAGTTCGAAAGCTCCTCCAACCCCCAAAACGAAGAGGTGCCGCGTCATGTACATATGGGGAAGTAACATCTTTCTTTGGCTCTGGCCTGAAATAAGACAGACAGATCGAAGAACTCTGAGCCGAGCGCAACAGAGGCAATCCAGCCAACCAACAGTATTGCAGATTGATTCCTCTTGACTCCTTCTTTGGATCCCGTTGATAGAAGCTCCCACTCGGCACGGTAGTAGTCTACGTTGTCATGCTGTTCAGGTTCTTCGACCGGTCATGTCCACAATGGCAAACGCACACACAGCTCCTCGTCGTAGTCTTCCGGAGCCAAAAGTTGTATTACGGAGCGCCTCCGCATTTCGGGTCTGCTCAAGGCGTACGGTATCGTGTGTAAGACAAAAATAGAAACCGGGAAGTAGGGCGCCGACGAACATCTGAGCAAAAGCCCCCCAACGGTGTGGTTCGTAGCGATGTGAAGCGAATGGCCCAAAAATGTTCATGGTTCTGAACTTGAACTTTTCGAATTGAGGCTACCAGTTCGGGGACGTTCATGCCGACTCCGACGTTTATAGTCGCAGGCAGTCAACGACGTCGCCGTCGTCGATGCCATGGATTTTGCACGCAGTTTGTTATTATTGTGTTGCTATCGGGTGGAGAATAGGAGACGAGGCTCCCGAACTTTTGCTGTTCTTCTGGTTCCGTTTATTGTACGTACGATGTGAGAATAGGATGACTATCAGACCCAGCATGAGGTGAGATTTTAATGTTCATAGGGGGAAAGAAGATTGGGTGAATGTGGCGATTGCAAGGTTTGATTTCAGGTGTAAGAATTGAAATTATGATATCAATAAAGGAAGTAAATTCTAGGTGGTCAAGACGATGGGAATGCACACAAACTAGTCAGAATTAAATCAAATCTATTATAGGCTATCACACCTTTTATACCCTTTTACAGCAAATCTAATGGTTATTCGTCTGATTTAATGACGTCATTATAAAAAGATTAATTTATAAAACTAGAATCCCTCGTACCATTTTTCGAAAATTATAACAAAATAGTATCATTTACAGAAACTTCTCCAGCCCTCCTCCATCACTCGTCTCAAATAAACTTTTTCAGAACAGTCAGATAAAATAGAGGAACGATGATTATTTGGACTTTTAAGAATATAAGATACAATGAATGCGATAAGACACAGTAACTTTTTGCAAAATACCGTGAATATTGCTGAAGCTATAACTTGACTTGTCGAGCTTCTCATTGTTTATTGTCGTTATTTGTGCTTTCACCTTATTCTTGTACAGTGCCGTCGTCGTCGCCTGTATTCCGTTTGTCGTACTAGGAAATTGCAGTCGTTGATGGTAACGGTAAGAAAATCATAGGACATACCACCAAGGCATACCGGCCGGGGTGTAAAAAGTGTGTTTTCGATGAAAATTACGACCATACTGGGTCGGCGTTAGTACTCTGACTAAATATAATAGGGAGTGTGTAACGGTGCTAAAGCGTCAGGGCTTTGTTGCGTTACCGACGTCGCCAAGCGAGTGCCTCGTAAAATGTTAAGAAGGTCCCATGGATGAATATATGTGCCGGATTCTCGTTATATTTCTATGTCCCGTTCTATCCCTATTTTCTAGTCCTTGCTATTTACTAGGACAGCTGAGAAAAGTGTGACACTGTGACTTTATTCTTTTGTATTAACCCTGAAATATGACGACGGCTTCATGGAACTTGGAAAATATAATTTGAACAATGCTAAAACGGGATAGTTTATACCTTCAGCTTGTCGTCCTTTCCGATAAACGGGGGAACTATCTTACTAAGTCTTTAAATTTTTTGTTGCACACATCTGATGGCGTACTGCTGACACCAATAAACTTGGTGGAGAAAGGTTCAGTACAGTTGGAGTCAGTGAATTACAACAATTGCACACATGTAAAACGTTTGTAATTGCCATCTTGTTATCCGCAGTTATATCCATTCATACATTTTCGTCGTTACAGCTCATTACGATTCTGTGGTTGCAAAAAATACAACCTCTTATTCCTGGGGTTAAACTGTACGTCGCGGTAACTGTTTTTCCTACTGCATGCCCAATACCTTTTTATATCCATGAAATGTTGCCAAGAAATGTCAAGAAACTTGTTGTAGATGAGCTATAAAATTGCCGCAGACAAGTTCAAGCGAAATGCCAGGATTAGCTATGCTATGGGGTTTTTATCATCGTACTGCCAATGCTTCTTATTTCTAGGATCGATGGAGTTGGTAACAGGGCGAAAAATGTTCCATGTCAATTCAAAGCCTTATTCAGAAGCAACAGCTCGAACTTTCCTTTTTTATGCTGTACAGACAATTGTTAAAAAAAACGACAATAACAACAACGGGGAAAAATCTGATTAGGGTTAGTACATTGTTTGTGGATTTTGTTATACGGCTAAAGATTGTACGGAAATTGATTGGAACTGGTTACAATAATACATCTCTTACTATTTGCTAGTTGAAATAAGCTAGGAGTGAAATTGAAATTATTCAAGAAGAATATTGTAATGGACAAATTGGAAAAGAAACCAGAGGAAAATTAGAAATTTTCTAACAGGAAAGTTTATGCTGAGGTTTCATACCGCTAAAAAAGAACTTTCACTGTGGGCGTTTGTTTAGCTCTTGTCTGTAAAACTGATGAGAGTGCATTATGTTTGTCTAAAATGAGATAATATACATAGCTGCAATAAACTTTTGTCTGTGCGAAAATTTAACAAGAAAAACTGGGCGTCATTTTAGGCAAAACAGAGAACGTTATGCAAAATAATGTTTTCCTGTCTTTACAATTGAAATGTGGGCGGAAGAAGTTTGCAAATTTTCTTTCTTTACTTTGCACTAATTATACATATTTTTTATCACGTATTTATTTTTATGGCACATTGAAAACATGTATGTGCTTGAAGGCAACCTTTTTCTTTCTATTTGCTTGCTCTGTAATTACTGTACTTCTGCATGTTGTATAAGAATTCAATATCGATTTTCTTAAAACTAAGCCTTCTTTCTTATATCTCTTTGCAATTTATTCACACCTTTATTCAAGCTCATTCAGATCGTAAATATATTACCGCAAAAAAGTTATTCTGTTTGTGAAGGCCAGTGTTGATCACAGTTGACACTTTAATATTCTTTCGACCTCTAAAGCCCAGATTGCCAACCCATAGTACCTACTCCTGGATGAGCAGTTCAATACGAGGGCTGACCCATTGAACCAAGATTAATGATAATCGACTATTTCCAGTTCACATAAAATTAAAAAAAAAAATTGTTTTTACTACTCATATACGCACTAAGTCAGCACAAAAAAAAACATATAAATAGGCCACGATTCCAGGGAGGTACATTCATTTGAATAGCCGAAGTGAGAACATCAAAATAGAGAAAAACGAAATTAGAGTTATCATTTAGTAACTGTGTTTGAAAAAATATCTACCAAAGACATAGACAGCGACTTGGTGAAAATACTAGGGGACCCTGTTCTTACATATTCCACCGTTCCACGCTGGGCCAAGTAGTTTAAGCTGGGAAGAACATCCACTGAAGACTTGAAAAAAGTCGAAGATGTCTTATTGGCAGATCGAATAGTGACCGTCAGACATGTAGTTGAGGTCACAGGAATCTCGTATGGTAGCGTTCAAAGAATCGTTGCCAACGAATTACATATGAAGAAGGTCTCTGCGCGTTGAAAACTAACGAGCAAAAGGAGAAAGGAATCGACATTTCGAGGGTGAATCTCGAAAAGTTTCAGGCAGATCTGGAGAAGTTTCGTAACTATGGACGAGACCTGGATCCACCATTTTGATCCAGAAATCAAATAGGAATCGACGACCTGGAAGCTACCCTCTTCACCGATGCCGAAGAAATTCAAGGTGTCAGCGAAGGTTATGCATCAGTTGTTTGGAACGCTGAAGGAATTATTATGGTGGAATATTAGGAAAAGATTGGAAATAAAAAGGGAGAGTAACACACTTTTATCGTTGTTTCGATTATTGGTCTCTCTTTACAGGGTGTTTATGTTATCAAGTGGTTTTATAGATGGGAAAGAAAAAAGGTATTTCTGAAGAGAAAAAAGTGCTATTATAGGACTTTTCAATGGTGGACGACAAATTGCACGACTTCAAGAGTTTAGCCACAGTTACGTGGCAGCTTTGAAACCGAAAATGGGAGAAGGCCAGGAAAATCTCGGATCCTTACGGTAGAACTGCGGCCGTAAAAGAGAAAAGTACAACAGAAAGGATCGGAGAATGATATACAGTCTATGCGAACATCGCAGGCTACCTTTAAGAGAGGTAAAAAATATGTTGCAGAATGACGGCATAGAATTATCGGTCAGGACTTTAAAAAGGCATTGCACCGAACTTGGTCTGAAATGCTGTCGACCAACAAAAAAGCCCAGACTGACCGAGACGATGAGGAAAAAGAGGCTAATATTCGCCAAAAATGTTAAAGCCACTACAGTGGACTAGTGGAAAAAGATAATTTACCATTATTTTCCATTTTTGCAAAAATATTCAATATTTGTAATTTTATCTTCAAACGATTTTATGTAACTACATATGTAAAATTTTATCTTCGATGATTTTTTTTTCAAATTCTGTTCAGCGAGGAATAGAGAATGCAAACCGTAATTACAACGCCGATGTTCGTCAGAAGGTTTCCAAATGAAAAATTTAATACTTCCTGCGTGATGCAATCAATAAAACACCCACCTCAGGTCATGATTTAGAGCCTTATTTCCGATCAAGGTCCTGGCCCCCTCTACTTTGTAGAGGGAATGATGAGCCAACATCAGTACCTCAAAGTGCTCCAGGACATTTTCACTGTCATTCACACTGTCCGTCAAAAACTTTTCTGAATCCTCCGAAATTCCGATCGTTGTCTGGCCATCCAATTCCCTAGATCTTAAACACATTGAAAATGGCCGAAATGTGCTCAAACCCGAAGTATATCAAAGACCGAATCCCACCAAAGAAATTCTCATCCAGAACATCCGAAAAGTGTAGCATAGCTCACTCATAATATACGACTGCATTAATTCGTGCATTGAAAGTATGCCCAGGACAGTAGAAGCGGTTTTTAAAAATAAAGGAGGATGGTCGAAATACTAAATAATATTAATTGCGTTTTTTTTTCTTTTTTATTGCTAAGATTTATTATTTTATTTAACACTTATTAGATTTATCATAGAACATTGAACAGAAACGAAAATCAAAAAATGTGATAAATGTAAGATGGTCATATTTTCATGGCCCTATACAGTATAAAGCAAGAGAAATAACCAGCTAATGGAAAGCCTTCATCGAAATGAAAGTGAGTTTGTTCCGGAGGATGGTGAACCAATATATCAACATCAATTTTGGTTTACACGACATCATTGAAGATTTTGACATCACGCATGCAGTGCTATAGATATTAAAGTTTCAATCGCGAGTCGTCGAATTACCAAACATTAGAGGAAGTTTGTGCTAATAGTAGCGGCTACCATAAAACCTTTGAGTGCCCCACTTTCACATTAAAGAACATATTGATAAACACTACCTTGCGGGCAAAAAGCTCAGAATAGCAATAATCCAAAAAGCAGAGCTTAAGAAAAATACTCATTTGTAGCCTAGTAGAACTTATCTATTACTATTATTATTATTATTATTCAAGAAACCAAATCAAAGGCAACGACCAAAAAGACTTCACACTAGGGTAGAAGCATGGCTAGCGAAAAAAATCATAGATGCTTTGAAACACGAACATATTGCACACAAAAAGTTCATGGCTGTTCGAGACTTTAATGAGAAAAAGAACAATATATTGCACAGAAACATGTATCAAATCAAATAAACAAAAATTCTGAAAGAATTCGCAAACACATTTTTACAGGTATTTGGCAAATGTTAGAGGCAAGAAATGAAGCATTGTGAACACCGAACTATGAAAAAATATGCAATCTGCATAAAAACAATTATTCTCAAATGCGTTTGCTTTGAAAATTCGTATTTTGTAATTATTGGCATAAATATTGCGCAACAGCACCAAAATACATCTGGCTTCCACATATGTGAGTATTAAAACAAATGCGTTAACATTCATGCACCAACGCCCAACAAACCACAACGAAGAAGCTGATACAACTCAAAACTTCATAGCTGGAGTATGCTCGGGTTTAGACAACATCACGTCTGAAGATATGAAATTATTGAAAAGGATCAGTATCATCAGTATTATATCAGTATTAACAACCAGCATTAACAAACACTTCAAGATTGGCTCTTTTCCTAAATATCTCGAATCGACACGAATCATGCTCGTTTCCAAATGGTGTGATCGTTCAGTTCCTTAGAACTATCGTCCAATAAATAGTCCAAATTTGATGAAGAATGAATTTTTGGACTTAAAGTTTTTATTTTATTGATAGTTTTTAACAGTGCTACCAGCATATTTATTAAACTTCTTTCAGACTTTTCTTTCTACACAAGAGCAATGCACGTCGTGAATTTTATTTTGATCTGATCTTCCGGACGCCAGTTCCTGCCAAAAGAAATTTAGGGGGCTCAAAAAATAAGTAAATTCAGTGCCGGGTTACCATTCTTGTGTGACGCAAAATTTTGAAAATTACAAACTGATTGTATAGCATCAGATTTATCAAACGTTTGTATTTTTTTACAAAAAGCCCAACAAGTCCGGAGAGTCGAATCAATTTCGTTCACGTACTTGCTGAAGTTTCAGAATGATGCGCACATTCATCAAAACACACATCTATTTCTTATAAAGATCAATATGCTCCGTAAATTTTGTGATGATCTGATGGCTCTGTCAGATGTTAGCCCAATCTTAAATTTTACAAATTTTCTTTGCCTACTTTTAGGCACTTAGTGCTCAAATAAGGTTAAGAATTTCCCAAACTATCATATCCGCTAGATATATGTTCGAATTCAATTTCTTTGAATTGACATTTTCGAATATCATTTCTTTATAGAACTATTACGGTAATTAAGATGTAACTAAAATCCCGCCGACGTCAAAAAGCTAGTGATAACTAAAGTTTTTGGTATGACTTAGACCTATTCTCTATATGCATCCATGTAAAATCTCAGTACAATTGGATGGACGTAAGCATCAGATATAGTCACTGAATTTTTTTTCCCATATAGGTGTATAAACATATACATATGTGCATATTTGGGGAGAGTGATTCTAATACGAACTTCTTTCTTTAAAAATCAATAAAAATAAATTTGCGGCTAAACGATTAGCACGCAAAGTCGAATCCAGTGTCATATGTACTGACTGACTGTGATCTGTGTTTTCCTTAGAGTTAGTGCTGATTTTGCACTCTTACTCCATTTGTGGCGTTGGGCATAGATAGCCCGAACAATGTATCTGGCAGTGCCGTGGGTATTATTCTATTTTAGGTATTTAATTTATATTTAGGCATTTACGCTTTATTCTCTGAGTTGCCTCAGGCCAGGATAAGTTAGGCGAATAAGATTATCAGGGTGTTTTAAAATATCTAAGGAGCTGTTTGGGTGTCTGTCGATAGTATCAAAAAGTTTGAGCGCTCTGTCACGGATGTATGTTTTGACTGTATCTAACCTCAAGACCTTGTGAATATTTATGTTCCTAACGTACACACAGAAAAATGTCAGTTAATAGAATCAAATTTAAATCAAAAGTTGAAATCACTTTGAAATAAAAAGCGAATCTTATTTGAATTCAACTTTATTATAAAAAATTTATTTTCGAATCAAAATTTTTCATCATTGAATTAAAAAGAAACGTATATGGAGCCAAAACATATTTGAAAATTTTTGAATCAAAAATGTTCAAATATGATTTGGCGCCATATATGTTTTTTTTAATTCAATGATGAAAAATTTTAATTTGAAAATAAAATTTTTATAATAAAGTGGAATTCAAATAAGATTCGCTTTTTATTTCAAAGTGATTCTAAAAAAGTGTTAAGTGGTGAAATTTTTCTGAGTGTATTTCGGGATATTAAAAATCGTTCTTAAAGAGATGTTTTGGCATGCTTGAAGCTTTTGGATGTTGGTTTTGGTCGTTTGACCGAAGGCTACACTTCCGTAGAGGAGTTGGGGTCTAATGACTTGTTTGTACAGAAGCGCTCGGTTAGTCATATTAAGTTTTCTGGAGCTGATGATTGGATTCAGAGATTTAATCGTGTTTCTTATGGTTGCTCGTTTAGCAGCAATGTGTGGTGTCCATTGGAGTTTATCATAAAACGTGAGGCCTAAGTATTTGGCTGTTCTTTGCCATATTATGGATTCACCGTCTACCGTTAGCATGCGAGGTCTCTGATTTCTTTTTCTGGTGATAAAGAGTGCTTACGTTTTGTCAGTGTTAATCTTTATTTTCCACTTATGAAAGTAATCTAGAAGGGAATCAATAGAGTGTTGGATATTTGAAGTGATAATATGTGCCTGTTTTGAGGAATAGAAGATGCATGTGTCGTCAGCAAACAGGGATATGTTTGTTCTATTGGAACGAGGGATGCCTGCAGTGTACAGGTTGTACAAAATTGGCGAGAGGGGTGAGCCTTGGGGGACTCCAGCTTGGATGTGGCGTTTTGAGGAGAGATGGCTGTCTATTCTGACTTGGAAAGATCTCTCTTGTAAGAAGGAGCCAATTAATTGAGAGTATGATTTAGGGGTATGGAGGTTGATAAGTTTGACGATCAGACCTGCGTGCCAAACTTTGTCAAAAGCTTTGGTCATATCGAACATGACCAGACCTGTGGATTGTCGTCTATTGAACCCTGTTTTAATGTGCTGTACAACTCTGGACAATTGTAGTTCGATGGAATGTTGAGGCTTGAAGCCGAATTGCTCATCAGGTAGGATGCTGTTAAGATGGACTACCTCATTTAGCCGGGAGACGAAGATATGTTCAGTTAGTTTGGCCAGTGATGAGAGAAGGCTAATAGGCCTCCAGTTTTGAGGGAATGTAAGATCTTTTCCGGATTTGGGAAGGAGTGTCATATGTAATAGAACACTTTTCTACCAAATTTTAAAATTTAATAAATTCGTGCAAAGTCGTTCAAATCTGCGGAAACCATAATAGGAAGTACGTACAAGTTCCAATACCTCACTTCCATTGATGATTATTGAATCTCTAGTCAAAAAATACTTGCCTTAATTCTTTACAATGCGTAAAGAAGCAATGTCTGAAAACCACAACAACCCAAAGTATTTCAGAGCCTTGTTAGGTACAAAGGCACCAAAACTCCAAAAAATCAAAGAAAGCTGACTATCACCTGGCATTATCACAATTTCATTGGCAGCTTATAAAAGTTGATTATTCACAAACATTTCAACGTTCAATCACTCGACAGCTGCACCGGTACACTGTACGCAGAATGATTTGTTTGTACACCTTTCCCATGACTAACTAGCGGATACTATGTAATTCAATAGCTGGCGCAATGATATACGTGCAATCGAAGCTTTTTCAAGACGCCTACACCAATAAGTCAACATTGATAAGGCACTGAGTACTTACTATAAATATTCGTTATATGAGTCGCTAGAAATCGAACATTTGCAAAATATTTTGATATGAATGTTTGTATAAGGAAATTTCAGCATAACGAATTGAACTTGATCACATAAATTACTCCTGACAGGAAAAAATGCATTTCAAGAATTAGCGTATTTTTTTAAATAAGTAAGATCTGTGGTTTTTTCTATCGAAATTATTAGTGGCACAAAGAGACTGAGATATTATTTAATTTTTTTCAGATTATCGCCCAATATTTCGGTAGCCAACGAAGTATTTGGAAGACTACAGCAGCATTTCAGATTTTTTAAAGAAGTTTGTTTCCGGCATAGAACTCCTCTATAAGTTTTCTAATAAAAATAACTACACAAACTCCATTGTATTTGTCAATAGAGTTACAGATTTTCAACTTCTGTTGGATCTGAAACACACTACTATTGCAATTGTGTGCTGTTTTCTGATTACCAGAATATTGACGGCAGAATGGTCTTTCTTCTGCCTGTGCTTATATCCTTATTTACTCTTTCAAAATAGAAATACGATGCTGATGATAAAAATGCAAAAGTGCTTAAAAACTTAGTAGGTATTTACAAACTAATCTACCTTTTCATGTTCTCTCCAACAGCCTGTCGACACTTCTTTTACATCCGATTTGCGAAATTATATAAATAAATCACGTCTATTATGAAACACACCAATTAAGAACTTGAAAACTTCAAAGTATAATTTTTCCTTGTTATCCTTCATCCACATTTCTATTGGGTGCACTTTTCAAACATCCCCACATTTGTCAAAATCAAATTATTTTTTCACGGGGGTCGAGGGATATAATCATTGTGTGGAACATTCATTCATGTACAATATTTCGAGCACTATTCAAACTGGCGGTACGGAACGGAACCGAAGAAATTTTCTAGTTGGGCACGAACAAAACTTTTCACAGAACAATAAACAGTGGGAAATTATTATGAGTTAGTTACAAATCGCCGAAAATGCAGAATTTCGAATTGTTAGTTTCTTGTTATTAATGAGCAGGATGCGATTCACTGGTTTGTTTTACGATTTCACTGCGGCCACTGGATCCAGAGCCCATATTAGCAATAATATATTTTTAATAAATTAAATAAATAGATTAGAAATAAATAAACGCGCGTTCCGCACAACCGTTAGTGTTGTTGTAGTACACTCGCTGATGCGCTGGTTGCACTACACTCGTCGTCCTGTCTCTCTGTACGACACACTCATCGCTCGGGATAAAAACAACGAAACCAAAGGCAAGGTCCGTAGACGAACGAGGCCCAAATAAGGGAGCTATCACCCCACGAAGGATACACAACAACTGGTCGGCGGACCGATTGGAATTCTTGCAGCAAGCAGTCCGCCCGCCCGAATAGACGCTTGCGTTTCCATCCACACCAGCAGCCAGAACCAAATACAAAGAACGTGGCGAATTCGATGTTGGAGTGTGTTGTCTGCTGCGGAGAGTGGAGGAAAGCAAACAAGCAATCGAGCTTTGGAGAAGAAAACTACCCCTAAACGATGACGTTGTGTTGGTGACTGTAATGATGACGAAGCCTCCAATACAATGGTGTGAGTTTTTCGTCAGGATGTGTCGTCGTCCTTTATTCGCCTATGTTGACTTGCTGCGCTCGTTGATGGCGCGCTTCGTATTCGCAGAAGCGAAGCAAGCACATGGAAACGTGTTTGTGCATTATTTTCTTGTGCGCTTTTTCGCTATAATGTTAATTGTTACGTAGTGTACGTGCGAGTGCGTACGGACAGTGCGCAGAAAAATTAGTTGACCACGTAATTTTTACTAGGATTCTCGATAATCAAGACTTTGAGCGTATGAAGTAATTATTTATTATATTACAGATTGCCAAATAATTTGGCAAATATTTTGTAATGTTAACATTGAGTAAATTTCGTAAATTCACACTACGATTAATGAGCGAAACGTCTAATAAGTTAGAGCGAGCAGACGTGTTTTTGAACAACTGATTTTTATTGATCAAAAACCGACTTAGAGGAGTCTTATTAGAGTTGTATTTTTGGTGCTATTGATGTTCAGAGTGGATCTGGATATTGATGATAATTTTCTGTCTTCGTGCTAATATATCGCTTACAAAATTTTCTAAAATATTAACTGTCTTTTTTTAATAATGTCATGACTGCTATTTTTGAATGAGACAATAGTTAATGTAAGATTTCAGCTCACGGCCGAAAATCGATGGTGAGTGGCATCAGCAATGGCACTTAATGCAAGAAATGCCAAAAACTAGAGGAAGAAGACAACTAAAGTGTTTTAGATAAGGGCTTGTGCGGCATTAAGTGGTTCCATTTTCCTTATGCAAATATCACCCCTGATGAATATGAAGGCATTATGAAATTAGAGGCCAAGTTTGAGTGGCTCTGCAAGAAAAGTAGCAATACGAGAAAATAAAATAATGCCACAAATTGACTTGACACACCGACTCATAAAAAATGAGAGAAAATATTGAAAATTCAAAAAACAAGTTCAAGTTAAAAAAAAAAAACTTGTATACGCAGGCATACTCCAGCCCTCGTTTACCTTTGTAATGAATAACCTTTGTGGACCTCAACGAAAAAAGTTTCATACGGGTGTCATTGCAAAATCAAAAAATTGACATGATTCTCCGACGTCAATGAAATGGTTTTGGGAAAAAAATCAAGCCTGTCAAAATAAACAGCTCCATAGATGTATTAGAAATGGCGCGGTGTTAATAAACATTATAGCATCAAACCGGTGAAAAATATGCGTGAGGATATTGTGAAGAATTATAATGTCGACTTGAATAAGGAATAATAATGATCAAAAAAGTAATCCCACGACAACCTTTAGTCAGATCTAGGGGCTAAAGTTGGTTAAGAGCTTCATCATAAATTCACAATCATTGTGATTACGAGATTAGTAGCCGAATTCCGAATTCCGCGACTCACTTTACTCCTAATTTAAACCAGGTATCTAATCAAAGCTCGGTGTCTGGCTTCTTGTCCGAACCTGGATTCAAACCAGGGACCCCAGAAATAAAAAACCAGTGCCCTATCCACTAGGCTACTCTAGTTTCAATATAATGATCAAAGCCTTTACATAAAAAAGCAATACAACCGAGCTCCAGGAGGAATTGATCAGCTTCAATCACTTGATTGATACGAGCGATACCCTCAAAGTAGTATGAATGAAGCAAATTGGGGGAAAAAAATGAGGAGGAAGGCCATTTGAGAGAATAGTCAACCAAAGTGTAAAGATAAATCTCGGGTCGCACTGCACCCCTGAGGTTTTCAATGTGATGCACTGTTTTAAATGCAGGGCTTTAAACGTAAGTCTTCTATTTGCCCAATCTAAGGAAGAATTCTACGAATTCAATAACAAAAGTCGGACATATAAGTACTTACTCATTCAAAGAATGAATAAAAATTTCAAGATTACACTTCAGAGAAAAGAAAATTTGTTTTACCAACTCTATATTATGGACTTGTGAAAAACAGAATTATCAACTGCAGATCTCAGTATCATTACCATAAAATATAAAAAATGTAAAAATATTGCTAAAATCTAGGTCAAAAAAGAGATCGCACGCTTAATTTTTGATATTTTTTAAAATTATTATTAGAGATTTTTAATATTTCGTTGGTAATCCTTTACTTTTCCTGATGGTTTTTGATCCGTCGGGAATGGACTTTATAAGTTTTTTTGCAGAAGCAAGGATAAATTATTGCCCATTCAGTCTGAATTGCTGATTGCAAGTCTTCTTTCCTTCTAATAGCATGATCCTTGAACTGGTTCTCCAAATAAGCTCAAAAATGTTCAATCACGTTAACGTCAGGAGATTACGGAGATATTTTCAGTATATGCGGACAATTATACAGTAGCTACAAATGCACATCGAGTGCTCTGTGCCTTGGATCGTTACGCTGGTATAATTGGAAGCTCTCTTTTATTCACAAAAATGTTGCTTCAGCATTTTCTGTAATTCCACTGGACCAGCAGCAGACACAAAGCCCAAAAACATCACAGAGCCACCTCAATCTTTTACAATGCATTATAGATTATGCTCGCGGAGTACTTCGTTAGGTTTTCGTCAGATATAACTGTGACCAGCTGAGCCGAACAAATTAAACTTCATTTCGTACGTGAACAACACAGTGCTTCTTTTAAAACTTTTAGCAAAATTGAGTCTTTTTTCCTGCTGTACTTTTTCACGAATGATTTTTTAGGGGATACTCCGTATAAATTGATTCTTATCAAAACTCATCATTTCGTTTTGGGATGCAAACTTTTATTGCGATGTTCTGAAACTTCTTTGGCTAGTTTAGCTACACTTACCCTCAGATTTTTGTCAACCTGTAGTACAATCTATTCCTGGTCAGACTTAGAAAACAACCTGAGATTACCTGGTTTATTTTAAACCGATTTTATTGATTAAAAACGTCTAGCACTGTCATGGGCTGTAGAGTGCGACCTATTTTCTATTTCCCCAATATCATGAGCTGATGTTCCTTCTTTACAATGTTTTATAATAAGTTCAATTAATTTTAAAGAAGTTTGGCCACGTTTTTGTCCTATTTGAAATTTTAAACACACAATTTCTCTCACGTAAAGTGTGTATGGCTCCAACTTGCTTCACTTAAAAGCTTCAACTTGCTTCACTTAAAAGCTTCAACTTGCTTCACTGGCTTAAAACTATCAAGTAGACAAAATTCGGCTAATCCTCCTATTAAGCGCAGAAAGAAAAGGAGTGTTGACATCTGTCCGATTTTTTTAACATCGATTAGGATTTTTCAGATTCATGAAATTCAGTTTGTTCTAGATATTTCTATTTTTCTTCAATAAACAATCTGGGGTTAGCTAAACATATTTTCCTTTCTCTAAAGTATAGTCTTAGAAAATTTATTTTCTCTAATGTGTAAGTAGGTACATGCTCAACTTCTTTCACTTACCAATGAACGAAGTACGAAAGAATCACATCAATACACCAAAAGAGAAAAAACTTTGTATATTAGACCAAATACTAGCGATAAATATAATGACCTAAATATCTTTTACACCAGAACCCGTAGCACTTAGAACATATTTGATGCGTTAAAAATTTACTTAAAACAAAACCCCAGCATCAATGCCATTGTGCTAAACGAGATTTGGATCTACAAATCCGAAGAATCAATTTTTCAAGATTAGTGTATATTTAAGTTATTTCTGTTGCAAACGGTCAGTCAAATCGTAGAAAGTAGAATATTTTGAAAATTCCCCAGAAGAATTTAGTACCATTATGTCAGAACTCAATCTTAATATTTAAAAAAAATGAAAATAGAAACGTTTTACGAAGCGCCAATGTAAAAAGATCGTGCACACTACTAATATTTCAATAAATACTGCAATAATGTGCTGCTTCAAAGAGATACCATGCCGGCAGTATAAAAGCAAAATAAACGCTGTGTCTAGTATTTTTGATAATTTATTCTATGAACTTTTTCAAAAAAATCAGCCTCCCTTCACATTCAGAAGTATCCTGTACATGCCAGCATAGGTAAACGCGGATTGAAGCACTATTTTTACAATCGTCGTGATTTTATTTTGGTTTATTTTCCTCTATCGAAATAGATTGAGCTGCATAAACTGATGTTTCACATAACCATTTAAACAAATCTAAATAGGTATATCGCGTTCGTCTAAGGATATCCTAGTCTTTGACCAAAGTATGCTAATAAATAATTGCTTTTTAAAATATTAAAATACCAAAGTTAGGAGAGTTAGTTCAGTGTCTGTGAGGCTGGTACAGCTCAATAATTTAATAGAATAAAGTTTAAAAATCAAAAACTAAATTAGAAAATTTCAAACCAAATTTTAAAATATGTACATCATCTTCTGTGTTAAAACCCCACTGCAATGCGACCAACATGTTTCGGAAAATTAACTATTTTTACTATAATATTAACTATTATACTATTATTTATATATTTCAACTTAGGCCACTCAATTTAAACTATTTAATTGAATTCCGCGCAATTTCATCCACCTGATAAATTAAAAATCCCACCCACCTGATAAATTAAAAATCCCATCCACCTGATAAATTAAAAATCCCATTTTGCAAATAAAATTCTAATGAAGTCGAAGGATTTTCATTTTTCACTTTATATAATAATAAATATACATAACTTGTTCAAACATACCATGAGAGCACATTCCCCAAGGTCGAACATTTTCAGTCCCGATGCTATCCAAAAACTCGTATCATTTGCTGTACCTAATTAACGTAAAACATCCCTTGTGCACTTCATGAGTTCAAAATTCAATTCAAACTTGATAGTATGTATAAATGTCATTTTATATGTACAGTAAAAATTGTGCAAAGTGTAATCTTGCAAAAAACGGAAGTGTCTATGTATTGAATGTATGCCGTGTACACACAAACACATGCTATAACACACACAAGCAACGAACATCAGTCACAAAACCGACAAACACTCTCGTCACACAGTGAAATGAAACGGATGTGAGGTGAATTAAATAAGCGGATGCACTTTGCAAAATCTGCAACTGTGTCTGTGTTTGTGGTGAGTGCTCGGATACACGCTTGTAACATAATTACGCGACTTTAACTTCTCGGGCTTCATCTGCATCCGAATTCGACGCAGTGATGCATTACATTTGCGTTCATGACAATGATGCTTACTATGAATTGGAGCCTCACTTTGGGCTCCTACGGCTCCAACTGAAAGTTTGGCAGCATCTTCATCGAACAAACAAAACAGACAAAATCGAAACATCGGGCGCAACGATGACAACGCGCATACTAGTCGCGATCAGTAGAATAACATAGCCTGAAGAACTCCATCAATAATACAACAACAAATTAACGAACAGATAACGAGCAAAAAACACGAAAAGTTGATGCAGAGCAGCTGCCGCTTAATTTCACCAATCAGAAGCGTCACATTCTGGTCGAATTGACTTGTTTAGTGTGCCATCAACACATACGCAGGTCCTATGCGGATAGGGCGCAGACCGTACGGCCCTGTGTGAGTCAGAGCGCGGAAAAGATGGATTATGTTTTGAATTGAAAAACTACACTAAATTGATTCAATTTGCGTTTGCACACAGTCACTCACCGAAATACGGTTTATTCTGCATGTGTGCAATCGAAGAAAGTGAATTACGATGTAGTGGTGTTGTAGGATGACGCTAGTATTTGGAGATATGATGTGTGCAGCATTGCGTCATTGAAACAAGGATGGATGTGGCGGCAGAAATTTTAACGGCGCACGTGCACACCATAGTAAACAAAAACACAATATACTGTTATACTGAGATGTGGAAGAGGCCACGAATTGTGCAACGGAAGCGCAAGGACTGCGATGGAGAGGGGAGGAGGGTAAAGAAGCGCCAAGATGCAACGATGCGAGATTTAAGTGGTGAAACCACTAGGTGGATTAAATTGCAACAGGGACGGCGACCAAGTGTAAATGAGTAAGGGAAGGACCTATCCCAATAATTAGAGAGAATCTTGAAGAGGTGTAAGAAGCTAATCTGGCGAAGTTTTGTTGCTTAGGGTAGTAGAAGATTGGCATAACGTTCTTGCGGTAAAAAGATGCAAATTTAGAAAGAAGATGCAAGTCTTATTCATAACGGACTTATTTTTTCTTTTAATCGTGAATATTCCTAATACATATGATTATTTTTACTTACGTAGGGCGCCGAATGTATGCTGGTAGTTTTGTGAAAAATGATTGATTTTCGATACTCGAGCAATCTGATTTAATTTAAATGATGCATAAAAATATATATCGAAAGCTCCCCTTTTATTTCTGGGGATCTTGCTGAGAACAGGATTTATTCCACGAAAAAATTGCAACGGTATATGCAACCTTTTTAAAAAAATCAAAAATCTAAGTACAAGATGGAAGGGGAAAAATAAATCGATTGAGTTGAAATTTTACTTTGTAGTTACATTTCAATTCGTTTCACTCCAATTCGATCCGGTTTGTATACTAGGCTATTGATATGTATGTCGAACATGCCCCACTCTCACCAGATGTCCTTATGTTAGCACAGTGCCTCAAAGAGATAAAATATAGTAAACTTTCGAATTGCGACAGAGTAGTCAGGTCTAGTGATGGGCTCGAAAACGCCAAACAGTTTGCAAAAAACGTTTGGCTGCAAAAAACGAACGAAGAGTTTTTCCAAATAGCGACAAATAGTTTTTCTAAAACGAACAATTTTTCTAAAACGAACCGTTTTTCTACAACGAACAGTTTTTCTAAAACCAATCGTTTTTCCAAAATGAACGGTTTTTCTAAAACGAACCGTTTTTTGAAAACAAACAATTTTTCTAAAAGAAATAGCTTTTCTAAAACCAATCACTTTTCTAAAACGAACCGTTTTTTTACGACGAATAGTTTTTCTTAAGCTAATCGTTTTCCTAAAACGGATCGTTTTTCTGCAACGAATAGTTTTTCTAAAACCAATCGTTTTTCTAAAACGAACCGTTTTTCTACAGCGAATCGTTTTTCTACAACGAATAGTTTTTCTAAAGTCAATCGTTTTTCTAAAATGGACCGTTTTTCTAAAACGGACCGTTTTCCTAAAACGAGGTTTTTATAAAAGCAATCGTTTTTCATTTTTCTAAAACGAATCGTTTTTACCTGAAACTTCCGATCAGTGTTGCCGCTGCCCTAAGAACCAAAGTATCCATTTGATCCATGAAAGCGGATCCAGTTGCGGAGAAATAGATCTACGACTTTAAAATAAATATGTACAAGCTAGTTTGCTATGACAATTTTATTTAGATAAATGACTATGAAATAAACATCATAAATTTGAGTTTTTTTTAGAGGTACAGAAAGGAAATTGCTTCAATGAAGGTGGCAACTCGGAACAAGACAACATTTTACAACATAATCTAAATCTTAAATTTCTTCTGAGCACATGACCGAAATAAATGATTCGTGCCTTCATAAAATGACAGTGTTATCCATCAATAACCATCTTAATTACATAGCGGTTGAACTTTTGGTGGTATCAGAGAGTAGAATGAATTCAATATTCAATTTTTTGGATTTTCATATAATAAGTATCCTATCATGAAAATAAACAACAAGTATGTGACTTTCCTTAAGTTTAAGTTTCTTGCGAGTGGTGGCCCTGGAAACATTTTTACCCTATCAATTTTGATTTAGCCGTTAAATCAAATTGGTACATGACCTTAGATACACGTTAGGTGTAATGGGAAGCACGTTTGGTAGAACATGAATTCAAAGTCTACGAAATTGCTCGGCTTTTTTCGAAAACCAGTGTCTCGCTAGCGTTATTATGCGCTAGAGTTGTTTGTTTTCAATATATATAATACTCCAAACATAAGTTGCAAAAATTGTCATTTCAGGAAGCTTGCTGTAGTGGTTCGAGTTTTTTTTAACCTTTGGAACCGAACACAACATTCTCGGACTACCTCTCGGAAAAAACTAACATTTCCTCTGGAGTGCCTCAAAGCAGATACCTTATGCCACTCCCGTTCAATATTTTCATTTCGGAACTCTTGGTGGCATTATTCAACATACCACACCTATTTATGAGAACAATCTTAAGATGTACAACTCTTTTCAATTGGAATATGATTCAAATTTCTTCCAGTTGAAATTCTTATCTCTTGAGCAACGTTGTGATCGTTGCATTGGCCTCCACGCAACCTACACCCATCCCGCTATTTGTAGCTGGATAAACAATATGCTTAAGCATAGGCTCATATCAGGAAAGTGGGCGGGGGCACAACTCATAAGGAAGGTACACAGAGGCACACTCCAAAGAAGGGCTCTATCCCCTCTTTTGTTGAACCTGGTGACAAATTCAATTCTCGCAAGGCTGGAAAGCAAGGGACTCACAGTTCTGCCCTATGCTGATGACATTGCGATCTTAGTCTCGGGTAAGTTTCCGCATAGCCTTCGCCAGCTCATCGAGTATGCTCTAGGGCTGGCTGAGGAGTAGAAGAATACCGTGGGTCTGGATATCAACTCCAATAAGACCGATCTTATCCTGTTCGCAAGAAAGCACAAGATTCCTAAATTAGACCCAATCAGATTGGCCCTCGCCAGGTTAAGTCTCAATTCACAAACTAAGTACTTGGGTCTTAGCGACTACAGGCTAACATGGAAGTTGAATTTAAAATAGAGAGTCATGTGGGCACGCAACGCGATACGACACCAAGAGAGTGCTGGGTAAAACGTGGGGTCTAACGCACTGGATCTACACGGCGATAACTAGGCCGATCGTTGCTTGCGGCTGCTTGGTCTGGTGGCTGGCAGTGAGCAAAGTTACTTATGCTGACATGGTGAACAGTGGTTAGTGGCTCTGTGTACTACAGTTACCTTAACCTCGACTCCTTCGTTTGGTTCGAACTTTCAACCTTCGCTTGATCTCTTTGTTAGAGTCACTGCCGCAAAAGCTGTGGCCTTTCTTTGGAAATCGGGACACTACGAGTCAAGGTCCTTCGGCCACAGCAGCATTGAGTGGGGGTACACAATTAGCACTGACTACTTGGTCCCCACTCTGTGCATCAAGCGAGGATATCAGGGGATTGTGGGAGATGATGGGCAGGAATCAGCAATTGGGCACACCAGCCCTTAGCATCTACACTGATGGCTTTAAAACAGCGCCAGGAGTGAGTGCAGCAGCATATTCTGCAGACTGCGACACAGAAGAAGCTCTCAGGCTTCCTAATCACTATAGTATTTTCCAGGCAGAGGTTTTTGCGATGCGTAAAGCCGCATACCTAGTATATGCCAAAGATACTACAAGTGAGGAGATCAACATCTTTACAGACAGTCAAGCGGCGTTAAAAGCACTGATGTATCACTCATACAAATCAAAGTGCATACTCAACTGCATTCAGGCCCTGAATATACTGGGCAATAATAGAAGAGTCAGAAATTTCTGGGTTCCCGGTAACATGGAAATGGGACGGCTGCTGCGTTAGCCAAACTTTCATCCAGACGAGTGACTCCAAAATGATGAAAAGTACGATATGCAGATGGAGAGAAACTCAGATCTTTTTAGAAAGAAAGATCTTTCACTGAAAGAAAAATCTTGGTAAAATCAACAATTTTCCTTAGTTGTTTTTGCGTCAACTACGGGCTATAGTTAAAACAACTATAAGAATATTGTTGATTACTTTTATGTACCATGACGCGTGGTTGATAAACAACGTCCGTGGTGCAAAAAAAGTAAACAACCACAAGCAATGGTATTCCAACAATATACATAGTATGAAATAGTAAATGACTAAAGTTTGTGGTTTGGGATTATGATTGTTGAATTTAACAATTGTAGAGAGGTTCGATTACTATAAAAATTGTTGATAATTCAATATTTTGTAGCGTTAAATGAATTTATTCTTATTTTCCTGTAGATCAACTATTTTTCGTAATTATGAATTCGGGGATTCAACTGTGTTAATCCTTGAAGGTTTCCATATTTTTTGTATCAGCAATGTCAACTACTTTTGTATGGCCAAAAGACCTATTTTAGCATAGTAGAAAGATCCATTTTTCGTAGTTCATTCGACAATTGTGAATGAATTGTTGCATTACTATCAATAATAATTAAATCAACCACGACTTTTTCTTTCAGTGTACAAAATCATGTGTGGGTCATACAATCTCGCAGCGACTAATCACCTGCTCGAGTTAACGTGGACTGAATGCAAACGGCTGATCGGCATCATTACTAGGCACTGGCTTGTTGCAGCACATGCCATAAAAATGGGGCTCCTAACCAGCGACACCTATACGAAATATCAAGCCGGGAAAAAAAATTAAACTTTTTTTTTCTTTTCATGCATGAATTTCCTTGGGTCACCGTCTCAGGGGAAACGACATTTAAAAAACGTTATTATCTATGTTCATACATTAATCTAAATCCTATTACTGTGTTATGACTGTGTTATTGATTTCATATTTAGATGAGAATGTTCTTGTTTTGTTTCGTCTAAGCTTATCCCCTTCCCTGGCTGTGAAATGATGAAAATATAAAGATAATAATTGTCGGCTTTCAGTTCGTACTCTTGTAAAAAAACAAATAATTTGATTACTTTGAATCAAATAATTGCTCTAAAGTTCCACTCACAGCCAGATACAAATCGATATCACAAAATCCAAATCATTGCACCGAAATTAATATTTTTCGCAATTACTTGATAAAATCCATTAGAGAAATGTAAATATCATTCATTGGTTCTCTTCGATTCCTATAAAACCACCATTAAAATCATTTTCCTCATTCCACAGACATAGGAAGAATATTCTATGCCCACTTGTAAGTTCAGTACTTCGCTTACCTACCTACCTACATACATAACGAGCTCGTTTCATCGATAATTTGTTGTTACTCAAATTTCCAATTAAGAAAATTAAAATTTTCAACCATAAATCAGAGTATCCCGTGATAGCTCATCGCGCTACTCATCCTCTGCAATCATCTTATTTATTGAACCAGACAACTACTGAGTCAAGTTTATTTGCAAGGACAAGCAACGTGTTCCTGAAGGAATTTCGACCATCATGGATGAAGCTCTGAGGGGATCGATTGTTGCCTGGTTTGAAGAGGTTGAAAAAAATCAATAAATGTGGACATTGGGGTAATCGCAAGAATGAGTAAGTTTCGAATCTGCATCAGTCAAATCTGGTTAATAGAATTAATTCCCTACTGCCTTCAGGGCTTGGAGTTATTTAAGGCAAGCAACGAAACTGGCTTTTGTTTTGACACTCGTTCAAAGCAATTTAATGAAAATGTTAGCCTTTAAGCATTTCGAACCGAAGACCAAAAGCACCAGAAGAAAAGTAAAAACCCCGGAAAATCAACTGAGTCCTTGCTATACTATAATTTTTCTTCTTACATGAACATGTCGTCCTTTTCAGGGAAATCCGCTTATTCAACATTTGAATCAGCCATAAATGATTTCCTAGAATGATTCATATTCGCAACTCGTCGAGCATACGCCTATTCCTCCTACCATTCGTCATTTTCATCATTCACATTCGACATGAATCACCTCACGCATAGATTTCACTCTGATTGTCTTTAAAGCTCTAATAGATCCTTTAAACGCATGATGAATTTCCTTTGTGAAATGATGGCAATACTTACTTAAGCTTGTCGTGGCGCCTCATTGACTTGCCATCAAAGGATACCGAAAATCAACTGAATGGAAAATTTGATGACAAGACAATTGAAGCGAAATTAGAAATCCCGAAAAAATGACGTCATTGCGTAAACTTTTCCCACTTTGCAAGCGAATTAGAACTGATGACCGGGGCAGAAGCGCTCGATAGAAACTGGAAAACTCTTCAACCGAACCGGTAATGAGTTTCAAGTTGTCTCATGACGAACACTATATAGAGTAGGTACTTATGAGTTTCCAGTGAATTTAAAGTTCACAACGTTGCAAAATGGTATGGCATTCAAGATTCGCTTTTGGCTATAGGACAGTTTCGAGAAGAAAAATCCAAATGTCTACATAAAGGTGAGACCCATTCCAGACTTTGGAAGTTTTAAGGAATTGTCACATTTTGTTTTCTTTTATTTGCTCGACTGTACAACAGAGTTTTCTTGCTTTCGCTTTTGATTTGGGCGAAATTTTATAGGGTGCTATGTTGCAGTTTTGAGTTGTGATCAGCATGGTTTAACCTGTAATCTAGTAGTATTGGTGATGAGACACACATATATAAGGCAAAATTATTTTCTATCTATGAAAAGCATGGTGAAATCCAATTGCGATAATTTGCACGCCCCTTTTAAAAAAATCTCACCTCATCATCTAATTTTCCGACACAGCCACCCTGTCATTATGTGGAGAGCACCAAGAAACGAGGTTGCACAGGAAAAGTTACACAACAATATAGAAGGAATTTGCTTGCTAGCCAACTTACTGCCTCGTTGGTTGCTTTTCTTGGTCATGGCTGATGTCGAAAGTAGGAAACGATATTATTCTCCACCCACAAACACTCAATTCGTCCACCTTGTATATCCGCTTTACTGGTCTTCTTGGGCTCCAAGAAAAACTTTTACTTTCTTTAAGATTCTGGTGTGGGTAGAGCCAAGTAGTGGCAGGAGTAGTGCCTATCCATAAATTTTAAAGTTTTCCTGTCGCCTGGAACCCGGAAATTTCTCTGAGTTGTTCACGCATAATTCTTTGCACTTTAAGGTGAGCCATAAGTTGTGTACCTGCTTTTGGGTTTTTTAACGGTATATTGTAAATCTTAATGTTAAAGACGGTGAAATGGAAGTTATCCGTCCAAGACGTAGTGCTTAACTAATAGGGCGATATATTGCTATGCCATATGTATGCGTACATACATATATGTAAGTTCTAAAACATTATGTATGAAAACAAAATACACCCGCTCATTGATTCTTGAAATTAATCAAATTAAATTCAATGCGTGGTAGCCATTAAACCAACGAACCCATAGCTCTGTCCTACGAGAAAAATAAAAAATAATTATAATTCAGTATTTGTTAAGTGGCATTAAAAAATCATCAAATCAACCGTAAGCTATCAACACATTGTGTCAAGTTATAATTGATCATTGATACGTATGCGTAAGGAAGTGATGAGCACAAGATAATTTTCATAATGTACCCACTTGAATGTCATTCAGTCAATATGTATGCATTGATCTAACTGCAGCCAAATGGCAAATATTTTTCGAAGAATCAATGTGAACTTTGCAAGACGTACATTATGTTGTCGAATATGAAACAACTTTGCAAATAATTTTTATCAAGTCTGATACTAAAATGATAAATCGATTTAAATCATGCAATTAACATATCATATATGTCACGAAATTATCGAAAACATTGAACGCACTGTTTTGAAAAACCGATTAAGATGCTTCAATTGAATTGATGCTTCACCTTCATGTGATAGCCACTTGAATCATGCAGACCAATATTTTCTTTCATTCGATCGGGTATAAATACGTGATTATTTTCTGAATTAAATCATTCGATCTCATTTGCAGATTCACAAGCCAAATCATTCAATATGGTAAGAGTTTATCGCATACCCTGTAGTTGCTTCGAAATTAAAATTACATTTACATGATATTTTTCAATTGCACTCGTAGAAGTTCATCTTTGGAGTTGTTGCTGCTGTCCTTATTGCCGTCGTTACAGCTGATGTTTCACACTTGCAAGGAATATCACATCAATATCTTCCAGCTAATCACGAGCACCACGGTCATCATGGATCTACTCACGATAACCATGAACATCATGTAACACGAGTCCTTGCTGATATGAGTGATGAAGCTGATGATGTTAGTGGTACATCAATGAGCGATGAAGATAATTCAACTGAGGAACCAATTCAACGCATAGAGAACCGGGCAGAACAACACGGGGAGCACCACAATCAACATCACGGTGAGCACAATGGGCAACATCACGGCGAGCACCACGGACAACACCATGGCGAGCAACACGGTGAACATCAAGGCGAGCACCACGGTGAACACCATGGCGTGCACCATGGTGAACATCAAGGCGAGCACCACGGTGAACACCATGGCGTACACCACGGTGAACATCACGGTGAACACCACGGTGAACATCATGGAGAGCATCATCACGGTTCACATGATTCCCATTCGCATGGAGTACATCGCCAATATCTTCCGCCGACTCACAGCCACCATGCTACTCCAGCTCATACTCTAGAAGCTGATGGCTACCACTATAAGGTACCAGAGAGCAATCGCTTTTTCTTCTAAAAGAAAAAAGAAAAGAAAACTCTAAAAATGAAGTCTATGAAGGCTTTGGCTTTACTGTGGCAATGAATTGAATGTCATATTAATTTGAATATCTAGAAAAAAAATAAAATTGTAGCTGCAATAAGATATTGTTTCATTAAAATAAGGCAATCTTACACTGATTCTCTCTAGGATAACAGCCTCATTTCATTCATCCCTACTAGAAATGCAAGTTGAAAGCTTGATTAGTAGAGTGTCCAAATCTATGCAACCCACATCTGGTGGAGCGGGCATCTCCTTAGATTCTAGCATGCCAAATACAATACTGTAATACAATACAGTTTCACAACAGCCAGTTAACTTGTTGTAGAATTAAATATCAGATTCGTTGATGACCAAAGAAACCACACGAAAAGTATCTTAGTAGGCGCGGTTTTGTAACAAAAAATTTGGTTGATTTTCAAGCATTAGGTGGTAGAGTAACAATGAAACAACTCGCTCCTATGTGAAGTGCACCCAAAGCCTTTTTTCTTTCTGCTATGTTATAATTACATAGTAGCTTTGAGTCAAGGATCAGTCTCTAATTCAAATCAATGAGTCGATTCAACTCCAGTAAGTCAATTCTAGTAGTAGCAGGCCATTCGATTCCAGTAGTAGTAGGCCGTTTAATTATAGTAAGTTGAATGGCCGCATCGTACTATCTTGTAAATAATACGGGATCCGTTGTAGTGATGCTCACTTTCAACTCCAACGTGAGCGTGATTTGACTTCTCTGAACAGTGAAGATAGATAATTTCCTGAAACTGACATGGCTATGCTGCACAAGCCGCATAACTAAGACTCCTCAGAATATTTAATGCAATGCTCCACAACGAGGGAGAGAGGGCACCACCAGAAGATGTGCCCGTTTTGACCCCTCGTCGAAACTGAGCGACCCCAAGTGAAGAGGAATTTACTCTATTCGTGCGAAGCTGCTCAATGCATCATACCTAGTTTTGTTAAAAGCTCTCGCAAAGGCAGCAATTGCATATTTCTTAAGAGCATATTTCGGTCGAGTTTCTCGAGAAAAGTTCTTATTTTTACCAGCCATGGTCTAGTTGCCTCCTTCTTCTGTTTCCAAGAGAGCTACGCAAATCAGAGTTAGTCCCGATACTGACGACATCAGCCAACAGTGGCTCTGCATCTGATCTTTATTCAAATGTACCCCCTGAAAGAGTGATGGACCACTTTCCGGATGACTGATTGGTTTTTCTTTGCTAGCATCAATTACAGCCCAGATAAGGCGCTTTTGACAAATTCATTGAAATACTGGATTAGCACTGAAGCAGTTGCCAATAGTGTAGGTATTTTCAATGTTTGCCGGCTTTGATTCTTTTGCACAGCCGACTTCTGTCATTTCTGAGCAGAACCTATAGAATTGGAAGAAAGAATGATGAATTAAGTTTAACTGACCGTAAAAGGGCCATTTTGTCCATGTCGACGTCAAGGAAACATTTTTTTTAGCTTCCTCAGAGCTTTGAAGGCTAACCCTCTAATTCTGTAAGCCCGAGGAAAAATGATGAGAGAAGGTTAAATACCGGATGCGGAGGCACAGAAAGGATCACTAGTTGACGGTTGGGTCAGCTCATAAGCTGTAACTTGTTCGCTACTCTAACCAAAAACGAGCCTCTTGGTTTTCCTCGGGCTAGCTTAGTGTTCAAATCTGCAGTGTCACTTGAACTAGGATTGAAGGATGTGCTAGAATTCAATGACTTCCAATGACTGACTCATTCATCATATAATCACAATAATCAGCGGATTAAACAGCTGTACAGCCAACAGTTTGCGGACCTGCCTTACTCACCTTAACTTCACTTCCCGTGGCTTTATCTGCACTCAACGGGAAAACCGTCTTGATTCCCCCAAAATTAGAGAATCTATTGGTTTTAAGATTCTGCTTTCACCTGAAGAGTTTGGGTATTCTTACTTTCCACACGAAAGTGTTCCCACTCAAAGCCGCTATTTCTAGTCGTAGTCACTTTAATTATCTCTTAGCAGGGAGATCATGCGAGGATTGACACAAACCTTTATGGAAACATTCGCTCATTCGTTGCTTATTAGGAGTTCACCTCAACTGAATCTACACCGATAACTTAAATGTGTTGATACGGAACTCTGAGAACTCCTAGAATTTCAAGGGACGGAGATGATTGTATTAGTCCAGAGCAGTTCACGCCGTCGCTACCGCATCTGAAGTCGACTAAGTCCGAAACGCTACAACCAGCAGCTCAAGTGCAACAGATCAAGATCGCGAATCAAATAAGACCGAAAATGAAAGCAGTCAGGAGAGTGTCTAAATAATTTCAATCAACAATGATTCACGGCGAGGAAGTGATCAAAATGTACGAAAAACATGAAAGGAGGGAGATTATCAGGAAAGAAATTCACCAAGTCTTATAACCTGTTAGCTATTTTTAGAAAAAAAATAAAAAAAAAATTAAATGGTTTGGGAAAATCTTTGGGAAAATCAAGTTTCAAAAATTTATATATATTTTTTTCTCCACAAAAATTTTTTTTTTTTAAATACCCAAAAATACATTTAATAAGCCCATTATATGACGCATCAGCTCGAGTGCTTTATTTAGTTTATTGCTACTTTTTCAAACTAGATAATTTGATTCGAAATAGCGTTTACCTGCCGATTAGTCAAATTTTTAAAGCTCTCTAGCTCGCTGACCAGACTTATTACGGTAAAAACATTTTGCATCTGGATCGAGAACATATATAGGTATAACATAATCAAATATTACGAAAATCGGAAACCTCAAAATGTTTGACCTGTCCGCTTCACGTGGAATGCCCCATATGCATGATCTGATAAAACGGTCAGAAAAGTTGCTTGATTATCTTCTGACTGAAAATGTGCGTTCATTACTTCGAGGGTGGGTCATTTAGTTCGCGGAACGGGGAGTAAGAAGTGCAAAAATATAAACGCATGCTGGCCTAATACATTTTTTGGTACTTTCAATTATACCTTCTAAAAAATATATCGTCTTTCTCAGAGAAAGAATCCAAAACTGCATGCTTCACAACGAAATTCCTTTTTCAATTTTGAGAGGAGATAATATTCGCTGAGAATCAGGGCTGGGCTGTAGTATGGGTGATCTAAAATATCGAAACCCATCTTATGCAGGGTAGCCAAAGCAAAACGACTCTTGTAAACAATCGTGTTGTCCTGTACAAGGAGGACTAGCTAATTTTCCTTTTCCATTTACTTTGATGGCTTTCTTCAACGGTGGACACTTTGAACTTCGTGGGTGGTGAAGTGTCTTTTTGTGCCACTGTATAGGGTCTTGTTTGGACACAGGTTCATAATAATGAAACCAAGTCTCGTCTTCAGTAACGATTCGACTAAATACGTCATCCTTGTCTTCACTACAGAGGTCCAAAACGCGCGCTGTTCTTTTTAAGGTGGCGTGAGCATTCTCGGCCCCCACCTTGCGCTGACTTTATTCATGCCAAGAAAATCCTGAAGAATATTTGAAATGGTTGTATCTGATTTGCCAATCGTTTCTGCGAGCTGTTTCTTCTTTAGTCTAGCATTTTCCAATATCACGTTTCGACATTTGGAACAATTTCCCGAGTGGCCACTTCGATTGGCCATCCGGGTCGTGGTTCGTCTTCAAAAAAATCCCTTAAATCATGGTTTTATCTAGACAAAAGTCCCCGTAAACGGATGCCATCTATTCCATTATGGTTTGCGATTTTCCTTGTTTGGCAGGCAGCTTTATAGCATAGCGTTACTCGATGTTCTCCATATTTTATACTTTCTGCTAGATTGAGTTGTTTGGCCGTTCAAAAACTGAAAGCTTGATTGAAATAAAACTTGCAATTTATACTTCTAATAAGTCTCGAAACTCACTATGTTCCATTTAACTCATTAATGATCGGCGAAACTAATGATCCACCCTCTATAAGTTATAAAAATAAAAAAAAAATCCACTTCTCTATCAATTTCATTTAATGTCTCGATATATACTTCTCCTGAATGGTTTCTTGTGAATATTCAGCAGCACGACTTTTAGAAGATCATCAATTTAGATCAGTCATAATTAATAATCAATGGGAACAATTGCTCTCTTTATTTTAACGTACACCCAAAGCAAAAAAAAAATATTTTCACGTGGCAGTGCTTTTTTGTACTTTATTCGCTCAGTTGTGAGATAAAACAAGAAATCAAGAAAAGTCCTTACGAATAGTCCGCTAAACTTTTCTGTGACGCATCATCTGATATCAGTTTTCCCAATTACAGTCCAACACAATCGAGCACTATTCATCCAACATATGCTTGTATATCACATATTATTACTATAAACTTGATTTGATTCTCTGTTTTTAATCTAAACGACTAACATCTAAACGGCAATAGACGTACTTTTCAATTCCGATTCCGTTACAGCTGTATGCGTAAGCGTATGAGCAAACACTTCGACGATGAGCATGCAGCAGCAGCCTTCGAATAAGCGTCATCAGCGCCCGGCCCGGTGGTGCCAGCCGTTCATTTCTCGATGTAAGTCGACAAAAAAACAGGAACATCTGCTCCTTGCGGGAACTGCACAGCCTGACAGTCAACAACGCACACATTTTCCAATTCGAAATTTCTTTCAGGACTGTTGCCGCACGACTTTTACGACTGGGTCGTCGATAGATCGGATCGGCTCGAATGGTGGTAGTTGCAAGTGTGATCCCAGCCTTGATGATGACGATGGTATTATTATTCTTGTTGTTGCACTTACACGTTACAGCTCCTTTGTAGCGTGGCCGAAGTTTTTTTCCTGTCGGTTTCTGCTAGTTGCACTAAAATCGATTTCACTTTGGCTTGTGGCGTTTGCCTCCAGGTCCTGCCGTTATTTATCTGGAATTGGACAGACCAGACTTTAAGTCCTTTGATACGAAAATTTAGACAAACGGTCGAGCGTACAATGACCAAATTAGAAGTCCTGACGTGATGTATTGTTGATGATTGCGATTGTATGAGATGGCCGTGCGCGGAGAAGTGTGCATGTATGCACAATATAATACACATGTGGATGTAGGTACTGAACAAAAATATATTTAATTACATCCTTTTGTGGTGGCTGGAAGATATTCGGGGAATCAATTTAATTAGATTTAGAGTTACGGTCGAGGAACTAAGGATATAACAGGGGCTTAAAAAAATGAAGCATATTTGGGCTGATATCACTTGCATATATACACATTTTATTCGAATTTTGTTGGTTGGATGAGGGCGTTTAAAAAAACCTGTAGTGAATGAAATCTGTTCTTAGTTATTTTCAAGCATCCCATCAAACATTAAAATGGAAGGAGACGTGTACGGCGGAAGACGTTTCGACAGAGTTTTCGATGAAAAGCTTTTAGGATAGCAAATTTTATATAAAAGCCATGATAAAAGCGATACTTAGTAACAAACTCTGCCACCTACTTCCTATTTCGATAAAATACTTCCAATTCATCTTCTTAAAATTAATTTCAAATTTTTATTTCGCCTCTGTCCGCTTAACTTTCTTTATGATTCACACTCTCTGCAATATAATATACGAGAACCTTAATAGTTATATATACTAACATTGCAAACATGAAAACTCATTCTTCTGTCATTTCTTTTTCAGTAATATATTTCGTGGAGACAAAAAAAAATGAATTTCTTCGAGGCACAAAAGAAAATCATATGCTCCACCAAGATAACACAATCTTCATTTGAAACAACAGAATACAACAGTAAAAAAAACATACATAGGTGTAACAAGATGTTCCGACATAGAAAAGAATATCAGCGAACCAGACAACAACGTTGTCGAATAAAAAACTCGCTCGAAATTGGATATAACGATTCAAAGATACACAGGAACGACATTTTTTTACACCTTGTCGAAGAAATGAGCTTTTACTTCATTTTCTTCCGCTTCGATATTCTTCCCATCAGACTTTCTGCTGCGACAACCCACCTTCTACGGAGCGCAATAAAATCAGAACACAAGTGACACAATTTTCTTTTCACTTGAAATAAAAATAAAAGTGTACGTAGTAGTAGAATAAAATGAGAAAAGATTTTGTGCGAAAAATATGTCTTGTTCATTTGTAAACGAGGAAAAAGAACTGTTTTGAACGAGAATTCGGAGGTGGTGAAAAGTTTCTAGGCGAAATCAACGATCGAGAAAATTGTAAATGTGAAGTTTTGAATGGAATATATACCAAGATATGATTATCACGAAGAATTTTTTTTTGTAATCAAATGAACTACGCTCTATTCGTCTCAAGCATATGTAGAAACGAGAGTTAGTAGCAATTGTCGCGGGTCAAGAATCAGATAATTTTTGCAACAAATTGGTAATATCACGGGGTAATGAAATCTTGAGGTTGGATTTGCAATCTTTCTGGTGTCTAAGTTACATTTACTAATTTATTTGCAAGATATTGTGCCTAGTTGTTTATTAAAGATACGCTATTGACTACCGAAGCCCATAGATCAAAATTGAATCCAACTTAAATTTTCCTTTATTTTGAATCTGTCAAGACAATAGTCCTAAAGCCTAATAAGAACTATAAGATAAAATCCAACCAGGTATGTAAAGGAGCAGGCTATTTACATTTACCTCCTTATGAAGACCGTTTAGATCTTTGGTGAATTGATAACTTAAAGTGCAGACGTCAAAATTCCAAAATAAAATATTATTTGCCACGATAACTTTAGGAGGCTTCATTGTCCGCCCTTTCAGTTTAAAATTTTCAATATTATTATTTTGGACACTTCTGCTCACAAGAACTCACGACCGGATAATCAGATCAATATGGGATTTGAAAGATCTCACCAAAAGGTAAAAGCATAGGTAATCGAGTTTTCATGGGATATTATGATTGAGTTTATCACCACTGGAGGGGTCCATATTGTTCTTCTACTGAGACTATTAATGTTGAGTGAATTGCTCATTCTCAGCCGAGATTTAAGTAAAGCAGCCAAAATGACAAAGATTTCATTAAAGAGTATATGCTGGTCATTGAATTAACTCATACTCCTGTAGATCTTTGTTAATTTACACCATAAGATATGACTTCTCAATAGAAAGATAATGTAACTGAGAAAGTTTTTCAAAACATGGTTTCGTTGGAGCTTAGAGTTTGTAATGGACTCTAGACTGGCTTTGAGACTTTTGTCTAATTTTCCTACCAGATTTTCTATTTCATCATGAGTAAGATTTCAATGAGAATTGACAGCGATTTTCTCCTGTTCGACTGTTATTTGTTCATTGAACTGCTTCCAGAGTCAATCATAGCTGATATAAGTTGAGGGGGGCTTCCAAGATTACTGATAAATAATCTCGAAGATTTATGAAAACGTTAACAGCCAGATGGTGGGATACTCCTACTTTTGCAAAATATTTTAAATTCTGAAAGTCACAAGATTTCTAGATGCTAGAAAAGAGTATATGACCGAAGTAGAAAGACTGGTTCACTGGGAGCTATCAGTTATACTTCATATCTGTACATCTCGCCTGTTCAAAGATGACTGTACCATGGGGCATATAGTGCTACGATATGCACCATGGTCCATGGTCCATGGTGCATATCATATACTTGCATCAGTCCTGTTCTATTTGCTCTTGATCGCAGATGCGCTGGATTACTTCTCCCACGTTTGATTAATTTAGCCAGTATTTCGTTAATGACAAGCGCTCTAAGCCAAACCCCACATTTTTCAACAAAGGAGGGCCTATTAAGGCTTCATCGGAGATATCCATTGGCTTTGTGGGAACACATACACAATAAACATATACAAAGTAGGCTAGGATAGTTGTAATTTTTTATGTTTGTAGAAAGTAAGTTTATTAAGTATTTTAATCTTATATTAATAACATTAATCAATATTTTATAAAATTTACACCGTTTTTCTAATTTATTTTTAGAAGTAGTATTAAACGCTTCTAAAATTGGTAACCCCGACGAAGGACAACGTATCCTCGACGTAAGCACGTACGCCTAGGAAAACCAAGAAGGAAGTCAAACACGCTGCACTGACCAATTCGCTGCAACGAGGCTTGACAACCGTCGCCAACACGCTGCGCCGCACCAGCTCGCTACCACTATGCCCAACAGCTGTCGCATCGGCAGCTACAACAGCCGACAACGAGAGAGCTAATCATCAATTTCAACACCAGCCACAGCCATGAATCAGCCACAGCCAGTTACGTGCAACAATCGATTATAACTACGGTCAGCAATATGATGTTAAAACATATTGCCAGCAAGCTGGAGTCGCACTGCGATACACTGTTTCGGCATATCCTTCAACCGTACCAGCTACAGATACAGAATTCAATTGCTCCCGTAATGATGCAGTCAACTTCAGCACAACACAGACAGCAGTATGCAGAACAACAGGCTCAACAGCAAATCTAGCAACAATTGCGGCAACAGCAAAAGCAGTGGCAACGGCAACATCAACGATGTCTATTGAGGCATTTCCTAAAAAAGTCCACACTATCACGTGAATACGATCCAGAGCAAATCATGTCAACTTCGACTCCCGATGGTGTGCTTACGGTAAAAAGTACCAGCTCCAGCGCGTATTCTTGGAATCGCAGCATTATACTTACAAAACTATGCAGTACTAAATTATATGTTGTGATTGAAAAAAAACATATAAATAAAACACAAATGGGGAACAGCCCCAATACAATATTTTATTTATTTATTTTATTAATACACATCACACATCCGCCATCGGTAGCCTCCAACCCCGAGACCTGGCCATCGACCATCTCGTCAAGCGCTGAATACGGGTTCGATCCAAGAGCTGGCCATCGACCATCTCGGTCCCGTACAGGCAGCCGCCATGGCCATTTTAACAACCGCGACCGATGGCGGCAGCCACTAGCCCCAAGATCTGGTCATTGACCATCTTGGCAGCGCTGCTGGCGACTGCCTCAGCCTTGTGAGCACGCTGTTTACGGGCTCCGAGAGCTGGGCATCGTCCATCTCGGCACGGCTCGTACAGGCAGTCGCCAAGGCTAACGAACCACGTTACTTCGCCTCCTCGACCTCAGCGTGATCCTGACACTTGGGGGAAGTAGTGTGGGAGCACATACACAATCCACAATTACACATCCACTATCCACAAACACTTAACACTTCAACAAACACCAAAACTAAACATACAAAAAGTAGGCTAGGATAGTTGTAATTTTTGATGTTTGTAGAAAGTAAGTTTAGTAAGTATTTTAATCTTATTTTTAATGTTATTAAAATATGTGCAGAATCACAGATTTCTTTTAAAAGAAAGCAAGCCCATATGTCCTTGATTTGATATGATATTGCCGATTTCATCTTTAAACGGGGTCGTCTTGGATCTTAGTTTATCCAAAAACTGTTTGAAACTCTTTCCGAGTATTTGAAACATTTTCATGTGACCCTAAAATAAGCAGGCATTTTTCTTCTAGTGGGATGCACTCAGCCAACGTGCCAGCGTGCTTTCTCCAATGCACTTCAGTTCAGAAAAAGTTTGAGTTTTTGCTCGGATGTTTTCGTTTACGAGGCATTTCTCCAGTCTATCATCTATTATAATTTTGTAGTTCTCAAACCCGATCTAGTGTTTAGCCTGGATACGATCGCTCGAAATGAAGGAGATAGCTCCGAATAAATTTCCGCTTGCACAGAGGCATTTATGGTAAGCTGGTGAGCATGCTTATATTTGACATGAATATTTTAGAAGTCATTAATTCATATAAATTATAGAGTGCAAATATACGATTTTTTCTAAATCAATGAAGACTGTACCATGTAATAAATAGAAATTTCCTTTATGCCCGGAAATATTAAACTCTACATACATAAAGTTAAAATGCAATCTTTCATTTCCTATGGGTCTCCAATGTAGAGTTGTTATGCTGCATCCCAAAATAAATGCCTGAAAATGATGCTCAGTAAGTCCTGGCACTGTTCAATTTAATTTCTAAGCTTTTTTTTGGTTCAGAGAGTTTATTTTGTTGACTTCCTGCAGAAATTAATAAAAAATATTAAACAAGGCTTTTGCAGTTAGCGCCCAAGAAAGAGGCATTGATTGGTGAGTCACACTGAGTTTTTTAGGGACCGAAGGGTGAGTTGCATTTCCTCTGACTAAAGACCCCTCCTCTGTGACCATCCATTTCCTTTTTGTGACCATCCATTTCACGACTTGCTTTCGATTTCATGCAACTTGCTTTTCTTCCTTCTTTTTTAGTAAACCATGTGAATCTTTCTTAAGTACAAGCAGGAAATCCTTTTAACCACAGTCCTTGCGCTGACGATTGAAACGTCGTTGCACAATATATTTTTCCTTCAGAGATTGCCAGGAAACACTTTGATGCAAAAGTCTGTTTACCATAAGAACAGACTAGATATCCAAATTTACCTGGAGTGAACTATGAAAATACGTAAAGCAGCTCATTTATTTTGATTTCCTCATACAGACAGTCTCTGCTGCAATATTGGAGGGGATGAGACCTACTTTCTATCGTGGACTTTTGTCGGAAACCACAAATTTTATTTTGGTTCAGGCCATGTGCTACAGTTTGGGTATCCTATTTTTTCATATTGATATTCCTTTTGTTTTTCACATTTTGAAGATATTTACCAGAATTATGACAAATCTCGTTTCTCAAACAAACTGCCATACGAGTTGCAATCGCCTCTCTGATTTCATTGCCATGCTTTTTTCGGCATTCCTCAATATCTTTTAGCTGAGAGCTTAGCGAAGAGCTGTTTTTTACTAATGTTCGAAGAACATTGGTATCAAAATCGATTTGGCCAAAAATTCATATTTCCATATATATATATATATATATATATATATATATATATATATATATATATATATATATATATATATATATATATATATATATATATATATATATATATATATATATATATATATATATATATATATATATATAAATATATATATATATATATATATATACATATATATATATATATATATATATATATATATATATATATATATATATATATATATATATATATATATTTCATCAAAAAAATTCAGTGACTATTTCTCGGGAACGCGCCATCCGATTCAGCTGTAACTTTCAAAATACATTGGTGTATATGCAGAATAGGTCCAGGTTTCACTAAATGTCAATTATCTTTAACCCTTTGGCGCTGGCGGCCATTTTAGTGATATTTTTAATATGCCTATTATTCCGTCCACAAAATGAAGTTAACAAAATGAATTTTGAACGTGTTTTAAATGTGAATCAGATGATGTTTTGGAATTTTTTTAACCCCATGTGTGCGCTAGGTGCCTAGAAAGAGATCGGGAATATTTGAAAAATTTTAAATTACGATAACTGTTGATAGAACTATTCAATTATTATGAAACTTTCAAAACATATTGATGTTATTTAGTTGTGAGTTTGTGTAGCTTTTAATGAACATGCTGGCAACTCTATAGCTAGGGCAGGCGCTGAAAGTGAAAACCTTCAAATCATCGAATCTCCTGAAAAAATGCCGCTTCTTGAAAAAAGCCACTCATAAATAAGTCTTATGCTTTGTCTCCATAGTCAAAGTTAAAAATTTGAAATTTCACAACGAGCACGCCTGGTAACCCTTTCCCAATTTACCAATATTTTTAGTATCAAAAACTTCTGTTCACGGAAACTCACGATCCTATAATCAGAATTAGTTGAAATTTACAGAATGTATTGGTCTTAAGTAGGACCAAGCCTGATAAAAGTGATTTTAAAATGCGGGCAATTTGGTGCCAGTAGTGCCATCTTGAAAAATCACTAAGAAAAATAACTGCTTTCGGCCCTATAAATTCTGATTTAGTCATTCGATTTTGACGAAATTCACACAGCAACTGAATCTTACTTTAAACCACGTTTGATAGAAATTTGGTTGAAAAATTCGGTTGGAACTGCTAGCTATGGTAATTTTGGTGACTTAAATTTTGAAAATTTCTGAGGAAAATAACGTTCTTTGCCCTATAGCTTCCAGTACAGTCATTGAATCATAACGAAATTCAAATGACAAATTAAACTTGTTGTAGCAATAGTTCAAAACAATGATAGGATTGCCAGCTATCGTTGATTTTGTATTTTTTTGGCATACCTTTAGTAAGCGATTTTAGCATCGAATTTTCAAATCGTAGTGATCTTATAATAACTTCCAATGTAGTCATCGGATCAATACGAAATTCACAGAGCAGATTGTCTTCAACGTAAGGCAGATGCGACATATTTTTGGTTTCGGTGCTAGCAAAGGGCTGCCAGCAATAGGTCTTTTTGTTGTTTTCGTTCCAATAAATACTTGCATTAAGTATTTTAATCACAAACATTTGCAATGAAAATAAGTAAACATTGTTTAAATTTTCTAAGCTCTGGACGTTTTTCGGATGGCAGCCCCAAACACCTTTCTACCGCAGTAACTTTCGATGAAGTCACCGAAATTAAAATAAGCTTAGATTCTTTTATTACTTAGGGTGTATTAGTTTTAAGTAGGAAAAGTAAGTAGTGGTAGAATACACACTCAAAATCTGCACAAATCCTCTACTGTTCTTCGACCATTAGTGTTTCTAGCGGTTCTGATGCGCTAGGGTTTTTTTTCCTTCGCCTTAGCGTCTATGAGGTGATAGTCGTTGTTCTCACATATCCAAGGGGATAATTTAGAAAATACCTTGTCCGACAATAATGGACGCGCCTCTGAAGAAAACTATCCTTATCATTTATCGCAACTACAATATTATTCAAATGTTTACGTAAATTTACAACCTCATCACCATATTTAGTTAATTTTGAGAGTAAACAATCGCAGTCGAAAGCTGAATGTTCATATTTGCGCAACAAGTAATTTCACTGCATAATATTTTTCTCATAATAAATAGTTATAGTCAAATGAATCTTAAATCTATATTCTGAAATAAAATACATCACGCGGTAACACTAACCACATCAAAAACACTAGTATACAACATTTTATCAAATCTAAAATCCGTACCATTCGGACGAAATTTAATGAAAATTCTTTGATTCGATTCCAAATGAATATGAAGGAGCAAGGAAACTAGCACACCACCACATGTACACAAACACATTTTTATATCTGAGCATACATTAACAGACGCATGCACATGTGTTCATAAGAGCGATTGATTCGATATAATTAAATATGTCTGTGGTCCGGTCACGGTCTGAAAGCTAGTTATCCTCAGTTCCCATGTTTCCTTTTCCTGACTCGTAAATCGACCGAACAAACGCAAACGAGAACATTGAACCGACATTTGGGCACTGAATCGAATGACGAATTGCACCCTGCGGATCAAGCCTTTGTTTTCGTTTTTTGCCTATTTTTTCAATAGTTACAAATCAACTCAAAGTTTTATTGCAATCGGACGTTGCATAAAATACGCCTCTACGGAAAATACACATATTTATGTATTTCTGTATAAAAGATTAGATTTAATTAATTAATTCGAAGATAGGCTTTGGAAATATTACCCAGCAGGACTCACACTTTACTCCATTTGAAGTAGATTTACTTCATTTTTCAATTGAAAATGATAGCTAATTCACTACTACAGGTTCCTTCAAATTCTACTCCATTTTTTTCAAATTCAAATTCAAATTTATTCACTACAAGTTTGTTGAAACTTAATATAGAGCTTTAGGCAGATTGTTTCTACAACTATGAAGTTAAATTTAGACTTATACCGGAGATTATATGAACTTAAAGTAGTGAATCAGCACAAGGAAAAATATACAAAAACCTTGTATGTATATGCTTCTATTTTACATAGACTTAGCTTAACTTAAATCTACCTTAAACCTACTTTAGGCTTGCGCTAAAACTATCTTATCATTATTATCTAATATGAGCTTGAACAATTGATTGTATAAGGCCGTTGTTGCAATGGCTACATTTTCCAATAAATTTTAATCTTTGATTTTTGATAAGGTTTTTTTACTTCCTTGTCTCCGGTTTCTATATGAAGCTTGCCGGTTTAATAGAAAATTGGCTTATTACATATCATCTTGAGCCCTTTGTTTCTAACAATCTTTAGTTTAATTATGTGAGTGATTGCATATGTATATGCCCCACACTGGTGCACCGTAAAGCAACACTGGTTTAACAAGAGCCATTTTGTTTTTTAGTGACAGTTTGGACTTGGGGTTTAACAATGGAAAAAGGGCTCGTGCACTTTCTGCGACGTTCACACAAGCATTGTCTGTCTGAGCCTTGTAAGTGAGTTTTCTATCAAGGGTTAGACCCGAATAAGAAATTTCATAAGCCCATTCAATTGTCTGTCCCAGTAGGTTGAGTTTTCGAGAATGAAGGTATGGTGATTTCCGCCTTTCAGTAAAATATATTGAGTTTTGTCGGTAACTTATGTAGCTTATCTGGCTAACGCGTCAGTCCGAAGCAGCGATCTACTGCCCACGGGTACGAATCCCGCCGTGCCCATGGCTGTATTTGTTCATCTTGTGTGGGCATAATACCAGCGCTCCATTAATTAAGTGCCACATTAAAGCTATAGTAGCGACTAGGCATAACACTAGCGCTTTAGAAAATAAGAAATAAATGTGGCACTTAAAAGAATAATGGAATAATTGATATCGGCTTCTCCCATATATGTTTCCCTACCGCCATCGCTAAGCATTCGCTTCAAAGGGCAATCCCCTGAGCTTTGGCATTATCATAGAAAAAAAAAGTTTATTTTTGCAGTATTGATTTTTATCTTCCATCTGAAAAAATACTGATACTGCTGCATAAATGAATTTTCCAAGCTAGACAGAGCTATTTCGGGATTCGTGGTGGAAGTATATATGCAGGTATCATCTGCAAAAATAGCAAGCTTGGAACAGCAATTTGACGGAATGTCAGCTGTGTAGATATTAAATAGGGTTGGACGTAGGCATGATCCCTGAGGGAGTCCTGCAGGTATTTCGCAGTGCAAGGAAAGACTGCCATTCACCTTCACTGCTAAATCACGATCAGCGAGAAATGACTGCACAATTTTAGTAAGGTAGGGAGAAACATTGTTGAAAGCGTTTTCAATGTCTAAGGTGATCAATCCTATAGATTCTTTTGCAGCAGATGACCTCTCGATATCGTGAGTAACTCGGGATAGTTGGTGGTTTGTTGAGTAACCCTCTCGAAAACCGAACTGAAGTTGGGTAGGTATTCCCACACTCCAAAAAATATTTGATACGTTTCAATATCTCTCTCGAATAATTTTCCAAGCGAACCTGAAAAGCTGATGGGCATGTCACTCTCAGACAAAGTGGGACTCTTATCTGCCTTAGGAAGCGGAATAACTGATACTTGCTTCCAGACAGCCGAGAAGTATGCATTTTTCATATTTTTATGAAAAATAAACGAATGTTTTAAATACATTGACCGCAATTTGCTATCTACTTCATTTTTTATCAATCTACTTCTATTTTTAAACAACTTCTGCTTCAAATTTTATGCAAAAAGTGTGAGCCCTGTTACCCAGTTATACTTTTTCGTTCGTATATCTTGGGCATTAACATTTTTGTACACAAAATACTGTATTTACGTGTTAGTACTTTGTCAATAATAAACGTCGAAATATTAGAAAAGTATAAACTTTAATTACAAAAAAACTCTAGCGCACCTGAAATGCTAGAAACACTAAAACAGTAGAAGAATCATGCAGATTCTGAGTGTATATTCTAACACACGTGCTCCAACCTGTTTCGATTGCGAAATCACTTTGATCTTAGCAATGCATTTAAACACCCATAGGGTGGAAAGGATTTTAGGAATTTCAAGATTTATGAAAGCCAAACTTTGAAAGCAGCATAACATAAGATAAACAAAGAAAATGGTTAGTGCTTGCAACACTTTACCATCACTGCAACTCAAAGTCTCCCACAATTGCCTCACGTTAAAATCAAATAAATCTATCGATTTCGATTTTATCCGATCATTTCGTCGAAAGTTATAGGGATAGAAAGATGTTTAGGGACGAAAAACGATTGATGTTTGGAACCGAAAATTTTCTAGAACTTAGAAAATTTAAACATTGGTAACTTATTTTCATTGTAAATGTTCGCGATATGAATACTTAATGTAAGCATCTATTGATACGAAAAAAGCAAAACATGCCTTGCGCTGGCAGCCCTTTGCCAGCATCGAAGCCAAAAACATGTCACATCTGCCTGACATTGAAATCAACCTACTCTGCGAATTTCCGATGACTGCATTCGAAGTTATAGGGTACAAAGAAATTTAAGGTTATCAGTGGCAAAAGTTTTCAATTTTTTTAAAACTTAATATTTGTTGTTTAAAGATCATTATCGTTTGTAAACTTTACGGTAAAATCGGTTAATAAAGATATTGCAAATAAATACCAACAATAGCTGGCAACTCTTTCATGGTTTTTCAACCAGATTCCTTCTGAATAATTTCTATATTAAGTTCCATACATATTATGAAATTCGTTTTGATTTCATGACTGCACTGGAAGTTATAGGGCAAAAAGCTTTGCTTTCCTGAGCGAATTTTCAAAACCCAAGACACCAAAATGGCCATAGCAGGCAGCACCAATAGAATTTTTGAACTAAATATCTATCAAACACGGCTTAGAGCAAGGTTCAGCTACTGTGTCAATTTCATGAAAATCTGGTAACTAAATCAGAATTCATAGGGCAAAAAGCAGTTTTTTTTTCTTTATAATTTTTCAAGAGTGCACCTCTGGCACAGATACCCGCACTTCAAAATCGCTTCTATCAGACCTGATCCTACTTAATACCAATACGTTCTGTGAATTTCATATGTATCCGATTATTGGATCGTGAGCTCTCGTGAACAGAAGTTTTTGATGCTTAATATATAGGTAAATTGGAGGAGGGCTACCGTTCTTGTCCGATGCGAAATTTCAAAAAGTTTTACTTTGGTTGTATAGACAAAAGATAAGGTTTCTATATGAGTTGGTTTTCACTGTAAAAGACGAAAATTTTTCATTAGAGTCGATGGTTTGATGGTTTTAACTTTCAATGCCTGCCGTAGCAGCAGAGTTGCCAGCAGGTTCATAAAAAACCACACGTGTCTACAACTTAAAAAAATTTTCAAATTTTCCCAATCTCATTTCAGGCGCCTAGCGCTCACATAGGGTTAAAATTTTTGGAAAAAAATTATCATAATAACATTTAGATCTTGTTCAAAATTCATTTTATAAACTTTGTTTTGGCAAAAGTTATATATTGACAGAAAAATAGTTATATTTAAAATGTCACTAAAATGGCCGCCGGCGCCAAAGGGTTAAAGATTATTAACTTTTTGTGAAATTTGGCACTATTCTGCATATACACCAAAGTGTCCTGAAAATTGTAGTTCAATCGGATCGCGCGTTCCTGAGATTTTTTCACTAAAATTTTTTGATGATATATATATGTATATATGTAAAGAAATATGAATTTTTGGCCAAAGTGATTTTAATACTAATGTTCTTCTTCGAACATTAGTAAAAATAGTAAATAGAATAAAATAGGAAAAAGACCCTAGCGCAGCAGAACCGCTAGAAACACTAATGTTCGAAGAACAGTAGAGGATTTGTGCAGATTTTGAGTGTGTATTATACCAGTACTTACTTTTCCTACTTAAAACTAATACACCCTAAGTAATAATAGAATCTAAGCTAATTTTAATTTCGGTGACTTCCTCGAAAGTTACTGCGGCAGAAAGGTGTTTGGGGTTGCCATCCGAAAAATGTCCAGAGCTTAGAAAATTTAAACAATGTTTACTTATTTTCTTTGCAAATGTTTGCGATGAAAATACTTCATGCAAGCATTTAATGGAACGAAAATAACAAAAAGGCCTAGTGCTAGCAGCCCTTAACTAGCCCTTAAAAATATGTCGCATCTGCCTTACGTTGAAGTCAACCTGCTCTGCGAATTTAGTATTGATCCGATGACTGCATTGAAAGTTATAGGGATGCAAAGAAATTTAGGGTTACCATTCGCAAAAGTTTTCAAATTTTCTAGATCTTAATATTTGGTGTTTATTTTCACTATAAGATCACTACGATTTGAAAATTCTATGCTAAAACCGCTTACTAAAGGTATGCCAAAAAATACAAAAACAACCATAGCTAGGGTTGCCAGCTATGGTTGTTTTTGTATTTTTTTTTTATTGTATATAGATATTGTATATATTGTATTGTATATCTTGTATTGAACTAAAATTTCTACTGAATATTGCCTACAATAAGATAAATTTGCCATATGAATTTCGTTATGATACCATGACTGTACTGGATGCTATAGAACAAATAGCTTTATTTATACAAAAGTTATCATAGCTGGCAGCTCCAACCGAATTTTTCGACCAAATTTCTACGAAACGTGGTTTCAAGTAAGGTTCAGCTACTGTGTGAATTTCGTCAAAATCGAACGACTGAATAAGCTGATAAAGCAGTTATCTTTTTAGTGATTTTTCAAGATGGCACCACTGGCACAGAATCACCCGCATTTCAAAATCACTTCTATCAGACCTGGTCCTATTTAAGACCAATACATTCTGTAAATTTCAATTAATTCTGCTTATCGGATCGTGAGTTTCCGTGAACAGAAATTTTCGATGCTAAAAATATAGGTTAATTGGGCAAGGGCTACCAGGCGTGCCCGTTGTACCATATCAAATTTTTTACTTTGGCTATATAAACAAAGCATAAGATTTACATATGAGTGGCTTTTTTTTTTGAAGAAGCGGTATTTTTTTCAAGAGTGACGATAATTTGGAGGTTGTCACTTTCAGTGCCTGCCCTAATTACAGGGTTGCCAACACGCTCATTAAAAGCTACACAAATTTACAACTAAATAATACCAATATGTCCTGAAAATTTTGTAATGATTGAATAGCTCTGTCAAAAGTTATCGCAATTTAAAAATTATCAAATTTTCCCGTTCTCTTTTTAGGCACCTAGCGCACACATGGGGTTAAAAAATTCCAAATATTATCCGATTCGCATTTAAAACATGCTCGAAATTTATTTGGTCAACTTTATTTTTGCAAAAATTATTTGTGTACGGAATAATAGGTATATTAAAAATATCACTAAAATGGCCGCCGGCGCCAAAGGTTTAAAAATAATTGACATTTAGTGAGACTTGGACCTATTCTGCGTATACACCAATGTTTCCTGAAAGTTTCAACTCAATCATATGGCGCGTTCCCGAGAAATAGTCACTGAATTTTATATATATATATATATATATATATATATATATATATATATATATATATATATATATATATATATATATATATATATATATATATATATATATATATATATATATATATATATATATATATATATATATATATATATATATATATATATATATATATATATATATTTAATACTAATGTTCTTCGAACAGGATCAGGATCAGTGAATTTATGCAATCTGCTGTGGCCTTAATTGAGGTACTGAAATGCTAAAATGTTATTTTATTTTATTTCATAGATCGAGCCTATTGTTCACGTACTCTCTATATCGGAGAGATCTTTCTATATAAAAATTATATTTCTGTCGAAGCGATATGTCTGTAGTGAAAAGCACCTTTTGGTTGATCTGGACTTTTATGGTGTACAGTCGGTATATCGAAATTATTATTGATTTTCTTTAAATAATAATAGTTTAATAAGCATATGCCGGTATACGGCTCAAACCAACTACGTACCACCCAGACTACCGCCAAGACCGTCTGTGTATATGCAACCCCGCCAGTACCTCCCAGATTAATCGCTTACCACCCAGATCATGCCAATTTATTTTTGCAAAATTTGCATTAGTGCCACCGGGGAAATATGCTAAAAGCATTTTACAAGGTCAACAGCGTTTACTGCCACAATCATTTTATTAACTATAAGCGGTCATATCTGTCTTAATAACATGTATCCCCAAACATCCTTCTATCCAATTCTTCACCTTGGAAAAAAATGTCGTCAACAATATCAAATGCTTCGGAATAACGAAACTGAAAAGAATGAAAGCCTGACAACTATGAATTGTGCATCTTTCAAACGGCAAGCAGAGCTGTTGATCTTTCATCTGATCTCTTCCTTTCACATCGGGAAAATCCATAACAATAGAACGATCGCATTCGTTGCTTCGCTTTATAAAACGAGATATTGTTAAAACTTCCTTTGGACATCAGACACCGTTTGGGAAAAAATTTTGCAAGCTGCAAGGATTTCATTGTTTAACGAATCCAGATTTTATACGGATCAGTGTAATGTTATCCTAGCAGATACATATACCTGCCATTATGGGTTTCAAGGTGAAACTCTAGTATAATATGTATATGGGTACTAAGTTGGAAGTTTCAAGTTGGGTTGGAAAAACATTTGTCAATGATGAAATTAGCATAGTTTTCTGTTATTTCAGGTGATTGATTAACGATTTCAACGATTTCAAAAACTCTTTGTTTGGATTTCGTTCAATAAATATTTGATGATGCAATCACCATGCCATTTAGACTAAAAACTGCGACATAAGTTTCACAAAAAATCAATAAACAAAATTTTGAAGGAATACAAAATGTAATTATTTGCACAAACGATACCTGTGTGACAGTCTTTAATTAAAAAGAGCACGATGAGTCAGTAAAAATTGTTAATACCTATAGAATAGTAATATTATACTAAACAAAGATACATTACGATATAAAAAAAATCTTTTCTGGACTACACCAGTAATTAGGAGGTATAATATTTGAACTCACCTCCTTGGAATTTAGAAATATTTTGTTATCCAGAAGGGCTGGTGCACTAATTATCGAAAATGAAATATTTTTGGAAAATATGGCCTCTTGAAGTTTTTGAGAAACGTCGGTTCGTGTTGCATTCAAAAAATTGTATAAAATCTTCTACTTTACGTAGAGCCTTCAAATATGGCTTGCTAGAAAGGGTAAGGTGTAGGTATTATAGAAAAATAGTGCGAGAAACATCCTGGCCAGAAAGGATAAAAAGGATAATTACAGTGTCCTTTATCGTTGAATATTTCAAAATGCACACCTTCGATTTTCTTAATTTATATATTGTAAACAGTTACATAAAATACAAATGTGGAAAATTTCAAAGTGGAATTCGTAAAAGTACAGTCGTAAGAAATTTTTAAAGGTGTGAAATACGATAACAGCCAAAGAAAATTTCAAGAAAATGGTACCGAAACAAGGTAAAACTTACAAAATATGGTACGAAAGAATTTTATGTTTTAAAAAAAGATTTAAAAACTGTTTTGCAATGTTATTTAAAGCCTGCAGAAGATTCTAATCTAGTTTCTAACGTAGAACGATCTGTATAAGTCCATTGCTTATAACTTATACCACTGGCGCAATTTTCATCAAATTTTCTTCACATATACTTAGACTAACGGCTGATCCAGGGCAATCCTGTCAGCTACCAAAATACCAATCTGTTTGTGGAGGAGAGCATATCATCAGAGGTAAAAATTCCTCATAATGAGTCAAGCTTAAATCGGAACCCTTTGTTAGAAAATTTATTTTTGGTCCTTTAATCATTAATTTAGCGTTTTAATGTATAATGCATACACAGACAAAATGTGTCCCCGATACTTCCGCTAAATTGAAGTATTTCGGCAGTCTGCTGTTTGCATTGCTACAGTGGAATGATTTTATGAGACTCGCGACATGTGAATCCATACTTCTTCGACTTTTCGGGGAAATATAACCTCGTCTAATTTTTTTAAATCATATATGGGGTTGCGTCAGGAAATTTGGACACTACTTTTGCACGTGATCAGGTCGTCGGCAAAAGTGATAAAAGTAGACACTTTGTTTCCTTTTCTTTAACTTTTGAATATTTTTTTTTGATATTATTTACTATAGATAATTCATTATTTGTTTTTGTTTCTTCTGTGGGTAGTTTCTGCTTTATTTTAAATACGTTTTTGGACAGTTCGCTAGTAAAGTTTTTTGACTTTCTTCTTAGAATGTCTATTTTACAACATTTTTTGTCTATATGAATGCACGAAATTCCTTAACTTCAACTACCTCTGATCTATACCCTGAAAGCAACTTCTTGGAATCAAAGTACACTATAGGCATTGCAATTAACCCTAATTTTAAGTTGTAAAAATATGCAAAATAGACAAACGAAGGAAGTAATTAAAAACATATGTACAGTATAAGATGTAGGGAAAACTAGTAAATGAAAAGGAATCTGCTTTCTATGTTTTTGTTTTATGATCGCCAACAAATGAATTATTTCAAGCAATTTATATTGTAATCTTAAGTTTTTTAGTTCCAGAAAAAATCGAAGTACTATTCCTTTTAAAAAATAAAAATCATAAAAATAATTACCCATAACTGAGGAATACAAGACCTTGATTTTGCAAATAAAAAACGCTGAGCCATAATCAAGTTATTTCATATCAAACATACATTGTAAGTTTCCCCTTGTGTCGGTACCATTTTCTTTAAATTTTCTTTGGCTGTTATAGTATTTCTTACCTTTAAAAATTTCTCACAAATGTACTTTTACGAGTTTCACTTTGAAATTTTGCATATTTGTAGCTTACATAATTGTTTACAATATATAAAAAAAAAATTAAGAAAATCGAAGATGTGCTTTTTGAAATATTAAAGGATAAAAGACACTGTAATGATCCTTTTTATCCTTTCTAGCCAAGATGTTTCTCGCACTATTTTTTCTAGGTGTAGGTACACCTTACCCTTTCCAACAAGCCAAATTTGAAACCTCTACGTAAAGTAGAAGATTTTATACAATTTTTTGTATGCAAAACGAACCGACGTTTCTCAAAAGCTCAAGAGGCCATATTACCGCATATATTATATATTTTTCAAAAAAAAAAAAATTTATTGGTGCACATTACTCAACTACTTACATACATTCACAGTGAAAATTTCATTGAAATCTGACGATAGCGATCAAACAGCGTTGGTCGATTTTCCGTGGAGTGACCCAATAGGAAAACATGTTTGCTGTACTTCGCGAAGTCTTAAAGCTGGTACTGGCTTAAGCTTAGTACTGTTTTCGATTTCACCTGAAATTTTCATACCAAATTTCACGTGAAATTTCTTTCGGCGACATTTAGCTCGAAAATAAGCAAGAGTTGTTATTAGCTCTTAGCGTGAAAAATGCCATTGAAGCATGTCTCCAATCATTTCATGCCAATTTTGTATGTGCAGCTCATTCTTTACAGCTAAAAAGTGACATTTGGTATTTGAATTTGAAACTTAAATTGTGCAAATGTCTTTTCAATTACAAAATCGATCGAAAATTGAAATTCTTCACATTTTATCTGTCAGAAATGAGCAGTGCCTCCGTTTTTCTCCATTGTCAACATTTTCGCTCGAATGAATGATCAGATGTTGGAGACCAAAATTTAGCTTCACGATTAGCTCAGTTCCAGCCTTTAATCGTGAAGCTCAATTTTGACAAGTCTCCATTATTTGGTCATTCTTTGGAGTGACATTTTTGACAATAGAAAAAAGGCGGAGACTTTGCTGATTTCTAACAAATAAAATGTCACGCATCCGATGACTTCATTGGAATTTATCGCTTCTATCAGACCTGGTCCTACTCGAAACCAATGAATTCTTTGAATTTCAGTTGTATCTGATGATCGGGTCGTGAGTTCCCGTGAACATAAGTTTTTTAAGCTAAAAATATAGGTGGATTGGGGAAGGGTTACCGTTCTTGCCTGATGTAGAATTTCAAAAGTTTTACTTTGCCTTGGATAGACAAAGCATAAGATTTTTATGAATTGCTTTATTTTTCCAGAAAGCGATAATTTTTCAGGAGAGTTGATGATTGGGAGGTTTCCACTTTAAGTATCTGCCATAGTTACAGGGCCGCCAACATGCTCGTAGAAAACCACATACATTTACAACTTAGTAATATCAATAAGTTCTGTAGCTTTTGCAATGATTTAATAGTTCTGGCAAAGTTTATCGCAATTCAAAAATTCATTCAAATTTTCCCGATCTCATTTTAGGCACCCAGCACACACATAGGGTTAGGTTAGGTTAGATTAATGAAGAGGGCTGCCGGGAACGCGGCCAGCATTAAGCCACCAGTTTGGCCCCATTTGCCACCCTCCGCTGGCTTTTTAGAGCTGCCAAGTGACCGCTCTGCAAAACTGGATCAGCTGACTCAACGTGACGGCACTGGCCACCTCTGCTAACTCTTGAAAATGGTAAGAACCGATAATCTTCAGGGGCTTACTATTCAGGGCCGGACAATCACAGAGAGTGTGCTCGATGGTGTCCTCTTCCATCTCGCACCTCTTGCATAAATTGCTGGATGTCAGTCCCATTCTGTTCGCATGAGATGCGGTAAGGCAGTGCCCTAAGAGCAAGCCAACCATGGCTCTCAAGCAGTTTCTGCTGAGCTTGAGCAGATTCCTGCTTTTGCTTGGATCAGGTGATGGCCATAATGTCCTGGCCACTCAGCAGTTCATCCTGTTTTCCCATTTGGGCTTTAGTTTCGCCCATATGGAGGCATCAAGTTTGCTTGTGGCGTCAGTGATTGACCGTGGTACAGTGATGCAGGGGCTATTATTAGCTCCTGAACCTTTCCTCGCATATTCATCGGCTTTTTTGTTGCCTGTGACCCCACTATGCCCTGGCACGAACATAATCCGGATAGAAATATTCCTTGCCCTTTCATTGAGAGCCACTCTGCAAGCGTTAACAGTTTTTAAAGAACATCTGTAAAAAGCAAGAGCGAGAATGGCTGCCCTACTGTCGACGCAAATCGTCATTGATCTGGTTGATATTTCGCTAATGTACTCAACTGTCATGCGTATAACATATACTTCAGACTGAAAGACGGTAGCATGGTTTGACAGTCTACACCACAGGTTAAGGCTCAAATCCGTAGAAAACACGCCCGAGCCAACTCCTGTGTCCCTCTTTGGCCCATCCGTGTAAATCCAGACGCCCTCATCGGTGGTAGCTCCCTTTTTCTTCCAGTCTGTTCTTGTGGGTATCTTAACCTGGAAATTCCTGCCGAGATTTATTATTTTGCTCATGTGGTCCGTGTCTTCTGCAACGAGCCCAAACCTTTTGCGGCATTCTGTAAGAATACCGCTGTGGCCCCACTGATCTGAATCGCTCCACATGCCGGAACTTTTAGCGCGTATCGCCGCTAAGCTTGCGCTTCTAAAGATGAATCGATCTAGGGGCATGAGTCCCAAAATCATTTCCAACCCAGTCGTTGGGGCAGTTCTTAAAGCACCCGTAATACATATGCAAACTAATCTTTGCAGTGTTGTTAGCTCCTTGATATTAGTTTTACTCTCCGCTGCCTTCCATCACACGATCGATCCATACACCAAAATCGGCCTCACTACACATGTGAATATGTAATAGGCCGCCCTAGGTTTAAATCTCCAATTATTCGAGTAGGCAGATTGACACGCGATTAGTGCTTTGCGAGCCTTACCAATTCTGTGCTTCACGTTAGCCCCCCAGTTCAGCTTCCTGTATACTATAAGGCCCAAATATTTAACACTATCAGCAATTCCGTTGAGGTTAGGCGTGGCAATAGCTGGTATCCTGTGTTTCCTTGTGAAGAGTACAAGTTCGGTTTTTGTCAGGTTTACCCTAAGACCGACTTTTCTGGCCCAGATTTGGATATGGTCCAGCGCCGATTGCATAAGGTCCGACAAAGTTTGTGAGAACACACCCCTCACAAGTACCACAATGTCATCGGCATACGCCACCACTTCAAAGCCACTGGCCCTTAAATTTTCTAGTATTTCGTTGACTGTCAGGATCCAGAAAAGGGGAGATATAACCCCTCCTTGTGGTGTTTCGGTTCCGACTATTCTTTCCGCTTTAGCCTCCAAAAATGTAGCCTCAATCTGCCTGTTTTTGAGCAAACCCGATGCCCAGGTCGCCACAGGTTTATCCACTCCATATCGAACCAAGGCATCGATAATACTCGCAACAATGACATTATTGAAGGCTTCCTCAATGTTTAAGAAGGCTGCCAACGTGAATTTCTTTTGCTGTAAAGATTTTCCTATTGTACCGACAACTTTGTGTAATGCCGTATCTACTGATCTGCCTACTAGATACGCGTGTTGGTCAACACAGAGTCTCGCGACAGCAATCGAGCTTTTGATGTGCAGATACTGCCAACATGCTCATAGAAAACCACATAAATTTACAACTTAGTAATATCAATAAGCTCTGTAAGTTTTGTAATGATTTAATAGTTCTGTCAAAGCTTATTGCAATTAAAAAATTTTCAAATTTTCCCGTACTCATTTTAGGCACCCAGTGCACACATAGGGTTAAAAATTTCAAAAATATAATTTACACATTGGAAACACGTTTTAAATTCCTTTCGTAAACTTAGTTTTTTTGAAAATTATTTGCCGATAGAATTGTAGGGATATTTAAATGATCACCAAAACGGTCGCTGAAGCCAAAGAATTAAAATTAATTAACATTTGGTGAGACCTGGACCTTTTCTACATATACACAAATGTGTACTGAAAGTTTGATGGTGCGGATCGAAATCGGATGGCACGTTTCCAAGAAATAGTCAGTGAATTTTTTTGGTGGTATATATGTGTGTATATGCAGAAATGTTCCTCGAACATTAGAAAAACAGTAGATCATAATAGGTGCGGTTTTTTTCACTTCAGATCAGATCATTCATAGAAAAATTAATAAATTATACCATATAGGTTCCTGCATTCACTTAAATTGCTGATTTCTGCAAAAAATAAAAACTATAAAATATGAAAAAAAGGTCGTTAGTCTTTGGGCCATCAGTCAATAATGATATCAAACAAATGCAGTGTTTACAAAATAAAGAAAATAAAGAAAACCTATTTAAGAATCTTCTTCGTAACTCCATCTAACCTTGACAGCTTTCACTCGTCTCCTTAATTTGCCAGCAATTAACTTTGTGCCTGTGTAAATAGTCAATTTTCACGTCAATAACGTCTTGCTGTTACATCTCAATATGCTATATGTAGATTTGATTAGCTATGGATAATCAATCAGTCAATAAAACACTCGGAATTAACAATTAAAATTTGTATTAAAAAAATCGTAATTTGAAACTACTCTTCCAAAGTAAAAATAATTTATCAGTTTCAAAACAATTTACAGGCTGGTGCTCAACAAATGGTTCGCATCAAAATCGAGGGACTTTATTAAAACCAAAGGTTTTATCTAACGAGCTTACTACATTAATTATTACAAACAACAATATAAGAACTGGAAATCAACATTCAATATTTTTTTGCATGAAGACTTTGTAGAAAAGGTAACAACGTGCTAAGCACCAAAACGGACATTCAAAGTGGTAAAGTAATTTGCATGGATCTGCAGGATAAGATTTTTGTTGTTTTTTTTTGTTCTAAATACTGAAATAATTGATCACAATAAAAAATAATAAACTAAACGAATGAGCCATAATTGTAGTAAATGAAACATAATGTGCGAATCGGAATTTCAAAACTATAACACTCATCTTAAAGATAAAAGATTCTAGATAGTTTCCACTAAAGTAAAAAGTAATATTACTAATGTTTGTAGTCCGACAAACTTTACCATTTTTTTTTTCAAAATACAATATTATGAGTTTTTAACAAATACATATGTACATTTTTGTGGTAACGGATTTATCTTTATTGGTAAGGTAATAGCTTTTCACATGACCTTTAGTCAGTTTGCTGTTTTTTATTTGACCGCTTTCGACCTACATATCTTAGTACTTCTATAATAAGTATCACGTCTCAGATGTTTTCGATAATTTTCAACTTGTATTTTTGTCTAATTTGATAGTGTACATACACAGCAGCTTGGAAACCAAAATGTATCTGTGTATAGATTCTGTCCATCGCCGTTAAGTGCAACGAGACGTTTCTGCACGTACTTCTGTTCGCATCGTGAATTGTAACCAAGCGGTAGTTGACAAACATTTGAGCATTGCGAAGAACTGAAATGAGAAAATAATATGAAAGAACTTACTGAAAATTAGAAACTAATAATGGTAATCATAATAATGATAATAATAATATGAAAAGCCTTGCTGAAATTTAACTAAAAATGAAAAATTCTGATCTGCAAAACTGCTTGTTGTCTGCAAAACTTGAAAGGCGGGTTTGATTGTAGTTCAAAGTGACAGAGTTAATTAAACGACCCCAAAGAATTATTTCTTTAGAAATAGCGCAATATAACATTGACCTAATTCCCGATGCCAGTATTTACAAAATTAAATAGATTCACACTCCCCAATCGACTCTTTTCTTTGGCTTCTGATTGACAATCACTATAACCGAAGGGTTCAATACAATAGCGGAATCACTTAAACGTCCATAACCCTTCACCGCATTCACTTTCGTGTGTAGCCCGAAAATCACAAGTGTCTTCGACAATTCATCTCATGCCCTTGACCATTCAAATTACCGATCCTGACCTTGATAACAAATCGAAAATGCAGGTTTCAAGTCAACACAACTTCCTTATTCCCGACGTATCCTACCTTGCATAGCTTCCATCCTCTGTTGAATCTCAATGCGGTCGCGTTTTTGAAGTCTTCACTGGCTACAACACACTCAACTCCCTGTTGAGGTGTTCTTCATAAATGTCACCCCAATGTCTTTACCCAGATGAGAAGGGGACTACCCCTTCAATTTTAGAATTCCATCATCATAGCCACAAGAATCATTCACTCGTTTGCTTATTATTGACTGAGAGGTCGTCGATTCGTTTTTGGGGCAAGGGTGACTCTGGTGCAGACTTCTCCTCGCTAAGGTAACACTGACGGCAATATTTCCCTAATCAATTTGAACAGGAAGGGGCCCGCTATCGTAGGGGGATGATTGTTGCTCGACAGCTCGCAGTGAATGACAAAAGACGCGCGTGGACATAATCTCGGTGGCGGCACTGCAATAGCGCAAGCCATTTCTACCCTTGCTCGTCCTCGTCGATTTCGCTGGCTTCCTGGTGTAAATTGAGGTGTTGCTGCATGAGCCCAGGTTGATGGTAGCAGCGATTGCTACAAGAGGTGTGTATTGCCTATTTGTTTATTTGCTGAAGCATGTTGATGGAACAATTAGCATCGTTTTTTCATAGGAATTATGAGTGAGCAATGACTAGGGAGACTAAATACCTGCTTCATTTCGCAGAAGCTCTCGTCACGCACCTGTGTAGTGCAGGTTATTTGGATCGGAGCGATAAGTGCTGTGAATTTACTATGAGCGATAAGAGCGGTCAGGGAGGTTTAATTGATTCGTATTGTGATGTTGTGAAATTGGCACTTTTGACGTGCATCCAATTATGTGTTTGTGTAATATAATCTTCCATGGTTTTTTTTATTTTTTCGGACATTTTTATAACTTGCACAAGGTGTTTCACTCATTTAAATCAATAGCTAATTTAAAGTTGAAATTGTGACCCAAGGTTTTGAAATTATTATTATGACCCAGGAGTTTGAAATTCTTAAGAATGAGCGGAACTGTTTAGCCCCCTGTTTTGCTAATAAAGTTCCCGGTGATGACTAAAAAAAATAAACCAAGTGTTTTTGTTCCCTCTATCGTATTCCTATATTGATGATTTAATTGAAATTAAATAAAACTAATTTAGTGAAGATTTGCCTTCACATCTGCCATATTCAAAACGCATTTCGATCTTGCCTTATGAAGTTTCCCATGTTTCTCTCCTCCATTCACACTAATCCTCTAGAAATTGAATTCTTACTCGAGTATCTGTCTTGATACCAATTTCGGTTGTGGTCCTGACGGTAACCCAAACCTGTTGGTCAAATATTTTTCGACGTCTTTGTGTGCTTCTTTGCCTATTATATGTGACAACAGCTTCTCCTCCGGCTCTCTCCCAGTCAGTTGGAAATATACTTATATTTTACCTAATCACAAGTCTGACTATCCAAGCTGCACTTCCAACTATTGTCCCAATTTCCCCATCCTTGTTTTGGTAAAGTTTTTGAAAGCGTTGTTCACAACAGGCTATGTCTTCTCCTCCATTCCTTCCTTGTTCCTGAGCAACATGTCTCATAGTAGATTTCTCACCTCTAATCTTAATCCTTTACTAACTTCGTTGCTTTTGCTTTGGACCAGCGGAAACAAGTGGATGTAGTGAATACGGTAGCGTAGATTTACTCGCTCATTGTTCAGCATCCTTTACTGTGCGTATAGTGATCGTCTTTTTCTATTCCAAATATCTCCGACAGATTCCCGATGAGTTTTTGCTTTTCAAGCGACTCCACTGTCTCTTGGCTTCTTTGCTAATGTCTTCTCAGCCCTTCGCGCAGACTGAAGTTTGCTTTAACTCGCCGTTCGTGCGAACCACAGGAGACCTCTAAGTTGTATCCATCTAAGATTTCATGGGATTTTTGTTCCCAATCTTTAGTGAATTCACAGGAGCACAAGTCGGTGTAACGAGCGCCAAATTGGCCTTTGGAACCGCTGCTAGTTCTTAGCACTCGTTCCTTTTGTGCGAAAGATGATACCTCCATTGCCACTCTGCTGTTGGGCCGCTAAAAAACTGATGTAGATGTCGACAAAGCAAAGTGAAATTTCCTCCTAGAGTCTGTCTGGTGAGTAGATACCCTATAATGAAAAAGGAGCACTCGGAAGGAAAAGTCGCTTCCGAATAAAATTTCAGGCACTATCCTCCTAAAACGCTGACCAGGGATCATAAAAGAAGGCCACCTTTTCACTTAGGAGAATGCGGAGGTATGGATATTGCTGGGTCGGCATGAAGGGCGAGGCTCCGAGACAAAAACTGCGTTTTGAAGGGCTAAGTGTTCTAATCATTCCACAATTAAGTTCATAATATGATGAAGGGATCCCAGCTACCGTTTGGAGCGTCCCATGTTCTCCTATTTGATAGGACGAACCCAAGTGGTTACCGTTCGGTCATCAGATAGTGGAGAGGGTTCTTTTAGCATGCCACTCAACTTCCCGGGTTCATAGTCACAACTGGATTGCCTTTGGCACAGCCCTCTTGGCATAACCTGCTTTATCCAAAGCGGCCTCACCAGAAATCAAAAGTGAATATCCCTGATAGCTCCTCAATCACTACTCCAAGCAGATATATTTTGTTGCGGAACAGCCTCGCCACCAGATTAAATCCCACACACACAATCAAACATTGCAGATGCAACTATCGAATGCATTATTATTTGCATGCCTAATTACATTGCGCCGAGTTCACTGGCCTTTGCGCAGCTGATTTGCAACAATAGTTGCCTCAGCTGCGTTATCAAAACAAAAAAAATTGTTGGACGAGGGCTGCGTGTGGGGTCCAGTATGTGCACAGCTGAGCATTCGATTTTGCGTACTGGCTGGTTGTTGGAACCGGTGCGTGGCCGCAATGCTGGGCAAGTCTGGCAGATACTGATTGCTGGTAGTCACGTTAAATTTTAGCTCGAACCCACCACTGGTTTTCAAAAAGAAAAAACCGGTCAGTGTGCTGCGGTGGAAAGTAGTTAGTTGGAGCTGCCAGTGTTTTGGAAATTTTTGGAGCGTTGACGGTGTCCATCAAAAGAGAATCTGTGGACTTAGCTGGCTTGATCGAAAACAGAAGAGCATCGAACAGTGTTGCAGCAACTCCCTAAAATAAAAAAACAATTATAGTAAACAAAACAAAAACACTATATTACATAATTTTTGAAAATTAGTTTGATGCATACGTCCCATTAACCCCACTAGTGGCATCTCTTTGCAAAATTAGTACTACATATATTAGGTTGCTGCAGATGAAATGGCCGATTTAGTAATAAATTTTTAAACAGCTGTAACTTTTTATAAAGACAATTTATTTAATCAAAATAGGTACCAATAGATGCAACACACTTTTTTCAACGAGATACAAGTAAATTTATTCCAGTTTTGTAGAAGTCCGAGTTTCTGGTTCGAAGAAACTCCTCGAAGGCATTTTTGACAGCAGTTTCATTATTAAATCTTTTTCCTGTCAAAAAGTGATCCAAATGTTTAAAGAAATGGTAATCTGTTGGTGAGAGGTCTGGTAAATATGGAGGGTGAGGAAGAATCTCATAGCACAACTCGTTTAATTTTTGGACCGTTGTTCTCGATACATGAGTTCGTGCGTTATCATGAAGCAGTATCACTCCATCCCTGTTGACAAGCCTAGGTCGGTGGACTATCAATTTCTGATGCATTTCATCCAACTGAGCACAGTATTTTTCAGCATTGATGGTTTCGCCAGGTTGCAGGAATGAATAGTGGATAACTCCAGCGACAGACCACCAAACAGTTACCATTATTTTCTTTGGATGAAGGCTTGGTTTTGGCATGTGTCTTGGCGCTTCATCGGCATCCAGCCATTGGGCCGATTGGCGACGATTATCGTATAAAATCCACTTTTTATTGCAGGTCACAATTCGGTGCAAGAAAGGTTCCTTTTTGTTGCGGAAGAGAAGAGAACTTGAAATCTCCATTCGACACATCATGTTTTGCTCGGTAAGATCATGCGGAACCCATTTGTCAAGCTTTTTCACTTTTCCAAGTTGTTGCAAGTGGCGGCAAACTGTCAAATTGAGAACGCCTGATTTCTCGGCAAGATCCCTTATGATTTGGCGGGGTCAGACTCCACTAATGCACGCAGCTCGTGGCTATCGATCGATAGTCCTTGGTGTCCACGTGGCTCACTTCCAAAGTCCATATCTCCGGATCGAAATTTTTCGAACCACCACCGAGTGATTCGTTCGCTAACTGTATCAGGCCCAAATGCGCTGTTGATATTCCTCGTTGCTTCCGTTGCGTTGTGCTCTAATTTAAATTCGTATAGTAAAAGTAGCCGTTTTTGATTCACTTCCATGTTCACTTTCTCTTTTTATTTTTACGATAACTATGAAGTGCAAAACAGAAATGACTCCATAAACCAAGGTAGCAGTATTTATACTTCAATATGTCATATCATTTGCGCCGCCTTATGCCAACATAATACACAAAAATTGCAGCCAACTTTACGTCATTGCTAAATCGGCCATTTCATCTGCAGCAACCTAATACATCTAAAATCGAATTGAATTATGCATATTTATATTTTTCCCTATTGTCATTATCAAACTTATACTAAAATGCATTGGAATTAAGAATATATACAAATTAAAATCACAAATCATGAATAAACTAAATACCTTTCGTTTTCAAATTGAATATGACGCCTTAATTCGTGCATAAAAACATATGGAAAGAGAAATACACAAGAGTCCGCCAACTTTATAGTAAATCGAAAGCGGCATTTATTGTGAGAATAACATTATGGGAAACACGAATTTTTGTTCAATTTCACTCAAGAGAATTTAATTAATATGTAATACATTAATTAATGAATGGAAATTAAATTCAACAACTTTTGGAATAATAAGATGAAGAGTTTATAGGGTAATAGATTCGAATTTCGTGATTACCATAAGAGTAGAGAATTTCCCTACTCACTTTGGAGAACTAAAAAACACAATTAAAGGCAGAACCAACTCTACAACAGGCCTATTGCGCTTAGGGTCATACGAGCAACAAATTCTCAAGGTATTTTGCTTGGCGCATGATAATTGTGTTCCATCTTCCTATCTTTCTTCTAAAATGTTTCTTCCGGAACTTCAGATACGTGTAAATACATGCCGATCAGGCTATTTTTACACAAACTTTCAAGTTGCAGCTCCACTCACTTGTACCAAACTTGGTAGAATTCAGACGTGTATTAAACTAAGCCTAGAAAAAAAACACGTGTCTTAAAAATTGTGTACTTAATATTGCCAGTGTAAGGTGCACCAAGAAATTACCATTTCGTATGGTGTGTTGGTATGCTACAAAGATCATAAACATACAATATACAAACGGTAGTTTGCTTTCCGTACCATTTTTAATATTTGTAAAAGGCATTAATTAAATTACGTTAGTTGAGTGAATTTAGTGAAAGTGTAAAATGAATTGAGCAGTTATTGTATTTTGGTTATTGTATTTTGAATTAATTTGCAATGAAGTTTTTTGGATAAGGAACTAAGCGATATTTTCATCCGGTACACACCTCAGTTATTCCGTTTTTCAGAACAATAATTTTATGCGTTGTTGCACAAGTTTGTGGAACAAACAGTCACCAACAGAAGAACCCTGAAATCAGCAAATGTGAATTGAATGTATATTCCCCGCGAAGAACGACATTACGGCCGCTGATCGTATGAATTCAGAAGACGATTTTATAAGTATATGTTTCTCTTTTTTCTGTTTGCTGGTCCGCGCCCAGAATGCGTGACACCAAGCCCTAGCTGTGTCACTCCACATACTCATGGCACCGGTGGCTAGTCGGCACCTTATGTCACGTGAAGGTAGTAGGTCAGGCTAAAATTCTACTGTGGTGACGGCTATTCACATCTGTTCTGCAACAGGCTCCACGAAGTCGTCAAAGCTGGCACAGCCCCCAAATGAAGTATTCTTTCCCCATTCGGATCCTAGTCAGGTCCTCGCTACTTTACCTTTGGGCAACTAGAAAGACAGTCTATACAGGTTATAGCTTATGAATTGTAGAAGGTTACAGACTACCATTCAAACAACAAATTAGCCGAAGACAAGCGTACGATTATCACAAAACATATATAGAAACATGTACATAGATAAGAAGCATATTTATAAAAAAAAAGTATATACGAAAGAAATGTATTTTATTAATTATAAATTATAAATTTGGGTTTCTTTTCAAAATAAAAACTATTGCAAAAATTTTCGTACTATTTCCCTGTGTTTTGCATATACTATGGTGCCAATTGTGTAATTCCATGATGAATGAAAAACGTATCTTACTTTTCTTAAAACAAATTCACATTATTTTTCTAACATTCTTCGGGTGTAGATTTGAGAGTTTACCGCTAATACGGACTAAGGGCCTTCACGGCATTTGTACAGCATACTGCTCAAAGGGCATATGTTGCCTCTTTGATGGCTTCGTTTCAGTTGAGATGCTCTGCCACAGTACAGCTGTTAAATCGTGATGTTTTAAAAATAAACAAAATTAACCTGGTCCAAATTATTCAAATGAGGAGTTGAAGTGTTTACTTCCGATTTTACAGAAGAAAAAATTGTTTTTTCTAATATAATTTTAAAATGAATAAGAACAATTAATTTTTGAACTTTTAAGATTTCTTTTATTGAATATCAAAATCGAGTCCCGAAAAAGCCTATCATCAATTTCGTCAAGTATTCAGAAGCCCATAACTCGGCAACTAAGCCTCATAGAAAAAAAATTGTGTTTCCACATTCATATCCTCTAGTAGAAGTACCATTATGCAAAAATATGAACAAAATCCAGAACCTCAACTTTTTTTCATTGTCCGCTTTACGTTAAATGCCCCATACATTACATAAATTAATACACAGTTGATTTCCTGTCAAGAATTAAAACTCTTTGATTACAACGTAACCAAGCCTAAGCTTCCTTAAATTCTGTGTTCCTCATTACACTTTTAACTGAGCAGTGCAAGTGCTGTTGTTTTACTGCAATTGCAGTATTTCTGCTGCAATTTGATAGAATCTGTGCCATCTACTGCATTTTATCAGATTCGCTGCACATTTAATACAACGAGCAAATCTACATCTGCCTAGTCTTCGCTGCACGCTGCACGAAACTGCAAAGTAACGTGCGAAGCAGTAAAATGCGCTTTTCTTAATACAGTCATATGACAACTATTTTTGCAATCTGGTGGTTATTAGTGAGGAAGCGTTGCTTTGGTGAAATTGGTGATAAAAAGCAAAATGGACAAGTAAGTCAATAAATATAGGACGAGAAATTTTCAGTCTGTACTGATGATAGATCCACGATAAATTTACATGACGATATGAGGTATATTCAATTATTGTAAAAAAATTAAAACAAGAACTTAAAAATTCATGTGTCCTAGTAGTGATGAAGCTCAGACTGCGAAAAAACTGAAATACGAACAGTAATATAGAAGTATTTGGAAGGATTAATTTGAATGGATGAGTGAGAAAAATGGCAATTTGTCACTTTGTCACTTTGCGAAGGCACGGTGAAAGCGGAGAACACCGAAAAAATCTCAAAAATTCAAAGAGTCAGCCGAAATTGTTAGACATGAAAAGTTACGTGGAAGCTACGAAAAGATTAAATTTGCTTAAAATGGCAGAGTTTAGAATTATTATGTGTATGATCTCAAACAATCTGCCATTTGCTTTAATTCCAGTGCTAATCGATTTGATAAAATCAGTAGCTATAGATTTTGAAATAGCAAAACAAATCAAATTAGGGAAAACGAAATCAGTCCAAACTATTAAAGATGCAATGTTACCTGAAAATGTGAATTGCGTTGCAGAAACTTTACAAAATCAAAAAGTCTCCTTTTTAATGGATGAATCGACAGATATAGGAGGAATCAAAAGTTTGGCGTTAACATGTCGATATTTTGATTTTGCTTGTGGAAAAGCTAAAGATAGATTTTTAGCACTAAAAGCTTTGCGAGAATATAATGCAAAATCAATTTTCAATTCCGTCATTTTATTTTTGGCCCAACATTCAATTCGAATTGAAAATATTATTGGATTTGCGGCTGGCAACGCAGCAGTGATGATGGGTGAAAAAAGTGGCATCAAACGAATGTTTAAGGATATATTGATAAACATATACACTATAGGATGTACTTGCCATTCTCTCTATTTGTGTTCATCAGCAGCTGCAAAAAAACTGCCGTCAAGTATAGAAAATCTAGCAAGAAACGTTTATTTTTTATTTCGCATAGCCCAAAACGAACGAGCGAATTTCAGCAGCTGCAGGAATACTTCAATGTTAAGGTACACAAGATTTTGAAAACATCGTTTACCCGGTGGCTTGCAGTGGAACAAGTAGTTACTCGAATTATTGAGCAGTGGGAGCTTTTACATCAATATATAACAAGTAAAAAATTTTGATAGAAATTCAGACCTAGCTGTGCAAATAGCTCAAAATTTAAATGTTAAAAACAAAATTTATTACACAATTTTATCTTATATTTTAAATATAACCAGCAAAATTAATGCTGAATTTCAGTCGGAAACTCCTAAATTTCATTTAATCGTTCCTACTATAAAAATGTACTTAAAACTATCCTGCAAAATTTCGTACGTAGAGAATATTTAAACGAAGTGTTATTGAACACATCTTTGAAAGATGAGCAGATTATGGAATTGAAAGATATTTATATAGGCGCATAATCGCATATATTAATGAGTGATATTGATGATGAAGATAAAATCCTTATAAAAATAAATTGCTTAAATTATTATCAAGCGCTGACCAAACAAATTTTCAAAAGATTTGACCTTAATGAGGTTACTTTGAATAGTTTAGCAATCATAGATCCCAAAAAGCAGGGATATTCATTGACAGATATAATTAAACGTTTCTTAAATATAACACCCTACGATGGGATTGAAGAATTAGATAACGAATGGAGGATGCTAATAAATTTGGATACTTCTGAATTAAATATAGAGGCAGAAGAGGATATTGAAGAATTTTGGTGTAAAGTTTTTAAGTTGAAAAATGTTAAGTTGAAAGATGAAAAAAATTGTGTCAAGCTTATTAAGCTTACCACATAGTAGTGAACTGTTGAAAGAATTTTTTCGCAAATTTATTTAATGAAAACGGAGAAAGGAAATTGTTTGCAAGCTTAGAATAGAATCAAAAAGCTGTATTTTCCCTGTAAACTATTGATACACTTACCATTTAAATCACAATACACAAGAATTTCCTCAATAATACTGTGAATTTTAGTGTGGGTACACAGCAATATGTACTGGATTTCTATCTTTAATCTGACACAACTGAAGTTAATGAATATTTGTATATATTTTCCACCAAACAACCAATTCGAATTCAATAGTATCAAATTCAATTTATATATATGCAATTTCTGCAATTACTGAACATACTTTTTTTTGTAAATGGGAATAGTTTTATTTTTTGCATATGTAAGTACACACTTAAGTGTGAATGCATACAGGAAAATCAATCTTCTGTAATTTCAAGCATTATACCGCAATTTAAAATTTCTATTTACTGCACACCGAAAACACAAAAGGACAGCACTGAGTGCAACCATTTCGTTCCGAAGATTATTATACCAACGAAACTCTAAAAATTTCCTGAACTACTATAATAAGCTAAAAAGTACGGTACTAAAAATCAAAATATTGGAGGAGTTTTTTTATAACATGGGAGTTATTTCATAATTTTAAAGTTTTTTTTATATAAATTTGAAAATATTTATACTGTGTATTCTGTGCCAATATTTTCAACATTTACTGTACCACATGCTTTACAGTTTGACGAGCACTGATATTCTTATTCAAAACACCAACCATTTGGGAAATTATTTAAAATAAGCTTTGCTATACTCACGCGCATGTTTCCGTTTTAACAAGCTGCCGTGCTGTATTTGCTTCATTTACAACGTACATCCAATTTCCTGAAACATTAAAACAATATGTAGTCAAAGCGTTTACATTTTCAAACTAAAAAAATTGAATTGATCCATACCTTTACTATTCAGCGCAGCTTGCGGTGTAATATATTGCGAGGTAGATTGGCATAGAGTAAATCTTCCCGCGCTTTGCCGTTTCGTTCGGCTGCGCGGCTCTTCCGCAATGGGAGTTATTAGTTCTTCCGTTTCGAAAGTGTCTGGTGAAAAAGTTGAGTTTTGTCTTCCTTTGCCGCGATTCAAATCCCGGCTGAAACGTTTCAGCCAGGCTGAAGGATTGTAGTACGATACTTTTGGTCGGTGGTAACTATTGCTGTTTCTAAGTTTGGTGTTTTGTTGTGTGGCTGCCGTTAGAGCGCTTAAGAGGAGGTAGCTAACGAAATTATTGATAAGGAAAGATTTGTTTTAAACTGGATATTTTCATTGACATGAAACAAGCTGAACAACTTGCGCTTGAAAATACATTAAATTTTATCAAATTACTTTGGCTATAGCTAAAATCTTACAAAATTAAATTATATCAATGTTTTGTTATAGAAAATTCATACAATAGAATAATATATTTTACAATCCGTTCAACGAAATTCATATTCATATTTGATCAGCAAATTCATTTGATTTACAATAAAACTCACTCTGTTTCACGTCCTTTCGGCAAATAAATCGGATCCGAAACTGCACCTGCAGCATAACCTCCGGGTGCAATGCTTGGGCTACCGTATTTGTAGCCATCGAAGTTATCAAGTTGATTGGCAGCTCTCGTTGGCTGAAATAATGACGATGGATCGTAATGATGCGACGGTTGTCGGAGACGGCGAACTCTTATCGATTCAAAATCATCTCCTGTTTCGTCAACGATTATGTTTCGTGATTCATAGCCCCATTTGTGAACCAGGTGCTTGATTACATATCTGAAAGAACAAAAACAGTCGAAGTCAATGACCAAATAACTTACAATACATTTTTTTTTTAAAACAAACCTATGAAAAGATATGAATCGTGGTACTCCACAATTTTCAAGCACAACAAACTTCAAACTATATCGATCGTCTAATTGCATCACTGAATTTGGTGTCAGGGTGCAACACTCTACTGTGCTCTAAATTTTTAGAATATTTATTTTTAAATACAATGTGACTAAAGTTTTCCGAAACCGAATTCAACAGTGGTAATATTAAAAATCCGTAGAAATGGAAAATTCAGGCTTTTGTCTCTGAGACCCAAATTTTAAGGGATTTTTTAACGTTTTTGTTAATGTAAAATTTATTGCAAATAGAATATATAATTAAAGATATTCACCCATTTGTTTATTGTTATTATATAGGTAAAAGAGTGAAAGCAAAATATTTGATTGGCTTGCACTCACATGAGCCGGGGAAGCTTGTGTACACTGAAAAAACACATGGTGCCAGACGCCATAATTTATGGATTTCTGGCGCGATATACATAGTCGATTTGGGGATTGTGATAAAATATAGCGCCACACGCCATAGTACATGGCGAAAAGTACATAGGAGCAGACGCTATGCTTATAGCCCTCTACGCCCTGCACTATAGTAGTACACGGCGTGGAGGACTATAGTGCATGGCGTGGAGGACTATATTACATGGCGTGGAGGACAATATTACATGACGTAGAGGACTATATTACATGGCGTGGAGGACTATATTACATGTCGTGGGGGACTAAATTACATGGCGTGGAGGACTATATTACGTGGGGGACTTTAGCCAAATATATTAAACGATTCTGAATCCGCTTGTAAAGTTGAATTTATCAGTTAAATCTATCATTCGGACAGTTGTCATTACGTTCAAAATCAATAGCAGGTAGCAAAATCATAGTGAATATCAATACGATTTCATGAGTTCATTGACATACATTGTCATGTATGTATATACTCAAACGTCACTTGCTGACATTTATACATCCCTTCACACAGTGTGGCTGCGAGTTATAATTGCAGTAACAACTGAAGCCATATTACATGGCTCATGGTACTATGTAATACAGCGTGTGGGGCCATAATTTCTGCGCCATGTAATTATGGCACTGGAAGCTACACTGCATGGCTCAGGGTACTATGTACATAGCGTGTGGGACCATAAATGCTGCGCCATGTTACATGAGACAACGCGCTATGTAGATTCTGACATTATGGCGCTGGGAGCCATATTGCATGGCTCAGAGTACTATGTACATGGCGTATGGGACCATAAATAATGCGCTATGTTACATGGCTCTGGGCGCAAGTAAGCTAAATAAACTAGGATGAGATAATAAATACTATTTGAATAAAAATGTATATGCGTGAGATAATAAGCAGTTCCTTGGCCCCAAAACACTTACGTGGTTCAGCGTAATTCAGCGTAATCTGTTTTTTTAAGTTCTGAGTTTTAACTTCTCATTCCAAGTACTACCTTCATAATAAATTGAGCTGCGATACGGGAATTTCGAAAGATTTTGAAAAAAATAACCTGAGAAAGCTTGTGAAGTAGACAAATAAGAGCATTTGATGAATCTGCTTTTTGAATGAATCAGATGTAGCATAGTAGACTGTAACAGTGCAATATTTTAGTGTTAAGAACATTTCGCAAACATTTGTAGCATTTTATGCCGTCTTTTGCAGATGTGAGTTACATGACGATTCCGTTTCAAACGACTGGCAAAAATAGCTTCAAGGCATTTTTCAGTTAACATTTTGATTGTAGTATTGCTGATATTAATGTAATCGTTGTTGCTAGTTGCGTTTTTGGTACCTGTATCGAGCTCAGGTTAGAATAGTAGCATTGAAAACAAGAACAAATTATAACCCAGCGTTTGGACTAGGTTGGCTGTACTGTACAGTAAAAGTTTGTAAGTTCACAATAGCGTAAGGGTCAAATCGTACTAAATAATGCTGGTGCAACTGCTGACAGTTCACAGACTCACGATCCGATGAAATTTAAACATAAATATGAAATGATTTCACTTTGAATGCATCCAAGCTGAATTCCCCCATGTATTCTATGTTGTTTCTTGGTGCTTCGTTCTTCGCCTTATTTTTCGTTATTTTCGGCGTCTGTGATACTGCTTTACCCAGTAAAACCTTTGGATGCGCGATGTGGTCCTTTCCATTTTGGTTGCAGCTTATGACTTAGGCTTTTCCATTAATAAGGATTGAAGAGCCACACCAAATTGTTTTGCTTTTTCATGGTTTTTCTTACTGCTTTGTAGTTAACGTCCGAAACGCACTTCATTACCAACTTAGTGGTATTATATATTTTGATAGAATATGCCTTCTTTGATAAATTGCATGTTAAACGTTTTATGGTCAGACCTAGGTGCGAATTCATGTCAGTCTCAGAGAGTTTTGTATTTAATAGTTCTCACCCTATTACTCCTTGTTCTGGTGACACGGCTACTTGATACACGGCTTCGTATATATGGTTTCCTCTTACTTTTGTTCGATAGCAATGTTCCCTTTCAGGCTGACGTGGTTATTCTAATTGACTTGTCACCCTTCTAAATTCAAACAGAAACCTTTATAACTTAAGAAACCCATTCCAAATATGCAATCATCGGTTACATCCGCTAACTAGAACAGATGCTGAAATCCTAAATCTCTAAGCTGCGTCTGCCAAACGGTTTCACCACGAACTGGTAAAGATTTGCCAGTAGCCGTCTAAAGTACGAATCTCTCAACGCTCTTAAGTCTCCACTTTTCGCCATATCCACTCTTAAGATCAATCTAATCAATCCAGCTTTAGAGTCAATGGTGATATTTCAAACGTCATTTTTAACGTTTTCTTGCAGATTTAAATACTGAACACAAAAATATAGCCTGGCAACAGGGAAAATATAGCCTGGCGTTTTTGCTTTTTATGGGTCCATTTTTGATCCTCGAACTAGATTTCAACTGGTTTGAACTAAGTGAGTATGTTCCATGGATTGATGGTATACAGATATTTCTGACAATACTTCGCCTTCTTCTCCTCAATCCCAAGCTCGGCGTGACATTGGCTCGTGAATTTCATGAACTCTAACGTTGCGACAACACATCCACTTTACCGACTCGTAGGTCAAAGTGTAGGCCAAAGTGTTCTCTATCATGCTTTTATCAGAAAAACAAAGAGCTTATTCGAGTTTTTTAGCACTGGCTCCTTGGAAGAAAGCATACTCCTCCGCTTTATACCGCTCTTCTGGATCTGACGTAGGATGGGACAGAAGTGTTAATCGTTCGATATTTTGAGCCAGCTGCGGCAAGCTTCCTCTGGCTTCTGCGCACTTGCCCTGAGCTGCGAACTGTGAACTTACTTAAGATGGTCTTTGCCGTATCTCACATCAAAACCGCTCACCAGGCTTGAATAGCTGAAGTGACTATCCACTGAAATGATTTGAAGTATTTGCACTGCGACACCACAAACTGACACCACTTGTGTGTTCGCGCGTTCTCGGTCACACCAATGGCTGAATTGTGCAACAGACTCAAACTACTTATTAATTGTAATGGGTGCTTTAAGTGCAACTGTCAGTTGATTATGATGGAGTAGTTTCTATGGCTTTCACGAACATCAATCCGAATTCAGCAGATCCAGCTCTTCTTCAAGCTAACTGGTGCTTAGATTCCATAAATTGTTGCTCGCTTTTTTAACCCTAATGTTTCATTTTTTCCTTAATTTTCCGAGTTTTTTGATCAAATTTCTTCTCTTATCACTCGCTAATTGAGCTTTTGGTCCAGTTACATTGCTGGCAGCTCCAATTTTGGGTCCAGTTTCATGGCTTATTGTTTACTGTTGTCAGCTTGTTGTCTTTTATTGGAAGCCGTTTTCAGCAGCAATCTCATAATTAGATTAACCTTGTTTGAAAACTAAAATGTTTGTGAAATCTTGCTTACCAAGATTAGAGCACCCCTTAACTGTTATGGCAAAGTCGTTTTGTTTCCGGTCGTCAACAAATCACGTTTGCAGCACTCTAATTTCAATTTCACCATTGTTAATTCATTATTTAGATTCAGCATTAATCTCCACTTAGCCCACGCAATCTCTCACAATAATCATTTGTCCTCACATTCATCAATGTCCGGAATTTCTTTCTCATTTTTCGGTCCAAAATTTGTTTTCAATTTTCAAGTGAATTCATTGCCATAATTTTGGTAACAGTCACTTGTGGAATCACGAAATCAAAAATGTCCCACTTCTGACATCAATTATTGTATTTTCATCATGAATTCGTAGTTCTCTGTGTTTTCCAGATACTCTTTTATCGTCACTAAACAAACTTTTGAAGCTTGAGTAGCCTAGGGAGTAGAGCACTGGGTTCTTGCGTGTGGGGTCTCTGGTTCGAATCCAGATTTGAACGAAGGTCCGCGCACCAAGCTTTGAGTTCACTTAGCTCTGAGTAGGTACCTGATTTAAATCAAGGGTAAAGTGAGTCGTGGAACTAATCACTTCAAAAATTGTAATGAAGCTCTCAATCAGCTTCACTTTACTTTAAACAAACTTTTATTAAAAGAACTAATCGTTCAACATTTTAATTTGCTCGATTTGCTTCTCAGTTACTAACTGCCAAGTCTTACGTTAGTGCTATGCATAGTCCCTCAGGCATTTCCGGAATCGTCAGATGTATGCTTTTCGTCTGCTCTGGACTTCTCTCGTCCGCTGACAAATTCGTTCATCCTTAAGTGCTGCGCATTTTGGCTGCTAGGAGGGCAAATTTCCGTTCTTGTATTACAATGAAATGCATTAGATTGTTTTGTATCGTGATAGTTGGAGTCGATACATTGCGATGTTTCTTGGTGTTTCTGGCATTGATATGGTGAAATACGATTTTGCTGATGTACATGCAACAACATGTTTTAGGACAAATAAGGTCGAATCATATTTGTCTAATTTCATTCCCACTAAAGTTTTAGGAAACACCGTGTTAGCTATGGAGGGTGTAGTGCCACTTGATCTTTTGGCGAACGAACGGAGAAAGGTGTTTTTGAACAGAGTAGAAATGCGAAGAGAAATAGTAGCTGCTCAAGCACAAACTCGTACGCTTGAGCTTTGGGAGGAGCGCTGTGCGACCAGCTTGAAGAGGGTATAGACGAGTAAACCTCTTTGCGCCGTAGCACCTTGGCATTATCGCGACCACAATGAAATTTATTTCTACCTGAGCCAGTTCCTATCAGCCACGGCTGCTTCATGAAATACCTTCACAGAATGGGGAAAGACAGGACGGAGATCTGTAGGTATTGTGTTAAAGAAAGTGATGGCGCTTTGCATACCTTTTTCCATTGCGTCCACTTCAAAAGAGAGCGATACACGATTTACTCTGCAATTGGGAGCGATATACGCCGGAGATCATCGTGCAAATGAGACTACGGTCAGATGACGCAGAATCAGCTGTGTCAGTATATCTAGAGCTAATTTTGCGCTCGAAAAAAGAGGAAGCATGCCTCATAATATTCGAACAGTGTACCTCGTACCCATCCGTATTCATGCATCTTGCCCGCTATGATGCATCTTATCCATGATTTTGTAGGCAAACCAAATCGATTCGCAAATATCAACTGAGCCAGTACCACACCTTTTTTCAAATTCTTTTGACTCGATACATTTCGAGGGGCCTCGAGCTAAGACTAGACCCTCATAAACCCTCAGAAAACCTTATAAAAAAGGTAGGCACCGGGGAAAACACCTTTCACTTTACACCCTTGTGCTTGCCATGTTTTGGCATGTGTGTGAATGGAGAAAAACAGGCAAGAATAGACGAGATGATCATTTACACTCTCGTCCTCGGCAACGTTTGCCATATCAAGGGGAGAGCGTAAATCCGGCATAATGCGAAAGCTGTTCCGGCTTGGATTTCCGTGGTCGGCGGGTGATGTTTTTTAGTAAGTAATAGTCTCACATAATTCTGCATCGTTCGCAGGAAAGCTTTTGAAGGTTTCTGGACACCAGTTCCAAAAAAGGTCATTTTCTATGCCTAGCATTTTTCAACAACTTTTTATTTACATTAAAAATTTTAATCTACATTGTAAATTCTATTTTGACAAAGTGGTTTCGAAAGTATACACTGATTCTCATCAGACACCAGCACACAGTGCATACTTGACTGGCGTGACCACTTGCAGTTGGAAATCATTAATTTGTATTTACGCTAGTTGTGACAAATTTTAACATCTCCGACTTATATCCATCGATATAATTTTACTTGTAAAGGTAATTGAATTTGATCACGGTTCCCTTCTTGTCTATAAATCAGCATAGACAACGTATTTCATCTCTAAAGCTTATCGAAGCCGAGCATATTGAAACGGGAAACTCGATCAGACTCAAAAGTTTTGAATTTCTTTTTATCCATTTTCGTGCCTTGGAAATATACTACCATAGACCAACTACCATAGACGAGTATAATAGTCATCTAGCCTCACAGTGATAGTGTTTCCTTATAAATTTTTAGATACTTTACCTATATCTATATCCATTCGTGTCATTTTACGAGCTGATTATTTCAAATTTAAATAATTGAAATAAATTTTTATTTAAAATTGCATGAGCATTATTGTCGTAGTTGATATTTAACACTATAGTAACAATAATCTATGTTTTATACATATTTTTAAACAATTTTGTAAATATATATTTTATAAATATTTTTATATGCTAACGAACAAAATCATAATGAGTGAAATTTACTAGCTGAGTACTAGGATTAAAGGAACTACAAAAATTATAAATTAAATGAATAATTAATTTTCAAATCTTGGCCCCACAATTGGGTCTTAAATTATACCATTGAGCTTTAGTGCGGCTGCGGTTAGCTAAATCATTTATGGTAGGCCTATCTGCCCCATCTAATCTCTATCCGTAGACTCAGCTCAAAGACTCAGCTATCTCCACGAGGTATTCTTCGCAAGGAGCTATTGGAACTTCTTTTTCTAGTGAAAGTTTACTGAAAATTTTCTAAGCCGATGCCAGATCTTTGTGATAGCTTAATTCTGGATCGGCCTAAACAGGAAGTATAATAGCAATATGAATTAGAACAAGTTAAGGCAAATTTTCAAATCTTGGCGTTGAAAATAATCTAATACGAATTTGGTTCAGTTTTATTCCTCAGAATTATCCGTCATTTTCCTAACTATATTACCTCAGGCAATAATAAATAAATATTTTACACTACAAATAAGCGGAACTAGTATACATACTTTTTATGCATATATAAATAGCGGAATTAGGTATAGTCATCAATAAATCAAAATGAATCATTTGAATTTTTAAATTACCATATTACAATATTGCCAATTGTTTTTATTTTCCGAGCAAAGTATTCCACGACTAAACTGCACATAAAACTAAAAGTCTGCATTGCGAAAACTTTCTGCTCTCGCAAAACAAATCACAAAACACGGTCAACTAAGTACTTGTTTCCGTTTTCAGTAACAGTTAAACACTCACATTCTGAGCATTGATATTCCACGCACATTAACAGCATTAAATTTCACGAAACTCACTAAGGAATGCTCATCGACGATGTGTACTATTGGATTTCCCATTGCCTGGGCAATAAACCCATTGTTTAAGATTCAGGACACATATGGAAAAAAATGTTATTTAAACAAACATTAAACTGTCGTAGTGAAGACATATTGATTTCTGATTTTATCACTTTTTACATTGCAAGATGGGTTCGTGTTCTCAGCTGCTGAGTTGGATATTGATGATCAGAAATATGTTGCATATCTTGTGAGATATATTCGATTGTTACGAGGAGAACAGTGCTTATAGTCCGGGAGCCAGCGACATATTTTGGCGACTCATTTCATCGTCGATCAAAGTATGTAATTATCCTCAATAAGGTCTAGTTAGTAACGAAAATCGACCACTTACAACCAGTTAGCGGGACAACGTTTACTGAGAGCATCAACAATATGTAATAAACAATAGAAAAAAAACCTCATATCATCGCCATTGATATTTTGAGGGGCTACCAATTGACATCAGACGGTGTCAAAAAACGACCACTTACATTTGTTTGGCGGGACAATCAACCACTTACAAGCGCGCAAACGTGCAAAAAAATTTCAAAAATTGACTTATTTCATCGTTGCTCAAATTGGACATGGTTACTGGGGATCATGTTGTACGTGTAAAAATACTGTGCTTACAATCGATTCGCGGGACAAACCTACTTTAAGCGATCATCAAAGTCGCCGCTGCGAGAGTCACTCACTTGCAGTTTGAACGTTCAAATGCGCGCACGTGCTGTTAAATATATTTGGATGGTCTCACACGCGCTTGTCGTGTCCACCACACGAGGAATCTGACACAAAAATTATTTTTCACGCGTGTAAAATCAAGGACAAATCTAACATCGTCATTCGATGCTCAGATACCAATATGTTGGTTATAATGCTCGGTAACATGCAACGCGTCAGCGAGAACGTTAAAATCTGGTTTCACGTTGGCGCAAAAAAATAATGAAAGGTTCATCAACGTAACTGAAATGTACACGAAATTAGGTCCAGAGTTGTGTTCGGCATTTCCACCGTTTCATGCCTCCACAGGATGCGACTTTAATCCTTCTTTGTACAGAAAAGGGAAAGTGAAACCATTAACTATTTTGCGGAGCAGCGAAGAGTACTTGAAAGCTTTTTCATATATGTCAAAGTACCCCGATTGCGACTTTGCGGCGATATTGTCGATTGTAGAGAAATATGTTTGTCATTTGTACGACAGGAAAAAACAGCGGAAGTTAGTTAATAAGGTGCGAGTAAAAACGTTTTTAAAGGCCTACAAATGCAAAGAAAACGAGCAAACACTCAACATCAATGTTAGAAACTTCGATGGATCGAGCCTTCCTCCATGCCAATCGGAAATCGTTCAGCATACCCTAAGGTCCGCTTATATCGGGAAAATGTGGAGCAACTCCTACTCACAAAACATCACGGATTTGGCACCAGAGGACTGTGGATGGCAAATAAAAGGGGACAAATTTGACTTCAAATGGTTTCAGAGTGAACAGTTGCCAAACATCGTCGAAGATATTGTACTCAAGAAAGAAGGTGAAGAAAAAGAAGCCAGACGGCGAAACTTTGCCAGATACACAATAGCAACTACAATAATAGTAAAATATTCAAGGTGCACACAATATTTTATCTGCCAGTGGTAGAAAACGCGAGTTTTCTGTCTGCCGGACCTTAGAAATTCCGAGTACGATCAAGATTCTTCCGATGAAAGCGATGAAAATTAGTATATGAAAATTTTATTAAGTCACGAATAAATTTGGTAAATATCTACTTTTTTACCGATTTCATACTCATTTTCTCAAATTTTGTTTTCGTGTATAAATTTATGATTGAAGTAATGTTCTGCTTCACAAAACATGGCATGATCGCTTAAAGTAGGTTTGTCCCGCGAATCGATTGTAAGCACAGTATTTTTACATGCGTAATATGGTCGTCTGTAAACATGTAGAATTTGAGCAACGATGAAAAAAGTCAATTTTTGAAAACAATGTTGCACGTTTGCGCGTTTGTTAGTGGTTGATTGTCCCACCAAACAAATGTAAGTGGTCGTTTTTTGACATCGTCTGATATCAATTGGTAGCCCCTCAAAACATCAATGGCGATGATAAGAGTTATTTTACGTACTGTTTCTTACATGTTGTCAACGCTCCTGACACCAAAAGGTCTCGAGGTGCGATGTAAGTGGTCAGTTTCTGTGATAAGCACAAACAAATTGAAGACCCTGATATACTTTCATTGACGATGAAATCGGCATATTTTTACTGTCGCTGGCTCCCGGACTATTATGAGACAATACTTTAAGCTCAAAATACTCTTAACGGCAATAAAGCAGTAGTAGTTGTTTAGATAAAACAAGTTTCCACATACATTATTAATACGCATAAAATAAATCAGATAAACTTTTTCTAAATTGAATAAACTCGCAATGTAATATTAACTTTTCTATAATCCAGAGCAATTTCTAAGAAAAAATTCCGGATGAATTTGACATTTTTTATATTATATTATTTTGAAGTCATTTACTACGCCTCTTTCAGTTCATATTAAACAGATTCTTTCAAGAACAACAAATTCCCACAATTATCCTTATTTTATGACTAAATGGTCATGATATGCTAATTTCGGAACATCGGATTAGACTGTTTGTTTCATTAGCATATATTCATTATGGGGTTGAATTAGCATCAATAATTAATTTATAACAATTATAGAATGCTACTTTGAATTAAGAATCAAAAATCTTCCTCGTAAAAACCAAAATATGAGAAAAAAATTGTCTAATATCACGTTGATGTTTTCAATCTATAGTTTCGAGAACATCCGCACGAATATTTCAAATTAAAACTTGCTCATTTCACTTTCAATGTATGTACATATGTATAACTCATGATGATTTTGCATTTACGATCAAGTTGTTCGCTTCAAATTTCAGGTTTCACGCTTCACACTGCCATCCAAAGATGAAGAAAATTTCAACAAAAACATTTGTGATGACGGGTATCGTTGTCAGCAATAAATCGATATAGCTTTTTGCTCGAGCATTAAACGTAATAACAACCGTTAATAGCAACTAAGTATTGAATATGACTTCTGGTTCCTCATCGATTGCAGTGGTAAATAGCAGTCAGTGGGACAAGTGCTCTTAGCGCTAGATCTTTTACGGTTTTTTTTTCGTACAATATGCCACTGATATATTTGGGTTGATGTTTTTTAAGAAAACATTGGTTCATTGGTTTTTTGAACTTGAACAAGAATACTATTGTAGGTATGAAGTGGTTTTGAATTAAAGGATTATTTCAGTGCTAAGACGCTGTAAGCTAGTGTTTAGCAGTTTCTTGGAGCGTATTATAAATGACACTTGATATTATTTGAATAGCTTGATACGCAGCTATGGATTGTAGTGAGACCACATTATTTTCATGCGCAGCTGACTCCTTGTTCTTGTTGAATTTGAAGCTGTTGGCTAGTACTTATATTTTTTTTAGATCTATTTAATTTATTTAAACCTCTCAGACATAAAGTACAGTCAAAATCAGAAAATACGCTGTAAATTTTAGTATGACATCCAAATTTGGTATGAGTGTAAACTTCTTTCATGTAGTAAACTATATAAGAATTGATAACGTGTTTTAGAAAGTGGATGTGAAGCAGTTGCGGCTCCTGGCATTTGGAAGCAGGAAGGCAGGTGAAGCTAAAAGTTATTCGAAAATATTCATTTAGTTTTAACTTAAGGCAACGTAGCACCTCCAAATTTTTGAAAAATAGATTTTTGTTTTTTGATTGAATATGTTAGAATGGAGCTTTTAAAACATGATTTTAATAATATAAAATTGAAATTCTAAAAAAAAAAAATTTTGTGAGCATATATAGCGAAGCGCCCCACGGTCATTTTTTCTATGATTTTCGTTGACTTCGCTATATCGCTACATCGACTTAACCCAAAGTGTAGACAAAGATAAGTGAGTCATCTCCCTTAAAAGACGCGAAAAACAGTTAGCCTTGACAAAAAAAAAACAAAAAAAATAGCTGTAAAAAAAGTGTAGAAACTCCAAAAAAAGGTCCGAAAAAAAAAATTTATGAAAAATTTTGCCACATATTATGGCTTAGCTATACGACGAAATCCTGATTCAGTTGAAAATATGCGCAAATAAATTTTGGCAGCATATTACCACAAAATTTCAACTGATGAGAGCCCTCAACACTGTTATTGTCCTGTTGGAGAAACGACTTGGTGTAACTGGCGCAAGGCGGAGGCAGCTGGTGATAATGCATTAAAAAATTTCAAGCATCCTCTACCTTTAGATGATGAGGTATAAGAAATTTTAAAGCCTATTTATGCTGACTTATCATCAAAAGATTTATTAAAGCGCTGCTTGGGCAATTTTACGCAGAATAATAACGAAAGCTATAATTCTTGTGTTTGGAATTTGGCCCCCAAACATACTTTTTGTGGGAAAACGTGCTAAATATGGCTGCAAATATTTCTGCATGTCATTTAATGAAGGATTTATATATATATATATCTTGAAAATAATGCAAGTAATGTGAGTTACGATTAGCGAACGTGCGCTGGAACATGCAGAACATAGAGATGCTGCAAGAATCAACCAGGCGGAAAAACACTCGACTGAGGCATCGAAAGAGGCCAGAACTGCTCGAAGGGAGCAAAAATCTTTGGAAGAGGAAGAGTATGAGCAAGAAGAAGGTGCATTGTATGGTCCAGGCATCGCAGATTAATTTTCGGTAAGATTTATTGCAAAAAATATTGAATTTTAACTTTAAGCGCAATTTTCTCGAAACAACGTTTTGCAAGTTGGCGTGCATGATTAAGAAAAACAATATTATTCAATCGTTCTGAAATTTTAACACATTAATCTGCACATGTTGATGCTCAGAATGAACTACGGATGAAAAAATCGGCACTAAATTATTTTAGTTATAACCGATTTCTGGGGGAAAAAAACCTCGATTTTCGAAAAAAACGTCGCCATTTTGTTATTTTTCAATCAAATTTGTTTTTTTTAGTTCATTCTAAGGTCGCTTTGATGTTGATCAAAGCCATGTTTTTGTTTGTTTTTTCAGACTTTCCTGAGGACAGTTATCATGCACGCCAGGTTTTTTTGGTGTATTTTCCAAAAAATTGTAGCAGACGACAGAGGGCCACAAAATATTTTTAACAATTTTTTTAATGTAGTATGAAAGAAGTGAAGTATGTGTAAAAAGTTTCATTAAGATACGTTTTTTTATTCAATTAAAAACAAGCCTTTGAAAAAAACATTTATTTTTCAATTTGAAGGTGCTACGTCCCCTTAAATTATTCTTTGCTATTCAACGTGGAACTTTGGAGAGAAAAGAGGAAACATGAAGAGTTATTACTGTGAATGGCACTATAAAAACATGTGATCTACAAATAAAACCCATGCATATTTTTTCTATAGTAGCAAGATTTTGAATGAGTTTTATACTAACTGCTCTACTTCTCCAATTTATTGACGAATTTCACGCAATTATCTACCAACGATAACTGCGATAATCGTGTTTATTCAATAAAAAATTTAATTTCTTTCAACGCGAAAAATACGCCTAATCACTTTTGATAAAAAAGAAAGTCTGGTGTGTTTTCATTTCAGAGGTGAGAAGTTTGATGAATATAGGCTTGGTGGACTGACAACGGAAGCATAAAATCAAATTAATTGTGTCAAGAGAACTAATAGATCCGCGTATAAAATTCAATTCGGAAATTTGACGATTGATAATGCTTTCAGAAATTTCCTGGCATATACAGTCTGTTCAACAAGAGCGTGTCTTCAGTTATTCGAAAAATTTCAAAGTGAAGTCCGCCATGTATTATGGGTGGATTTTCCTTGCACTGAAATATTTGTCTAGCTTTGATTGGTTTCAGTAGTAGACGAATGGTAATGAAAAGTACACTTTGATAAAATGAGTTCTGTCCACGCCAAAAGCTTCAAAGCAGACTTTTTGAATTTCCATACGAAAGGACATAAATTAAACGTCGGCAATGCTGCAAATGCTGTTTTTCGACGATTTCTTCGGATGTCTTCTACTCATTGAATCTACTCCAACTTTGTCAATCTTTACAATTTTAACTTCAAGAAAGTCGACTTCTATATGTTGTTTAGAGTGTTGACCCAATGCGACTGGTCTTCGGTTGTGAATGAATCTGGCATAAACGCTGTTACCATAATTTTTCATCCTATCTTATTTGGTTGCTTTGCTTGCTGCGTACCTTTGAATAATTCTGTACCTTTGAAACGCTTTCCATGCATCAAACCAGATTTAATCAATCTCAAGAGTTTGAAAATTAAGGCGTTGAAAGTCTACAGCTCGTCGCATCTAGAAGATGACGATGAAGCTTATGAGGAATTCTACTTGAAATCTCATCTGCCTACTCCTACTATATGGAGAAGTTAAGGCAGTCTTTCATAAGCCATACTAAACGTTTTTGGAATATTGTAAATTCAAAAAGGTATTAAGGATATCTTTGCTCTTATATCTCTGACGGCATGGTCATTAATAACTCACAAACTGCAGCCTTGTGAGCCGGTGCGTTGTCTTGATGAAACAGCACTCCGGCTCGCAGTTTGCCGCGTTTTTTTCCTTAGTAGGCTGCCGCAATCATCTTAATTGCTCTGCGTAGTAAAAACCTGATAAAGTGGCTCAATTTTCCAAATACTCCACCATAAAAATTCCATCCGCGTCCCAAAAACTGAAGCCATAACCTTCCCCGCCGAGCTCGGCACATTGAAATTCCTTCGGCGTCAGTGAAGAGGGTCACTACCACGTAATCGATTGCTGTTTGGTTTCTGGATCGAAATGGTGGACCCATGTCTCATTCCTGATCACGAAACGTGACAACAATTTCTTCTGATCTGCCTGAGACTTTTCGAGCTTCACCATCGAAATGTCGACTCGTTTCTTCTTTTGCTTGTTGGCTAACATTCTCCGTCGCCAACGCGCAGAGACCTTGTTCATATATAATTCGCGGGCAACCATTCTTTGAACACTGTCATATGAGATCCCTGTGACCTCAGCTACATGCTTGATGATCACTCTTTGATCTACCAACACGACGTCTTTGACTTTTTTCACTTTGTCTTCAGTGAGGGACGTGGATGGACTTCCTTTGCGGTGCTCATCTTCTTCCCAGCTTCAACTCCTTGGGACATGTACAACGATGGAGTATGGAGGAACAGAGTCTCTTTATGTTTCCACCAGGTCGCTGTCTATATCTTTGGTGGAAATTTTTTCAAACTCAGGTACTTAATGTCATCTCTTCGTTTTTCTCTATTTGGATGTTCTCTCTTCGACTGTTCAAATTCAAATGAATGTACCTCCCAGGCATCGTGGCTTATTTATATGTTTTTTTTACGGTGAATTAGTGGGTATATGAAGTAGTAATACATTTTTTTTTTGAATTTTATGCGAACCAGAAATAGCCGATTATCACTACTTTTGGATCAGCCCTCGTAATTGCATCATTTTGAATTCCCTAATAAGTTTATTGACTTGATTAAATCTTATCTCACAGATCACAAGCAGAACGTTCGATTTCATGGCACTCTATCTACAGTCATAATCTTCACATCGGGTGGGCCACAAGGCAGCCATATTGGTCCTATTCTTTTTGCTATTTATTTTAACGATCTTATCACATTTGCTCCTGGATCCTCCATTTTACTCATCATCACTTGACGATTGTACGATCCTGCAACGCACAAATTTTTCTAATTGGTTACCTCTAAACCGTCTTTCACTAAATGCTGACAAATGCTCAGTTATCTCTTTCGACCAAAAATCATGTCCCATTAATTTCAATTACTTTTTAAATGACACTCTATTAATCCGTTCCAATAAAGTTCATGACTTAGGTGTACTTTTAAACTCTGCTTTTACTTTCAATGACCACATTGACTCAATAATAATAAAAGAAAACTGTCCACTTGGCTTCTTAGAAAGACGGTCTAAAAGAATTTAATGACATTCATATGACAAGAATCCTATTCTGCTCTCTGGTTTTCCTGATCGTAGAATAGGGGTGCTTGATGTGGTCTCCATATTACAAGGAGCATGTTGAGTTTGTCCAAAAGAGATTCTTAATTTTTGTTCTTACTTCCTTTTTGCTTACCTCCTTATCACAGCTGCTTGCAATTAGTGACCATGGACACACTTGAAACTCGATGTCAAAATTTGAAAGCTCTATTCGCTGCGAAGTTACTCATTGGAAACGTAAACCCTGAGTCTTTGTTATCAAAACTGAACTTTCGTGTTTGCCACTGTGAGCGTAGACATCATAGCGCCTTATCCATCCCTTTTCATAAGATCAATTCCGTTTCATAACGTACACGCCTGCTGGATTTTTTAGATGCTGTTTTGTTTCCTCATACTAACAGGATTATATAATTTCTACTAGGCATAATCACATTTCATCTAAAATGTTACCAGCCAAAGTTTGATGAATTTAATATTTTCAGCATAATTCAATTCGATTAGCACACTATTCAACTATTTGCCCTATAAGAGACGGTATTTCAATAGACTATCCCGCATAGTCATCGTTAAGGATCTTCCAACTACAAAGCAAAAAAATTGCCACTAGCATTCTTTTGTTTAGAAAATTTTCGATCAGTTCGTTTGCATATGATATTTACTATTATCTAGATTTATCTACGATACGCATCGCTTGTTCGTAAGTGAAATTCACGTTAACGGAAATAAAAACAGATTTTCACAAATGATAGCATCTTCGAAGCTATTCCAGTTGAATGCCTCTGATCGATTTCAAGGTCATTGATTTTATTGCTTGTTTTTTTGTTGCAAACTATACTTATTTGTAAGTTTTCAGCTAAATAAACTTTGTTGCATCGATTGACACGAATTCAGTACAAGGTTGGTTATATTATGTGCCCCAAATACAATTTAATATTACTACGTGAATTACATATAACATATTACTTAGCTAGCTCAATAAAAAATTTAAAAAATTACTTACGTGGGATAGTGTTCAATGTGCTCGCAATAAGTTTTGCCAGGGCCCGCACAAGATGGTGTATGTCCTGGTGGAGCCGGTACAAATTGACATGGTGGCGTCCCATATAACCCACACTGCTGTGGATCTGTCCGAACGTCAACAGATAAAGCGCTTATCTGAAAACATGAATTTATCAAATCAAAATCTGCATAGCCCACAGACTGTTAAATATGAGCAAGAAACTAACCACTGCCACTACAAGAGTTACCGCACGTGTCATCTTTTTGCTATTTAATCCTATTGTACTGTGTCGCTTAAAGATACTGAAGATTCGAAAATCTTATAATAAATTACTATTTCTGATGTAGTCCAATCAATAGTCTTCTTTCGTTTGATCAGTTCCTTACATGCCGAGTAGATTAGATAGCTCAAGACATTTCATCTGCAAATAGAAACCAAACAACATTTTAACAACTCGGCCGAAAATGCTAGGTTGTAGTTTTCGACATCTTAATAGCACCGCACCATAAACAACCGCCAAATTTGCATATCTAATCACATAATTTACTCGCCACTCATAATCAGATAGGCGCAGACGCATAGAAATAAACGAATACAATTAAATTATTGCTTTCTGATGGAAGCTCGAGAGTTTGGCAAATATTTGTTTAGTTTAATGTTCGTAATCATAGAAAAGTATAATGTTTTGTCAATGTTTTCATTGAAGAAAGTAGCTGGCACTTGTTACCTCTATGGGAACTAAAGAATGAAAGTTTCCTTGCCGGCATAATATATTTGACTATGTTTGATTCGTTTTAATACTTGCGGGACTCTAACTTGACTAATTTCCATAGCACTTACAAATATTTTTTAGAAATATTACTCACTTTCATTACATTCAATATTATTGGATTTATGCGAGCCACTTTAGGTAACTTTATGTTTTACGTATAAGTAATTGAAATTTGCTGTCAAACGGCAAGTAAGACAACAAAACTAACTTAGCCAAGCTAATTGAAACACCTCGTTAGCACCTCGAATACTCTATAATTTTCTCTGTGAATCGACATCTGTTTCATTTGAATTTTCGTAATTACAGATTGCTGTGATGTCGTGTGCTAGTTGATTGAAAAATGACTTATTCAAACTGCGACCGGCTGATTGGATTGATTAAGAGCTCATACAATTAGAAGTAATCGATAAAGTTAATATGGAGCTTAATTATAGGTTCCTAGTTAATATTGAAATGTTTGTTTTGAGTACAGGGAGCATTAGAGATTGATGATATTGCAATTACAACGACGTGACGGTATGCATTGGAAATGAATTTTTGATGTTTGTTAATGATTTCCTAAACATTTGATAAGTATTTTAAGCATTTGTTGAGATGAGTATAATTTAGCATTTACCTGGAACTTTTTATATCTATTTATTCATTAAACCTGGTTTGAACGAGCAACAACATGGTTTTAGAAAAGGTCACTCAACTACCACAAATTTGACAGTCCTCATCTCAGACGTCCTGTATAAAATGGAGAAAGCATATTAAATTGACGCAGTCTATACAGACTTTAGTAAAGCTTTTGACGCAGTTGACCGACCTACCTTAATTCTATAGCGACTGAAATTCGGACTTGGTGAATCTTTGCTTAGCTGGCTGACTTCTTACCTTGGAAATCGAACTCAGCTGGTAAAATTTCAAGGGCATTTATCGAAAAATATTTCTGCTACCTCTGATGTACCACAAGGTAGCCATCTTGGCCCACTTCTCTTTAACATATTTATTTCTGACCTATCTGCCGTCCTACTATATCTACTTTATGCCGACGATCTCAAAGTCTATCATATCATTAAATCTAAATCCGATGCACTCTTTCTCCAATCCAAACTTGATTCACTTGATCATTGCTGCAATGAAAACAAGCTCTCTCTCAACATTGCTAAGTGCCAAGTTATAAGTTTTTCCCGAAAATACACCGTCTCACATAACACATACTTCCTCGGGAATAATTTGTTAGCTCGAGTTGTTAACGTTGTCGACCTTGGTGTTGTCTTGGATGAGCGACTCCGCTTCACCTTGCATTATGATAAAATACTTTCCCGTGCAAACAAACAGCTAGGCTTCATCAAAAGATGTGCCAAGGAATTTCGTAACCTGTGGGTCTGTGGGCTGCTGGGATCCGGCTTTTGAAACCCACAGTAGCAGACTCGAGTCCATACAAAAGCAATTCTTACTTTTCGCATTGAGAGAACTATACAGCCCTTACGATTTTAATACCGTTCCTCCTTATGAGTTTCGACTGGGTCATCTAAACTTATTAACACTTGCATCTAAAAGAAAGATGATTTCGACCTACTTCACATTCGACGTCATTAGAGGCGTCATCAAAGTTGAATTCCTGAATAGAAAAATAGTGTTGAATAACCCTGTAAGAAACACCAGATCCTCTCGTTTACTTAAGGAATATCCACACTCCACTACTTACGCAGCTAATGAGCCGAGAAATAGATGCTGCAGGATATTCAATAGCATAAGTAATCTGTATTCTCCAACAGTCTCAAAATTATCCTACAAATCCTCCCTTTTCCAAGCCATCCGCAACCCTTTATTCTAAGCTATATGTCAATGTTTTATTTATTTGTTATCTATTAATTTATTATTGATTTATTTTGTTAATTATTTTATTCAATTTTTCGTTTTATTTCTATGTACTCATTGTAATTTCCAATTTTGCTTTTTTTACTGTTTATGTTACTTGAACCTTGCTGGGTTAATAAATAAAATAAAATAAAAATAAAATTGCATATACAATACAAGACTAAATTGAAAACTAATGTACATAAAAAAGAAAAACTGAATAAGTAACAAATAAATAAATAAAAATTCATAAATAAATAAATAAATAAATAACACATTGACATGTAGGTTAAGATTAGAGGGAACGGATGGTTTGGAAAAGAGAGGATTTGAAGGATAATTTGGAAATCGTTGACGAATACAGATTGCTTGTGCGGTTGAATATCTTGCAGCATCTATTTAGCGACTCATTAGCTGCGTAAGTAGTGGAATGTCGATATCCCTTTAGCAAACGAATGAAAATAGTGTTTATCACCATTTTACTATTGAGGAATTCAACTCTAATAATGCCTCTAATGACGTCAAATCTGAAGCAGGTCGAAATCGTCATTCTTCTGGATACAAGTACTAATAAGTTTAAATGACCCAGTCTAAGCTCACTAGTGGAAGGCTATTAAAGTCATAAGAGCTGTATAGCTCTCTCCAGTCGAAAAGTAAGAATTGCTTTTGCATGGACTCGTGTCTATTACTTTGGGTTTCAGAAGTGGGATTCCAGCTAAAGAAAGCGTGATAAAGCGAATCGTGCTAGCATTGGAGAGATAGTGCAGCGGATTTAGATTAGGTGGTCTGATAAACTTTGATATTGTCTACAAAAAGTAAATGAGGTATCTTTGGTAGAACGTCAGATAGATCAAAAATAAATGTATTAAAAAGAAGTGGGCCAAGTGTGACATTTTTCAACACAAGTTTCTGAAATTTTGAGTTTATCAGTTTGGAATTAGAAATAAATCTATAGCAGACCCGCCTGGCTTGGGTATTCGAGGTATTGAGCTTCGTTTGAAAGATCCTGGACGTAGCTATGTTGTATCTGTGAATTCACGTTCTTCTTCCTCACACTGCCCTCTTTCTGGGGTTCTTCAAGGTTCAATACTGGGTTCTCTGCTATTCCTAGCATTTAGCAACGATCTTCCCTTCCGTTGTCCGTTCTCCTTATCTTCTATTTGCTGATGACTTTAATTTGATAAACACATCGCATATATAACTGCCAAGGCCTCTCGTTTGTCCGGCCTCGTCCTCAGGTCTTCCTCTGGTTTTATTAACATCACTCCTCCCGTCCATCTGTTCTTGTCACTTGTGCGTAGCATCCCCGAATACTGTTGCCAGGTCTGGTCTCCCCATCTTGTCTATTTAAATGATGCTGTAGAGCGCGTGCAGAGTGTATTTACAAGCTCATCATTATTTAAGTTTCACATACCTTATTGTGAGTTTAGTGATCGTTTGTCCTTACTACAAATTCTCTCTTTAAATTATCATCGGTAGATTATTCCTTGTTGACTGTCTGCTTTTCAGAGTCCTCCACTGCCCTATGCTATCTGACCTTGGCTCGAAGCTTTGGTTTCGCGTGACTAATCGCTCAGATAGATCTTCGTCGGTGTTGATGTTCTTAGTCCCGTTTGCGCGAACCAACATTCTTTTCAATTCGCCATTATTGCGTATACACAGGAGACACAATTAACTACAGCTTGGTCTTTTTCCACTAACATTTTCTCGTTTTAGATTGCATATCATAGCATTAATTCGAGAAACTTCTTATAATTTTTGATTTTTTTTTATAACTTTTTATTGAGCTTCTTAACATTATTGTCTTTCACTACTTCTTCTGTCTTTATTTTATTATTTGTTATCTTAATTATATTATACTTTGTTTTGTATTGTATTGCTATCGCAGTTCACTTTTTTTTTATCTTGAACTATCTTAATGTAATTTTATGAATTATTTAATGGATTATCTCTTGTTTTTAACATTCTGTTTTTGTAATTGGAAATGACTAAATAAATAAATAAATAAATTCTGACGAGAGTGGATTAAAGTATATCAAAGTGTGCTGCCATGAAGAAATCCGTCGTGGTGATGAATGTTATTGGTAGCAGTACTAGCATCAGTACTAGCTGAGTTAAGAAGAGACATTACTGATCATAATGACTCAATTTTTTGCCAATTAGATTCTATTTGTAGTACTGGTGCCCACACTGGTGCTGCGTTCAGTAAAATAAAGTTCGCCACTCTTAAAATCAATGGCTTTCGGCTTTGTTTCCAGCCACCAATATTGAGTAGTATTCTAGCGAGTGCTGAACTAGCAACGGGTGTCTTCTTGCTTGTTTTCTCCTTCAGCTGAGGTTTGAAGCTCAACTTTTTGTCGATAGTTAAGCCTAGGTATTTTAAATCAGGGTACTGGATGGTTATGTCATCGCCGAACTTTATCCGCACTTCTGATAATTTCCTTCGCTTCGTGGTTAGCATAATTTCCGTCTTATGGTTGGGGAGTTCAAATCCAGTACAGATTGCCTCATTTCGGCATCTTCGAGATAATGGGCTGGAATCACGATGCCAATACTATTGGCGTAACTAGCATGACACTCCGTTATACACTCCGTAAATAGCATGACACTCCGTTATCGACCAATGCGCCTACAATATGACTCAATGCTAAACTTTTTGAAAACTAGGGAGATGAACTCAAACAGTAATTCACCTCTTTTGTTGGTGTTCGAACTTCCCCATAACTCATTATGCTTGTTCACATCTGCAACTATTTAGTAGCAGAACCTTCCATGAAATCGTGACTGCTGTTAACTCCGTTACGTAGTTACTGGAGTGAAGCAAGCTTTCCGCGTGCGCCATGTTGCAGGAAGCTATCCAGAATAAATTTGGCTTCACATTGATTACAAAAATAATATTGTTCTTGTTACTGAAGTTTGTCCTTGTTACATTCACATAACACAATTTTATATTTGCCAATATACAATATGCAGACCCTGTTCTTAATAACCTATGATTCTTTACTCAGATGAAGGAAAAAAGCAGCGGACGCTACTCTGGACTAGTAAAGATTAATCTTGACAATTATCAGCTCTGTTAAGTATAGTTCTGTCAGAGCATATATACTATAATAGCGCGGAAAGCGCAATATTTTTCGATAGGAAAAATATAAAGGGTATAATATGGAGGGTTAACGGATCAGCTGGTGCCTGATAAGAGGCTGCGCTAAATAAGTACGTTTTTTCCAGATGCAAAAGTAAGAAAAGCATATTCTCGACTGTGATGCAGAATGTGACGTCAATGATTAGCTGGTGCCTAAAAAGAGTCAGATAAGTTCACTTTATCATATGCGAAAGCGAGACAAGCATATTCTTGGCCCTTACAATCGACCAATGAGAGGTGAGAACGTGCTGGTGTGCGTATGACCCCATCAAAAAATAGAAATCGCAGCGAATATTCGCTGACAGCAAACAGCATTGTCTGTAGTGGATAGCATAAACGTATCGGAGATGTTCTTATTATTCTCCAAATGGTATCGAAAACAGTGTTCCGCGTTAGTTATCTTATTGCCGACCATTTTAATACACAGACTAGGCTTTAAGAAACGCCAGTCGTTAAGAAGGTGTTTTTGCAAAGAGTGTATATTGCCTAGTGTGAATGAAAGAGCGTATCTTATCGTAGCGTTGCTGTCAGCGGAGTATTTTTGGTCTTGTGTAAATTTTTAAATCGGTTACTGCTATCTACTTTTCGCAATTTGTGAGGTAATGTCGTAATTTATATCGCAAATCACACGCTTTCTGCACTATTTATTAGTTAATACGCTCTAGTACTCTCCAGATTCTCGTCAGATCCAATGGTCATCTCTTCATCTACCAAATCGAGATCAAATCGACCCCCTACCTGAAAGGCCTGATAGCACTGCTTTTATTCTCCAATGCTGATGTTCCTGAGCAAAGTTCAGGAGCATCAGACTGTTCTTTTGACAGTTTTCATTTTGAACTATGTACCAGGAAAGCACAAGGTTCACTTTGATCAAATTATTAAAACCCTTTAAAAGTGCCTTTTGCGCCTATTTCCAGTGGCCCGGTAAGATTTTTTTTTTTCCCCTAGTGTAGATGGCAAAAAAAAATCTGCATACCAGATCCCCGGGTGACCTATCACCACGGGGTATGTGAGGTTTGACTCACTAAAAAAAGGACCATCTACAAGCCTACGAAGTTCCGAGTCGGGACCCGCCTAAGCACTGCTTCGACCCGGCCGTGCTGACTCACCCATCGGTAACCACGGACTTCAGAAACTACCACAGCTCATGGGTCGGTAAGGCAATCCTCCTCTCGCTTTATGCGCAGCACTTTTTCAACATATGTTGAGACCACGCGCCAGTTCTCTTCGTTTCGCAGCATTGCATCCACGATCGTTTCAGGCGTTGCCAGGCCAATCGTGGACTCAATGGTGCGCCTCAAACTTACGAAGCGCAGTCACACAATACCGGCAGTACGGTGTGACCACCTTACCCATTCTGTTCAGATATTTCCTGAAGTAACCGTGCCCTGTCAAGAATTGACAAAGGTAAAAGTTTACCTCTCCGTGGCTCCGGTTCAGCCAAGGCTCAATGAGACCAATCAGCTTAGCCGTCCAGCGTCCTTTAGTACTTTCGCCCCAACGTTGTTGCCAAAGTTGGAGGGTAAGCATACGCGCGTGCGTCAGAGCCTCAGTTCTGCCCAGCTCTGAGCGAAAGAGGTACCCTTCTTTGCGTTCTCGCGCAAGTAGGTCGATCGGGATTACTCCCGATACCACCATCACAGCCTCTTCTGAGACCGTGCGGTAGCTACAAGCGATACGCAGGGCACCTCTGCGCTGGACACCGGCAATGCGCTTCCGAAACTTCTCAGTTCGGAGCGCATCTCCCCGGTAAGATGATGCCATTGCTTTTACAGTTATCAATAGCTGTCTTCGCCAGACCATTTTTGGCCATTTCAATAAATTGCCAGGCGTTCCTATGTTTTTAGGCTTCTGCTGGCTAGCCTGGTTTCTCAACCAACGTCAGTCGTTTCTGAGCAGTCAAGTCTAGTGCCGTCAAAGTCTGGGCTGCAAGATGAGTCCCTTCGTATAGATATCATCATTTAAGAGTTTTCTTGTTCTTTGCAAACAGTGTTCCAGGAGGGAAGTCAACGGAAGACAGCAATGCGTCACTCGCCGTAGCTAATTCCAGTCCTTCAGGTCACCATTGCTGCCCTGATTGTAGCTGCTTAAGCCAAATCCTCTACATGGATGGAAAATACTCATAAAAAGATTCGGCACACTGAAATATTGATTTAGAACTCACACTCAAAGCTCCTCGATTCCCAATGAAAGTGAATCTATATTCTGGGCACGTCATCCATAAAAAATGCTCAGCTAACTTACCAGTTGTTTTTTCAATTGTTGTACTTGCTTTAATCCTGAGTTTTTAAAATCAACATTGCACTCTGCATGTAGTTTACAAATCAAAGAAACCAAAATCCTAAATAATAAACTAACTATCATAAAACCTGCACTCTTAAACTCTTGTTTTTTGGGAAAAATATACTTGTAAAATACCTCAGAACAGAGAGATTTAAGGAAATGAAACAAGCGTATACATATACAAAATTACGTGAAGCAAATTTTACTACAAAGATAAAATCTATAAATAGAACAAATCGAGAGAATTGCTACCTCAAATATTACCCTTGGTTTCCCCGATACCTTAATTCTACGAGCTTTTAGTTGCTACTGAGTTGTTACTTGTCAAATTCGCGTACACATGGCCTACTATCTTTCTCTATCCATCTCTTTCTCTATCTCACTCTATCTTTCTGTTCGCCGAGTAGATGAATATCAAATTCCCTCACTACTACTAACGCTCAGATTCAGGCAAATTGCTTCAATTTTCACTACCATTTTCATTTCCTTATATTTCTCTCTTCTGAGTATAATACCCAATTTGAATTCATTCTCAATATTTTCGGCTATTTCCGAAATAAATGTCATTTGAAGCGCCATGCGCGCTAGTCATCGACACTATAAATAAAATAAAATAAATTGTTACGTCAAAATGTCTTTGTAGTTCCAGCTTTCAGCCTTGATAAATCAACACCGGTATTGTTTTCGTAACACGTTCAAGGTATCACGCGATCTGCAAACATCGAAATGTTACTGAAATTCTGATTCACGGACAACAAACTTTCAGCAAGAATTTCCTGTTACAGCCGCTTTAGTTCATTTATCGATCCGAAGAGGCATGGTAATCAGGTTTTGGATTACTACTAATCTCATCGAACATAATCATGATAAGTGGCGGATCAAGTTGACATTGTTCATATCTTGTTTACGTTGAGTGGTGTCCACCAAGTGTAAGTGCTTGTATGCATGATGTGTAGGATTGTTTTAAATATTATTTACAAACAATTGAATTTGTTTTACATGTTATATATGTTGAATAAGATCAGTTGAAGCTGATTCGCCTTCCTGAAAAATCTATCATTGATCATGTGACACCCACCTTGGTCCGTTCAAAGCCGAGTAGCTAATGAGATTACTTACAGACAATTTACTGCACTTGCCGTCAGTAATGTGTTATTTATCTGTTGTAAACAATATATAATGCTTCCGAATCGCAAAACAGACTTTGTCCAATTATAATAAAACTCTAATTAATCATAAGCTCGGTCTTGCAAAGTGTCAAAGGTGCAATCTAATACAACCACCCCGTCACTCAACTATCTAATTTCAGTCAAACACATGTGTCATATCAAAAACAGCACATCCTGGTTGCATGAAATAACTTAGACCAGCAACTAACTCACCGCCGATTATGCTGCAAAGCTTGTCAAGGTCAATAAGATAGTTAACCGGCATAATGCGCGATTAATATGCACGCAATTAAAAATTCACTAATTTCTGCTAGATAAACTAATCTCGATTATACAAGTTTAGATGAGCACGGGTGCCGCCGACTACTAATTGAATTGTCGGAGTCCAAGTAGATCAAAGCGAAGGTTCGGTTTCCATGAAGAACGTGGGTTTTAATGGTCGAAACAGTGGTATTAGGATTGAATCAAGATAGTTAATATCGAGCATATAATCAATAAAATTGAAGTAAAAGATATAAGATGGGAACAGGAAGTTTTAGGCAGCGGCGGCTCTACGTTTGAGGCTAGTGGGGCTTAGCCCCACCATCTTTTTTCATTCTAAAATAAGACGAAACGTATGCGTATTTCAATTGTTTCATGTTTCTAAAACTTTATATGAGTAAGTCAAATCTTCAAACTACTTCGAGCACTTACTGTTTTTTAAATAATTTCAATTTTTTTTTTGCCTCATCTCGTTTCACTTATTCAAAACTTGGATTTAGTTACACAACACAAATTAGTAAAAACCGATTCAAGAGAACTTACTTTGCTCATGCAGTATGCGCGCGATGCTCTTATCATATTCCCTTTCAATGTAATGCGCACCGGGCCGGGGCTAAGATGAATTAGCCCCAGATGAGAGAGGAAACGAATGAAAAATTCAACGACGGCAAAATGTGTGCATGTCATACGCAATGACTAAAAGCGTAATCTAGGGACTAAGTCCTATTTTTAATACTCTACTGGTGTGGCGCTTTTTCGTCGTTCGCCTAGTGAATGGAGTCGATGACCACCCGTGGGTTAAATTCAGTTAATTAGTTTGGGAAATAGAAGAGAAAAATATGGCTTTGCTCTCACAGTGCTTGCTGATATTTTCGTATATTTTATATTTTCGTGTGGTAGAAAAATTGTGTGCTTAGCTTACATATGATTCATTAATAATCAATTGATTGGAATTGTTTTTGCGGGATGATTAAAATTGAACAACTTTTTATTAACATTACAAATTTTAATCTACATTGAAAATTCTATTTTGACAAAGTGGTTTCGAAAGTATGCACTGCTTCTCATCAGACACCAGCACACAGTGCATACTTGACTGGCGTGACCACTTGCAGGTGGAAATCATTACATTTTGTATTTATGCTAGTTGTGACAAATTTTAACATCTCCGACTTATATCCATGGATATAATTTTACTTAAATCAATTGATTTCAATAAAATTAAAGGTGTCTTTATTTTTTGTTTCAAGCTGAAGTACCATGGGACCATTAGTGGCTTACGAGATTGGACGCATTTTTCTCAAGGAATAAAAAGAAAGGGTAAAAAAGCCACAGCTTCAATGCGGCTGCAAATAGCGTGAAGTTTCCAAACATTTGCATTAATTGACAATATGTCTCGAATTGATTCTGGTCATGCTGCTTCAACTAACAAGCAAAATGAGCTGTGAAAAAAGAATCACAAGGTTCTCACAAGGAAAATTGGCATTTAAAAATGTTATGGGAGCCACACCGTATCTACACCGTGGGCACGATGAGACAGAAACAAGCCACAACAGAGTCATGTGTCTTAATATGCTGATATGGATCTGAAAAACTAAAGGGCCACTTTAATTACCCAACTAACAATTTGTTGAACATTTTGGGCGTGGATACGTTTCCATTCCTAAGGTTGCGCCTACAAAGAAACCAATGTTTCGAATTAGCGACTTTGTGGTTACGTCGTAGGTTCGAATTTGGAGCAACGCCGTTCAGTAATGACAACGAAACAAAGTAGTCATTGCATGGAAAGGGTTACGTTGTAGTTACTTCCTTGTGACGGCATTACCGCGACACCGCTTAGTAATGGTTTCGAAACATTATACCTAACGTGCGACTAAGAATATGACACTTATAGTCGCAATGACGTAACAGCAACGTAAAATCTTAGTCACAATTTTCAAAAAGTTTCATAATCGCGACGTTACATTTGGAATTGTTTCAAATTTACAAACAATCCTCTTGCCGATACCCAATATCTTTCTCTTTCACGCTCATAGCTATCTGTATGATATACGAAGAGTTTATGCAAAATGATTATGTATGTGTTAAGTGTTTATACGATGAAGATAATATTGTATTTCAGCATATGTTTAATGATTATTATAATAATTGAAAATATTGAATCCTATGGTGATAAAACACGAACGATTCAAACGTTACTGCAAAGGTAGTGTTGATACTCCCTAAAACTACCACGCGCCTGCGATTGTATCAGGCTTTAGCTAAAATAGGTCTTTTTTTTCTTTCATAAAATATTCTATACTTTGTGCAAAAACTAAGTTTCGCACTATCAAACAAGTATAGCATGTTCAAACATGAAAAATCTGTGCTTAGTACATCAATCAAAACTACTATTTTGGATATTTTTAACTTCAAAGTAGTAATTTTTAGCCGCCATGATTGCCCAAATTTGTTCGCCATGATTGTCCTTTGAAGGAAATAATCCCAGTTAGTACCTATATCGGTCATTTCAAGGCATTGTTGACACTTTGTGCCTTTGGATGTTACCGAATAGTAGTTTTGACTATATCGTACCTTCATAGTAGTTTTTAGAAGTCGTCGTTACTACCTAGTTTCTAATCTGAAATGCGCTCGAAACCCAAGGTGAAACAGTTGGTTTAACATAAATTTGGCCAATGCTAGGTGCGCTTTTTGCACCTCAGTCGAGAGCTGGTTAGAAAAGTACCATTGGAAACTGCAACAAGTGGAACAGTATTGTTGTTATTTTAATACTACAGTCGTGACCAGCTCTCGATAGAGGTATAAAATAATGCGACAATTATAATGAAATTTAATTGAAAGCTATTCTTTAACAATAATTTAAGTATAAATATATCGTACAACATACTAGTTGGCAGGAGTTGGATATTATCTTCAAAAGACCGAAAAATGTCTATATGCGATACAAAGGATAAAAGCGAAATCTTAAAAAAAAATGTTTAAGCACCGCTGGATTTTCTATTTTACTATTGGTTTTTTTTTGCACTTTTACTTGTTATTTAACACACTACTGCAGTATGAATTCTGAATGCAGAAACTCAGGCTTTTAAATGCACGTACCTCAGACGTACGAAAGTATAGTTCACTCACTGTTGATTTTGTTGAAGTATTAGTTTGGGAATATTGTTACTTGGTAGTGCCATCAAAGTAACATAGAATCGAGATGTGCCCATAATGTGCCTAAAAACGTTTTCGAAAAACCAACATAGTTCTCAGCTTTATAAGAAGAAAAGTTTGGCAGAGGACAAAAACGAATGACATGATCGCTTAGATGGCAAAGGTTGTAGACATTAGTTGTTATTGTATGCTGACCAAAAATGAATTTCTTCATACAGTATAATAAAAAAGTCTTCAATCAATATTTTAGCAATACTAAGAAAAGAAAAGTACGCAATACTCTGACGAATCCTAACCACACAATATAGAATAAGAAAATTCTTGTAAATTCTTTTCGGTAAACATTCTTTAAGAATAATAAAACCGATATGCTTTCAAAATGTTGGAAAGTTGGCATACTTCCAGAATTTTATAAAATCAAGTGTTCTTACAGTGCGGTGTATCTCAAAAAGCATACTACAATTACATTCAACTAAAAGACCCCTACCATTTAGAATCAAATGTATATTTTTCGGGGGTCCAAATTATAAGAGGTTGTAATGAGTAAATACAGTAAATAATATAGAATGTCGAAATACATAAATGTGGAGTCGGCTACAACGAAATCTTTGATCATGCCAGTCGAAAGCCTCTCAAAGCGTGTTGATTGTTTGTGATGATCTTCTTCAGCTCGTCGTCTAAAATCTGCATCTGCTCTCTTCTTACAATTGATTCCTCCAAAAATCATGGTTAAATTTTCGTATCCGCCAATAACTGTGCATTTTTCGCATCCGTAATATGAGTTAAACTAAACAAAATCTTTATAAGAATACCAAGTAAGATATATATGTTCACAAAAACGTATAAGTAAATATACCTTTTACATATGCGCTGATGGTAGAATCGCAAACAAAACGCCTAATTGTCACTGAAATGTTGCTACCACAAACAATCACTGCCTGTATTAATATTGAAGATAGCTCGTAACAAAAGGGTTGAGCAAATCTTTCATTTCGGTACAATAAATTACGAATGTAATAATTGATGAGCTAACCATCGACATTACTGTGTAAGGATATACTCAGAAGATAGTCAATTTGTGATTACAAATCTATAAAACTTTTTGCCAATTCATTTTGCTAATTTGCAAATCAAACGTATTATTTGAAAACTGAATTTCTAGTTGATTGGAATAGTTTATTTAATATTTTTTAAAAGGAATTAGCTGTCCCGAACGGTGGAGACTTTTTTATTAAACTCGTTTTGTGAGATTCCACATTGACATTTAAAGAATTGTCAGAACGAAATCATCATGGACATAGGCGCCAATACGTAACCGTTACATGCGACTTTTCCTTGATAGGCATAAGAATATGAAAGGAAATATGTGTGGTAACTTTGACGTATAATGTGCCTTACTGGGATTTTGATTAAGTCGCAATGAAGGAACTAATCCCTAATGGACACAATGCCTGTAAAGACGCGTGGAAAGTAGTCTTTACCACTTCATTACTAAAATTTGGCCTATCAAGGAATTTTACTTTGAAGGAAAAATGACGAAACAATTCCGACTCGACATAGTATTCACGACGTATTCGCGTCAAAAAAGTCCATTTAGTAACAAATGGGCACAAATTGTTAGTTGGGTACATCCAAAGCAATTCAAAATGAGCTTTATCTCTCAAATGTATGATGGAGCGGCTGAATCAATTTAATTTAGCCCTGAAGCAGGCTTCTTCGTCTGTCAAAAAAACGCGTGCTTTCTTTTTTATTTTCGTGCTCTTCGAAGTGTAAATGCTTCTCAGTAGAAATTTTAGAAGATCAAAGAGGTCCCTCAAGATCGATAAAAATTCACAGGAATTTTCAATAACATGTTGTGCAATATATTTTCAAAAGCTTGGAGTACCTAATTAATTGATTTGAATTAATTAAATGCGGTTCTTGGGACGCTGTTACGATAAAAGAAAGAACCGGGCTGTTAAGTTATTTGAATGATAATAATTTTGTTTTTTTTTCTGGGATTTTTTAATAAAATATTCTGTCAGGCAAATGCTCTTTATAATGTTTTGCACTCACGCTGAAAACGTCAAGTAATTTTTAAAATTACTGAGCTGCTTATTAGCACTGCTGATAACTCTCAAGTTATAGCACCTGTAAAAAAAGTAGAAGGAACACACGCACGAATGTACTGATGTTACCTTGTTCTTTATTAAAAGAGACCGAATGTGTACAAATCCACTTATTTTATACGTTTATAAAATTGCTTAATCTACTAAAACCACATTAAGTAATTGTCTAAAGTACATTCGATTCGACCTTGCTGATTTGCAATAAATTCGAATGGAATGTATTTTGTTGAGAGGACAAATTTTGCTTGGATCGGTAAATGTACGTTACCAGGTAAATACAATACTGGGTCAATAAATTACAAATTATGTATCTTTGTGAGGAATGGTACAAAAAATATCGATATCGATACATTCATTTTAAAGTTCAATTTAACAATGAGTATATTTCGTTACATTGAGTATAACAAATAAATTTCTTTATTAGCAAACTAAGATTAATCTATTTCACGCGTTAACACACGCAGTACAAATGACATTTTAGGGTCCTAAACTGAAATATTTGACAAAATCTATTAACTCAATTATGAATAATTTGAAATTAAGCCAGCCTAATCATAACAATTGAATGACAAAAATAATGCGTATTTCCATGTGTGATTTTCGCGTGATAAGAAAATAAGTTAGAGATAGAATTTTAGTCCAGCTTGAAGTACATTTTTGATCATTTAGATCATGTATAAGCTTTCAATGCAATAAATCCATTTTAAAATTAAAAAAAAAATTTAAAAATTTCTGCCAAAAATATTGAAACAAAAGTAAAGAATTATTCATTTTTGGAAATATGGCCTTTGAAAAACCAGTTGAAATGAATGTATAATGATGAAATGATCTGAAATATGTTATCTGTTACAGAACTGTATTTTAAAGAATAATAAGGGATTTACTTCTGTTTCACAAACAAATAATTTCATTGAAATAGTTTTAGCTACTGCAGTTATAACTGAAAAATCTGAAAGGTGATTTAGTAATCTGAAGAATATTGAAACTTAAAATCTAGCCCAGTGAGTAAATTTGTTTCAGTTCATTGACAGTACATATTATCTATCTGTAAAAAAATATTTCATATTCTAATGAACAGGTGGTAGATTTGCTTTCTCAGTAGAAAAATAAGTGCATGGAAAATCTACCTAAGCAATAAGTAGAAGCGAATATTTATTAGTGTTTTCTCGAACTATGTATATGTGTAACGACTTTTCCGAGCCGGGGCAAGTACACTTTTTGTCATGAAAATCGCCAAGCACTCTAATTGTAGTTCTTCATGGGTGGACTAAAAAACGGTTCAGAATTCCCAGTATAAGTAGGTTCTTGTCCTTGAAAGCTAGCCCCACTTTTATTGGTTCTCACGAGCCGCCACTGGTTTTAGGCATTCCCATGATACATATATATTTAAAATGCTTGATTGTGTCTAGCGATGAATATGCGTCCACCTTTGATAGGTGGAGTGTCTAAAGAAAGTTAAATTCGTTCAGACACATTCACATTTTATTATAAACCACTTTCATGTAATAATCTAGTTCAATTGTATTCCTCTTTCCATCAAAGGCAGCATTTCCTTTTGTTCCTACAACTGTTATTGCTGTTGTTTAGCACTTACTTACGAAACCCTGGCGCGCAATATGAATTCGGTCGCATTTATGCAAAAGCGTGTAAATGAATCTTGTAGCGGGGAAGTTGTTGTGAATTGAATACGCATAAAAATGTTGCATGTTCTGCGGTCTGAACAGAGTTCCACTAGCACTTATTTCGAGACCTCTGCAAATTTCGCATTCAATTCCACACGCTATTCACGATCGTTTTCTGTTTCTCAAGCAAACACTATTTTTTTTTATATAAATTTGAACGGTGGTTGCTGATTTACCTGAAAAAGGTTCAGATCACTTATCATCACTTTCACTTCAAGCATCCTCCTATTCTCTCCCAACCAAAAATAAAACGAAGTCCCATAGAGCATAGGAAGATGTATGGAATTCATGACAAAATTTTAATGACCTACGAAAACCTCCTGGAAATCAAACCTCAAATCGACAAACTTCGAATGGTTAAATAAACCTAGTGGCTTCCAATCAACGTGCACAGGCGTCGCGTCGGTTAAAAACACTGGAAACGTAGCAGTAGTCATTACTCATTGACCTCACGTAATTGAGCCATTTCTCAGGCCAAGCAACTAGCAAGCAGACAGTTATGATGTATGCGCATTGACTGCTGATGAAGAAAAAAGCGTCAAGTGAATCATCCAAGTGAATCGTATCTAAAGAATAATCAATCGTGCGGTGGTGGTTTCACACTGTGCGATGGCATCTTAATGAACTGTTGGCGTCAGGCTCTTGAAATATACTGTCATCGTCACGTCAGCGGTAACTTCCGTTACATATTAGTCTTACAATTTTTAACTTGTTATTGAGCTTGCGGGAAATAAAAAAAAGACCGAAAATGATTTATTACTCCCTTTGTCACAAATTATCGGTAGAAATAAATTCGGACCGTGGCATCGAACTCATAATTAATCACGATTTTAAACACATGAAAGCTACATTGTTTTTTTTACATTTGATGGCGTACACATATAGTTCATTGGACTATCTGGTTTCTAGATCACAAACTGACACCATGGAAAGTACGTCTTCAAAATTCAATTTGATTTCACAACATCAGCACTTCAGATTTTATTGCTCAATGCACGCATCGAAGTCATTGGCTTGTCATGCTAATTCTCGGAAATCTGCATATAAACAATATCCACGACAAAGGCCACCCAATGCAAATGACAATGCAAGTTCATTAGCTTACAATGCATTCGTGGCGCGTGAATTCACAAATCACAGGCCCGACCGATTAAGATTCGAAACCGTTTTACTTTCATTCCGGAGAAAAATCGAAAGCAAAAGCCCAAATTTCATTCCGTCGATTTCAGATCAGTCTCCAAACGGATGAGACACATCTAGCGTTGCAAAATGTGTTTTTTCGCTTCGAGTTAATATCGATTTATTGTCATAAATCATTTATTTGCAAATTTGCTTCGTGTTTGCGCATCTATTCAGCGCCTCACGCATTTGCATGTCCAACAAAAATTGCACGCTCCTTAATTTAATTCACACGCGTTAGGCACACTCATTCCATGATATTGCATTATGTCTTCTTATTAAATACCGCCGCGAGAATGGTACAGAGCTCGCGATGGATAGCTTGGTACGTACACTCTTCGCGTTTGGATCTGTTTGTTTGCTGTTTTGCGGCTTTTCATTTCACTTTGTGCCCTCTCAAGGCTGATGTGCACACATCACTGAATTGATGTCAGCCGAAAATATAATATGCTGCATTTACTATTTCCGTTGCCAATGATTTAAGACATTTTAGACCTGACAATTAGCCAAGGAACTCGTCACAGTTGTATTGGCAGACATATTGAATATAATGAATTTGTTTATGACGGCATAGCCCATAACGGTAAGTCGATTTTAACGACAATTCTTCAACCTTCACCCACTAGTAACTGGCCAAAAAACCATCCTCTGTATCAGGATTCAGGGCTGAAGCCACTTAGATATTGGGCTATCGAATTAATAATTAGATTCTAAGGACAAAAAAAAACGAACAGGTTAACAGATTGATTTGGTGTCATGAGCACACAGGTGGTTTTAATGAGTAATTTATGCATTCCGCAAAGATAGCGTGCCAACCGAAACTCTTGGATGCGTTTTTCAACTATTTGGGCTTCCCTATGAAGAGATGGGGCTAGTTTTAATACCCAGGCAATTAAACAAATAGAGAGCATTTTTTGTCATTTATGACGACTAGCAAATAGCACATTATAGTTCAATGCATTCACACCATAGAGTAAAGACGGACCTGCGAAAGTCAACGAGCTGGAAGCCAATCAGTAGTTGGGGCTCTCTCAGGCAACTAGTAAAATTTTCATACAATGTGATTAGAGAAAATCAAGTGAAATTCGAGCAACTCACAGAAAGAACTTAAGCATTAAGCTTTAAGACGATGATTCACAATCTCAAATAACAAAATACTTCGAAGTCCTACGTAGCACACTATCCACAATTTGACAAAAAATAGACGTGATCAGATGTAGAAGTTGAGGGGTTATTGCTCAGATGCTTCGATCTGATCTGATTGCATTTCCAATTTCTATGTCTGGTCTATGACTTCCTCATAGTGCGTCTCCCTCTCTATCATTTTTAATTTGAGCGTAGCATCTGGTTGTTTTCCTTCTGCCTGGAAAGTCTCTAATATTAATCTAATTTTTAAAGCTAGCGATGTTTTATCGTCCTATTTCTCTTCTCCCTTGCTTTAGTAAACTTATTGAAAAAACTGTTTTCCCTCGAATTTATCCCAGGATTCATCCTATCCTGTCTCTGAAGCAGCATGGGCTCGTGAGTGGTGAAACAAGAAAGAAACAAGTGGACGTATTGTGCACAGATTTATCAAAAGCCATTTGATACAGTCAACCATAGAATTTTATTGGATAAAGTCAGATGATTTAGTTTTTTTCGGTTCACTTCTTTTTTTTCTTTCAGTTATCGTATGAACCTTATTTTTCCCCCTTTTCACCCTTCTTCTGGTGCTCTCCAAGATAAACCCTTTACTCTTCTTGATTTTTATCGACGATCTTCCCTCCCGTGTTTACCCGTATTCACTGTATCTTGACGATATAAAACTATTTCGAGTTATCAGATCAGCTAATGGGCCTTTCCACACTTGTATTCTTGCTGCACTCCTCAAACCGGTTTGACAACAATCACCATTTCCACACTTGGTGTGCATCAGCAACGGAAGCGTTCATATACCGATTATGCATATGAATTTGTACGTGTTGTTGTTTTCTCATTTCGACTTGAGTGTTTCATGATAAATTTCTGACCCGTGAACTATGTTTATAGTTGTGTTAGTGAGTTGCCGCTCGTTCAATCAGTTTCAAAAGTGATGCAAAATTCTCTCCACGTGCAACACTTTTTGTAAAGAATTCCCCTTGATTCTTCTGCCTCTTGCCCAGAAAACCGGTTTGAGGAGTGCATCAAGAATACAAGTGTGGAAAGGCCCAATGACTGTAATCTTCTTCAAAATCTCTTCAAAATGTTCTAAGCTCTCGTCTCAATTGACGTAACCTCAATTCCTTGTCCTGGAATGTTTGCAAATGTAAACAAATAAATTTGTCTCTCAAATCCTCAACTTTTTAATTTTCTTATTCGTTTTTCAACAACTATCTGTCCTCGGTTCGCTTGTTCTTTATTATTTGGATATAATATCCCTTATTCCTCATGTGCCACGCCAACATTTGCTTGGTGAGTGCTTCCTTTTGAAATCGCATCGAGGAATTACATCTGGCTGGCTTCGTCGATTCGATCCGACGTCGCAATACGTTACGTGTCAACAGGTCTCAGAAAGTCTTCATACGCACAAACGTGGACATCTCTTCTCCCCTTGTCCGAATCTCCAGGCATCATAATGAATTTGAGCTTGGCCCTCTGCCAGAATCGTTCGTTGTATTTAAAATATGTTTGAAACTATTCATACTCTACCTTAGCGAGAGGGCGTTGGGTTTTTGAATCCTGTTTCTTTTATTTTTTCGGTAACCTCTTTGATTTCTTTTTTCTAATTGCATTGCCCAAATAGTAATTTGTATTCTCTTGCGATGAATTTAGTAAATAAATAAATAGACAGTTTGCGGTTAAGTATGCAGCGTATTTTTTACCGCAGTCCTCCGCCTGGGGGTAGTATTCAAGCAATGGACAAAAGCTAGGATGGTCTTTATTCCGAAACCTGGAAGGTTGAATCATCATTACGTGAACGGCTTTAGACCAATCAGCTTAACACCGTTTTTGCTCAAAACACTAGAGAGGTTTGTGGATCTGCACATCAAGAGCTCGATTAATATCGCGAGACTGTGTTGATCAGATCACAAGAGACGGCACTATGCAAAATTGTCGATACAATAGAAAAGTCCTTACAGCAACAGGAGTTCACGTTGGCAGCCTTCTTAGTCATTGATGGGGCCTTCAACAATGTCACTGTCACGAGAATAGTTTGATATGGAGTAGATAAAACTTGGCGACATGGGCATTGAACTTTGAAATTGAAGCCACCTTTTTGGAGGCCAAAGCGGAGGATATAGCCAGTACACAAGAGCCCATAATAGTTGGCCCACAAGGAAGGATTATATCACCCCTTTCCTGGATCTTGACAGTCAACGGAATACTGGAGAATCTAAGGGCCAGTGGCTTTGAGATGGTGGTGTAGGCCACTGACATTGTGGTACTTGTGAAGGGTGCGTTCCCACAAATTTTGTCGGATTTTATGCAATCGGCGCTGGACCGTATCTAAATCAGGGCCGATAAAAACCGAACTTAAACTTTTCACAAGCAAACTCACATTGGAACTTGTTGATAGTGTTAAATATTTGGGCCTTAAATATATACTAGATAGGAAACTGAACTGGAGGCCAATGTGAGGCACCGTATAAGTAAGGCTTGTGCAGCACTTTTCCTTGTGCAGCACTTTTTACCACTACTCCAATACCTGAGGTCTTCAACCTAGAGCGGCCTACTACATAATCATATGGGTGGTGAGGCCGATTTCGGTATATAGAGCGATCGTGTAGTTGAAGGCAGTGGAGAGTAAAACCAACATCAAGGAGCTAACACGAATGCAAAGATTAGTTTGCATATGTATTACAGGCGCTTTAGGAACCACCCCAACGGTTGGGTTGAAAATGGTTCTGGGACTTATGTCCCTGGATCGATTTGAATTAAGAAGCGCAAGCTTAGCGGCAATATGCGTTAAAAGCTCTGGCAAATGAAACAATTCAAATCAGTGGGGCCACAGTGGTATTCTTACAGAGTGAGTAGATATATAATGGCGGTTCTGGACCAGGACAATGAGGCGGAGGAGGATGACGTCATGCGCAGGGTCAGCGCCGGTCCGCGCATGGTGTAAACGATCATCTTACCTAATAAGCAACTGATAAACAGCCCAGTTGAGCTAATAAACAACCCTGTTTAGATTTTGAAAAGTCCTGTTGAGCTGTTTATTAAGTTCAACGATGATCGTTTACGCCATGCGCCGACCGTCGCTGGCCCTGCGCATGACGTCATCCTCCTCCTCATTGTCCTGGTCCAGAACCGCCATTATATATCTACTGATGTTGGTAGGCTCGGGAAAACTACTGCACAAAATAAAGATGAAAATGAAGAAGAATGTATCATCAAAGCATCAGAATAGTCTAACACACAAACAATAGCAAACTATAATCGTTTCACAAAAATAAGATTCACCCATTTGGCATGCATTCTAAGTCAGTTATTTGGAAACTAGTATATTCTAGCCAGTGTTATCTGTTATCTATGATGAAAAGTATTCCTCTAAGTCAAGTCTAGGTCACTGAAGTTCAGATACCGAGCAATTTGATGATCGGTGGTGACGTTCAACTGGCAGAAAAAATGAACTTTATTTTCAAGTGCTTAAACAAATACCCTGCTAAGGATGCTAATGCTCATGAGCTACAGTTCCCTTCCCTATTATTTGTTGTACATTCATGCTTCCTGCGCATTGTCTCGTTAGCTAAGCACGTAAAAATCACTTGGCATAGTCCGAATTGAATTTCACTGTTGCTCTCTTGCGTGATTATTGAAACATAGCACTCGTGGGGATGACCCACCCTGAGAAAAATCATCAACTGGGCACAATACTCATCAGCCCTCATCACTCGATAGTCAATTCTTTATATGATTTGCATAATACAATTTATACATCGCCTTTCACTTGATCGTCACCCTCACAAAGTTTAGAATAAGTTGGTAGCAAACTGGTGAGCTCCATAGTTAAGCAAGTGATTTCTTATGCAGACTAATTCTCCTGACATTAAGTTCCTTTCAGGATTCCGCAGATTGAAAAGATTTGCCACTTTGACATAAGCTTCGGTAAGTTTCCTCTTTATCTGATACTGGGCCAACCACAATCGGTCATTTGATGTCCATAAAACCTCTGCATCTTCAAAAACATACTCAAAACCATTTCAGGTAACTTGGTAGCCGAGCATCAATAAATTGAGTGAACATCCTGTAGACCCTTGTACAATATTAAGAAATGCTCCAATGACGACGGCAAAGCAACACTGATGAAGGCGATAAAGTAAGAAACAAACAATCAATTGCATCAACTCTTTTACGAGCCATGAAAATCTTCTAAAATCAAGCGAGGTGCTCTTTAATGGGCTGATGGCGGTAGGATATTGAAACAAGTGTTAAACAAGAGAGCTAAAAGGAACAAAAATGATGGGAAGATTTAAAATTTCAGAGCAGTCCTAGCTTTTTTCATAAGCTCATAAATGATTCGATAATGTGGCAAACAGTTTTGCATAAACAATAGTCCGGGAGCCAGCGACAGTAAAAATATACCGATTTCATCGTCAATGAAAATATATCAGGATCTTCAATTTGTTTGTGCTTATCACAGAAACTGACCACTTACATCGCACCTCGAGACCTTTCGTTGTCAGAAGCGTTGACAATATGTAATAAACAGTACGTAAAAAAACTCTTATCATCGCCATTGATATTTTGAGTGGGCTATCAATTGACATCAGACATTTGTTTGGCGGGACAATCAACCACTCACAAGCGTACAAACGTGCAACATTTTTTTCAAAAATTGACTTATTTCATCGTTGCTCAAATTTTACATGTTTACAGAGGACCATATTGCACATGTAAAAATACTGTGCTAACAATCGATTCGCGGGACAAACCTACTTTAAGCGATCATCAAAATCGCCGCTGTAAGAATCCGCGCGGTTGTTTGTCATCCACGAGTTCACCTTGAAGGATTTTTTCTGACAAAATGCCGTGTTTTGTGTAGCAGAGCATTACTTCAATCATAAATTTATACACGAAAACAAAATTTGAGAACATGAGCATTAAATTGGTAAAAAAAGTAGATATTTACCAAATTTATTCGTGACTTAATAACATTTTCATATACTAATTTTCATCGCTTTCATCGGGAGAATCTGGATCGTACTCGGAATCTTCATCGGTACTTGCGATGTGCGATCCGTTGTAATCGTCGGATGGCGTTTGTGAATCTGAAAAGAAGTTTTTGATTAACGCTCCGTATTTCTCTAAGGTCCGGCAGGCAGAAAACTCGTCTTTTCTACCGCTGGTGGATAAAATATTGTTTGCACCTTGAATATTTTATTATTATTGTAATTGCTATTGTGTACTTGACAAAGTTCCGCCGTCTGGATTTTTTTTCTTCACCTTCTTTCTCGAGTACAATGTCTTCGACGATGTTTGGCAACTGTTCGCCCTGAAACCATTTGAAGTCAAATTTGTCCCCGTTTGTTTGCCATCCACAGTCCTCTGGTGCAAAATCCGTGCTGTTTTGTGTGTAGGAGTTGCTCCACATTTTCTCGATATAAGCGGACCTTAGGGTATGCTGAACGATTTCCGATTTGGCTCGATCCATCGAAGTTTTTAACATTGATGTTGAGTGTTTGCTCGTTTTCTTTGCATTTGTAGGTCTTCAAAAACGTTTTTACTCGCACCTTATTAACTTCCTTTGTTTTTTTCCCATCCGTACAAATGACAAACATATTTCTCTACAATCGAAAATATCGCCGCAAAGTCGCAATCGGGGTACTTTGACATATCTGAAAAAGCTCTCAAGTACTCTTCGTTGCTCCGCAAAATATTTAATGGTTTCGCTGTCCCTTTTCTGTACAAAGCAGGATTAAAATCGCATCCAGTGAACGCATGAAACGCTGGAAGGGCTGAACATAGCTCTGGACCTAATTTTGCGTACATTTCAGATACGTTGATGAACCTTTCATTATTTTTGACGCCAACGTGAAACCAGATTTTGACGTTCTCGCAGACGCGTTGCATGTTACCGAGCATTATAACCAAAATATCGGTATATGAGCATCGAATGACGATGTACTTCAGCAAACTGCAGCAGTAACAGAATTTGGCAGTTGGCTTCTTTTTGCTGCAAAATTTGGCTTGCAGCAAGAGTACAAAAACGACTTTCTGCGAATCTATTTTAACATATTATAATAGATTCAGGTACGCGAACAGACCTTTTATCTGATGCTTTTTTGCAAAAAACGCATTTTAATTTGGACATTTTGGAAGTTTTACATGCGCGCATTTGAACGTTCAAACTGGGAGTGAGTGACTCTTGCAGCGGTGACTTTGATGATCGCTTGAAGTAGGTTTGTCCCACGAATCGATTGTAAGCACAGTATTTTTACTTGTGCAATATGGTCCTCTGTAACCATGTCCAATTTGAACAACGATGAAATAAGTCAATTTTTGAAAAATTGTTTGCAGGTTTGTGTGGTTGTAAGTGGTTGATTGTCCCGCCAAACAAATGTAAGTGGTCGTTTTTCGACAACGTCTGATGTCAATTGATAACTCCTCAAAATATAAACGACGATTATATGAGGTGTTTTTTCTATTGTAAGTGGTCGATTTTCGTTACTTACTAGACCTTATTGAGGATAATTACATACTTTGATCAACGATGAAATGAGTGGCCAAAATATGTCACTGGCTCCGGGACTACAACGGCTAGATGAACCTAGTACGTTTTCAGGGCTAACTTTTTACTCAAGTTTATCATCATCTTCAATAAATTTTTTTATTGGTCCCGATCGCGAGACGATGCCATCCAATGAGGCACCCTTAATTCCGAATGTCCTGGTCAATGCCATCTCTCCAACGCATACAAGCTCGCTCCCGCAGTCATTTATCTCGATATCTGCCGCAAAGGTTTCAGTTTATTGTCCTGTATAATTAAGACCCCAATATTTCAATAAGATTATGAACATTTGCTTGTCACAAAATTAACTAGCATATATTTGATGTCTTGCTGATGTCACTTTCATTTCTTTTGGTTTTTTTTAAACTGTATATAGTAGATAGGAAAAATATGTTATTTCAGTAAATATTTTTCAAATATTTTTTTAAAATTTAAAAAATAATTTTTTTAAATATTTTTTTTTTAAATACTTTTCAGTGTGTAGTGTGGTAAAAAGGTTCATAAAACTGAATATTTTACAGTATTTTACTCGCAGCAGATACCGTCTCAAAACTGTATCAAAAATAATTCAGATTTCATTCCCAGCTACAGCGCTTAGAATCCAAAAACTTTTTGTCAATAATGAAATGGAGTAGGGAGCCTTTATTTCGTTTAAAATTTGGAGTGCAATTAAGTTTAGATACACATCGTAAAAAATCAAAACAATAACGCTGTTATAATGGATTATAACAATTTCAAAGATTTATCGGGTTTATAAATTGACTTTTATCTATCGACGAGGAAAACAATATAGTTTCATGTTTAGTTGACATAAAGAATCAATTTTTGTTGTTGCGTGAATTATTAAAAAATTTATTCAAGAATATATTCCCAGATTTTGTATAATATTTTTCGAATGACGGCGATTTCTCAAAATGACATTATTTAATTTTTGCACACTCAAGCTTCAAAAGTTTCTAGCTTATGATGAGTAAAAATTAATCTTTTTATGTAATTTCACTTAGCATAAACCCGAATTATTTAGATGTTCCATATTTTCGAAAAAAAATTAAAAAAAAAAAAATTTGTAATCGATGACATTCTTAGTATTTGTTGAATTGTATATACAAAAAATCTACATATCACTTGAAACAATCAGCTGAAATTAGGAAAATATGTTCTTTTATAAACCATGGGTACACGGTCAATCGCCTTCGAAATGTAGCTGTTAGTACAAGTTTGCAATTAGTTAGTTTGAGCTCATAAAAACACACTTTTGGATTTAGAAGCTAAAGATGGTAAAGAATCGATTTTCAAGTCATACTATTTACAGCATTTAAAAACATCATTTGATTAACAACATCATCAAAATTTTCAAAACCCATTTTGCACATTATCACTTTAATCATTCACTTTACTTCAAACCAAAAGCATCAAAAATAAAATCTCAGAACGTGCATTTCATTTATTTCATTTGTTTTCAAATAATCAAACAGCTTTCTTATTTGACATTCAACAAATTCACAAAATCAAATAATCACTGCCTACTCCTTTACCTTGTTTTCGATTTCACAATAGTTGATTGAGAACAGAAGATGTCAGTGACGAGTCCACGGTACTAAACAAAGCATCCAAATATCAAACCACACTTTATGCTTATTCAAATATGGATCTGAGTGTTCACATTTGCTTAACTTGTTTTCACGAAAAAAAGAAACTATTCACCCGGACCGGCACAACATGCAAAACTATTCACACGAAACATTAAATTTGCAAAGCACTTAATAAATTGCGGGATGAGAAATTTCGTAATGGAATGAAAGTATCGTAAAATCTACGAGTAATTTGAGCCCTAGTGGTAATCGATAGGTCTCACGAAAATATGCTTGAAAATCGTAAACCGTTTGATTAGAAAACCCGATCAAGATGCTACCACTCGTGCGCCGACCACCTTCGCGGACCGTTAAGACTCAACTGAATGTCAACCGATACCGCACCTCATTAACAATCTTTCACGTTGCCACAAACCAAGCTTGCTAAAAATAAGCTCAACGTTTCTGAGCTTGGGGGACGCGACAGCAACAGACGGACTTTGACAGCGGCGTGGTGTCTCTGGTAGTATAGACCATCCCAAGCAACACCCACAAAATCAAAAGACTTCTACGTTTCAAAAGTATCGTCTGCCACTGACTGTTGTATTGATTTCAGGGGTGAAAGTACATGCGAAGTGTTCACATTCAATTACATTCTTATAGAACTATTGAATGACCACTACCATAACCTACCTTATGCACTATCTTATGTAATCATAATTAAACGTGCATCCAGCTGTGTCCAAATCTACTTAGCCATTATGAAGTCTAAGTTTCGCACTGTCTCGAAACAAACAGAAGTTTTTCATTTTATTAATTTGAGCTTAGCAACGTCAACAGACCATCGCCTACCGCGAAACAAATTCAACGAGAGCTCTCACCGAGAGCATCATCGATGTACAAGTGATTTCAAGTGCACTCATTGGCGACTAGATGACTGTGATTTTCCTACGATTTGATTTGACTTGAGTGCAATTAAAATGTAAGTAGCAAAATTGTTTGCTGTCTATTAACTTTGAAAAATATATTACCTAAGTGTTTGTGAAAATATAGGATTTACTAGACAAACGGTTTCGGGTTGCTCGCCTAAGTCTTTTGTTTTTCAAATGATTTTTTCGGCTACGATAAGGGTTATTTACTTCGCAACAGGTGTTTGTTTTCTTGAAACTTTCATTGTTTCCATAACCAGTGGTTTTTGATGAGAGATGAAATAACTACTGATAATTGATTTTTGAAAATTATGTCCAAGCGCATGTGATTGAATTATGTCACAATCGGAGTTAGTTGATGGGTAAAAGATACATAGCTCAGAGAATACAATAATATCAGGGCGGCAAATGACAAAATGCCACACAATGAAAACTAAGTAAAAAGTGTAATATTCATCGCGTGATATAAGACCACAATCATCACAGTATGAACTCTCTACCTAATTTAAGGTTCTAATGAACCACGAGAATGTATCGTTCCAGCTCCGGGTTTTTATCATTTTAGGAAAATTACACTAAAACAACCAAAGTTTTATTACAGAGATTTATATTATTAGACTTTCCAAACATCCTGTCTCCGTATTATATAAACATTCAAACCAAAGCATTCAATTCAAGTGACCCCAACTGAACTACCATATGATCTTTTAATCAAAAACAAGATATTGACACTCTTCTTCACAGCTTTGATGTCAGATGATCAGTGACGTAATGATTTTTTTCCAGAAAACAATTTAGCTTCAACAATTCAAAAACAATAGCACGCAATAACGATTTGCTTTTATTTCATGCATTTCTAAATCGTTTTTTCTTTGTCAAATATTTCAATATTACATGATGTAATTGAAATAATATCACTTCATATGACTCAATTTTACTTTCATTTTGTGGTTCGATTACTGAGTGATTTCCGTTGATGCTTGATTTCAAAGTGATCATTGATATGGTTCCGGGCCCCCATTGCCTCCAGGGATTTCGTTGAGTGTTTTCAGATCATCGAAAAAGTTTTTATCCAGAACTGCTAATATATCAAAGTGTCAATGAGAAAAAGTTTTGGTGGACCTTTTGGGCCGGGCAGTAATCAAGCAACGACACATGATGACACGTTTCAACTTTTTGTAGTGAAGTATGTGATTTCTGCCGTGAGAAAACTATGGCTCAATGATTACTAAGAGAAGCAATTGAAAACCTAAAGAAAAATAGGTGTCACAGTATTACATGAACAAAACCTATCACTTTTGGGTAATTGATTTAGTTGAAAATTGACCGGAAGCCATACATATTACATAAACATGAACACGTTGGGTGGCAAACACATCATTACTTTCATTACTTATAATTAATTTCATTACTTTTATTTGCAATGCATTCACTTGCCATAAGTGAAAGCATAAATTCTAGACATATGCGAATTATTCATGTTGCAATATCATTTTTGCATCCCCTGTGTAAGGGGAGGGGGGGGGGGGGTTTGCTTCGATGTGAAGCAATTGTAGAATACATCCACAGTCAGACCCAGCTTGTCGTAAGAGGCAACTAATGGGGACAAGTATGAGGATGAATCCAAAGGATGTTATCTCTGCAGGTTGCAGCCAGACTGAGTCTGAAAATCTACTCGTGCTGAGCGTGCTCGGTACGACAGGGGCTTGATCTCTGCAGGCCTCAACCTCATATACGACTGCAATACAAAACCCTGGTTTTGGTGGAAGATCACGGGGTACGATCGTTATAATTCCATAGCCAGCAAGTTTTCAAACTTGCTGTGAGCATCCCCTCTGGTCGCATGCTCCAGAAAAGCGAGTTCAGCTTCAGCTGGAAGTCCGACTTCAGCCGTACCAGGAGAAAATATATTCTTCACAAAACTTCACAAAAGAGGAAGAGGGATGTACTAAAGGTGGCAGCTCCGGCTGGTGTAAATGAGACGCTCGCAAGTAATACAGAAAGTAGGAGTGCTCTTTCCTCTGAGCTCTGAAAACCTGTGGAGGCTCTTAGTCATAGGCAACGTAAGAAGCTGCGTAAAAGGGGCAAGTTGTCGGTGAAGGTGGGCAGGGATACCAATGCAGTAATAACTGCTGGTGTTTCCCTGGAGACTAGATATCAGGTAGCGAAAGAAAGATTGGTTGGTGATGCTAAGGCTGCCAGTTTGGGGCAGAAATGTTCTGAACTGACAACTGGGTGCAAAACTACGCCGACTGGATATTGAAAACCAGTGAAGGCACTCAGCCATGGACGAAAGAAGATTCTGTTCAAGAAGACAACGATTTCTGATGTGAATCGAGAATCAGTGATAACGCTGAAAGGTAAGAAGGTACCGGCTACACCGGCGGTCTCCCTGCTGACCAGCACAGATGCCGAATCTGTCAGCGGTAGTGCGCGGAGCAAACACAAGGTTGAAGCGAAAGCCGATGCCTGAACTTCTAAGCAAATCCAGAGTAAATTCTCTTCTGTAAAGTTTCGTTCACGGAGACTACGCGGTCATTATCTAAAGGTCCCTAAAAACGGTTCCAAAGACATCAATTCCCGGCATTTCTATGCCTGAAGTTATAAGATTTGTTCAGATAAACTTGCAGCATGACAAGCGAAAAATTTGAGCGAAAAATTGACAAAACTGGAAGCTTCCCGCTACATTGCATATGCACAGGAACCGTTTGTTTGAGGCAGCAGGATCTATGGACTCAGTTCAACCACGGGGGCAAATATCATTTGTGATGAAAGATCAACACGGCCAAGGACTTGTGCTCTGGTTTCCAATCTGCTTAATGCCACCATGCTCAGACAATTTTCAAGCTGGGACCTGTCTTTGGTCGTCGTACAGTACTGAAAAAATGGCAGGCTGGAAAACACTATAGTTGCCTCAGGTTACTTTTCCTTTGACTCCTCACTCCCGCCGCCAATACTGGAGTTAAACGACCCGGTCCAGTAAACTGAATAGGAGAGACTAGAACTTCTGGCAGGCTGCGATGCTAACACCCAGCATACCAGCTGGGGCAAAAACAAATATAACGCCAGAGGAGACAGACTCTTTGATTTTATAGCTTCTTAAACACACAAAACCAAATAACCGATTAAGAAAAATGCAGGATTTATTTTGTTTTGTGTGGAATCTTTACACAATGCTCAAGTTCGAAGTTGTTTTCGTCACGTCTGCTCGAAGCATATCATTTTTGGGTTATTTTTGTGTATGACTCTGGAGATCTCATATCACATTTTCTGACAGATTTTTAAGCTTCAGGTTTTCCCAATTGGATTGTTTTCAGCGCAATTTAGGCGCAGCTAAAGATGAACATGGGAACCGATTTCATCAAGATATAAAGATCGACAAAAGCAGTATCAAGGAAAATTGACTACCTGCATGCTGGCAGACTATTGTTGGACATGTTAATGTGATAATCTAAACTACCAATATAATAGGAAATTTAAAAAAACTCAATATCGTATAAATAAAGGAAAAAATAAATTAATATATAATACATTTGTTGACAAAATATTTTTTTTTTGTTTTCTCATAACCTGCACATGAGCGATTTTCTTTGGTTTTCAGACTCTGTGTGTACACTATCAAATCAACAAGAAAAATGTAGTTTGGTTTCAGAGAAAAAAAGTGTCAAAATAGTTGAATATTGGGCATGGTTGATGCAAGTGTTCCATAGTATTATCTGTTACTTTGAATGATAAATCTACAAACATACCGACATGCGTCACTCTGTGAAATGTATCCTATTTGAGGATATTTAACTATGGAACAAAATGATTGATTTCTGTTTCGTGTTTAGACTTTCAGAGAAAAAAAAAATATTTGAGCCTGGAAAAATCGATCTCCAGCCATATCTACTACCCGCTCTACCATCCCAAACTGGGGTGAAGGTTATTTGCCAAGTAATTATGGACAAATCTTATGATAGAATTTTTGTTTTATATCAGTACTCAACAATGTGTTTCAATTTTGAACCATTTACTGATTGTCCAGTTCGCAGCTCTTACCTGATTGCACCCAAATCGCCAGACAAAAAGAATTTTTTTTGACTATCTGGTCATAAGGCAATCAGGTTCTAGTAGCTAACGAATAGTAATGTCAAGAGCCGATGTTCGGTGGTGACCATTCAGCAATAATTTGCAAATTTTGTTCTCAAATTGTATTAAGTGTCGACTAGTTACCGATGTCACGGGCTATTTCGTAGGTTTCCATCAAAATATCGATATTGGTCAAGAAACTGAATGTGGTCTTGCTTCCAAAGGAAAATTTAGGCATTCATGCTTCGTTATCTGGATTCCAGTATTTGACTAAAATGCCTACTTCTTTTCATTCTTTTTCCATTTGCTCTTCGCTCTTGAGATGTCCCTGAGACAAAAGTTTATTTAAGGCCGGCGATACATGTAAACGCCTGAATTTAGACCGTTTTTCAGGGGCTTATTTAAAATAGAAGGAATAAATGAATCGTTTTGAAAGTGATCATGGTTGGTTATTCATTACATATTAAAATACAAGAACCTGATTCTATTTAATTTTTTTTTTTCAAAATGGCCGCCGTAGTAACCCATCTCCTGAGAACCTCGCGGCGAAAGGCATCAATCGGCGGGACTTTTAGCATCAGTTACAGCAATCTTAAATCAAAAAAATGGGTTGGAGTGTGTTTATTAAACATGTACCTTCTAAGAAAAAAAGTAAAAAAACCGTGAATTAGCACGCCTTATAAAAAAAAGTACGATTTTTTACCCTTTTTTCGACAGCTTATGAGTCAAAAATGCTAAATTTTGAAAAAATTTTTGGCATTATTGAAATTGATCTAGAAGTTTATACTATAGAGAAAACGTGCGACAAGTTTCATAAGAATTGATTGAGAACTTTTTGAGTTATCTTGCCCGCCAATTTAAAAAAAAGTCGTTTCGAGAAAAAACGCGTAGTTTTGACACACAGAAACTCTATGATTACAGCAACTTACCAACTAATCAGCGATTCCAGGCCCATACAGAGGTCCTTCAGTACGTTTATTTTTTAGATGTTAATTTAACTATTTATGCAAAAAAAAAGAAACTCCAATTTTTGAAAATTTTGCATGTAACGCCGGCCTTACAGGACTTTGAAAAAAAATTATAATTTGGAATAATAACCATAATTCCGAAGCGAAATAATAATAATAATTCCATTCTGAAGGCCCAAATTTCCACAATACACCCCCTTAGGGACATCCATTTGCCACCTTCGTTTACACGTAGCAATCGGCTGAAGCCTCCGAGAGCAATAATTTCTGTCTTAGAGATTTTTAACTAACACATCTTCCACGCTATGTGACTGCAGCTTTTTTTTTATAATGATGCCAAGGAAAGTTTGGGAAAGTGATAAGGATTAAGAAGGGTTGAGTTTGCAAGAGATAGCGGTGAACGTTTCGTTTAAACAACTGTGATTTATAGTCGGCGGAGAAAACAGTACACGGTAGGATTTTCCACCATCGTATTGACCTAAATAAGAAAGAGTCGTGAAATTTAATGGCACGACTGGCACTGATTGAATAAGTGTGAGAGTGAGATCGTTCGATCGTCGTTGAGATCGTCGGGTGTTGCGTGTAGGAGGTGCTCTACAAATGATCAGGCTTGATATTTCGTTATAACAATGACCATAGTAATAGCGATAAAAAATAGAAAGGCAACCCACATTACGTCGATGCTCAAGTAATGGTTTTATCGCCAATAAGGTTGAAATCTTTACGTTGGACTTTGTCTAGTTCCGCTAAAGCAGTGTAGCCTGCTCCAGTCCTTGTATGAAAGTTATACTCAAGTCTTGGTCTTATGAGAGTTTTGTAGATATGGGCTATGTTTGATGGAGGAAAGAATTTTTTGCTTCCCTGAAGAAAACCTAGGTATTTCCTGGCATTTGTAGCAATATAGAAAATGTGGCTGCTGCAGCTTATCTTATTGGAAATGCTAAATCCTCATAGGTGTAGCAAAGGTGATTTAGAAACACCTACATTATCAACGGAAATAGTGTGGCTAGCAGAAAGAGGGTAAAGCTTGAGCGAAATTGAGTTTTGGTGGCATTAAACACAACACGGTCCGCTGAACTCCAAGCGATAATGCTTAATAGGTCCTTGTTTAGCGATTCCAAACATGCTATCTTTACTAACTGAAGCAGCATTACCGCAACAGTCGGCCACTCTGTCAAAATAGTATGTGAAGTCAAGAGTGCCGTGATCGGTGAGACTATGAATTGGATTGAAAATGGAGGGAAAGAGGTCGTTTATAAATCAAAGGAAGAGAGTTGGTGAGAGAACACTACCTTGCGAAGTCCTGGCATTGGTGGTGTGGACATAGGATTTGAGTCCATCCAGAACAACTTGGAAGGAACGATCCACCAGCAAACTTTCAATCCACTTGATGAGAACGGGGTGAAGACCAAACGCACAAAGCTTGGCTTATAGAGCTGGGTGCCACACTCTGTCAAAGGCCTTGGAAATATCAACAGAAACGACAATTGCTTCGCAAAAGTTATTGAGAGAATAGTTCCATCTCTGAGTGAGAAGCGTATGTGAATCCCCAGTAGAGTGGCCATAACGGAACCATACTGGCGGCTGTTCATAAGATGGCTCCACTAAAGATATTTCATTAGCTTGAAATTCACGATTGATTCAAATACCTTAGACAGAACCGAAACGATTGCAACTGCTCGATAGTTAAAGGGTTCCCAGCATGGGCTGTGATGTTCACCATGAGCTGAACGCGTGAAAACTTCCATGCGGAAGAAAATATTCCAGTCAAATATGACACGTAAAATGTTTTGCGCAGAGGTTTAGCTAAGGCACAGCACTTTAGTATGAGGGACGAAATAGAATTAGGTCCGGTAGATTTGGAAACATCAAGCTTAGTAAGTATTTTATATATCTCTTTTGATATTCGTAAATAAGCCATGAGGTGGTTGTTGCTTAAGTGCTCTTGAAGGCATGCGGGATGAAAGAATATATTCCACACCATAAGATATTGGTGATGGTCGAAACTATATATTCGATATTCTTTGTTGCAAAGCAATCGGACCAGTCAAACTCTCTGATGTATTTTCTAAACGCAGTCCAGACAGTCTTACCATAATGCCAGACTAGTTACTGATTAGTGCTAATCAGAGAAGTTATGTTAAAGTGGGAATTGTGGTCCGAGTTGCCAAGAGATGCAGAAAAAAAAAAAAATATTTATCTGGGTGAGAGGTTAAAAACAAATCTGAAAGATTTGCATTACGCCCAGATATGTCGGGAATTCGTGTTAGACAATCCACTAACTGCTCCAAATTGAACGACTTGCTAAAAAGATCAACGTGCCTGCCCACCGGGCTTGAGGTGGAAGAGTGTCTGAGTCACTGGACGCTGTGCACATTGCAATCACAGGCGTGGATGATTTCAAATGAAGGAGATATCTCAAGAATTGTATAAATGTGAGAAAGCAATGCCATAGAATAAGTACTAATAAATAGCACGGAAAGAACGATATTGTACGATATTTGCCTGATGGAAGAGGAAGGACTTACCATCAGCTGGCACTTAAGAAGAATCAAAACCAAAATAAGTTCACTTTGACTTTATCATATGCAAAAGTGAGAAAAGCATACTCTTAAATGACAGGTGAGAATGCATGTAACCATATTAGCTGATAGGTGAGAATGTGTTGGCGTGCGTATAATCACATCAAGAAACAGTAAGCGCAATGAATATCCGCTGGCAACAAACGAAATTGTATGTAGTGCATTGCATAAAAGTGTCGCAGATATTCTTTTTACTTGCCAAATGGTATCGAAAGTCGTATTCCATTTTAATACTCAGAAAACGTTTTAAGAAAATCAAAATTGCATAAATTGCCATTCGTTAAAATAGTCTCTTTGGCAAAGCACATGTATATTGCCTAGTGGGAATGAGAAACGTATCTGATCGTAGGCGGGGTACTTTCTGTCTTTTTACTAATGTTCGAAGAACATTAGTATTAAAATCGAATCGGCCAAAAATTCATAATTCTATAGATATATATATATATATATATATATATATATATATATATATATATATATATATATATATATATATATATGTATATATATGTATATATATATATATATATATATTTATATATATATATATATATGTATATATACATACATATACAATATATATATATATATATATATATATATATATATATATATATATATATATATATATATATATATATATATATACCATCAAAAAATTTCAGTGAGTTAATCTCGGGAATACGCCATCCGATTGAGCTGAAACTTTCAGGATACATTGGTGTAAAATGCAGTCATGGTGTATATGCAGTCTTGTTAACCCTTTTGCGCCGGCGGCCATTTTAGTGATATTTTTAATATACCTATTATTCCGTACACAAATAATTTTTGCAAAAATAAATTTGACGAAATAAATTTCGAACGTGTTTTAAATGCGAATCGGATGTTTTGGAATTTTTTAACCCCATGTGTGCGCTAGGTGCCTAAAAAGAGAACGCGAAAATTTGAAATTTTTTAAATTGCAATAACTTTTGACAGAGCTATTCAATCATTACGAAATTTTCAAAACATTGATATTATTTAATTGTAAATTTCTGTAGCTTTCGATGAGTGTGTTGGCAACCGTGTAGCTAGGACAGGCACTGAAAGTGAAAGCCTTCAAATCATCGTCTCTCTTGAAAAAATGCCGCTTCTTCAAAAAAAGCCACTCATATGTAAATCTTATGCTTTGTTTATATAGTCAAAGTAAAAAATTTGATATGGTACAACGGGCACACCTGGTAACCCTTGCCCAATTAACCTATATTTTTAACATCAAAAATTTCTGTTCACGGAAACTCACGATCCGATTAGCAGAATTAATTCAAATTTACAGAATGTATTGGTCTTAAATAGGACCAGGTCTGATAGAAGTGATTTCTAAATGCGGGCGATTCTGTGCCAGTGGTGCCATCTTGAAAAATCACTAAAAAAGTTAACTGCTTTTAGCCCTATAAATTCTAATTCAGTCGTTCGATTTTGACGAAATTCACACAGTGGCTGAACCTTACTTTAAACCAAGTTTATCAGAAATTTGGTCGAAAAATTCGGTTGGAGCTGCCAGCTATGATAATTTTTGTGCCTTAAATTTTGAAAATTCTCTAAGGAAAATAAAGCTCTTTACCCTATAGCTTCCAGTACAGTCATTGTATCATAACGAAATTCATATGGCAAATTAACCTTATAGGCAATATTCAGTATAAATTTTAATTCAATACAATCATAGGGTTGCCAGCTATGGTTGTTTTTGTATTTTTTTGACATACCTTTAGTAAGCTGTTTTAGCATAGAATTTTCAAATCGTAGTGATCTTATAGTGAAAATAAACACCAAATATTAAGATGTAGAAAATTTGAAAACTTTTGCGAATGGTACCCCTAAATTTCTTTGCATCCCTATAACTTCCTATGCAGTCATCGGATCAATACGAAATTCGCAGAGCGGGTTGACTTCAATGTAAGGCAGATGCGACATATTTTTGGCTTCGGTGCTAGTTAAGGGCTGCTAGCACTAGGCCTTTTTGCTATTTTCGTTCCAATAAATGCTTGCATTAAGTATTTTCATCGGAAACATTTGCAATGAAAATAAGCAAACATTGTTTAAATTTTCTAAGCTCTGGACATTTTTCGGATGGCAACCCCAAACACCTTTCTACCGCAGTAACTTTCGATGAATTCACCGAAATTAAAATTAGCTTAGATTCTATTACATATTACTTAGGGTGTATTAGGTTTAAGTAGGAAAAGTAAGTAGTGGTAGAATATACACTCAAAATCTGCACAAATCCTCTACTTCTCTTGGAACATTAGTGTTTCTAGCGGTTCTGATGTGCTAGGATTTTTTTCAACTTGAATTTGGTTATTGCTATCTATTTCTCGCAATCAGTGGGGAAATAAAGCAAGTTGTATCGCAAATCACGTTCTTTCCGTGCTATCTATAGTACTTATGCTACGGCAGTGCATCTAAGGAACGAACAGTATCCGCATCAGACATGTCAGGGCTGCGGTATAAAAGAGCAAAAAAAAGATTATGTTTTCTGAAAATTTGAATCTAATCTAGAGATTATTAAACTTTGGATTAACAGCTGTAAATTGGGTAAGGATGATAAAAGGCACATCATTACGAATATAAAAAGCAATCCATCTTTGGGGAAGCAACGAGGCACTAAATGATATCCAAGTACGTGATACTGACTGATATCAGTATCAAAAACGACTTTAGTTTCATGGAGTGCCAAAATTTATGGTTTGTGCAAGGATAAGTGACAGTAGACAAAAGAAAAGTTATTTCTTATCCCGCGCATATTGCAAAGATTCAATTGAAAATCCTGCATGACTATAACGCCGAAAAAAAAAAACCAAAATAAAAAGAAAGCACAATAGAAAAACAAAACGTGCAACATGAAATAGAATTTAACAGTTATACGCGATCAAAACAAGCCACGATGATCCGAACAAAATTAATAGCAGTACTAATAATAGCAATACTGACTTTGAGCGAATCAACCGTTACATCCGTTTCGGCTACGGATTGTGGGAACTCTCAAATTCATCACGAGGTATGTGGTGTGATCGATGCACCTAAACGGCTTTTTGTTCATGACACTGTCACGAAAATGTCATTTCTAGTGCATACAGGGGCAGATGTATCTGTCGTTCCTCGCCCGAAAAATTGCAGAAATAAAACGTCAGAGATAAAGCTATTTGCAGCAGATGGCACTCCGATAAATACATACGGAATTAAGCTGCAACAGTTTGATCTCGGTTTTCGACGTGTAATTGCATGGAAATTTTATGTTGCTGATGTCTGTCGCCCGATAATAGGCGCGGATTTCCTTCGCCACCATAACTTGCTGGTGGATATGAGAAAAGGAAAACTAGTAGATGACACTATTCTGCGCACGGTGCCGGGTAAAATTTCTCGTTCAAATACGCTGAGCATTTCAACTGTATCCGAATCATCCTCGTTTCATAAAATATTAAAAGAATATTCTACACTAACGAATCCTACAAAATTTGTTTTTCCGAGTCCGAAACATAAGGTGCGTCACCATATAGTGACAGATGGCCCGCCAGTGGCCGAAAGCTGCGTCGTTTATTGCCAGAGAAACTGAAAATAGACTATATGTTGGAGCGAGGGATATGTCGGCCCTCTTCAAGCCCGTGGGCTAGCCCATTGCACCTTGCGCCAAAGAAAGATGGTTGGCGCCCATGCGGGGACTAACGTCGTCTAAACGCCGCCACGCGCTCCGATCGGTATCCACTCAAATACATTGAGGATATCGTATCAAATCTATCAAAAAAACAGTATTCACGAATATTGATCTAGACGAGGCTTTCCACCACATTCCGGTAGCGGAGGAGGATATTGAAAAGACGGCGGTCACCACTCCGTTCGGACTCTACGAGTTTACGGCCATGTTGTTTGGTCTACGGAATGCCGCCCAATCATTCCAACGCTTCATGGACCAGGTTCTCTGTCAAGTCCCGCTGCACGTTTTACTCGGCGAGTTAAAAAAAACTCCCGCTCTATGGAATCCGGAGGCTTAAGAAGCATTTATTAAATGCAAGAGCAGTCTAGCGACCGAAACACTTCTAGCGCACTACGAGCCGAATTAACCACTAACGCTCGTGACTAATGCGTCCAACGTAGCAGTGGGAGCAAGGAAAGCAGCAGCAGCAAGGAAAGCAATGGGTATGGCGTTTTATCAGCGAAAATTGTCCCGTGCTGAAGAAAAGTACAGCGTATACCACCGGGAGCTGCTAGCTATTTACAGCAGTGTACGTCATTTCCGACACCTGCTTGAGGCATCCGATTTTTCTATTCAAACGGATCACAAGCCGCTCATATTCGCGTTCAATCAGAAATCTGATAGAGCGTCACCTCGACAAGTCCGTCACCTCAGTTACGTATCACAGTTTACGACGGGCATTCGGCACATCGTAGGGAAATCAAATAACGTCACCGACGCTTTGTCACGAATCGAGGAAATTTCGATGCCTGCATGTATCTCGACAAAGGAACTCATCGATTCTCAGCAGGCAGACACCGAACTCCAGCAACTTTTGGAACACAAGGAGACATCGCTCAAGCTGCAACCAATCACAGTCGAAAATCAATGAAAACTGTATTGCGATCAGTGTTGTCACCTTACTATATTTGTAGCAAATTTACGACATTTTTTCGGCCTTTGCCGTTTTTGCTACTTCACTACTCAAATTGTTAAATCTACTACATATTGTATCGAGAATAGGTCTGTTCGCGTACTTCAGCAAACTGCAGCGGTAATAGAATTTGGCAGCTGGCTTCTTTTTGCTGCAAAATTTGACTTGCAGCAAAAGTACAAAAACGACTTCCTGCGAATCTATTTGAATATATTATAATAAATTCAGGTACGCGAACAGACCTAATGTAATATTGAATAAGATTTAAGCGCTGGGCATTATCGGGCGTCATGGGGGTGATACACAGTCGTTCAGTAATTTGGCTATGTCAAACACAAGGCGACATCGCTAACTTAAAAAAAATAAAAAAATAATGAGTGTTGAGCTGCCTACTATACTTCCTATTTTCCGTGCTTTTCCGTTCAAAACAAAATTTGAATTGTGAAACTCTCAAAAACGAATGGCAATTGCTAATTAGCAGTAATATTAAATATGATCAATGTGATGACGTGGTAAATTTTTGAAATTCATTGAGTGGGAAAGAAAATGTTTTAGAGCAAAGTTGCTTTAAGAATTTAGCTCACTACATGCTTACACTTTTATCCTAGCCACATAGCAGTGCAGCAGCAGAGAAGAAATTTTCTGAAATGCAGAATATTAAAACTGATGAAAGAAACAAACTCAGTATTCGAACAGTCTCATCGGTTTTGCTCGCCAGAGAACTAGGTATTAAGCGATGAAAAAATATATGAACCTTCAAATGATTTGATGCATTTTTTCAGCAAGTTTAAATTTTTTGAATGTTCTTATGTAGAGAAGTAAGAAATTTATGTATATACACATTTATTTGAAAAACAATGATTTATTTACTGTTATTTGTTATAGAATTGAAAAATTCATTTGGTATTGAAATCGCAGAATTTTTTTGATCTTTTGATAGTTTTGTTATCTTTGGGCTAGAAAACAGATTTTACCAGTATATGACGTTTTTAATTTAAAGGAAACTGATTTTGAAATTTTACAACAAAATGCCCTAATTTGCTACATATTTTTCCCCATATCTACTTCAGAAATATCATTCGGCGGTGACATCACTGATTGCGATACATCTACAAACAATATTCGTCCTTTTGTACCAAAGGAACTGCGAAGCAAGATGTTTGATATTTTTCACGGGCCGACTCACCCTAGTGGGCACAAAAAGACATTCTCGCGATGGCCAGAAGCGATTCTCCTATATGGTCAAACAGCGAAATTGGTCTCAAAGGCATTTTTTAATCAATGGGTGTGACGCCATGGTGCACCGCGGACCATCACGACCGATCAAGGGGCTCAATTTGAGTCAGCAATGTTCCGCTCATTGACAGCCCTCGTTGGCTGTGATAGAAACTGAGCTTCGGCGTACCGTCCAGCTTCAAAAAACGAATTTCGAACGCTTTGTATACCATAGACGTCAATGGAAAACCAATCAACGTATCCACAGAGCGATTGAAACCGGCTTTTCTCGAAACGAATTCTGCACTTGCGACCGATGAAGGGCCAAAACGACCAGCAACAATTGTAACGAATTGACCGACAGAACGGATACATAACAAACCAGCAACCATTCAACAAGCTGCAAGAGAGAAAAGCCAGCAAGATTCTTCGGAAGTTAAACAAATCAGTAGCAGAAGAGTGTATACACCCATTACTAAGCCACCAGCATGCATCACCAATACTTATCGACCATCACCAACCAGACATCGATTTGCTGCGAGGTTCCCTCACTTGGAGGGGAGTGCTGTGGGGAACTCTCAAGCTCACCACGAGGTGTGTGGTGTGATCGATGCATATTGAATAATGTCACACTAACCAGTCGTGTATTCTAGACACAATAAAATATTCATTTGTTCAAAGCCGCTGTTTTACTAATATCATATCAGGCAATATACAAGACAAAATACTAGGTGAGGAATATCCATAGGATAACTATTAATTAGATGTAAATTAAACGTAAATTCATGTCTTAAATTTATCCTAGACTTGTTAGGAAGTCATTAAAAATAAAAAATTTGCCTAAAATAGGTTGCTTAGTAGAATATAATAATTAAAGATAGAAGTTAAACCCAACTTTATGGGTGGTGTCGAACCCGATGGCTGATGTGAATCATTATAAGCCAACCCTTTCCTCGTAAAACAGGAATTAGTACTCAAAAAAAAAAAAAATTAGATGGTATTAAGAACAGGTTGACAAGATGGACCGTTGTGGTGGGTGTTTCACAAAGTTGTGGTGGGTGTTGGGCATAAAAACCCTTTACCATGGCACCAGATAGATATTAATGTGACTGCCGAAACTTTTTTTGATACGGACCAAGAGATCAGTCCTACAGCATGATTGTCGCCGTTGATGTACAAGCTACGCAACAGGTGGGTAGTCGAAGTCTCCTTCAATATGCACAAATACCCTTTCGTCAAGCTCAGCAATACCGCATTAGAAATCACTCCCTCAATTTCGAGACCAAAATTGAAGTGTCGAGTCGCATGCTCCTCATCATTAAAATTATAGGACTTGAGCAGCCTAGTGCGTATATGTCAAAAAATCAATTTACTGAAAGAGTTAGTTTTTCTTGCTAAGGCTGATTACTTTTCACCCACCATATCATCAAATCTTCTTTACGTTTTTTTCTAAAGACACTTCAAGAATGGCATGGCTTTAGTATGCAGCTTGAATTTTTTTTTAGATATTGAAGATAACTGCCTAATTTTTAATTCTTACCATAGCTAGTTGCGACGCATTTATCGCAATCACGAACAGTCATTTAAATTAGTACATATTTCTATCCGTTCAACGGCATTTGGCGTCGAAAGAATGGTAATGGTTGCAATGAATTGATAATGATTTTACATGTTTCATTTACACTTGGTGATGTCACGGAACTAAACTTCTCAGACTCTGAATAGCGACTACCTCACTTTGTTACCATTACTTATACCTTGTTGTGTCAGATAATTAAAAAAATAATAAAATTAGTGCTATGAAATAAATGTTCAAAAAATAAACTAAACCTTCTTTACAGTATACAAGATACCGATGCTTCAATTTCCTTACTACTTCTTTAAGTTTCCACGAATCAAGACTCAGCATATCACTTATAAGGGCTTTTCCAGACAAAGAAACCAATATACTTTAGCTTTAAATTTTAATTCTAAACCTTATTCAAATATGTCATGTCATACAAGTTGCCTCTAATTAGCTTTTACACGCTCTTTCGCAGGCTACTTTCGATTGGAAATTGTTTCCATTGCTGTCACATCCTCCATAGACGAAATTTAGACATGAGTTCGTTCTTGGATCGTAGTAGAATCTTTTGAAGTATGCCCGGCACCTGCCCGTTTTGGGCGGTAAGTTGCAGACTGGATTTCCTATGTACGAAAAATTTGAAAAACCAATGGTTTATTTAAAACACACAGTAACAAAACTTGGGTGAAACTCACTTGGCTCCACTGCAACTGGATGCAATACCGTCAGCACTAGGCATACCAAAAAGAACAGGGCCAATTTCGTTGACATTTTGCTAAATAAGTTTTCTCACGATTTAACGGGAATTCGAAACTAAACAATGTATTTTTCGAAAATGACAGGAAACGCTGAGCTATGTGACACAATTAACGAAGCGCACTTGTCTCACAATGGAGCAGAATAAACTTGAACTACAAAGGAAGCTTAAGCGATTCCAATTAAAATCTGGTTCGTCGTCGATACTGACTCTTTATAGAATTTCACTTGGGGGATTTTCACCTGAATTTACAGCCCGCTATGCATGAAAATGTGAATATGGCGTGCGATTATGAACAATATGCAGTGAAGTTAACAACCTCATAAAATTCATAACAAAGTCTGGTCGTGTTTATTCATTAGCGTATGGCAAACATATTTTCAAACGATTTTTACGTTATTGTTTTATTTTTGACGGAATATAAATATTTTCATCGGTTACTTCCCGATGAGTGTGCTGTGTCGCACTTTTTTAGATACCGTCGCTATTGTTCAAAGGTGACTTATAGTAAAATATTGGCTAAGGTGTTTTGGAATTGTAAAGCCAAAGTCAAAGTTGAGCAGCCCGATTTATTTTCATCGCAATATATTGGGCTTCTAGTAAAACAGTGAATAGTCTGCGTTTCATTTCGAAATTTGCTTTTAAAGTTCCAGGAAGCCGGAAGCCTTAGTTCTGTTTTTGTAAAATAGTAAGTGGGCATGCAATACATCAATTAACTGAAAAAAGTATATGTATATGCGCTATCGTATTTCAGAACGAAGAAAAAAATATTTAATAAATATTTATAGCTAGTGTGTGATATACATTTCAATGGACGAATGGTCCGTAAAGTTTACATACAAGATAGGAAAATTATCCCTATACAATCCTTTTTGCATCTTAGAAATGAAGGCTTGATATAATTATTAGCAAATCTAGAGCCATAAGCATGTCAAACTTAAGAGCTGTTATTTTTTGAATAACCAGAAATTAAGGTAAAAGTATTCTAGAAAATGTTTACCATCTGAAAGAAGACCTGTTATCTTATGGTATCTTATTACACTTATAAACATTGAAGTGAGTCAGTGCTTTGTTTAAAGTTTCCGGGATCTTCCAATGTAAATGACAGTTTTCACCATTGGAGTTACAGAGGGAAAAAAAATTGAGCAAAACGAAAAGGTAGTTATTTGCAACATTAGGACAGTTTTTTATTAAACTTGTGAAGGAAATAGCACTCCAAATCCCAAAAAACATAGCGGTACTGCAAAAAATAAGCATTTAATCAGTAGATGAGGTGTTTAAAGCATTGATAGTTGAAACCATTGTTGAAATGACAGCAAAGGAATTTTGAAATTCGAAACACAGTGGAATTTAATCGTGCTAGTAAAAATGAATGTAACAACGTTTTAAAATCCGCTTGAAAATTCTAGCAATTCACTAAATCGTTTGAGGTTTTGCTATATTTTTGCTTACGTTATGTCATTCAATGTGAGAAGTACTTTGAAAAGAAAAAAACTCTAGCACGTAGGAACCGCTTGAAACCCTAATTTTCGAAGAAAAGTAGAGGAATCGTAAAAACTTTGCTTGCATATTCTACCACACGTACTCTTCACTATAAACAATCTGTTTTTAAGGTCACGCACCACTTGAGAATCGTAGTGCAGAATTGTTTTCAGGGCTACCACTCGCATGAATCAGGAAAGTGAAACACTTTTAAATCATTTTCTTTATAAAATGTTTATCTTATAAAACTTTGATAGTGGCTTCACATATAACATAAATTATGAACATGATCAGTGCTTGCAACACTTTACCAGCATTACAACCAAAAATCTGCCTCAACTGCTTCACTTCAGAATTATCTTACCCTGTGCCTTCATCGGAACTTACAGGGATGGAAATATGGTTGGAGTTTCTATACAAACAATTATTATCATTATATCGTTTGCCATATGAATAATGGTAGCATTTGTTGGTACAGAAATAACAAAAATGCCTGGGGCTGGCAACCCTGAGCGAGCACCAAAGCGAAAGTATAAAAGCTTGCTTCCCATTAAGGACGACACACACTGCGAATTTAGTTTAGATAAGATGACAGCATTGGAAGTTAAGGGGTAAAGAGAAATTTAGAGTTACCACCCGCGAAACTTTTAAAATGTTCAAAAATTTTTTCCAATTTTCAAGATTAAAAACACAAAAATTACCATAGCCTAGCTAGCAGCTTCTACCTAATTTTCCAAATAAATTTTCTCCAATCGTCAATTAGAGTGAGATCCAATTACTATTTGGAGCGAAATTGATAGGCAAAAAGCATTTTTTTCTTAGCAATTTTTCAAGATGGCACCACTACCGCAGGGTTGCCTACATTTCAACATCATTTCTTTCAGACCTGGTTTTGCTTCTGCTTAACACAATTTGGTCATTACTTCTCGCGAACACCAATCGCATGCTTAAAATAGAGGTAAAATGCTGAAGGCTTACCGTTCTTGTGCAAAGAGGAATTTTGAAAATCACAATTTGACAAAGCATGAAATTAAACAAAAATTTACATTTTTACTCAAAAAGCAAAAAAAAAAAATTCAGGAGAATCGTTCATTTGAGGTTTAGCTGCAGAGTTGAACACATTCATTGAAAATCACAAGCGCATATTTTTATGCGTCCTGCAAATTTCGTCACTATTTGATGATTCTCTTGGAAGCTATCGCATTGAAATTTTAACAAATTTTCCTTGCTTATTTTTAAGCACTTAGCTCGCACATAGAGTATTAAATTTCCAAAAAGAAATTATTCAAGCTAGAAACTTTATTAAATTTAATTTCCTGTTTATACACCTGTTTGTAAATCAGTAAAAAATGAAATATGATCAACCCAAAAGTTTTAAATAGTTTTCTTCCTATTATTTTATTTTAAAAAATCCTACTTTTAAAAAATGGTTGTTGTTGTTTGAATTGGGACATTCCATATGATGTTTTGAAAAATATTATTTAGTATAAAAGAGCTTTACGTAAATGACGAAAATGCAGATGTGATTGACTAGGCCTTGAGGTGTTTTAAATTTGGCATTGCAAACTGCAAACTTTGATACGCCACATTGTGGAGCTTTGCACCTTTCATGCTACGCTTTACATAAGACCTGTTCCCTTGCATCTCGGGTAAAATCTTTTTGGGAAGAAACTTACCGGTGTGGTGAGACAAAATTGACCGAAAACCAGAAATATGAGGGAACAGATTTCGGGTAAAAACAAGTAAAAATAGAAGCAGAGCCAAAAGTGACGTCTCCTTTCATAAATCTGTCTCATAGACATAGGCGCGCCGTAGGGGGGGCCAGAGGGGGCCGGGACCCCCCCAGACCCTAGGTTGGCCCCTCCCAGAAAAATAAATATTTCTAACTGCAGACACTTAAGTTTTCGCCAGTTAGGTTTTTGTGGTTATAAACAAGTGCAGTAGTGTAAGCCTATACCAACTTTCACTACTTATAACTTCGAGACTGTGTTATTTGTGGTATTTATTACGATGTTATGGGACTTATTTCGAGATATGGACGAGAATATTTGATTTCGACAAGTTATACGTTAAGAAAAAGACGAAAAGCGCTTACCCAATCATCCTTTTTTTATTAAGATTATCTGTTCATTCCTAGTAGGCAATATACAGGTATTTAGGTAAGAACACTTTTATAAACTGGCGCTTTATGCAATTATGTTTTTCACAAAACAAAGTCTGTGTATTAAAATGGTATTAACGTAGAATACAATTTTCGAAGTCATTTGGAGAATAAAAATGGTATCGCTGCCACTTTTATGCTATTTTAGAAGTCAATTCTAATTTGGAAGTAAATACTTCCACTGAAAATTTAATTTTAATGTTATCAAGAGAAATACGTCTTGACAGCTTTTTACAAAATATATTATTGATTCTTATTTTTCAATATTTTTATTTACATTTTTCTTAGCCTACTTTATATTATTGTATTGTATAGTACTGTGTGGATATGTGATTGTGGGTTGTGTTATGTGTTCTCACACTATCTATGACCTACTTGGTTTACACTCAGGTTAAATGTGTGTGAATTTTATTATAACCTGATAACTGCATCAGAAGTTAAAAGGCATAACACTTCAATTTCACCGAGTGTTTTTCCAAAGTGACACAACCACCACATGGTTCTTATCATATTCATTAAACTTTTTTCATACCTGTATCTACTCAAGACCAGTATATACCGATTGGGAATTTTACAAGTTTAGATTTGACTGTATATATAGTATCAAATTCATCAATCGTTTGCATTTTATTCTAAAAATCGTGTGAAAGATTTGTGTTTACGTACTTATGGTAGCTACAAGGTTGCCCATACATTATTTAAAAACTACAGAAACTTATTTTTTGTGCCCATTGATGAGTCTTGTAAATTTTGGGATGGTCTGATGACTCGGTGTGAAGCTATCACAATGCGAAATTTTCCATAGAATTTCCATTGTTGCCAAAAATACACCAAAATTTCAGTTCGACCAAACTTCGCGATCCGGATAAATTATCCGAATGGTAAAATTCATGCACAATGTGAAAACTCGAATAGTACTTTGAGGACAGTAAGTGATATGGTGCTTGAACAATCTTGGAATTTTGTCAAGATGAACCAAAATTATTTGGAAACGGTTATCGACCTTACCAAGTGTCTCAGTCGCCAAAGACGTGCTTTCAGAGGACATGATGAAAGTGGTACCAGTGATAACCGTGATTTTTTTTGGAATTTTTTACATTATTCGCGAAGCATGATTCAACTTTTGCAAATAATTTTAAAAACAAGGTTGCGGACTGCTGTAATGGCTAAACACAAAATGAATTAATAAAAATATTTGCTGAAATCGTTCGCGAGAATAATACAGCTGAAATAAAAGAGTGCGGACTGATATCCATTATGGCAGATGAAGCAAGGGTCCACAAAAAGGAACAACTCTCCGTGGTTGTCAGATTTACTAAAGAGCTAGCAGTCGAAGCAAGGATCTTAAGCTTTGTAAACTGTTCAGGAGCTAGAAATGCCTCGTATTTAGCAGATATAATTTTCAGCCTGTTAGCCAGCTACGGACTTAGTGAATTGCCTGTTGTTGTACAGTCTTATGATGGTGCTAGTGTCATGTCAGGACAAAAAAGTGGTGTACAAATCTAAATTAAAATGAAACACCTTGCAACCACATTTGTAATTATCCTTGATGTGATGGACACATTTTTCACAATCGAAACGTGTACATCCTTTTTCAATGCCATCAAATCCCTTTAACTACACTTTTCGAAGCCATCACAACACGAATTGTTGAAGCAGCTTGAAGAGGCAGTTGGTCTAAATTCAAGGCGTAGAATGAGAAGTTTAAGCTCGACTCGTTAGTCAATGAGATTTCACAATTGCAAATATGTGGTAGATAGCTATGGGACCATGAAAGAGGCTTTAGAAAAAGAAATGAATGAGGGAAAATACAACGACTCAGTTTATTCATTGGGGATCTTTCATTCAGTAATCCTAAGTTTGTAGTGAATCTTTTCATCTTTCACTATGTTCTTTTTATAACGAACATGTTAAGCACATATTTCCAAACTAAAAATGCAACTCTTAGGGATGGGATACATCTTGTAAATGGAACAGTTAAAACACTACTAAGTGAGCGAGAAGACTTGTATGTAGTTTGGGAAAAAATTAAATTATTCGCAGAGAAGAACTGTCTCGATCTCACATTTCTCAGAGGATCGCGAAAACGGAAAACAGCAAAACGCACTAGTTTCAAAGGTTTTGCTGTTTCATCTAGCCTTGAACACGCAGTTAGGGCTACGAAGATATCCCTGCAAACCAAATGGCTTGAAAAGAGTAAGTTACAGCACTCTTCCATCTCGCCAAATTATTTATGCTTTTTGTAGGTTTTCTAGGTAACAAAAGTTTGAAGCAAGAGGTCAATTTTTCTCTTCTAAGCTTAAAATATTCCAATTTCTTCAAAGATATTTTGAAACTTAGATATCCTCTTCTTCAAGTATAAGTTGAAATATATTTAGCTTCTCAACGAAAAAATAGTCTTATATTTCTAATTCTTTCCATTCTATTTCCATATAATTTGTACAAGCGTTCATTTCTTAACGATCATAGATAATTCGTGTGTAGTTCGTACCTACCGTTCACATTATATGCATGTCGTTGTAGCTCATACATATTCACAGACATGAAGTTTATTTGATAATGCATTATGCATAAAAAAATATCAAAGAATAAATTAACAAATATGTAATGTATTAATAAATTATGTAAGTTGTATGAACAGTACGTCTTGAACCTTTTGGTCCCTGGCCCCTGCCAGATTTTAGGTCACGGCACGCCTATGCTCATAGACCTATTATATGATTCAATTCAATTAAAAGAAGAGGGTGAAGCAGAAAGGGCTGGGTTTGCTCATTCGTGTGCCATTAAATTTTTGGCGTTTTCCTTTCGTTCATCCTCATTCGCATGTATAGTTACAATTGAGTCATTTTTACTCATGTTCGAAGAAAAGCATTAGTATAAAAATCACTTTGGCTAAAAATTCATATTTCTATATATATATATATATATATATATATATATATATATATATATATATATATATATATATATATATATATATATATATATATATATATATATATATATATATATATATATATATATATATATATATATATATATATATATATATATATATTTGTATATATATATATATATATGTATATATATATATATATATATACATATATATATATATGTATAATCAAAAAATTTCAGTGAACAAATCTCAGAAACCCGCTATCCGAATGAACTGAAATTTTCAGAATACATTGGTGTATATGCAGAATAGTGCCAAGTGCTAATAATGCTAATAATCTTTAAACCTTTGGCACCAGCGGCCATTTTAGTGATATTTTAAATATATCTATTATTCTGTCAACAAATAACTTTTGCAACAATAAAGTTTTTACAATAAATTTTGGACGTGTTCTAAATGTGAATGTTATAATATTTTCGAATTTTTTAACCCCATGCTTGCGGTAGGAACCTGAAATGAGATTAGGAAATATTGAAAATTTTTGAATTGCGATAACTTTTGACCAACTTATTAAATAATTATTAAACTTAAAGGATATATTGATATTACTAAGTTGTAGATTTGTGTGGCTCAGGCACTGAAAGTGAAAACTTTCAAAACATAGAATCTCCTGAAAATTTTTCGTGTTTTGCAATGAAACCCAACTATATATATAAATCTTGTGCTTTTTTTATACAACCAAATAAAAACTTATGAAATTTCACATCGGACACGAACGGTAATCCTCCTCCAATTTACCTATATTTTAAGCATCAGAAACTTCTGCTCACGAGCACTCAAGACCCAATTATCAGATACATCTGAAATTCACAGAATGTATTAGTATTAAGTAGGACCAGGTCTGATAGAGGCGATTTGGAAATGCCGGCAACTTTATGCCAGTGGTGCCATCTTGAAAAATTATAAATAAAAATAATTGTTTTTACTCTTTGAATTCTGATTCAGTTACCAGATTTTCATGAAATTCACACAGTAGCTGAACCATAGTTTAAGCCGTGTTTGGTAGAAATAAGATTGAGAAATTGGGTTGAAAAATTGGGTTGGTGCTGCCAGCTGGTAATTTTGGTGTCTTGGAATTTGGAAATCCACTCAGAAAAATAAAACTCTTTGCCCTATAGCTTCCAGCACAGTCATGATATCAAAAGGAATTTCGTATGATAAATGTAACTTATTAGAGGAATCATTCAGAAAGAATCTGAGTAAAAAACCATAATAGGACTGCCAGCTATTGTTGGTTTTGTATTTACTTGCAATATATTTATTAAGTGATTTTATCGTAAAATTTTTTAAGTGGTAATGATTTTTTTAGGGCAATAAACAACAAATATTAAGTTTTCGAAAATTTAAAAACTTTTGCGGGTGGTAACCCTAAATTTCTTTGTGCCCCTATAACTTCCAATGTAGCCATTGGAACAAAACGAAATTCGCAGGATAGGTTGATTTCAATGTGAGACAGATGTTACATATTTTTGTCTTTGATTCTAGGAAAGGGTTGCGAAGGCGTTTTTGCTATTTTCGTAGAAATTTTTCGGTCCCAAAAATCTTTCAGTTTTTCATCCCAAACATCTTTCTATTCCTGTAACTTTCAACGAAATCATTGGATTAAATAGAGATTGAAAGAGTTATTTGATTAGTCCAACAAACGAAAGCAAAAACAAAAACAATTCGATTTGATTCTGCTTTTGGTGGCTTATTCCGCAAAACGATCGAGTTTCCCGTATAAAATATTCTCTGTTTTGATAAGGAGACGATATAAGTTGTGTATGCTAATTCATAGACAAGAAGGGAACCGTGATCACAAACAAATAACAACATACTTAAGCTTTAAATTTTAAAAATAGATTTTTCGTAAATGATCGGCAATGTCAAGCTAAATGACAGAATTAACCAAAATCACTTGTCTCACAACAAAGCAGAGTAAAATTGAAGTACAATGTTAGCTTAAACGATTCTAATTAAAATCTAGGTCACTCTCGATACTTTAAAGAATTTCCCTTGGGGGCTTTGCATGCATTTATTCATTTATGAGCAATACGCAATGAAGCTAGCAGCCTTATAAAATTCATTACAAAATCTAGTCATGCCTATTCATCAGTGGTAGCCCAGCTATTCCCAACAAAAAAATAGCCCTTCACTCAAATAAATCCAAGCTAAGATTTTTCAACCGAATTATGTTTATTATAAGATGAGGAACATAATATGAAAAGTCGATTATGTAATCGTGTGCCCAAAACATAGTAATTCAAATTCAAAGGCTACGAAAATTAGTTTCTCTTAAACATCTCGTTAATTATTGATATTACGTGAGCTATTGTGCATCAAATTTCTTAACCACAAAAATTTGCGCAAAGTCTTCATGTACAAATTTCACGTGGGACCATATAGTTGTCAAGGTATGGACCTGAGAAAATGATACATGCATCAAAATCTCTAAGTTTTCTCAAGTAATGACCAATAGACACTGAAGAAGAGGCGACATTATTCTCGCAATATCCAATATCTGTCAAGAAATTGAGATATACCAAGCTTCTAAACGGAAAACCGATCTTCCAAATCAATTATGTAGTAGGATTCTGCGTGGTGTATTTGGGTGTCATTATCGGAGAGAGATTTTTCTCCACTCAAATTGCAGAAACGAGTTGCAATCAATCGATTTCAATTATTTCCTATGATCAATTCACGCGTGTAACGACATTAAGAAACGTTAACTTCGGAAGTTCATCGATAGTGCTGCACAATTTCACCGAATCCGTTTAAAAATAGGTAAACAAGTGTAAAATTGTTGTTGTAAAATTTTGTTTATTACGAATTGCTAGAAATTACACATATTACATCTTCTGAAATAGCTCCGTGAATGCCCGCATATGTTAAAATTGGGTGTTTTAGCGTACACTTGCTTTATCTTTTCCACCGGGAAGTACTGAAATAAAGATTATTGTAAATACGTTTTTATCTATTACGTTGGTAAAAAATGGAATAACTGTTCTATAGTATGTCATATATCGCACTTTATCTGGTTCATGAGTTTCAAGCACAGTGACAATAATTCTTCACGTAAAAGCTACAGTGGATGACAGCCAAAATGACGTACCCAGGTAAGTTATGAAAAATGATCAATATCTAGCTGCTTTTGAATGCATTAAAGAAAAATACTTGTGAGGAATTGCAGATATAACGTGTATTTATCATTTAAGTAAACACATAACAAAAAATAGAATCCGTTACGATAAAAATTAATAAAAATCCAGATAAGAGCTAATTTTGACCTCACAGCCAAAATGATATGATATGGTTTTTCCTAGAAAAAGTACCGCTAGTTCCAATAATCCGTCTGTGAGGGAATAGCATCGCATTGCAGACATGATGATTTTAAACGAATTCATTATTCTGTAAAAAAAACAATACGACACCTAATTCGCTATGGGTCGTCACAGTTCTATTGAAAAGCGAAAGTTAATAATAAACCATTTCAAGGACGGGATATCTCAACAAAAAATTGCTGAGATTGTTTAAAAGAGTGTTTCAACGGTGTAGCATATTATTGCACATTTTGTGCGTGAAAACCGTGGAAGAAAACAAGTCAAAAAAGCTCACAACAATTTTTTTTCTGAAACGGATTGCCGTTGGAACGTGAGATATTCAACAAAGGATCCTACATTGAGTGCCCCACAGTTGGCAGAGTTTGCTGAAAGGACTCTCGGCAAAAAGAGCAACCACGAAACTTTAAAGAGGATACTCAGGAATCCCAATTTAAATGTTAGAGTTGCCCGCAAGAAACCTTTTCATAAATCGGAAAAGCAGATTGCGCAGGATTAATTACGCTCGTGAACATCTGAGAAGGGATACTGCTTTTTGGGGTACAGTCATTTTTTCTGTTGAAAGTAAATTTAATTCATTTGGATCTGACGGGAAAAAATACGTCTGGAGGCAACCGAATACAGAGCTCAATCCAAAATATTTTAGGGCCACTGTGAAATACGAAGGTGGACATGTTATGGTAGGGGCATGGATGTCGCAAGCAGGGGTAAGAAATCTGGCTTTCATCGATGATGTCATTGACAAAGACCAGTATTGGAATATTTTCAACGATAACTTACTGCAAATTGCAGAAAAATTGAATATAAGTGATAGTTTTCGATTTGATCAGAACAGTGATCCTTAGCATTCCTCCCAATCCGTTGAAACGTGGCTCATTTGGAATTGCCCACATATTATTCAAACACCTCCAGTCTCCGTACTTAAATGTAATAGAGAATTTGTGGTCAAAGTTGGATAAAGCCATCAGAAAACACACAATTAATAACAGACAGGACCTAAAAAGAGCTTTGTAGAAAGAGTGGAACCAAATTCAGGGGGGAGTACACGAAATCTTTAGTGGATCCGAAGCGGTTCTTAAGCCGGATATATTAAGATCTTGATACAATTTTTTTCTAGCAAAAACCGTTTCACATTATTTTGGCTCTGAGGCCAAAATCGGCACTTATCTAGATTTTTATTAGGGTTTTTTTCGTAACGCATTGTTTTTTGTTGTAATTTTTTCACTTAAATGATGAATAAACATTATATCTGCAGTTCCTCATAACTTTTTTTCTTTATTTCACTCAGAAGCCAACAGATATTGATCATTTTTCGTAAGATACTTGGCCACATCATTTTGGCTGTCAGCCACTGTAGTTCAGTTCATTTTTTACGCAGGTAATTTTTTTGCATGATCCGATATTCGAAAAAAAAACCATCTAGACTTCTTATTTATTACACTCACCTTCACACATCTGTCTTTTTGACAGTCGCTACGATGCTCACTCTGTATTACCAATCAACCTTAAGCCTTTATTACTTCTCCAGCGAAATTAATTCATATCACGAGATTCGCAAGATTTCCTTCAATTCCATCAAAATCAATGCATAATGCAACTGTAAATGTTAGCTCTTATGCGGAGTTCATGCTTGTAACAAGCAACAGAGTAAAGAGTGTAGAGAAAATGATCAAGCATTAATAAAACACAAAGTGTACTTACGCGAAAATTGCAAGATGAATGTAAACGACTTGACATTTCTCGAAAAAGACAGGAGAAATGAAAATCATTTCACGATTCATATTCTGGTGCTCTCCTTAAACTGGATATGTCAATTTGATGATTTAGTGAATGAAATGCACACGATCGAGCTGCGAGTTTCACTTACAACACCGGCTAGTCATCAGTCTGTTAGGACATTTGCATCTTGGGAAAATGGATAGGTATTTAAAAGGCAGCATATGGAAATCGGTAGAATTTAGGGTACACTGGCTTGAGTCCGAAACATGTAACTTACTAAAACTCAAATCTAAAAGTTGTCCTCAATAGTAGCAGTGATTTCAGAAAGCTACAATATGCTCATTATACCAAAGATCAGCTTTACTCACATTTTTATGCATGCAACAAATAATAGGGAGCAACACGCGTATTCGCTGAAAAACTGATGATTTCTCTTTTGTTAATTTGACCCCAATATTTTCCAAATAAATGCTACTTACGCTTTTAAGCAGCTCGTGTAGTCTATTGGGTAGAGTACTTGCCTTTAGTGTGTGAGGTCTCTAGTTCGAATCCAGTCTCTGACGAGGGAGCAGGTATCGGAGTTTAATCAGGGGTAAAGTGAGTTGTGAAAGTAATCAGTCCCACGCTCGTGCTCACATTGGATGTAAATTTGTGAATAAAGTTCTAAAGCAGCTTCAACGTCTAAACCTGACAAAGGCTACTACTTCATTCACGAATACTTCACTTTTTCTCTTTTAAATTACGCAAATGTACAATTATTTGGAAAATTTTGAAAAAAAGCTCTTGGAAACCCGGATCAACGAAATCTCTAGGTTAGACGAGTGCATAGGCTATAGACAGCCAACGAATGTGACAAAAAATATCTATCTTTAAAAGTAGGATGCTCTGAATATGGCTATAACGGTAACTCAATCCACGTGAAATAGGGTCATCATCCGGAAGTTCTGGAACAACTTCTATCACTTCGTGCTGAGATGGAAAGATCGATTGTGGTGTGTAACACCTATCAATTTACATATGTACATTAACCTACAAACATATTTTCGATACGCACTGTATAAAAATTTAATGTTTCCGGCTTCACAGCTGAAAGCTAATTTTGAAGTTTCTCCTACGGAGCTTTCAATCTCAAAAACTGATCCATTGCCATATTCGGAAATCTTTCTATCTACCGTCCGAAATTCATGCCACCAGCATCTAACGGTCTGAGTCGGTGTTTGGGAGACACAATTCGTCAGCCTTTAGAAAGTCGTGCCCGGAAGGCGGTAAAGTCTTATTTAGATTGATCATTTCCACTTGCCTGAAAAACACGACTACTACCATCCGGGGCCAGAGGCTGTCTGCCTCGGCTAAATCGACCGTTTTCAGGTATTTATTTTGCTAGCTTTGTACTTTGTCACTTCCCGACCGAATTAGTTTGACAACTATTTGTGGTCCACCATGGACAAAAGTCACTTTTGCCTTATTTTTTTATATATATTGGCTAGTATTTGTTTCTTGACGGATGAAATCATGCGTAGCAGCCCAGGTTTTTCTGGAGCATATACACCTATTTGTTTCACTACCCAGCCCAGCTGTTGGGGTCGGATAGACGGGTACTCCGTTAATGAGGACGGAAAGCCTTCACGGCCATTTCTGAAGCATCTTTCTCCAAGGACAATTAATGTTTTTTCTTGCCCTTGTTGATGGTTCTCGCAAACCACTTGGTAGGCTCTCTACTGGACATCGGTCCAGTAGAGATGCCCTGACAAGCACTTCTTACTATTCTTTCAGCTGCTACACTTTTAGAACTTTACTTTGTGTTCCGTGACTTTTAAGATTACTTGTTAGAGCATTCAATCAGACGCAAGATGGAAATTCAGTCTGTCGCAACGTAGCTGAAGCGCTAGACTGCGTTTCACTCTTTCAGTGGGATTTTCATCATTCATTTAAGGTGGTCTCATGGACATGAGACATCAGAGACATCCCATCAAATGTTTCTCTGGTATTCTGGCTCTAATTCTGAATAAACTCTCTCAGATCTGCACTTGAAAAGTGAACCGTACACTAGCCTTTCAGCGGGTATCTAAATGAATCAATTGTATGAGAATCCCACCCTCTGTGATCATTTTATTACGGTCTCCTGATCCCATAAAATGCAGGGCCTGGCTCAATTGACACACTCCCACCATAAAAGCCGCTCTGTCAAACGAATATTATATATGCTTGGATGTATACTTGCTCTTTAGTAGGGAATGGCAACAACCTACGTGCGGTACAAGATGCCACTCCTGAAATGGTAAATTGAAAGTTGAAAGTATTAGAAAGGGTATTAGCTGCCAGCTCCTGACCCAGATGACAACCGGTGAAGATCCGAGTCAATTAAGACTATCTGCTCCGTTGAGCTAAGGCCACCCATATTAAAGGATATGTACCTGTAATCAGAGAATAAACATTCCTCGATGACTCGCCATCCATTCAGAAATTGTGTGTATCGGCAACTGACTAAGGTGACGTCAAGAACCTTGTCACGGTTCGTGGAAATTTCATTAAACTAAAATATCAAATCTTGAAAATAATATATAAAAAAAAAATCTCCATCGTCCTCTAAAAGAGAGAACGATGGAGAATGGGCAACAATCACAATTTACGACTTAGTTAAGTTTGAGTTAGATGCTAGTTTTAGATGTTAGATGGTTAAGTTAGCTTTAGTTAAGAATGTTAGCTTTAGTTAAGAATCTACTACAAGACAACACGAGTGATCACGATAGAGTAAACACTGAACGGCACGAACTCAAATGAACACCTATGGAATGTATCTCCGTCAGACGAACATGAAAACAATCAACACCAAGTGACTACAAACAAATTCTACGCACAAACAACACCATAACCATCATCAGATCCCGATCGCGATATTGGCAAAACACAGCGATATCTATGAGATATCGCGAATCGAATTGTTCTGGCACAAATCAACCGACAAGGCAGAGCAACGTATGGGCCGAGCCGTCAATGTAGACGACACCAGACCTAGGCCAACAATTGTCCTACATACGATTGATACCGAGTGGATGCCCGAATTGCGGATTCCCGAACTCAAAGCCACGGATCGAAAGGCGACTAAAGTAAATTATGAGATATTAATAGAATTGACCCGAGATGCGGAGGATAATCGAAATACGCGACAGAAAACCGAGATACGGAGGACACCAGCGTACGGGTCAGGAAACATTCACATCCGAAAACTTCGACCCGCACAAATCCTCGGACGAAAACACGGCGGAGTGAATTCACTGTCGTAAGCTAATATTATCTGATACCGATCAAATAAAAGGTCACCGTAAGGATCGCGAACATGTTTCCTCACTGAACGATTAGATTTGAATACAAAATAGCCACCTACCTGGAATTTGAAGCCGAAAGTCCTGGAGCACCACCCGAATTTAATGTGCACGATAGCGAAATTAATGAACAACCGAATGTTGACATTCGGAAACGTCAAAAGGGAAAAATGTCAGATGAGATGTCACAAATCAGTCTGTCCCAAATTGGATAGCGAGGTGAATTAGGGTACGGACAAGACGGAGCGACGAAAGTGTCGCGAGCGTCGAGTCAAGCAATGCGGCGAAATCGGTCCTATGCTTTCAAATGGAAGTGGCCATGTCGAAGCAGCGCCCAAAGAGTGAAAATTTGATAGTAGCGACGACATCGATTCTAAGGGTACGGACAAGACGGAGCGACGAGAGCGTCAAGTCGAGCATAGCGTCGAGTCAAGCATTAGGATTAGCTCATTGAATTGTGTTCATGTAGACGCGACGAGACGCAAAATTGTAAACGAAATTTTACAGTGGCAGTCGAAATAATGAGTTCTTCAGTGTCGGATGAAGAGTTTTTCTCACCACAATACACCAAATTGAAATCAATAGACTGCTGATATATATAAATCAATAGATTTTCCTAATCACTGGTAGAAATCTAATTGACTGTGTGCGATTCCGCACCTTTCATTCATAAAAAAGTGTACCCAAAATTTCGAACTACCCACGAAAAACCCATTAACGCAATTCGTCTACTTACTGTATGCCATCAAAACACAATTTGCAACAACAACATACATTACCGCTGCGAGCAGTCGAGCAACGAAATCGGTTCGAATCGATGTCGTCGCTACTATCAAATTTTCACTCTTTGGTCACTGCTCCGACATGGCCACTTCCATTTGAAAGCATAGGACCGATTTCGGCGCGTTACTTGACTCGACGCTCGCGACGCTCTCGTTGCTCCGTCTTGTCCGTACCCTTAGAAACCCAACCCTCAGATGAGTGAAATCGAATTCGGGTGAGTGCGTAAAACGGAATTTGAAAACCCCGCTGCCGCCAGGAAAATTTTCCAGTGAGCAGGATCGATGAAAAAGATTCTTTCTGGTGGGAACTCGGTGAGTGAACGGAGGTCTTAGGCTGTAGGTGCTAACATTAAATTGATACCGTTTTTTTTCCTTTTGTTCTGGCTTTCGCATATTTGGACGTGGATTGGGGAACATTTAACCGCCGACGGAAATCTATGGAATTTGGAAGCGGCAGCAAGAAAAAACAAAATCATCTTCTTTCATACTTATCGCGATTGTGGTACCGGGAAAACTGCGAAGGAAGATCCCTGGTTGCGTGGAAGATACAACAGTTTGACGAAGTATGAATTGAGTTAGGAGGACGAATCGTGAAGTACTTTTTCAAGATAACACCTTTTGTCGTTGACGAGCATCGATCTGCGGAAACGGCCCCATCGAGGGAGAAAACACGTCTCGGCGATCTAGAAGAGCTAGGTAGCAGGTTAGATAGCAAGTAAGTTTCTATTGTGAATTGAATTTAGTGTAGTTTTTCAAGCGAGAAGAAATTTTGGAAGACTACCATTGAATGGTAGCACGATAGAAAATAACGTGACCTGAATTTAAGTTATCATTATTACATAAGTGAAATAAAGTGTTTTATCGTAAATTGAGCCGGGTTGTAACTATCGGTAGCGATACGGGGTTGCGCATAGGGGTCCGTCATCCTCTTCTCGCTTCAGGGCAACGGTGGCGTGGTAGTGATTCGGTTTAGAAGCGAGTGGCGCCCACCCGCGACCTTTTCTTCGCGAGCAAAGCAGCCCGAAAACTGCCGCCCTTGAATATCAGGTAGTGTTGACAATCCCAGTTAATCGAAGCAACCATGAAACAAATGGGACTGTCAGATTGAATTTAATTTTGAATTTTTGATTTTGATGTAATTAGTCTCTATTAAACTATGATACGAAATAGTCTTTATTCATGTTATTAAAACGAAATATTCTTTATTCATATTATTAAAACAGTTGTTACAAGTTATTCGAGTCTTTTCTATATAATCAAATTAAAATGAATATTTAGAAACATATTTATTTCAGCTCATATCGCTCTTGAACAAAATATTGGATACAAAATACTCATGTCGTTCTTAAACAAAACATTGGTCCTTCGAACCGGATATTTCCGATTATAATTGCAAATTATCTCGGCAAGTTATAGATATCAAATTATTACTATATTTTTTGTAGTAATAATCAGTTCCAAATGGTGGAAAATCAGTAGGAAACGCGCGCCAAGCGAATGTGTTATTTCAGTTTTGTGCGCATCGCAAATAGTATAAATAATAACAAATTGTGAAAAATTTATTAGCAAATTCGATCATTCCGGTATAGAACACTACTGAAAAACTATGCCGGAAACTTTAGAGAATTTGTTAAAGCAACAAGAAGGTAACATGACTGCAATAAAGAAGTTTATCATAAACTTAAAAAAATGTGCGAAAGCAAATCGCACCTCGGGATACTTAAAAGGCCGAGCAAAAGGCTTGGACGATTTATGGAGAAATTTCCAAGAGACTCATAACAAGATGTTATTATTGATTGAAGAAAAGGAGCCGGCAATACCTTATTTTGGAGATGACATGTATTCCCAATTTGAGGAATTATATTATGAATTCTGTGGAAAAATTACTGATTGTCTCGAGGAGGTAAATTTTGCAAAAAAGTCCACATATGAAGTGACACAACATGACGTACGTCTCCCTTCGATCAACATCCCATCTTTTTCCGGGAAATATTCAGAGTGGCAGACGTTCCAAGATATGTTTCAAGCTTTAGTGGGTGATAATAATTCACTCACCGACGTTCAAAAGTTACATTATCTGCGTAGTTCGGTTACAGAGGAAGCTGAACAGTTATTGCGATGTTATACCTTAACTGCTGATAATTATATATTAGCGTGGAATGCTCTATGTAAGCGGTACAGTAATGTAAGGTTAATGGTAAACGCACAAATGTCAATCCTGTTGAACAACGATATCATTCAAAAGGATTCCGCTTCCAACATAAGAAACTTACTTGATGCAACAAATGAAAGCGTTTCTGCGTTGAAGTCATTGAAGATTAAAGTTGATGATTGGGGCCTGGCGATAATTCACGTACAGACCCAACGTCTACCACATGAGACCAGACATTTGTGGGAAACAAAATTGAGCGCTATCACGGAACCGCCTACACTTTCTCAATATCTAGAGTTCCTTGAAACGCGATTCCGTACATTGGAAGCCATCCCTCAGACTTCGAGCCAGAAATCAACACAAGCATCTAACCGAAATTTTCAAACTCTCGTTACATCACGTTCAAATATAAAGGACGTGTGTGCATATTGTCGACTGAATCATCATCTACGTCAATGTACATCATTTCAAACACTCACCCCGGATCAACGAATGAAATTCGTGAAAGGCAAAAATATTTGCTTTAATTGTCTTGCGGCGGACCATCAAAACAAACAGTGTCCTAGCAAACGTGGTTGCTTCCACTGTGGTCGCCGTCATCATACATCTTTACACAACCCAGCATCACCCGAATTGTCCAATTCCAACCAAAACCATAATATTCAGCCCGTTTCATCTTATGTGGTCAGTCACCTAACTGACATCGTACTTTTATCTACCGCAATCATAAAAGTGCAATCAAATGGAATGTGGCACACCTTACGAGCACTTTTGGATACTGGGTCACAGGCGAGCTTCATAACAACAGCCTCTATGCAACGACTATGCCTCAAACCCCTTCCGTTTGTCACAGAAACATTAATCACCGGAATTGGTAACGTTAATTTAAACTATGCCAGGAAACTTGTGCGTTTCCAATTGGGATCCAGATTATCGGAAAATTTCAGAATGACCGTCGAAGCGATCGTCTTACCATCACTAACGGACCGACTCCCACACTCTGAAATTTCTATCGAATCTTTTCCCCATCTCCAAGACTTAAATCTTGCTGATCCACTATATTATCAGCCAGGCAACATCGATGTGATTTTGGGCTCTGACGTTTATCCAGCCTTAATCAGGGATGGTCTTCGGAAGGGACCTATTAAAACACCAATAGCGCAAAACACTGTGCTAGGATGGGTATTAACTGGACCAATCAGCAGCAACACCATTAAACCCGCCACAGTCCACACCTTCTTAAATCAAATGAAACTGGATGAAACATTACGGAGATTCTGGGAGATGGAAGAAGTAGACATCACTCCCCCTCCAAAGAACGACGAAGTTGAATGTGAAGATCATTTCAAGAATAACCATTACAGAACCACGGAAGGTCGATATATAGTCACTTTACCCTTTAAAACTTCTTCAAACAATTTAGGGGCATCATTGTCAGGTGCCCTTTCACAATATACGTCGTTGGAACGACGACTTCTTAAAAACAAACAGCTATACGATGATTATCAACAATGTCTAAAAGAATATTTGAATCTACATCACTTAGAAAAGGTATCAGCGCATGAGCTCGATAATCATCCAAATTATTATCTCCCACATCATGGAGTTGTCAAGGAAACAAGCTCTACCACAAAACTACGAGTGGTGTTTAATGCCTCGTATAAAACTGATACTGGCTATTCCCTCAATGACTTACTCCATGTTGGTCCACGACTACAACAAGACTTACCTAGTATTCTAATTCGCTGGAGAGTTCATTGCATAGTTTTTTCCGCAGACATGGAAAAAATGTACCGACAAGTATTGATATCAGAAAATAATCGAGATTTTCAACGAATACTCTGGCGACCAGATTCTCATGAACCAATTCAGCATTTTCGCCTCCGAACTGTCACATTCGGTGTCAGTTCCGCTCCTTTTTTAGCAATGCGCGTCATTCAACAATTGGTACAAGATGATGGTCAAGATTATCCAATGGCATCAAAGACATTATCTCAAGAATTGTATGTTGACAATATTTTGAGTGGCGGCGAAATCTTAAGCGAAGTACTGCAATTACAGAATGAGCTCATATCGCTCTTGAAGAAAGGAGGTTTTCATCTGCGTCAGTGGGCATCAAATGACTCGAAAGTCCTCCAGTACATACCTGATGATGATCGTTTGGAGTCAACCACCTTACAAATCCACGATACCACTATGACGACCGTGAATACTTTGGGGATCGTGTGGTACCACCTGAGTGATGAAATATCCTTAAAGTGCAATCTAAAATCCACTCCTGAAACCTTTACAAAAAGGAATGCACTTTCATGTATTGCAAGTTTATTCGATCCATTGGGACTGTTTGCTCCTGTGATTATCTCTGCAAAAATAAACTTGCAGAAATTGTGGTTGCAAGGCTTGAGTTGGGATCAACCACTACCTAAGCAACAACAGAGCGAATGGCATCAATTTATGAAAGATGTTGTACAATTGGAACATATAAAGATACCTCGCTGGTTTCAGACAAATCGAAACTCTCGACTTGAATTTCACGGTTTCTGTGATGCATCAGAAAAAGCGTATGGAGCAGTTGTCTATTTAAAGGCATATGGTTTCAATCCAACGAACACAAAAATTTCCATAATCATGGCTAAAACAAAAGTTGCGCCCGTTAAAACAGTTTCTCTTCCGCGATTGGAATTATGCGGAGCCACGTTACTCGCAAAGTTAATGAAACGAGTGGCAACGATATTTTCGATACAAGGAGTACCCATGTATTGCTGGTCGGATTCCACCATCGTTCTGGCATGGCTCACTAAACAGCCATGTCAATGGAAAACTTTCGTAGCAAATCGCACCAGCTTGATTCGGGAATTGATCCCATCGGCCACATGGCAACACGTAGTGTCACAAGAAAACCCAGCTGATCTTGTCACCAGAGGTGTCAAACCACATGATTTAGCAGCATCGATACTATGGTGGCAAGGCCCATGTTGGCTAAGAAACACCACATCATCTGTCTTAGAAGCAAAAATATATGAAACCATACAGGAAATTCGAAAAATGAAGGTACTGACAACGCAAGTAACGGTTAAGGAACGGGTGCTCGATCTTACAAAATTTTCATCCTATATCCGTCTCATCCGAGTAACTGCATTTTGTTTCCGATTCATTCGCAAATGTAAAAAAGAAGACTTCACTCCGACCCATGCGTTTCTTTCAACACAAGAATTAGAAACAGCAACTTCGTATTGGATCAAAATAGTCCAAGAAGACTCATTTTTTATCGAAATCGAATCCTTAAAATTAATTGGAAGGATCCAACAAGATAGTAAATTGAAACGTCTCACACCAATTTTGGATGATCGTAATATTTTACGAGTAGGAGGTCGACTTCGAAATGCTGAACTACCATATGATGAGAAATATCCCATAATATTACCGTCATGCAGTCATTTCACACGATTAATAATATCATCAAGTCATATGAAAACCTTGCATGGAGGGTTGACTGCTACTATGAATTTGATTCGTATGAAATATTGGATTCCCAAGTTATAAAATCTCATATACAAAAATGTATCACGTGTTTCAGGTTTTCAAAAAAAACAGCTGAACAGTTGATGGGAAATTTACCTAAGGAACGCGTGACGCCAGCACCTCCCTTTACAACCACCGGACTGGACTACGCCGGTCCTTTACTTATTCGAGTATCAAAAGGCCGAAATACAAAAACGTATAAAGGTTACATCGCATTGTTTGTGTGTTTTGTAACCAAAGCGATCCATTTAGAGGTCGTAAGTGATTTAACCACTGAAGCCCTTCTTGCTGCTATGCGAAGATTCATATCTCGGAGAGGCCTATGCAGAACTGTATTCTCCGACTGTGGAACTAACTTCGTTGGAGCAAAAAGAGCATTAGACAAAACATTACAAGTGGCTCAAGAGAAAGCAACTCGTGAGGTGGCGGAAGAGTTAGCAAATGATGGGATTACCTGGAATTTTATTCCTCCTGGATCACCCCATTTTGGAGGTCTCTGGGAGGCTGGGGTGCGCTCCGTAAAACATCATCTACGCAGGATTATAGGAAACGTCACGCTAACTTATGAAGAATTGACTACAGTCCTTGTGCAAATCGAAGCCTGCCTCAATTCCAGACCATTAAGTCCTTTGAGTGATTGTCCGACCGATCTTTCCCCTCTAACACCAGGGCATTTTTTGATCGGTAGAGCATTAACAGCCCCACCACAAGAAGATTTAACCAATGCAAATCAGTTTGGTCTAAGACGTTGGAAGCTATTACAAAAACTTCAACAAGATTTTTGGACACGATGGCGTATGGACTATATGCATACCCTGCAGCAAAAACCAAAATGGCTTCAGCCTAAATTAAATCCAGAGGTTGGGCAACTAGTCATTCTCAAAGACGAACGACTACCACCACTTAAATGGCTGATGGGCCGGATCATTGCAACGCATTCAGGATCGGACGGCCTGATAAGAGTGATGGACATAAAAACAAAATATTCAATTATACGGCGTCCAATCACAAAAATTTGCATTTTACCGTTATAATTTGAGTATTAGCAAATATCATCACGAAATAGCGAGTCGGAGCGCCATAACTCCTAGTTCGAAGATGACACATGGCTCGCAAGGAGGAAATGCCGCGAATCTATGTGTCATTAAATATTTCTGTTAACAATCATGTAGGGTAAACCGAAATCACAATCAATTCCAAGTGCCAAGTTGCGGCGACCACTCATCACTTTAATTTTGAAACGCATACATTTCAAGGCCCGGGAGAATGTTGACAATCCCAGTTAATCGAAGCAACCATGAAACAAATGGGACTGTCAGATTGAATTTAATTTTGAATTTTTGATTTTGATGTAATTAGTCTCTATTAAACTATGATACGAAATAGTCTTTATTCATGTTATTAAAACGAAATATTCTTTATTCATATTATTAAAACAGTTGTTACAAGTTATTCGAGTCTTTTCTATATAATCAAATTAAAATGAATATTTAGAAACATATTTATTTCAGCTCATATCGCTCTTGAACAAAATATTGGATACAAAATACTCATGTCGTTCTTAAACAAAACAGGTAGGGATAAAGAGTTTTAGTGCGCATTGCTGATAGTAACGGTAACAACCTCCCTCCAGTTAGAGGTAAGCAAGGTCGTTTCATTGTCAATTGTCAATTGTTCAAAAAGTACCGGAACACGGCCATTAATGTTGGAGCTACCTCACACCTCATGGTGAGCATTAGACTCAGCTGCTAGAATAAAAAGCACGCAAATCCTTGCAGCTGCAGCCAATAATTTCTTGATGAAGCCATTACAAGGATTTATACCATGATCGTGTGCCATATAGCAGGAAACAAACCAGCATGTCCTCCGATCGATTCCCGCAGCAATCACTATGTTATCCTTGTCACAAAAACTGTGCAGAACAAGGACATTTATGATATATTTCCTAAGAATGGAGATTCGTGCTATATCCTGGCCATCAGGTGTAAGCAGTTGTATCCTCCCCAGACACAATAGCTGGCTCACCCCTCTCCTCTGTAACCAAAGTAAGGAGATCTAGACAGAGTCAGAACACAGAGGTAGTAGCATAATTTACACCAATCAGCACAAGTTGAGTATGCGTCTGAATCTACATCAGATGCATCTCCTAAAAAAATGGTTGACATTTTCAATGATTGATTGACTCCTTTGAATCTGTTGATCCAGAGTCCTTTCACTGCTATTCAAACCTAGGGCCGATTTTTCAATTGATAACTCTATCTCTTTTGCTGGCATTATTCACAGCCCACTATTTAGCCATTACGTTGAATGCGTGAACTGATGATTCGAAACAAAGGCGGACAAAACTAATGTTCCTCTGGAAGCTTGTAATTCTAACTCAATCGTCATATTCCCTCTAAATCCCGCAGATAAAGCAGCTAGGCCTCCAACAATCCACGAAGTTGACTTTATTGCCATATCTCCGCATCGCGTGGTTTTCGCTGCTCCTGGCAGCAAAGTCCTCATAGCCTATGGGGAATATGTAGTGGAGTTTAGCCGTAATACCCACGTAGGACGATGCAGCCACTTCTTTGACGCTAACTGCACGATTTTCTAAACATGTTCTTAGAAATATTCAAAGAATCAATGTATACATTTTATGAAATTGTTGCATGCACGCTAAACAAAACATATTTCGTTGTAAGAGCGCCAGAAATAACGAGAAATATCTCGACATGTATCTAATACATGTATTTAAACAACGAAAACAATCGGTAAAACTGGACTTGATGCCCCACACAGCTGTTACATGAATTTCGCCGATAGATGTCGGGCTAATATGTTTGTGTTTTTGTGGTTGTGCGTTTGCTTTTGGGGCTTCTTTTCTTTCTTTTTTTCTTTTTCTTAATTGTTTTATCTTCTTTTTTATTTTTTTGTATAATTTTGTCTGTTTTTCTTCATTTTTTCAGCCCTTCTACCACCTTTTCGCCCTCTGGTGGTAGGGTTTCCCGGGTGTGGGGCATCAAGTCCAGTTTACCCAAACAATCTGTAGAAAAAACGCAGCATAGAGCCCTCTAGAAGCAAAATCGGAACATTCCAGAACCCAAACCACAATCAGATCACAAATTACAATGGAAATTCACAATAGCCTTCTCGAAGTCAGATCAAGAACCTTCGCCGCGAAAGGTCTTCGAAGTTAGTTAGTACACAGCGATAGTGAGTACATGTAGCAAATGATACACGCGTCTAACAAAAAACTATATTTATTACTGAAATACAACTAATCTAAATATAACGCAAATACAGAGTAATTAAGAAACTATTTAATGGCCTTGACAGCACCCGGATTCCTATGTAGAATCTCACGACGTCTGGCGGTGAGATGCTAATCCCCGGTAGATTCTCGTTACTACAATTCGGCCTCTACCGGTGAGATCAGCAAACACCCACATACACAACGATATTTTGTCTGATACAGTTGAATACGAATTAAGTGTATCCGGGCGCGGATATTTTTGAAAAGCGATAAAGGGTGAAATTGTAACGCGAAATTGTAATAGTGCGATTAATAATAAAGCGATCAGTAAAGTGTACGCGATTTAGTGTTTAGAGTTATGTGTAGTAGTGTAAAAGAAAACTGTTTTATTTCGCGAATGCGGAGAATATCGAATCCACGAAACGTGTTTTAAAGACAAAACACAACAATATTTTTCAAAAATACATTTGAACTCAATTTTTTTGAAAAAACAATAAATTTTCATATGTCATATTGATTTCCACCTACTAAAAGCATTCAAAATATTGATTTACCGATTAAAAGCATACAAAATATTGTTGACCCTCTATGATAATCGATAGTGAAAATCAAGTCTATCCGTAGAAAAATGGCAATTTGATATTTGAGAACAATAAAAAAAAATCGATATTTTCCGCGAAGAAAAAAACAAAAATTTAATTTAATATGTTCGATCGGTTATATGTTTTAATAACGAAAATAATAGAGATCGATTTCGGTCACGGTAAAAATCTAAAAAAACAAGAAAAAAAAATCGCAAAATATATGAAAATTGAATCATGAAAATAAAACCAAAATTAGAAAAAAAATTCAAAAAAAAACCTCCAGAATTATTATAGTTTGACATTCACTGAATTCAACCACAGACTTAAACCAAGCTCAATAGAAAAGCTACCTACCGAAACGATTTGAAACAGACCACTCGCCTGAGCGACTAATGGTTTATGTACTGGCTGTAAGCGTGGTCTTAAAGCTTCCAAAATCTAATTAGATTCCTCAAGCTAACAAAGCGGCACTGCCATCTTCGCTTTCAAGTTCGGCTTGAGCTGAATACGTTACGCTGAATGTGAACACAAAACGCAAGAATGCGATCCACACCAATCACCACATCGCAGTCGTTGAGTTGTTGTTTGAGCGTGTGATACGTGTACCTTAAGCGCTTGTCTTGTCGGGAATCTGAGAAATAATATTGGAAAATCAGTGTCTTTTAATGTTTTCTTGCACTATCAATCAATATTTTTACTTGTTGCGAGTGACAATCTAATCAGAAAATTCGCAAATCAACGGATTTTCGTAGAAAATATCAAAATTGTATGAGAGTGTGGAGGAAAAATCCAGTTGCTAAAACGGGAACGAAATCAGAAGAGAATTTTTGATCGAATTGGAAAAAAAAGAAAAGAAGAAAGATAAATAAAGAATCGCGAGTTTTGTGCCAGTTGCGTTTGTGCTGTTCGGTAGTTTTGTGAGGGCTTCCGATAGTCCAGAGAAATTCTTCGAATTGCTCAGTGTTTTTTGGTGGAAGAATCGGGGGAAAGTGCCAAGTTCAGTTTTAATTCCTCGAACATCAGGCGCAGTTCGTGAACGGGTTTCTGAGCCGTGACCATTCATCAAGTGGATTACCTCTCTCGTTACCTGTGTAAGCAGTCCACCACAAGGTCGACATTCTGGATTTGGGATATTACGAAGCGGTCAGAGGTGAGCGAATCAATTGAAACTGATCTTAAGTAGAAATAGTGATGATGTCTGGAAGAAAATAATTGTTGACATTTGACTCACCCGATTTATAACTACCGGTGGGTGAGTCTGATGACTTCGTCGATGCTTCGTTATCAAGCAGTGCTCGCTAATGAGGGTTTGTATCTAAAATCTTTCGATTGTCGCCTGAGTTACCTGTATCTATGCCGAAGCGACCCAGTGGCGACCGATTTACGTGTCCGAGGACTGCAAGTATACATACGACTCAGCATAGTGATTGTCAGTGGTGCGTGAAGTAATTTACAGTAAAAGTAGTGGCCCAGGTCCGTTATTCTGTGTGGTGGTGTGGTGACCCATACCCGACTCGAAGCGCGATACGATCAGAGGTGGATCGGACACGTACACGGCTACATACATACCTGTCGAGTGTTGTATTGTTTTTGCTTCTTTCGCTGCGCGCGTCTCCGTTGCATTTGCCAAGGAATGCAGTGGTAACCAGTTCTTGGTACACCAGTTTTAATCGATCACTGTGTTGTGGCATTTTTGCCAGCACCGGGTGTCGAACGATAAATTCTGAGGTATATACATTCAATTGATCAACTGGTTGTTTAGATTATCCTTTTATATTTGTTTAATCAGTTACTCTTGGTAAATCATCACAAAATGAACTATTAAGTAGTTTCATGGGTAACTGTGGGAAGGCTTTAAACACCTATTTTATCGATGCTCCGAAGAATCAGTTAAATTTTTCAATAAATTTCTTAAATGCTACGAGCCTAGCTCTGTGAATAGCTTTTGGAAGACACTTTTTTAGAGATTCTTCACTGTAACTTTCAATAGTCATATTCTGTTAATATGTAATGTGGAGAGAATAAAGAAGGGTAAAAAATAGCATGATGGGATTAAAATTTCAATGTAAAATCTAGACATTCGCGAGACCTGTTAAATAGGAAGCTACGGATTTTTTTAAAATAAAAAAATAATTCAATCAAGTCCTGTACCTACTATCCGTTCCATACTAATTTAATATTTCCCCCGATGCAAAACAGAAACGAAAATAGGTATCAGGTCTTTGGCTTACTCATAAAGGACAATCCCTAGGATCTGTATAGGAAGAACGTATTAAATATTTTTTTTCAATATCAATAAAACACCCAGTCTGTCCTCTTTGTATTTTGGAAGATGATCAAAGAATCAACAGCTATTTTTTGTATAGCTAATTTATAACAAGGAAAGGTGCTAAAGAGAAAAAATCTGTGAGAAGAAGTTTGATTGTAAATGACGCCCTATTCCAAACAAAGTTAACTTTTTGATTGTTTATTTATTTCAATCATCCAAACCACTTAAATCAAACAAAATATATTAATCAAGCTGAAATTATTAATGATAAAACTAAATAAGTGAAATGAGCAAATTGAAAAACGGACAAATTAATACTTGAGCAAAAATGAAATTAACCTGCAATATAGGTACAGTTGGAACTAGGGAAGGAAAGATCGGTGACGGTTAACCGGTTAACCGGTTAAATCGTTTCACCGATCGACTAATTTTCACCGGTTAACTGCTTTCACCCAAATCGATTAATCGGTTAAATATTTCGGTTAACCGTTTTTTTACATGGCAAATTTTGCCCTCTACTTCAACGAAAAAGTCGAGAAAGAAAAAGCCAGGTTCGTTGTGCTGTCGCCTTATGCTACGGCCCTGCGCGTCGACATTCTCTCCTCACTAGCCGATTCACTCTAATCCAGGACGATGAATCGGTATTTTATTAGTGGAAAGTAGAATCAGTGGAAAATATGTTAACAAATCGACATTATTGATTTTTTAAAGAGTTTTCCACAAGGTTCAATTCTGACGGGCGTCGAATGGCACAAATTCAAACTTAATTTTTATTATTTCTTTTTCTCTTTTTTTGTGTGGCAGAAACCAAGAAAAGTAAGAAACTTCGCAGCATTGAATTGGGTCTCCGCTATATGCCAGAGAGAAAAAATTCTCTAAACATTGCAGCTGGTGTTCGTGAAATATGCAATGAGTGGCAAATAAACACCGACAAAGTACAGGGCGTCGTAACCGACGGAGGGGCCAATGTCAAAGCTGTGCAAAGCTCGCCTAGTGTTTGGCATGAAGAAGCACATTATTTGCGCTGGTCACCTCATTAATACCATTGGCCAATCCATTCTCGGCATGACTTCAACACCAAGACCCTCAGAAGCAGAACCAGGAGATCAAGTGAATGAACCCGAAAACGAAGAGGATGCTGAAGTCTTGCTTGAGGATATCCAGGAGGAGGGGGGGAACACAAGACCCAGTAGAACTGTCAGTGCTCGCTCTGCGCATGGAAGTTAAACGGGTCGTGCGTTTTTTTCGCACCAGTGAAGTTGCCTCGGAGGAGCTTAAACAGCAGCAAATGAAGGCTGGAAAACCAGAAGCAAAGTGCTTGAAGGTCATCCAAGAGGTACGAACGCGCTGGAACTCAGGCTACTACATGATCCAACGCTATCTTGAGCTCGAAGAGCACATTACTGCCGTACTTCTAAAGATACAGCGAGAGCGCGGCTCCACAAAGCGAAGACCACCGTCAATTATTGGTGGGGAAAAGGTCAATATTCTGATCGAGATCAGGGACCTCCTGAAGCCTCTGGAGGAAGCAACTAATATGCTCTCCAAAGAAAAGGATGTCACTCTAAGTAACGTCATCCCTATTGTGTACGGTCTCAAAACGGTGAGAATAGCGTGGCACTTATGATTTACGGACCCCGGGATTTTTGACAGGCATACTACAATTTGGGCATCTGCCGACAAGACGAGAGACTTGGAAGACTCCACCAAGCTTCACTCTTCGCCTCTCGCTTGTCGCCGAAAGATGCACCAAGTGCTGCCTACCTGTAAAACAACATCGGATCTCGTGGTCCATCCTGTATATATTTTTGATGCCTTTGAACACATACTAAATAATTCATCTAAACTTCCAGGATGTCAAGGCTTATCTGCCAACAGAGCCCTTGTCATTCAATGTCAAGCAGCAGCTTTTATCGGAAATCAATTTAAAATTTTCTGAAATTGAGTTGCTTCGCCCATATGCAGCAGCAACTCTTCTGGACCCTTGCTATAAAAAGTTAGTTTTTGAGAATCCACGCGCTGCTTCTTCCATAATTAGCTACCTTGGTGAGTATTTCGCTGTTCGATTTATAGTCTTTGTAGTTGGAAGTAATTTGCAAGGGACTTTCCCCTCCAAGGTGTTGCCACATGCACACGTCCGTCCTGTCCAGGTGTCCGGTTGAAGGCGTACACGGTGGACGAGACGGATGGGTGCATTTGGTGCGCATCCTGGTAAAGCACTTCTGATCAAAACTAGAATGGCCAAGATGGAACTGCACACGTCCCGACATCGATACACGATTGTAATTTTACGTTGGTTTTCAGGTAGCTGTATATCGGGAATGATTCTTGAATCCAGCCACGCTGTGGCCCTGGACGTTGCGTCTGACAATGATGATGAAGACTACTCTTCAGGAATCTGAATCAGACAATCGACCACCATCCCATCGCAGCTAAAGGCGTACCTCAACAGCGCCGTTGTGGACAGGCGCACAAACCCAGATCCTATGGAGGTGTGGGACACTATGAGAATTGGATATGAGCGACTTTACGAGTTAGCCATGCTCTATTTGCCCCTTATGGCCACTTCAACTTCTGCCGAGCGACTTTTCTCTTTCTTCTGTGAAGTGCACGAAGAGGAATAGGTTATCTCCTAAAAACCTGAACATGCTAGTCTTCCTGCATTCTGTTAACCAGGAAGATTGGTTTGACTCTTGAAGTGAATTTGTATTGTGTTCGGTTGAATTTGAAATTTTCACATTAAATTTTTTCGAGGAGACTGATATTTGACTTCTCTAAATCTAAGTCATTTCTATTGATTGAGTGTTTTCTAGCTGTAAGTTTAAAATTTTGTATGATCTCAATCTGCTCATTATTTATTTTTGAAATTTATATTGTTTAGCAATTTTATTAGTTTTAATTGTTCTGTTGAGTGCTTTTGTTCATAAAAATAAATTTTTTTTGAAATTTTTGAATCTTGGTTGGCCTCATTTTTCATTTAAATTATCAAAACTCATTGCAAATCAGAATATGCGTGTATAATGGTTTGAAAAATTTTCCAGAATTTTTTCGCCGAAAATCGGCGATTAACCGGTTAACCGGTTAAAATCGTCCACCTCAGGGCTTTCACCGGTGAAAAGCCGATCGGTTAACGGTTAACCGTTCACCGGTGAATAAAATTAGTTTTCCAACTCTAGTTGGAACTCGTTGTAAACAACCCTCGTTAATAGTAACTACTCGGTATAAGCATTGATGACTCTATATAGGCAACGGGCAAAAAGTTTTGACTTGATATAAGCAACTGGATATTGGATGCACTAAGCAAACTACAAAAAGTGATTCCAAATAAGTAGATATGCATTAAAAATATATAAAAAAAAGTCCACTGTTCTGTTTGGTGTCATTTGTTTCCTGGAATTACGCATTTTTCTATCCTTCATTTAAAAGATAGCACGTCTGTTTACAAGTGCAGGCAGTTTTCGTTAGTTTCGTTGCGGCTCGTTCATGTTTTTGATTCTGTTAAAGTAAAAATAAAATTCTTATTTGAAACCATTTAGCAAGTTATGTATACATGTATCGTTAGATTAAGAATAAATCATAGTGCTATTCTTGATGAAGGTAACTATGGCTCCTAAAAGGCGAAACGTGTTATCTATAAAAAACAAAATAGCAACAAAATATTCCGTTTGTCGATTTGAATCATACGAATCGATTGCCGAAAAATACAATACTCACAAAGCTACAATATGAAAAATTAAAAAAATTGAAGAAAAGATTCGAGCTTTCGTTGGATCAACTGAATCAAAACTTGAAAATAAACGGAAGTTACGTCAACCTTAATATCCCCAAATGGAGGCAAAACTATTTGAGTGGTTCATGAGTGGTTCATTACCTGTTTCCGGTAAATTATTAAAGAAAAAAGCTGTTCAGATTTACAATTTGAACTCTGAGTAAGAGGGTGGATTTAACGCCAGCAATGGATGGTTTGGGAATTTTAAAAAACGCCGGAAAATACGACCATTAAAAATGTGCGGAGAAAAGTTGTCCTCCAATACTGATGCCGTGGAACAATTTGTTGAAAAATTTCAAAAGTTCATACGCGAATCTCAACTTACAGATGACCAAATTTTTATCGCTGATGAAAGGAGTATTTTTTTGGAAGATGCTACCAGATAAAACATATGGCAGCAGGGGAAAAATCAGCACCAGGGTGAAAAATGGCGAAAGAAAGAATAGCTTTCCTGCCTTGTGGAAATGCTTCAGGAAATCATAAAATTAAACTTTTAGTAATTGGCAAGTCAGCCAAACCTAGAGCATTAAAAAATATATCTAAGATGCCGGTTGATTGCAAAAGCAATAAGTCAGCATGGATGACGTCTGCTATATTCGTGCAATGGTTTCATGAGGTGTTTGTTCCGGAAGTTTGAAATTATCTTCGATCGAAAAATCTTCCAACACATGCGGTATTATTGATCGACAATGCTCCTTGCCATCCAAAAACAATTAACAGCGACTATGGTCTCATATCAGTTATGTGTTTTCCACCAAATTGTACTCCTTTACTTCAGCCAATGGATCAGAACGCCATTCGTTTAACTAAGAAATCCTACAATGAATATTTACTGATTCATTTGATTATCAGTGAAGCTACCGAAAAAGATTTAAAAAAGGTAGCGCTGAAGCACGCAATCTATTTCTTATCCAAAGCGTGGGGTGATTTGGGAGCCAACCACATCAAAAATGTTTCAGAAAACTAATAAAAGTGGATGATAAAGCTTGGGATGAAGAAGATAATATGCCTCTGGCTAACCCTAAACGCGACCTGGCTGCAGAAACTCTTCGACTCCAAAATTTACTCATACATGCAACAAATACCGTTTGTGATGCAGACGAGATCAACGATTGGCTTTCTGAAAGCAATACAAATTATTCTAACGAGAATGCTGAAACTGTCGACATCACTGATTCTGAAAGTACTGAAGGATCTGCAAATTTGGATTCGGAGCCGACTGTAACCTTCAATCAATTTTTAAAAAGCGTTGAACTTGTGATTAGCTGGTCTGAAGAAAATGCTTATCCACTAAGTGAAATTTTAATGTTATATTCAATGAAGCATAAAACAATTAATGAAAATGAGAGAATTGAGCCAAGCTAAAATAACTTCATATTTTTCAAAAAACTAATGTGATACAGTAATATATATGTAGATTTCTTAACAATGTTTTATATTCTTCTCAAATTATATATTTTTTTAAATTAATTACTAATATATGCGTTATGTGCGTCTCTTGATTGCTACAAAAAACCAAGCATATTTCCACAATTTTCTATACATTATATAGGCAAAACCTCGAAATCGGTAGCTAGGCTGACATTAATTAGTTGCCTATAACGAGTTTCTACTGTATATATCAAAAGAATGATATGTTGACTAGGATCGGAAGGATGAGAGAGTCTTGATTAGGTTGTTTTTCTAGGACGATCCGGAAATCGTGGGGAATCAGTACTCGCTCACGCTATGGAATACCTTGCAGTAAGTACATATTTATTGGCTCATTCGCAGCATATGTTGTTCTGTTTATTTATTGCTCAAATCAACAGAAACAAAACCAATAATAGACTAACAAAGATTAGAGGTTCTGATGCCACAACAAAAGATAATTCCGTTGAAAAACCTTCACTTGGATTTTTTTCACAGCGAAAGTCTAAAATGACCATAAATTAATAAAAAAAACCAAGTTTTTATTGAGGGATCCTCCCTGTTCCGATGACATGTTAGAGTTATTTGCCGTTTGCTTGAATGCTGCTGCTTTATTTATCCATATTATTTCCCTGGGGAACATTGCGTCTTGCCATTACGGGTGTAGACGATAGGATTACCGTGTTGTTGCTATACTAGGTAATTATAAGGAGTAAGTCTGTGTGGTTTTTTATTAATATGCGGGCAACCCAATAGCTACGAGAAAAATCCTTCAAATAACCAAAAGCTCTAAATAATTTTCGCTTGTTAGAAAAAAAATCAAACAGTTGAAGTCGAGGCCGAGACCAGCAATTTTCGGATATCTTGCTTCTTCTAGCAGCATAGTTTCTACTATTGTGTCAGCAGAGAATTTGCACATTCTGTGATCATAGAGTTGCTAAACATTACGTCGCTTCAGGCTCGTCGGGCATGCCATGATGTCATATTCTTATATAATTTAATTAATGGCAATTTGGATTCCTCTTATCTCCTTGGCCTATTGCGATTTCGGGTTCCATCCAGGCAAACTAGATCAAACGATATATTCATTGTTTATAACTTTAGGTCAAATTTTCACCAGAATTCTCCTCTTATGAGACTCCAAATCACGGGCAATATTTTGAGCAATCGGGTTGATTTTTTTAATGATTCTGTAAATAACATTAAACATGAGTTGTGCACTTTTTTCCATGGATAAATTAGATATAGGATTGATTTAGTATCGTTCAGTTTTCAATGCTATTACCACTAGTTTATTAGTTGATATCGTTATCATAAGCTTTTTTTATTGGATTCTATAACAGCCACTAATTTTTTTTTTATCTTTTCTTATATTGTTATTATCATTTTTATATTTAAGATAGTTAAGCTATAAACATATGTATGAAATGGATTTTATTTCCGTGAATAAATAAATAAATAAATAAAATAGATAAAAATACCGAAAATAGTCGTATGCACTGCGGAATAGTTCTGGATAGCGCGTGATCCTTCTTCTAGACTCTTCTATAATAGTAATAAGGTCGATTGGATATTCTTCAGCAATAGCAAACATAGCTGTTTCTGAGACAGTACGATTACCACTCCGCGTGCTCCGATATTTTAAAATTGGGCTAGCTTCTAGTTGTCCGTGTGTTTATTGAATGCCCCAGCCCATGTCACTTCGTTTGATGTGAAATAGCGACTGAAGAAAGTGGTTCCTCCATTTCCAACCCATAAAGAGCCTGCTCCTTCACCGTCATTAACCACACTCAACCTCCTCGAATGTAGCACCCATGTGGCTATTATACCAAGATTGTTCGAGTACCAAGAATTAAACTCCCTATCTTTGTCATGTTCTCTTAAAAGCAGCAGGTTGATGTTAGCATGTTGTTTTCGTATGACAGCTGTTAAAGAAGTCTTTGGTAGTTTTACTCCTGCTCGAATTCGCTTGACAAACGCCGGTCAGTGGATAGTTTTTTTTAACCTTTTCCAACTCCTCCTTGTAGACTCTGCAGCGTCTTCATATAAGTCCATATCCTAGCACATCTTTGTTGACACCTTTTCCCACACACACAACGCAGCTCTCCTTTGCGGCGCAAGTCTTCGCTTTGTGGCCCTCTGCCCCGTACTTGTAACAAAAAGTGGCTCTATGTAGTTACATGTAATTCCTGACAACATTCCCCTACCCAAGACGCTTAATGCAGCGTATTACGACTGACCTTTGCAATATATCTAGTCGTTCCGGATCTTGTATTGCCGCATAAACTTCCGCACTATTCTTTCCTCTGCCTCTATTAAAGCGATCCTCTGCGCTCTTGGGATGGACACAGTCAGTTTAATATTGGCTGTTTCGTTAAATAGCTGACTTGACTTCAGCTTCATCTATGAGTCGGTCTAGATCACGAATTACGATGGTGTATTTATAATAGATGGCACAGTGACACACATTTATTTATTTATTCAAACAATTCATTTACAGGCAAAAAGCCCAACTACAAATAGAATAGCCTAGTTCTAAAAAATTGAGAAAATTTAAGATATGAAAATCAAAGCCACGAATGACAAAAAAGATAAATAAAACTAATCATCAGCAAATATTGTGTTGCGAATACTTCTTTTAAAGGTGGCAATAGAGTGTAGAAGAGCCTCAAGTTGGAGGCCTTTATGGGTACGTAATAGGCGCAAAACAGGAGAATGAAAGTAAGTATCAGTACGGGCAAATGGTAGAACAAAGACAACGGAGGAGCTAATTTGCCTCTCACACTGCGGTTCATTAATCAAGGATGCAATAGATGAATCCAGATGGCCACGGCGAATTTTGAAAAGAAAGCATTCATCAAGGTAAACTCTGCGCTTTGCTACGAGAGGGAGATTAAGGAGCGATAAGCGTTCATCATAAGGCATGTAGGCAAGATTATATTTAAAGAGTAGGGAGCGAGTGAACCTCTGTTGAACAGATTCAATGGCATTGGAAAGATGTGCAAAACGAAGAGACCAAACTTGAGTACAGTATTCAAGTTTGGAACGAACAAGGGTAACAAATATCTTAATACATGTAAAAATGCTAAAAGAATTGTGGCAGGAACGTATAGCAAGGCCAGCAATCCGCGAGGCACTATTAGTGATGGTACGAACATGGATATCAAATTCAAGTTTACGATCAAAGGTTACTCCCAGATCAGTAAAATAATCTACAGAGACAAGGACGTATTCACATAGTAAGTAAGGAAAGGCATTAATCTGGGACTTCAGAGAATAAGACATGGCAAAACATATTCAAACATTTAACGGTAGGCAGTTAGAGTTACACCAATCAGTAAGAGAGCTCAGATCATCCTGGAGAAGTAGATGATCATCTCAGCTATTAATTACCCGAAATAATTTTAAGTCTTCGGCTAGTCAGAAACGAAGATATCCAAGAAAGTAGAGGCTCGCAGATCCCATATTGGTTTAATTTGAGTAGCAGAAGCTCAAAATTGACAGTCAAATGCCTTAGAAAAATCTGTATATACAGCATCAACTTGTGAGCTCCGATCTAACGCCGTGGACACAGCATGAGTAAATTCAATGAGATTCGTAGATGCGGACCGACTTTTAATAAAACCATGTTGCTGCGGTGCGAAAGTATACTGAAAAGAGTCATAAATTTTGTTAAACACAGCACGTTCAATGATTTTTGAAAAACAGGGAAGGATAGAAATAGGACGATAATTTGAAACAACATTATGTTCACCAGATTTGAAAATAGAGAAAATGCTTGCCAGCTTCCAGGAGGAAGGAAATTTACCAGAACAAAGATTTATATTGAATAAAATCGATAGGGGGACACATAAAGAAGAAGCAAGATTTTTCACAAAAAAAATTAGGAAGGCCATCAGGTCCAGGAGAGTAACTAGAATCAAGAGAAGATATAAGGGATTCAACTTCAAGAGAATTAGTCGAGAGCGAAGAGAGACAAGGAAGTAGATTAAAAGAGACGCTATAAGAAGAGGGAATCATTGAATCAGAGTAAACAGAAGAGAAAAACATTGCGAAGAGATCACAAACATGCTGAGCAAGAGCAGCAGTGATATTATTAAATGTAAGGGAGTCAGGCATAGAAGAGGAGGATTTTAAGGAGCGAAGGAATGACCAGAAGTTTTTGGGGTCATTCAAAAGCAGAGAATATTCAATATGCGATAGATAGTTGCGCATGGCAAGCGTTATTTGTTTCTTAGCAGCAGCACGATGACGAGAAAAATCAGTGTAGTCCTGGTCGGAAGGAGAGCTCAAAAATTTACAACGTGCTGCATTTTTAATATCCAGAGCGCGTTTAACACTCTCAGTGAACCTCCCACAAAGCTCCTTTAGTATTGCACTCTTCGCCAAGTTCCATAAGGACGTTTCCTAACCGAGTCTGCCGTATAGACTGAACTTTGGTATCGGTGTCTTCAGATTTTGTTTTTTGTTGAATCTCCGTCAAGTCATCAGCATACACTAGCCCTTTTCTAGGTCCGGGATTTGATTCTTTTCTTCTTTCTTCCGCCCGGTTATAGCAAATTATTTTTGGAGGGCCTCGAAATTTTCTGGTTATAGCTAGTTTAATTAACTCTTTTCATTCTGCAAGTTTCCTCGGTTTTTCTCCATTCTTCGCGCGGCTCTCTCTTCCCCTTTTCGTTATTTACCTCTGTCGGGCTGGAGATAGGCCGTTTATTTTCACTTGTTGGGAACTTTTTTGCTTCGTTCTGCCCTGTTTTAGCAATTCCTTCCACTGCCTACTTTCAATTCTAACTATGATTGGCTGCCACATCAATATACATAAATAATAGATTATAATAATGTATAATGTAAAATAAATAAATGAAATGCAATAAATATAAAATAGCAAATAAAATATATATCTATTATATTTTATTAAAACATAAAAAAGTAATTATATAATAAAATAATAAAATAGATTTAAATAATAAAAAAAAAAACCTATGGCTGTGTTACCGTCTTGAAGTAACTCTCTGCAAAATAAAAGTTTGCGCCCTTTAACTTCCGAGGCAGACATTCAATCTAAACGAAATTCACAGGATAATTTAGACGTCTTTGTAGTGCCTAGATTCTCGGTTTTTTGCACTGAAGTGTGCCGTAATACTTGCAGTGACTCATACGTCTAACCGCATGATCAGCCCAGTAACTTTTAATTGTTTATTTTTCGATACAAATAAATAAATCAGAATTATGTGTAACCTACGAATTGAAAGACAATTTTGTGCAGCTTTATGCTTTCTTACAAAAATGAAGAATAAAAATTAAACCGTTATCTCAATAAAAAAAAAATGTCAATGTAATATTTCAATTCCACACGACTAACCGGATGGATTTTTTTGAGTAAAAAATTGTAAGTACTACGGTACTCTCTGGTAAAAAGACCTCCGTAGGTGTAAGTGCATATTGTTTAAACAAAAATTATCAGTCTTGGAAATTCTCAAAAAACGGGTTGCGTCTTGGCAAGCTCGCGATGACACACGTTTAGGGAGGTGCGAAACCTAACTTTACTACCTTAAATTGATGGGGAAAACTGTAAAGAAAATTTTTGATACTATGCACCAAAGAAACTGAATTTAACGCATTGTCATTAAAAAAATTTAAAACAGAGAATCGAATGAGCAGTAAGAGCAACAAAGGTACCATTGACAAGGAATCCTTTATTTCGGTAAATAAAATCAGTATCAAAGTAGAAAAGACCAATGGAAAGTCAAATTATTGGAAGGACAAGCAAAAGTTACGGTTTAAATGGTCGAATAGTAATGAAAAAGCAATATATAACTAAGAAAAACCCAAAAATTAGATTAATCTTTGCAAAAGCCCATATGAATAAGTTCCTGATTTTTAGTAGCAAATATATAACCGCTGTTTAAAAAAATGGGTTTCTACAATTATAGATTCTGTTCACTGATGAAAGCAAATTTATTAAAAAATGAGATCAGAATATCTCAGATTTGCCTGGTGCGGTGCAAATGAAGTAAGTCTTCTGGGAAAAAACTAAGGCCACTTTGAAGTATAGAGGAGGCTCATTATTCGTCTGGACCAGTGTGTCCACTGCAAAAATAGGTTATCTTCACATCATTGGAAAACCATGGATCGATTTGGATACGTAAACATTCTATAGCAAAACTTGGAGGACTCGCGCAGAAAACTGTTTGGCACGAATCTGGCCGTAAATATACCAAAAAGCCTATTCATATAATACCAAATTGAAAAATGAAATCCAATAACGGTGGAATTTTTATCAAACTTTGTTCATTCTATTCCAAGAACACTAACAGTAATTATTTTAAAAAAAAGATACCACAAATTATTAAAATAAATGAAAATTGTCATTTATCCGGTTAGTTATGTGGAGCCTGAAATATGACTTTGAATTGCTGTTTTTGTTTTATTAACCACTGTTGACGTTTTATTCCCCCTTTTTGTACCAAAAAAGAAAACGACACAAAATGGTCTTTCGATTGATATATAACACATGATATCTTATTCATTTATATTGTAATTAGATAACAATTGAAATTATCATCTGGTTAGACGTGTGAGTCACTGTATATCTAAACTTCTGCCAAAAAATCTAAATCACCTGTGATACCATCTAAAAAAAAATGTTAGAAAAATTATCAAGCTATGGTCGTGTTAGAAATGCTCCATTCTCTGGAAATATTGACCCTGTGTTCAATTTTAGATCATAGAATTCAAGAGACGCGATATCCTATCACATGGTCCGACCATCTAAAATGCAAAGAGTTCATAAGGAAACAGCCTCGCTCAACGAATGACAATGAACATTTATGCATGCCATACGCAAATTTATCGCTCAAATTGAAAATCATCTGCAGCAACACGCAGTACACTCTTATGGATTGCGGGAACGCCAGTAAGTTTGTCTAGTTTTTGACAAAAAAAAAACTTCATTCCCATCGTTTCAAATCCATTCTCTCCAAAATATTTAATCATGAATTTGCTTCTATCAAACGCCATTTAGCACCTACTGTCCAAAATCGAAATCACGTTAGCATGAGTAGAAAAGATAGAATAGTGCATCGAATGAGCTTCGATCCAGCAACACCACGAAATCCCACGGAATTTCAAGCCCCAGTGTGGCGATGACCGTCGCTACTGCTGATCAGGGAAGAATGTTGACTTTCATTCACAGACAACTTGTTCTCTGATTAAGAATACGAATATACGATTAAATGAACCGTGGCCCGCTTCCAAGCTGGGCCAGGCCACCATAGACCGGTCTGCGTTACCAGTACAAGAGTGGTCAGTTGACCAAGTCAGCCATTATAAGCACATATACTACTACACCGCACGCTCTCGAATCGAACTTGGCTCTTCAGTGCTACCATCACCCACCCCCGCCCATCCATAACCGTGCTAGCCTACTCTGCGCAGAACACACCGCGCCTCGAAAATGTTGTTTTGGTTCAAGTGGTCAGGAAGCAGGGAGTCCAGCAGAGCGGCTAGCAAACACGAAGCAGGAGAATGCCGGTAAAAGATACGGACTAAAGATTTTCGCCGGTAGAGTGGAGCACTCGAAGCATGTTTTTTTGCAAGATAGATCAAGTCGTTGTCGCCGTCGTCAGTGCCAGCGCTGGGAATGTTACTAGACTCGATTGAACAACAACCTAGCGATGACAAACTGGAGACTGCTGTGCTGCTTGAATTGACCAGTGAAGTGGTCCAGTGACAACAGTGGCCGCAGCATCACAACCGCCGCGCTAGCGAACAGATACTACGAATGACCTCTAGTCTCGGACAGTAGAATGGGCACGCGATGACGTTCGACTGGATCTTGACTGCGAAGATCGGCTTACATCATAGGACTGTCTGTTGCGCGATGTTGCCGGTTAGCAAGAACGCTGGCAAAATAGTTGTGATGAGAAATTAAAGTGTTCGTGGACGCCAGTCGGACTTAGAATGAATATTAGTCTGGAAAACGAATCCGGAAATAAAATTGTCCTCTGGGAAATAAAGAAACTATATTTTAACTTAGAAGCAACTACAGGATTTGTAAAATTTTACGAGACCATAGATACATGCAAGTCAACTGATCATAAATATATATTAACAGTTGAATTTCTTGTCGAAAATACAATCGAGTGTGATCCCTTTGTTGTGTAATAACATATGCGAAGTGTTCAAGCTCATTTCCATCTTCTACTGAAATTTATTCGACTACTAGCAGATCTGCAGATTACTATTGCTTGGCTAAATTTTCAGCTATAAATGCGCGAGCTCCACACACTTATCATAGTGCAAGCAGTAGACCGATATCGATCCGATCACCCGGTAACAATTGTATCAAGCGATTTTTTTCTCCTATCGTCCAACACGAAAAGTGCCATCGATTAGACAGATAAAACGATTTAATCTCATCTCATCCGTCGTGACGTTGCGTCAGGTAACGAAATCTATTTTGAGCTTCTCGATTCGCTGGGCTTGTATTTTTTTCCTTCAGGCGTGTCTAATTAATCATTTTATGACTCCAAGCACGGCTGCGGAAAAACCTTGAACTTGATACGGACAGTTTTATGGTCACGTACTTGTATTTAACCCAAAATGCAATATTGTAGTGGACACGATTGTGCTAACGAGGTCTTTTCAGTTAATTTTAAGGGGAGTTGTCGGTCATTGCGGGGGCGACTGATGTATGGGCACGCTTCACAAGAAGTAAGTTATTTACTTCTGAGCATCTTGAAGACAGATAGATGGAGGTAGAAAATCACGGTAATGAAAAATGATGGCATTTCAGTGAGTTGGGGGGCTCATTTTTGTATTTGTTTCATTTAAACAGTTGGTTGCATTGAGGGACGACATGAAGTGCATGCAGGCTTACGACAGTATACAGCTGCACCATGTACACTTTACGGCTCATCAGAAGCTATTGCAGCTTTGTAGCATTAATCAAAAGTGATATTATGGATTAACATAGATTTTGAGAGAATTATACTCTCCAGAATCTGATTATCCATTGAGTCGTCTGCAGCAATACCTGATTTTCAATTCGGTTTTCAAGCCAAGCTTTCGACAACGCATCAACTGTGTAGAGTAGTGAAATATGTGCAAAATAACTTTAATGATAAAAGATCTACAGGATAAGTTGCATTGCACATCGAGAAAGCATTCGACACTGTCTGACATGACGGGCTCATATATAAGATTATAAAATCTTCTGCTCCTGTTTACTTATCCAATCCTTTCTTTCGGCCAAGACCTTCTCAGTTAAATCCAAAGCCTTCTCCGATAAATACGTAATATCAGCCGAAGTTCCTCAGGGGTCAGTGTTAAGCCCCACTCTCTACAACATTTATGTCCGACTTAGGAAAAGCACCCCAATGCCACATCGCCATGTACGCAGACGACACCGCCATATTTGCTAGTGGTCAGTGTCCAGATGTGATAATTAACACCTTGCAACAACAGCTTTCAATTATTAATAATTTCCGCATCAAATGGAAAATAAAAATTAATTCCGATAAGACTCAGGCAGTATATTTCACTAAAAAGCGAGCATTAAGGGGGGAGTAGGGTTTTAAAATTTATTTATTTTTCGATTTTATTTTTTATTGTAAAGAAATGACTAATATCTCAAGAATGTTGTGTCTAAATTTCAAGTCTATCAGAGCAAAATTGACGAAGCTATGACTATTTTTATACCTGTCGGATTTTTATACCAACCTGACTCGAGCGCGCTATTGTTACCAGGCAGCTGGTTCGATTTCTATAGAATACCTTAAAAGCTACCCCTATCTTTCTTTATAGAAATTTAAAAAAGAGTACGAACGTTTTAACTTTAGTCAATAATAACTTTATATTATATTATTTATAACTTTAGTCAATGTAGAGTATATAATTTAGTGTGGCAGTAAACGTTCTATCGAGCAGTACACGCACTTTCCGATTTTCGCATCATTTTAGCTCCATTTTCGTTCAGTTTTGTGCTAAAATATTGCTAAAATGCCGAAAAAAGTTACAAGATCTGATAGAGCAACAACTAGTGCGAGATTATATCGACCTAAAAAATTTGTATTAGTCTTTTCAACGGTTGTTAAATGCATAAAATGTGATGGAAAAATAAATTTTCATTCGACTAAAAAAGAAGGCCGACTAAAAAAGAAGCAAACAAAAGAAGGCAGGATTCATCGTAGACAGGAGCAACAAGATGCTCTAGATATTGTGGATGATAGCAACATCCTTTATGGACCTGACACTGATGATTCAGTGTGAAGTAAGCCGATAGATCTCGCTTATGAACGTTTCATCCCAAATTTTTTAGTGTTCAAAACTTTAAAGCGTTTTTCCCAAAACTCACGTTTTCAAAGACGGTGCCCATCATAACTCCAAAACTACTGCACGGATCCTTTTGAAATTTTGAACACTATTTTTCTACATAACTTACAAGGTAACGCTGGCGAGTTTTTTTCGAATTTGTTTATATTTTTAACTTTATAATAACAAATTAACCGATTTTTTTTGCGAAAAATCGCGTTTTTTCGTTCAAAGTGCTCCCAAAAAGTGAAAAATTTAAATTTCAAAAAACCCGCCCAGCGTTACCTGGGGAAAACGATTATCTAACGAAATTTTAGGATTTCAGATGATTCGGCACCGAGTTATGATGGGCACCGCAATTCACCTTTTTTCCGAGACGCTCCAGAAGAATTGCTGCCATTGTCGTATTTTTTAATATTTTTTCATGAAAATTTCGCAAAATATTCTTCAAATGTTATACTATAATGTACTATTGGTTTTAATAAATAGATTTTAACTATTTCATCTAAAAAAAATGACAAAAATGTACCTTTTTTTACACGAATTAACCCTACTCACCCCTTAAGACACTTGCCGAATCGCCAGGTAAATATCCTGGGATCCACCATTTCCTGGGAAAAAGACATTAAATATCTGGGAATCCAACTCGATCAAAAACTAACTTTTCACGCCCATGTCGAAGCAATAAAGTCGAAAATGTTGAAGAACATTTACTACTCCTAGCCGCTTATTAATAGGAAATCCAGGCTCTCAATTGCCAACAAACTGCTTGTTTTTAAGGGGTAAAACCACAGTAGCGGTCGAAAAATAAGGCTTTTTTTGACAATTTTTTTCGGAAACCTGGAACGGGAGTAGGGAATTTCTGTTAAAGGGCTTTATTGAGCACACATTGAAGTATGAGAAAAAAACTTTTTATTATCATTTTCATACTAAATGGCGGCGATAGCGCCGATCTTCAAATAAGCCTTTTTTTTTAAATTGATAAACGGGCGAAAAGATTTAGCGCAAACGATGAGACCTGGATCAAAAAAGAAACAAAGTTCATTATTCACATACAATTAGCTATAGAATCACGTAGGCGTTTTTATTTAAACTGATTTTTGTAGAAATGGCACACTTTTGAATTTTTTATAATGATTTATGATTGTTTGTAATTGTTTATAATTGTCTTTAAAAAAAAAAGTTTACATCCAATCAAAAAACGGCTACGTGATGCTCAAGATATTGCATTTACAAAGCTACAAAAAAAATTTGAGACTGATCGGAGCAATAGTTTTCGAGTTATGATTTCGCCCAAGTTGAAAAAAGTAGTTTTGAGAAAAACGTATTTAAAGTTTAATGTGCATTTAAATCATAAAAATGTTATATGTGCCTTTAACAACGATGCCTGCAGCATACATTTGGCTATCCGTGTTGGTGCTCGCCTATATAAAAAAGCTATAAAAAGCTATAGAAAAAAATTGGATTTTTTGAACCGGTTACTGTGGTGTTACCCCTTAAGTGTGCAATGCAGCCAATAATTCTCTATAGGTGTCCTGTATGGAGTAATTGTGCAATATCACATATCAAAAGTCTGCAAATATTACAAAACAAATGTTTAAAAATTATTCTTTACAACCCATTTTATTACTCAACTAATCGGCTGCACGCTGCAGCAAAGCTCAAGAAAGTACTGGATATCTCTAAACACTTGACCCAGAAATTTCTCAACAAATGCGCAACATCCAATAATCCTCTGGTTGCATCTCTGATCGTTAATTTATAACGACAGTTACTGTATACGCAGTTGTTTTAAGTCATGAATCTTAGTTTTTGAAATTTTATTTAAGTTAGGTTAAGCACAACATTCGGTTTTAAGCTTGTTTTTCCTATATTACTATACTAAGCACCTCGCAAGAAAACTTTCTGAAAAAAAAGCTAACTAAAATTTAGATGTAAAGACTTTGTCTAAACACTAACCTTAAAATATTGTACCAGACAACACCTAAACGAATTCAATAAAGTTATTAGGCGTGTTTTTTTGCTCCGATACAGAACAGAATAGAACAATGACGCAAAAAAAACGATCCATCACAAAACAGCTGATGCTTTTGCTAAGACTGACATAGGTTGCTGTATTTGCTGTGGTACCACTCAACAGCTCAAAATAAAGGAAGAAAATAACGAATATACACTACCACAATCGATAGAAAATAGCAAAAGGACTAACAGAAAATTATCTCTCTTAACTTTCTATGCATTATGCGGGCTTTTTTAGTTTAGTAACTACCAAAACATTCAACTTAACCTTCAAAAAACCAAAGCCATCTCACAGAAAAAAAGACAACTTCGTATGAGCTTTTCTTTTTTCTATCAGCACATTATATACTTCAGCACGTGAACTACCTATGACGAATACAATTTCTGTACTAGTGAATTCACTGGTGCAGGAGTGTTGTTGTTTCCAATGCATATATCCTATTCTCTACTGGATAGAGGAGCAAAAAAACACGCCTATTATAACATAGATTTTAACACTAATTTTCATTCATGAGCAAGCCTATACTATATCAGAACAAGGTGCCTTAGGGTATACCACGTGATTCCTTTAGGTGTCAAAATAGGTTCACATGCCCCCATATGACGCCTCCCTTACGAGCTATCGCACATCAAAAATTTTTCTTTGTTTACTTTCATCCAGGTGAAAATGAATGCTTTTAACTTTTGAGCAATTGATCTAACTATTTTTGTCTGAAATGAGACCTCATTTGTTAATATTTGCAAAGAATTCTTGGACAAATTTAACGGATATTACTTTTACTAATACTTTTTGCATTAAAATTTCAAAGAATTAACACATTTATCTTTTAAATTTATTTCTGCAGAATGCAATTTCATTTCTTCTTAACAATGCTCTATATTACCACTTTGTTCGCAAAAAAAAACTCCACCCCGCTACCGATTTTGTACAAGAATCCATTATTTGCATTCAAGGTTTTCGTGGTTGTCACTCGCATGAGTTTCAAAATTAAGGAAAGTAAAAGTATTTAGTAGTATTAAGTAAAACTATTCAATTCACTATAGGAGGTTTATCACATGAAAATTTTATGGCAGGATCTCCTGGTACAAAATTATGAAAATGCTCAGTGCTGGCAACCCTTTATTAGCAGAGTATACCAAAGTCTATCATGATTGGTTCACGTCAAGATAAGCACACCCTGTGATTTCGTTTTTATCCGATAGCTAAATCTAGAGTTACAGGAATAGAAAGATTTTTGGGGTTGTTAAAAAAAAAATTAAAAACTTGGAAAATACTTGTTTTCATTAGCCACGTTTTTTTTGCGCGTCTATCGAGTGCAGATTAGAATAGTAGTACTAAAACAAAAACGTTACAGTTGTTTTCAGTACTACTGTCTTAAGGGGTAACACCTATGTGAAACGCTGTTTTCGAGGGTGATTTTTTGCATTTTTTTCCAAGGAAACTTTATATTTGATTGAAGAAATAATTACATGGCTTTATTATACATGTTTTGAAGTATACAAATTAATTTTTACAACGTCCTAAAATACAAAATGGTGGCTGTACCAGGCTACGAGCATCAGACGATTTTTCAAAGATGCCTCAACGGCCCGCAACTTTTCGTCGTCGCAAATGGTCTGAAACACAAAAATCAAAATGTTTCTTAAAGTTTGAACTAAAAGCAAAGGAAGTACGTACGGGTTTTCAAAAATATTGAATTTTGAAAGATTGGCGTACAGTTTTGCAAAAAAAAATTTTTTTGTAAAAAAAAATCGTACAAAATCAGCCGTAAAAATGAACATTTTCAATTTATCAACAAAATCTTACGTACTTCCCTAGAAATTGATGTTGTGAAGCTTGCACCAAAATTTCAAATTGATCGGATAAAAATTGCCTGAATAATCGTGCGGGCCGTATCAAAAAATGTAGTTTCGAGAAAAACGCATTTAAAGTTTGAAAACAAAAAAAAATCGTACATAATTTCTCGTTTTCGCTTTTTTGATTTATTGCCTTTTTTGTGGCAAATGTTGATCTACTACCTGTCATACTGAATGATAATTTACTAATAAGAAAAGTCGCTAACGGATACCTGTGGTAGGTATAAGGACTTTGGAGCAGAGCGTGCCGTGCGTGTGCCGCATAGGCCCCGGCCGCAGGGTGGGACGTAAAACGTTTATGCTCAAAACTCGGAAAAAAAATTTTATTTTTGAAAATAACTTTGAAAATAACTTAAGACGTTATTCTAGACATGTTTCCCTGCCATTTTAGCAAAAAACAAAAATCGATTCTTTTGAAATTTCTACATAGGTGTTACCCCTTAAGCTGTCGATAGAGGTCCAAAAACGCGACTATTGTAGATGTTTATCATGTGAAAATTTAATGGCATGTTGGTATGAAGATAACAAAAATGTTTGGTGTTGGCAACTCTTTGCTAAAAACCACTTCCGAAAACACACCAAGCCTACTTCACGTTGAGCCCAAACCACCCCGTAAATTTCGTTTCGATTCGATTACAACATTGGAAGTTATAGTGTGGAAAGTTTTTAAGTGCTACCGCCCTCGAAAATATCAAGATTTTCGAATCTTAATCATTTGCGGAATGTATATTCTCGTATCAAACATTCTGTGTTTGAAAAAGCTTTAGAGCCGACATACGTTGTCTAACCTTATTTATAGACAGGAAGGGAGCCATGATCACAAATTAATAACCTTTCTGAATCATTTGTTATTTACTTTCACTTCAAGATCAAAGCAGTTACTGCGACGTAATGAGCTGCCGCAGCTTTGCGTTTTTTGGTAGCGTAATGGCTAGAAGCGACTAAGCGGGTATTGAAGCGTAGCATAAGGAATTGGATTTGGGGTTGAATAAATTGCGGAGGAAATTGAGTTTCGCTTTCATATGTCGCCTATGTCCAACTGGAGCTTGGCCTAAAATCGATGTTATTTCCTTGGTTGTCGCTACTTAATAAACGTCATTGTTGTAGGCGAATTGTAGACAAAAGAAAATTGTGGCGAACCCAATTTTGTAACAATTGATCATATCGGAAAAGTGAATAAAGACAAAGTCCAACACGAAACACTTGAGTGATTGATTGATAACATGGAGTGAGTTCAGAAGACTCCTACGACTGCGACCTACTGGGTTAATTGTGCCTCCTCTGCCTTATGTCCTATAAGATATCAAGGCTTCTTATGAGCCTATGTTCCTTGACGAGACATTTACTATGTCCCTGATGGAAGGAGGAGCAGAGCCAATGAGCTTTACAGACACACTCTGTCGGTTCTCCACAGTATCTGGAGCAGTCGTTCTCCTCCTTCCCTATTCTGTGGAGATATTTTTTGAAGATACTTTGCAAGGAGGATGGTCTGTCAACTCTTTTGCTTTTTTGTTATCGAAGGTAAGTTATTTTTTTGAGTGTCTCAAAACCTCAAAATTAAACCAGTGGCTTTCGATCTTTTTCTTGCTTCATGTTTTAATTTCCTTGTCCGCGGCTGCCTTTGTAAAGCCCCAATACGGAGGGGAGAAGCGGAGAAGCGCCTTTGAAGCATATTCTTGCTCCTTCTGTGGCTTTGGTATCAACTTCTTTGTTTCCGTAGTGTTCCTCATGACCAGGGATCCATATCAACTCGAGCCTGTCCTGTGTTCCTTTTTCATTTAGGGCCTCTATCACCTCTAAGAGTTACGCTGAATTTATGTGATCGCGATTGATAGATTTGAGAACCTCTTGACTATCTGATAGGATCTTCATTGTGACCCTTTTAGTGTTCATTACCTTTATTATATTTTCGATTTCGACCAAAAATCTATGAATTTAGATTTTTGGTACAAATTCATAATATTTTCGAGTCTAATACAAATTTTTTCAAATCAAATTCGTAGATTTTCGACACCAATTCATAAACTTTCGAGTCAAATTCATAATTTTTTTGAGTCAAATTCACAATTTTTTGAATCAAATTCATAGTTTTATTAAGCCAAATTCATAATTTTCACAAATATAATTCGTAATTTTTTCGAATCAACTTCGTAGTTTTTTCGAAGCGAATTGTAATTTGTGCACGTCAAGATCATAATTTATGAATTCGATGCGCAAAATATGAACCTACCTTGCGAATGCATGAATTTAACTCGAAAAAAATATAAATTTGACTTGCGAAAATTATGAATTTGTCTTACAAAAGCTATGAATTTGAATTTAAGAAGTTATGAATTTGATTCGAAAAAAATATGAATTCGACTCAAAAAAATTATGGATTACACTCGAAAAATTATGATTCGGTATCGAAAATTTATGAATTTGAGTTGAAAAAATATTAATTAGACTCGAAAATATTATAAATTTGTGCCATAAATCTATGAACTTGACTCAAAAATGGTATATGAGACTCTAAATATGCCAGATAGTTCCACTTGATAGATAATGGACTCCTTTGGAAGAGGAAAATGCAGTTTGCACTTGGGACCTACCAGCTCTACTTCTAGTCCACAATCAATGTTTGAGCCATCCGTATAAAATGGTCCATATAAAATGATAGGTATTATACCCATGGTGTCTATCTTGGAGGTAGTCCGCAATTGCGTCCAATCATTTGTTTTGTCGCCCAGTTTTGCTTAAATGATTGTCCCAAGTGAGTTTCCTATCTAGGTGGAATCTTAGATATTTTACTTCTACCTGCAGACATACGATGCCCCTAATATTTATATCATCTTATTATTACCGTGATGTCGTCCACGTAGCCGAGAGTAGTTACTCCTTTACTATTGAGGGTCACGAGGAGACCATCCACTAGTAGAGACCATAAAAAGGAGGATAAAATCACTCCTTGAATACATCCCCTTCTAGTGTCCGCCCTTAGCGTCACCTCAACCAGTTCCGCAAGCACACCTCGATACCTCAGCATTTTATTCAGCCATTTTGCTGCTTCTTTAGGAGAATTTTTCCCTCTGGAGAGCGTGGTTCAGTGAGTCGTGGCCAAAGACTCCTTATATGTCCATAATGGCGCATAGTGTGATTTCGTTGCTATCCAATGCCTTTTCTATAATTTGTACCAGCTTATGTGTAGCTGATATAGTTGATTTGCTCTTTTGGTAGGCAAATTCAAATTTGTGAAGTGGCATATTTAGTCAATCAGATTCTCCATGGTCTTCAATATGAAAGATGTGAAGCTCATGGCTGGCATGATCTTGGGAGGTCGGTCGGTTTGTAACTACAAAAGCTCGCTCTAGGTTTACCAGAATGGTTCTTAATTTCTCCGTGGCTCTTTGTAGTAGAGCTGAGTAGATTCTGTCTGGTCCTGGTGATTTAAAGGGTTCGCGATGAATTGTTTAATCAGAGGCGAGTGAGGTGTCCGATCAGGGCCTTCCTCTTCTTCTTCAGCCTCACCGCTGCACCTAATTTCGAACCCTGGAAAGAGTGCTCTCAGCAACACTTCAAGTGTGTCTCCAAAGGTGGTTAACATTCCTCCATATGGTGTCCTTACTAGTCCTATATGCCATTAATGGCCTTTGGACAGAGCTTTCTGTATCCTGGCAGCCTCTGGAATGCCATTGAGGCTATCTCAGAAGGCATTCAATGCCTTTCTTTTGGATTTCCTTAGCTCTTTGCTGTATTCTGAGAGATTCTTTTTATAGGCCTCCCATTTTGATGTAGTTTTGGCCCGGTTGTACACCGTTCTTGCTGCTTTTCTGAGTTTTTATAGCTTTTTGGTCCACCATGGCACCCTGGTTTTGGAAGCACTGATTTTCTCAAGGCAGTTACCGTGGTATGATTCAAGGATTATTCAGGTATCCTTGTCCACAGTGTCCTCCAATTCTGTCTTCGTAGTGAAACTCGTATACAAGGTAAAAAGTCCTGCTGTGGAGCCAGTTAGATCGAACGAACGCTTACGTTACTGTCCAGAGGGCATTACAGAAGAGTTTAGTTTCAAATGAATCAGACAAGACAAAAGCAAAGAACATTTTATTAATCCTTCGATCATTGCAAGCGATGCTACCTCCCATTTAGCTGTCAATATAACTTCTCATGGTACCTATCTATCCTATGTTTCTACAAAGCAACTTGAGTTCATCCTGGTATCGATATTTCGCAGTGTCAACAGATCGGGAAATTTATGTTTCTGAACCAAAAATTGTTATAAGTGTTATATATTGGAGAATACATTTAATTATCACAACTGATTTCCCTGCCATTATAAATACATATATGAAATTATTTAATTATAATGTTTAAAAAATATATACAACATATTCATGTTATTAAATACACTACGTAAAAGTTGTTTTTCTTTATAAATGCCAACTTCGAGCGAGAACCCATTTGTGCTCTGTCCAAATGCAACTACAGTTTGGAAATAAAACATCATTTTCAGAATGATGTCCTGATCAATCTTAACTAGAAATGAAAGTATCACAACGAATCTAACACGGAAATCTCGTCTCGAATTACGAATTCTCCCATCGTGTTTCTTTCTACCAGGTAAACTGCCAAACCCGAAACGGGAAATTTAGACATCCGACTACTACCGTACAACGTATTGAAACTCGCATATATGGCTTCTGAGAGTCATCGAAACATCTACAGAAAAAAAACGACTGCAGCGCAGAGGAAACCTACCCAGTACTTAGTCGTAAACCAAATGACGATACGTGTCTATAAAAGAGATAAAACTCCATAGTTGTCGTCGTGCTTGTTGACTAAGCTAGTTGTTTCCCTGGACTAACCAGATCCAATATAGACTCTCAGCCAGACTGGGCCCGACAGGCTCTTGACTGGTCAAGTATTGAGTCTATTTACCTGACCTACGTTGTAGTAAAGATAATGAACGCAAAAAGATACTTTTCGCGTCCTGATATCTTCTTTTGTTCCGCACATATTCAGCTACTGAACCCGCATCTATACTCGATTTAATTAACCGGTAGAACTGGATTTGCATCTGGCTTCGATATCCAAGCAATAGAACGCTACAGAATACCCGTGTATGGGGAGACTTAGAAGAAAACAAACCACACCAACAAGAACCTACAGATATGGCAAAAAATAGGAAACAAGCAATAAATAAGCAAGAGAAAATCGAGAAACTGTTGTGGATGCGAAGCAAATCGCGATTTTTTGAACGCGCGTATAATTTTCGCATACAGTAATACGTAGTGGCAAACCTTTTCAAACAAGCGAGCTGAACTAGTATTTATCATACCTAGCCAATTGCAAAAAGATTTTTTGATCGACCTAAGATTTCAATTCAGTTATTCAAAAAAAATCAATTGTTTTTGCATATCTTGATTGCGCTTGACGTGAAACAGTCATTAATTTCAAATAACTACATTATGTAACATTGCAAAACCACTGCCATACACTATCTGTTGATCGACAAGACGTGCCCACCCATTGCGGCAAGGCAAAGAAACTGCCTATAAGGCCACAAACTTTTTCACCCATATGTAAACGGCAATTCCGTTGTCGCGTCGTTTAGATGACGTTGCCTTCGAAGGAAGGCGAGAAAATTCGCAAAGAAGCAAAACGACCGAGCTCGCGGAATCCCTCCAAGTGCGAATATAGGTCGTGTATTAGAATTACGCGAATCGTGTTTTCTTGCATACGCCACACGGTGTGAAGTTGATATCCGCAACGAATCCGAATCATCCGCGGCAGAGTCATATGGACAACATGAAAAATTAAAGCCTATTTGATGTCTTTTTATATGGAGAAATCGCAACGCAGCTCAGGTCTGACTTGCAAAGTCGCATTGCAAGATTATCTATGTTTGGTTCGTAGCAGATTCCATCAATATTTTTGCACGTTTCCAATTTAAGCTGAACTCAGTTTCATTTCACCTTTCGACGAAAGATTGAGTCTGTTGCGTCTTTTGTGTGTCTGGAGATGTATTTTACTCTGGGTATTGTGCATGATGGTGTACCAGAAGTGTGCGCAATGGTACAGGTGTTTGGAAGTCGGCTGCCACTTTCAGTCGGACTATGCATGTTCATTTTGAAGCAGGTGTTCAATTTTCACGCTTAAGAACTGTTCAAAAGCCAAATCGGAATGGAAAAATCACTTATGCATCGACATTTGACATAGACTCTTCCCTTCAGTTTGTATTTTTTCAATCCACTGTAAATCCAGTGTCGAAAAAGATGCTACAAAAAAACCAGCCCCACAACACAGCCTGTGCTATTTAATCTGTACCATTTGCATTCATCAAACGATCGTGCATTTTTAATTTGCTGCCGTCGATGCAGTATGGAACAGCAGCGGACCCTCGTGATCCATCCTCATAAATTCCTGCCAACAGCCTCTTGTTTATTTTCAACAGAGAAAATATTCAAAACTGTTGATATCTTCCGGAATCCAAACGCACTCTGTCTGTTCCATTAAGTGACTATTAAACACACAAGGAAACGATCACGATCGCTTGCTTTCAGCTTGTAAACATCACATTAACAACAGGGCCAGCTAAAGACAATTTCCAGAGAATGTAGCTCATGGAACAGAAAACTCGAAAGTCATGGAATTCCTGGCGTAGTTTTTTATACGCTTCTATAATTATATTGTCGAATGATTATTGCATTCGTTTCCTCTTTGGAATTTGTTCGGCGACTTTAATTTCAGTTCAATTATGCGTCGGTACTTTTTGAGAATCATTGAAAATGCTGGTTTAACTGGCAGAAAATTTCGATGGCAATTAGTCTATTAAATTAACAATATTTTTTCGAATACATACAAGCACTGTATTATGTACGCGATGTACAAAAAAAAACTTATTTATCAAATAAATCACAGGGAACTATTACTAAATATGTATGTGCGAAAACATTAATTTGTCACAGCTTGTCTTAATTTCAACTTAGACTAACGCCGCGTCCACATTGGCCATGGGAGATGGCATAACATTCGACTTGCCATGGAAATGGAAAATGTAGACGGTACATGGCATACCATATTTGATGGCATGCCATATATGTCAAGCCATATGGCAAGACATTTGCATGGCCATGAACATGGCCATATTCTGACAGTTGTTCATTTTCAAAATGGCGATGTCGAGGGAAATAGTGTTACAAACCCTAAACGAATACAAAAAAAGATTGCTTATGGAAATATGTGTTCGCCTCTTCGTCAATTTACGCCTTTCCTCATATTCCGCTTCCTCTAACCTTTGCATTGCTTTCAAACACCGGATAGCGCGCACATGTTCACTGCTGAGCGACATTTTCAAAATGATATGGCATGACATGCCGTTGCCCAGGCACCAGATGACATGCCATAAACTGACATTCGTTGCCATCGCATATGGCAGAGCTCATGGACAATGTAGACTCTAGGTAACAATCTGCTTGTTTACATTTAATTTCAAATTTTTTTCTAGTTTGATCATAGTACCAACGTAGTCTCTTTAGGTTTCCTTTGAACAATCATCCAGCAATTATAAGCTATGAGGCTAAAATGTTAAATAATTTTTTTAGTGTGCCAAAAACTATTCAAGTTGTATCAGAAACTTAAACTTGTATATCATATGATTTGGTTTTTAGACTCCTAAAATGTAAAATTTAATAAATTAACAAATCGGAATCTCACCTGGTGACCTGTGGTGAATTTAATAAATTAACAAATCGGAATCTCACCTCACCTGGTGGAAACACTTACCTTGGCTTTGAAAGTTATTGTCAACGAAATATGTATTGTCTATGTTTTATTGATATATAGTGGAATACAGCTGTGTAATACACAAAAAAAACAGCAACGAAGACATTTAAAAATTCATAGCACTTGGACTCCACCCTATCGCTGTAGAACATAGACTCCATTCTGGGGTGCTTTACACCCCTCAATTTTAAATGAGTTTCAGATGGAAAGTTGTAGTCAGTCAGAGATAATTTTCCCCAAAATACAGAAACATTCGAAAAAATTATTGTATCATTGATATTTGTACAGGATCATATAGACAACGCCAGTGCTGCTTTAATCAAGCACCGGAATGACACTCGTAGGCAGTGGCAAAGAACACCCAAATACGTAAAACGTTTCTTGAACTTCGTAATAAACGGTGGAATGACTTACTATGCGCACAGGCACCTGGGTCAAATCGTCTCTGGACATTGCTCAAGCTACTGAAGAACAAAACACGTATGCTTCCTCCCTTCTTCTTCGAAAACCGAGCAGCTTTGCGCAGTCTTCGTCGACAGAGTCAGGCCAGCGTTTTCTGGGTTTTCCCACTGTTCTTCGACCCTCGGCCCTTCCGTCGAATACCTTAGGTATTCGATGCTCGTCCATTCGTTGCACGTGACCAGCCTATTGTAGCTTCCGCAGTTTGATTATTGTAGCAACCTCTGGCTCATCCAAAAACCTCGTACAACTCGTGGTTGTACCTTATCCGCCATTGGCCGCACTCTTGTTTAGCTCCAATTATACGCCTGAGGACCCGTCTTTCGAAGGCGTTCAACATATTTGCGGATGCTTGGGTAAGGGTCCAAGTTTCACATCCGTAGCACAACACAGGTCTTATTATTGATTTGTAAACTTGGAGCTTCGTCTTCAGTAGGGCCAGAACGGAGTAGAAAGTTTTATTAGCGAGCTGTATTCTCCGTTTAATTTCATCAGTTTCACTGCCTTTCGTTGTCAATTTCGAGCCTAAGTATATAAATTCGTCCACATTCTCTAAATTATATTCGTCCAGAATTATATTTCGTCTAATGGAGGTCTTCTTTCTTATTTGCGTCTTGATTTTTGTTTTCGTCTGATTGATCTTCAGACCTACTTCTTTGGCTTCCTGGTCAAGTTTCAACAGGAGTTCTTTGGCGGATGTAAAGGAACGTGACAAGATATTTATGTCATCCGCGTAGGCCACTAATTGGTTCGACTTATACAGAAGCGTACCCCCTGTGTCGACAGGAATCTTCCTTATGACGTACTCAAGTGCTAGGTTGAACAACAGAGGGGCCAACCCATCTCCTTGCTTTAGTCCGACATTTGTATCAAAGGCGTCAGTCAGATTGTTGTTGATTCTGACTTGTGATGCTGTCGACGTCATCGTCATTTTGGTCAGCCGGACTAGTTTTGCTAGGATGCCGAAGTATAGCATTATTTTGTACAGTATGTTTCGGTCAATACTGCCATATGCTTGTTTAAAGTCCACGAAAATCTGGTGGACGTCAATGTTAAATTCCCAGCATTTTCCGAGCACTTGTTTGACTGTGAAGAGCTGATCCGTAGTTGATCGACCAGACCTAAAGCCTCCTTGGTACTCCCCAAAGACAATTTCAGCGTATACATTTATTTTAATTGTTAATATTTTCGTCAGTATCTTATAGGACGTACAAAGTAGCGATATGCCTCTGTAGTTTTCGCACCGAAGTTTGTCTCCTTTTTTGTGGATAGGGCATATGATGGATTTGCACCACTCCTGCGGTATTTTTTCTTGACCCCAGATGTGCTGGATCAATTTGTGGATGGCTTTCATAGGGCAGCTTCCTCCGTATTTGATTAGCTCAACCGGAATCTCGTCAATGCCCGGCGCTTTATTGTTTTTCTGGCTTTTTATGGCAGAATTGACTTCTTCCAGTGTTGTAGGTGCGATCGGGACTTCGTCAGAGACGTCTTTCGGCTGTGATACTATTGAGCCATGTGCAGGATTAAGGAGTTCTTCTTCCTCCCTTGCTCCTTCCTAATGGTGATGTCGCTTATACTGAAAGAGAAAAAGCTGATGCACTTGCTGACTCCTTTCAAAGCTCACACAAGCTTACGCTTCTCTGCAGTGACCCCGACACCAGTCTCCAAGTTGACCTTGAAATTGCCAAACTATTAGAAGCCAGAACCGCCCCTTTTGATGACGGCTTGCCGAACGTCCTTTCTAAAAACCTTCCTAGGAAGGCAATATTTTTAGCTACATAAACTGCTGCCTAAAGCTAGGATACTTTCCTTCTGCTTGGAAAAACGCAATCGCCATTTCAATTATAAAGCTAGGTAAAAATCCTAGGCTCCTCAGTAGCTACCGCCCTATCCGCTTACTTCCTTCCTTTAGTAAACTTTTCGAAAAAGTTATCATTTCCCGTATTCGAAAAGAACTCGAAGCTACCTCCACTATTCCGGATTTTCAGTTCGGCTTTCAACCTGGTATGTCTACCACTCATCAGCTACTCAGAGTTGTTCACCACATCAATGATAATTTCATATCAAAATGCTATACTGTTCTCATAGCGCTTGATATTGAAAAAGCCTTTGACACAGTATGGCATGACGGCCTAGTTTTCAAACTTGCTAAATGCTCACTGCCCAGCTACTTATGCAGAATTGTCCATTCCTTTTTAGACTCGTGGACTTTTAATGTAAAGACACATAGATTATCAAAAAAATTGTGTTTACCTGCCGGAGTTCCCCAAGGCTATGTCCTTAGTCCCACATTGTATAATGTTTTTATGTCTGACCTCGAAAAATCACCGCGATGCAACTTTGCTATGTATGCTGACGACACTGCAATCTTCGCTAGCGAAGCTGACCCAGCGTTGATAATTAACAATCCCCAGGATCATCTCTCATCTCTCATAGATCAATTTTGTAAAAGATGGAAGATTAAAATAAACTCAAATAAAACTCAAGCAATTTTCTTCACACACAAAACGTGCACGAAAAAACCTACCGAATTCGCAAATAAATGCTCTTGGATCAATTGTTAATTGGTCAAAAGACATTAATTATCTTGGAATCCATCTAGACTCATAATTAACGTTTCACTCGCACATTGAAGGCACCAAATCTAAAATATTGAAAAACATACGCTCCTTATACTCACTTATCAACAGGAAGCCTAAGCTGCACAATAACCTGCTAATATACAAATCCGCGGTGCAGCCTATTATCCTATACGGTTGTCCAATCTACAGAATCATAGAGCATAAATCAGCTCCACTAGCTTCCAGCACTATCTCAGCTTCATCCTTGTTTCGAGTGGTCCTGGGGCTCTAGTCTCCAAGCTAATCCTGGCGAAATCTTAGAACGCCGTTTATAACCAAAATTGCGTGCAGGGTACTGTAAATGAGTCCGCCCGATCCTCAACGAATACAACCTCAACCAGGCAATCCACCTCTATCCATCAACTCCGGTCGTACGGGGTCAGCCTTCAAAGTTCTAATGATGTTAGAAAAAGTCCCTCCCGAGGCATTGTCCAAAAATGTCAAAAAGGCCCTTCCGATGCATTGTCCAACAATGATAAAAAGTCGCTCCCATTTGCAACTCATTTTATTTAACGACAACCCCTATATATTCTGTTCTGAAACGCCAGAGGTCGACTGGGGAAAAAAAATAAAATCAAGCGAATTTCAAGGAAATGTAAACTGGTGGCACCCGTTCCAGGACTACAAGCGTAGTCCTGCCTCATCTGCTGTGTAATCGATGGCAGTAAAAGAAATGGAATAATATATGCAGCAAACTGGCTGAAACTAAAGTAGGCTATGTTCCACGTCTACTGTAAAGCGTGAATTAGTCACGGAGATATGGTCGTCGACTTGATTGCAGATATGCGATAACAGGGGACCATTTAAGCTACAGAAAGTCAGTCTGGCAGCGTGTGAAGATCAACGCTCCGTCTTGAATCAGCCTTGGCCAATGCCAAATTAAAGGTGATGCCGAAAGACAAATTCCCCGGTCGACCTAGATGCAGAGCATTGATTTCCTGCATCCATTCCGATTCAAAGGAAATTTTGGAGACAGTCAGACTCTTCAACTCTGATCTTCTCCAGAAGATTAGATAGTAGCTAAAATTGGAAAGCCTGTTGAGAATCGACGGGAAGCTCTTTTCATTGTAGTTGAAAAGGTAGTACCGATTTTATTAAGTGCGGGGTGGAGAAATTAGCGCTAAGTTTTTGCAGGCTTGATTGCACTAAAGGCTCTGAGCGTGAAGATCTAGAGACCAATAAGCCTAACTCGACGGAGTAGACTCAAACAGCAAAAGAGTCTTTCAACAAAAGGCCCGCCGTTCGTTCAAGAATGGAATTTGAGAAATAATCAGATATAGAATTCTGGTCTGTTGATGCGGTCAGTATTTATTTATTTATTTTTTATTTATTACAATAAATAAAAAATTAATAAATAAAACAAATACATAATGCAAAATATAAAATATAAAATATAAAAGTATTATAATTTCAGTTGATACTTATTTGTATTCAGGTGAAATGGGACGGGAAATAAATGAGTTAAGAACTTAATAGGCTCTCCTGAAGTTATTTTTGAAGATAGATTTAGTGCTACCTGAAGAATAGTAATAACCTGTACTGTTGAATGCTCTACAACATCTATTTATGGGTTCACTATACCCATAGACTGTGTGGTGCTGGTATTCCTTAAGGAAAGTTGTATGCCAAGTCTGCCATATTTGATTGTTGAATGTAATTCTGTTAGAGAGAGCTCCTACCCGAACTGTTCCGTTAATGATGTCAAAGGTAAGGCATGCACTAGTTAAAATTCTTCTTGATGAAAGAGTCATTAGGTTTAAAAGATTTAGTCTGTATTCCTAGGAGGGGAGATTACAAAAGTCGCATGGAATCAAGCCGAAAAGGAAAAATTGCTTCTGAACCGATTCGAACCTGTCGCAGATAGCACCTGTTCGCGAGATTGAAGTTTTGGTTGGAGAAAAGCTATGTTGGACTGCGTTCTGATAGTTTGGTACAATTTCAAGTCATCAGCTTAGAAGAATTGTGGGGTATTAAATAAAATCCCAGATAGATCCGAAATAAAAATATTAGAGAGAAGAGGGCTCAAATGACTGCCTTGCCGCACCCCGGACAGCGGAAACCCTGTTTTTGAAAAAAAATCTTTGGAATTTGACAATCTGAGTTCTGTCACAAAGATAAGATTTAAGCCAACTGAGTAGGCAGCCAGATATACAGAAATCGACTCTCAAAGGCCTTGCTAAAATCAGTATAAATCGCATCAACCTGGTTTCTCATTTCCAACTCACAGAGAATGTCCGAAACCAAGATCATGAGATTGACTTGCCTTTTCGAAATCCATGTTGTTGTTCCTTGAGAAGAGGATCGATTATGGAAGTTAGTTGATCGCAAGACAAGCTTCTCAAAGAATTTGGGGATTACTGAGAGAATAGCGATGCCTCGATATTTGTCAACAGATCGTTTATCGCCGCTTTCGAAGATAGGCGTAAGATGAGAAGTGGCTGGGTCTACCTCTGACTTGGACAGCTATCTAGACCTTTTGATTTGGAGAAGAGAGGAAAGGGATCAGGCAGCTATAGCGTCTAGAAAGGACCTGGACTCAACTCTGACCATTAATGATGAAGGTTCATCGAATTAATTTGCACCATCTCAAAGCAGCAACAGCTGCCCCGATCCACCCCTTATTAAGGACAGAGAAGGAACGAATTTTGACTCAAGAACCATGTACGGTAAACTACCGGTTTTGCAAGCTACGCATCGATTGATACAGACTGGTAAGATCCGATAGCTTGGAATAATCTGAAGTCTTCATTCTTGCCAAGAAAATTATTTCATTTTTCTGACAAGAATAACATGGCTTTTGCAGCGGAAATAGATCGAACAACTTGCTGGTTAATTTTGTTCTACATAGCAGATGATCATGGTATAATCCTCCCAGTGACACCGTCAAGAATATAGCGGTGGCCGCCAGGAGGATTTGCGTGCCTATTATCCTAGGAGCTGACTCTTATGCTAATAATGAACTGTAAAGCAGATCTGATACGAACGGCCGAGATGAAACAATTTTCGACTTCATCTTAACCTACGATATATTCATCGCAAATGTTAGTGACAATCAAACCTTCCTCAACTCGATACGAAGGAAAGTTCTTAACGTTACTTGAGTCAGTTGGTGGCACACGTATCTCCCGCATGAATATCTTCAATGTCGACGGCCGCAGCTCAACTGTGCAGGCAGCCTTTATTAACAGGAAAATAACACATTGGATGAAGTGTCAGCCCGGGTCATGTCCTGTCTGGAGATTCCTCAAGGGAATATCGATTCCTACGAGGATCTGGATCAGGCAATTAACACCTTCATCAGTGCTTTCAACTCTGCAGCTAAGACAGTGTACAACCCACCCACAACTCCAAAAGGAATCCAAAGCCGGCCAATAGTGAAATTTAGAAATCACCGCCCTGCGGAGAGAGTGCAAGAAAGAGTTTGACAACGCTAAAAGATCTAATGATTGGCCAGTGAATAAAATGGGACTGAAAATTTTTAAGCATGTCTTACGCGAGGTATAATGTAATGGTCCTCATGCTGATCTTGTTTTGGCATCAAAGAGAGTATCAATAAGCCAAATCGCCTGTATATGGTTTTTAGGCTCAGCACCGAAGCTATGCGGGCACTTTTCCCCACAAGCCTGGCTGTACTATCCTTTATTGGCTTAAAGGAGATCGTGTAGGTCATTAAAGGAACTGAATGGTTTACTGAGTACCGCCCGGAAGAAAGAAGTAGTTACCGGTACTTACCAACCAAAGAAGCTTCGGTGGACTTAAAGAAGGTCACCCAATTTATCAAAAACTCGAAGTAACTCTCTACTCTATAGAGGCTGTGCCGATAGCAATGCAGTATCACAATGAACCCTTGTATGCCCAACTTAGGCTTCTCCGCAGTCAGTTTAGACGGAAAGCTGCGGAACATATCTAGCTACCTACATGTATTTATTTATACCAATGTGCTAACTAATTTTTGTCTTTTATTTGTGTAGTTTTTTTTTCAATAATTTTTTATATTGAATTTTGTTTGTCTGTTACTTTTTTGAACCATTAAAGTAAATTAAAGAGTGAAATGAGGAAAATAGCTTTACGGGAAAGAAATAAAAATCGAACATCAGGCATCGAAAATAAAGGCTCAGCGAAGGCGTGTCTATTTGCAAACCACATCATTTTCCAAAATCGAAAGTGATTCGCCTGTAATCTTTACCAGTGCAACTTTTGAATTGGCATCCGCAATATCTCTTGATTTAGATCCTGCAACCAAGTATGTTATAAGTACATCGAGCGAACCACTCCTGGTATAACCATAGAACTAGCATTCCTCGATTATTTAATCGACCAACATAATGAAATATCGAGAAATTCCCCCAAGTATTTCGCGAACCGCCTCACTCACTATCCACTTGTTCACCAGCGAACCATTTGAAATAATCAGTTTTATTTCAGCCCGCGACGCATGCTTTCACACAGCGTACAATCGCCAAGGCAGGATAGGCAATTTTCTGGCTCCGTATGTTTGAATTCTGTATAATTTGCAAATAAGTATGAATCTGAGAACTTGTACAGAGTGCGCAATTGCACATGGCTTAATTGTGTTTGCTCATATGGTTATCAGCTTGGCAGGCTGGACGCTATCGTAGCCGTCACGTCGTCGTCGGTATTGCATGCACAATGACCGACTCTAAATTTGGAACGTGTGCCCCGTGAAAGCATGGCGAACATAATGCACTTTTGTTGTTTGACACAACAAATGATTTGTCGTCTTGTGTTGATAATGACAACAAACACTCGTAATTATTTTTGGAAACCAAATGCGCCGTCAACTTAATTGATGTTTACTAAAGCAAGAATTGTATGAATACAAAGGTTCATATGGTTCGCAAACAGATTTTCATGATTACAGTTGAAGGCTGGCTGATTTAATAGTACAGGATGAGATGATTAGAAGGCGGAGTGATCGAAAGTGCCTATTGGATTTTGTCTGCAGAATCGATTTTTTCGACATAGGATTATTAGGCCAACAAAAATTTGTCAGATTCATTATCACTATAAATTTGCCCTTTATTCGAAAACGTAAAATTATGGATGATAGTCATCGATTGAACTTATTCCTTATGTAAAATAATCAAGGTTTGCATAAGAAAATCACTCGAAAAACCTAGAAGATTGTAAATATATATAATATTGCTGTCACGGATTAAGTTCATCGCCTCTTTTACCCCACACAAGCGATTATCGCCGTTAAGCTTCTGTTGTAATGGTATTTGCGTTATAGAAGCTTCGAAATATTTTCACTTTTAAATTCTGCATTGTCTTGGTCTTCTCTGTAATATTCAACATAATGCAGCGAAATCGGCATATGGTCCCAGTAGACTATGAACCTATTCGACCACATATTGAAATAAACTCGTGCAATCATATTTATGTTGCTTCGATTCAAGCTTATGTTTCCGGTAGATGAATTCAAAAGTAAATCACTTGTGTACATTCTTCGTTCTGCTCCAACCAAGCGCAACAATAGCAAATTCCGGCGATATGAACGTCAATTCGCATTTGAATACCATTCGTACGTTGCAGAAGGGTATGGTATGGGTCTGCTGTTGTTGCTGGCCTACTCAATTACCATCTTCGAATTCTCGCAATTATTCCATTTCGGGCTCTGATCCACTTCAATTTCAACTTATCGTATCCTACGAATAGCACAGACGCAAATTCTGACTGACATGCCCGCTGCTCTAATAAGCCTGCTGGGACTGAGTCAGGGCAGACACCAATCATCTAAATGTCATGCGGATTCTAAAAGATATTTAGCTTCGTGTTTGCCTGTTTTCGAAGTAATCCAGGGCTGATGTAGATAATCCATGGCACTGGAGTCTGCTCGTCGTTAGCCTCAGTGTCTTTGATAAGGCTTCCCAAATCGACGGCGACGGGGCTTATTGTTGCAGCAAGGTATATAAAATCGTTATGGTGGATTGCATGCATCGTCGACATGGAGTGACGTACAGCTGACGACGTCACAGCAAGGTCTATGAGCGACACCGTCGATTTCAAACAAATAAAGAAACACAAACTCCGTGAAACCGATGGAAAGCCGCTACAAAACCCCTTTTACGTGTCCCCTCGTGTAGGAGCGTGCAATTATAATTAGATTTCAGCCTTACCACATCGCAATCCGGTCGAATCGATGCAATTCGATACTCTCTCCGGGAGGGGTGGCAAGCTTGCTGAGTGGATAGAAAGTGCCTCTTTTGCTTTGCAAATAGTCTTGTAAGTTTTGTTCGTGTTAAAACGGAGTCATGTTGACTGCTCACAGAAGGCTAAACTTAGCACTTAGTTCAATTTGAAAAGTGAAATGTTTGTTTGGTTTGGGTTTTGGTTTGAAAATAAATGCTTCACTCGTCATCGGTTGAATGCATACATATGTGCATTATGAAAACAAACAATTCAAAAGATTGCAAGAAAACGTGGTAGGTATGGTGCCGAATTTACACACAGGCAAATGTTGGCGAGCCGAGTGTTTAAATGGTCACCTCTTCTATTCACCCCTGTTTTTTTTTACATGCCAAAACGGGGTGGGAAGTTATTTTACGAGCCACTCGACGAAACGTTCGTCCTGTGTATAATTTCGGCATGAGAATTGAATCTAATGCCGCGTTTACACACATGGCAAATGTTGGCGATCCGAGTGTGTAAATGGTCATCTTGTTTATTCTTGGCTTTTTTTTACATACGAAGATATGGAGGGAAGTAATTTCACAAGTTCCTCGACGAAACGTTCGCCATATGTGTAAACCAGGCTACTTTGACAGCTGACTGCGTTACTTTTGCCTGAAGCAGTGCACACATATCAAATGTCTAGTATGCTTGCTTCAATCGTGTACGCATAATCTTTTTCGGCTCACTTACAACAGCTAGTTTGGGTAGTTTAGTAAATGATATACACCCTTTGAGTGAACAATACTCAACTTTTGAAGCAAGCAAAAGCATACTATGGTCTCTTTATATTGCCAAATGGGTGTAGATAAGAAAAACTCAGATTCGATTTCAGTCTGCCTGCACTTGTTCAACGGCTAATACCCCTTCTTCACGGACGGCTCGAGGTCAGGTGGTAGATCTGGAGCTGGTGTCTATCTACATTCATCGAATGGCAGGTGGGCTTTTTCTCTTGAAGAGCACGTTTCGGTTTTTCAAGCAGAAATATTTGCTATCCTGAGAGCTGCCTGTTGGGCAATTGAAGAAAGATGGAGGGGAAAAGGCATTGCTATTTGCAGTGACAGTCAAGCTGCACTGATGGCGCTGCGTAGACCCCTAACAAACTCGAAAATTGTCCAAGAGTGCAAAGCACGATTGAACTCTGTCGCCAGATTCAATAGGGTGCATCTGTTCTGGGTAACGGGGCACTGTGGCGTTGAGGGAAATGAAATTGCTGACGTCATTGCAAAGCAAGGTTCGGGACTTCCACTACGGGGCCCTGAACCCGCCTTGGGTGTGCCGACCGCATCTGCACGTGCAATTCTTCGTAAGTGGGTAGATGATGCTCACAAAGATAGATGGACGACTGCTGGTGTGGCCAGGCACACGAACGTCTTCCTTTCAGAATCCAACCATGTGACTGCAGGATTCTTGTTCAATAAGAGCAGGAAAGTTTGCAGGGCCATGATAGGCATTCTGACTGGACACAACTGCCTAGGAGGACATATGTCCCGAATAGGTGCTGTACAGGATGACCTCTGTTCATCCTGCCTAAAAGAGGCTGACTCTGCGGAGCATTTGCTCTGTGAATGCCCAGCGTTTGCGCGTCTCAGATATCAATGCTTTGGCTGGGATGTTGCTCGCATGCAGACGATAGCCTCTTTTCCCCTATCAGTGATCCTGGACTTTATCAAGAAGTCTGGGAAACTGTGGTAGGCAGGGGGAAATGAGTACAATGGGTCCTTTGGCCTGAGTGCTTAGAGGTGCCAATGCGCCTCTCTCCCAACCCACACACACACACACACACACACACACACACACACACACACACACACACACACACCCCAGGGTTGAAAATAACCAAGATATAATACCGCAATTACACATAAGATGAACGTTTCGTGAGGACATCCGACAAAACAGTCGACAAGACGTTCAGCAAGACATGCGGTGAACATGGCTTATCTTATGAAAGGATACCTACCTACCTACACGATATGCATATCTGTCCAGTGTTCGAAATCCATCATTCACTTTCGTATGTTACCAAGTGTAACAACACTGGTATGACGTGAGCAATTGCAGCGTCTGTCTTCTTACTAAACGGATGCTAACATTCTGAAAATAAGCACAAACCTGATACTAATAGTCCACGAAAAGAATTTGGGTACATTCACGACTACACCACCTTATAATCTGGTCTAGCCGTCACCTCATGATTATTCATTTCTTCATTTTGCTCTTAACTAAATATATATGCTTAAAAATGGTTAAGCGTCACTTGAGGAAGCCGAGAAATCGGCAGAGTATCGATGTGAACATGACCCGCCGGCTCAGGCTCCAAAAGTAGCTTTAGTTACAATCAGCAATAATACCGATGACAACGAAATACACGAATAATACAACACAAATTACAATAATAATGCAGAGGATGTCGAAAGTCGAGCTTTTCAGTGTCCTGCGAATATGCGAGATGGTCCCAAATTGATGGCTGCGTGACATCAAACACTTGAGATGTTGATCAACAGGTCGGTGGAACGCATAATATCGAACGCATAATAAAAATTGGAGTGAGCGAGTGGTCTCCGCAGACCGTCTTCGACGAGCTAGCCTGAAATTAAAGGGACCTACACTAGGGTTCAACCTGCTTAGGCTGGGATGGCAACAAGAGTAATACTTATTATAATTCAATTCAAAATATTTTATTATACTTTCAATATTTACCAAAATGAGCGAATAGTCAAATTCAAAAATTATTGCGACATAATAATTTTGATGGATTGGGTCAGAACCGCCACATGTTGCCAGTAAATGAACAGAATATTCATTGATTGGCAAATGTTTACATATACTGTTCTTTTGCTATTAAAATTAAATCTTTCATCAAGCAAATTTAAAGATATTCATTAATGACTCTCTCAAGAGTCTAAAACGAATTTTTCTAGTAAATGAACGGGTTTAACCACTGAACATTCACTCGAAAAATCTGCTTGAACGGAGTGCCGTTTTGATGTTTTTTGTATTTTTTTTATATATATACAATAATGTTCACTGGTATTTATTTTTTCGCTGCTTGGACGTTGACCAGCCTTTCCATAGGCTTTGCGATTTTAGCTCAAATATCATTCCCCGTTTCACTCCCACATGTCGTCCCAGAAGTCCTAACGATACTCTCTATGTAGTTTACCTCTGAAGTTGCTGCTGTCATTAGGGCAAAGGATATTACAGGCGGCAAATTCAAAAGTTCTACTTTGCATGCTAAATGCTCTTATGCTAAAAGGATCATCAAATTTAGCCATGCGTACTTACGTTCGTAGAAATGAGGCTTCTATTAGATCCAAAAATTCTAAACCCTTCTGGTCATTTATTCATTCCCTGACAAAATCTCTCGTCATCTCTCAAAATATGTTTCTTGATTAAACTTCTGCCGCCACAACTGAAGAGACTTGTGAGATCTTTGATCATTTTTTTCTCGTTATTTTCTTCTCTACAAAGCCCTCCCACTTATTTCTTTCTAAACTCCTTCGTCGTTTCGTGCTAACCGTAGAGCGCTCTCTTCATTTCGTAGAAACCCTTTAAAAGTAGAGTACTTAATAAGCTGTCTCGATTCTAGCTCTCTGATTCTGGCTTTGATGGTATTCCTAATATGCTATGCTGTCACTTATCTTATGGAAATCTGTCAATTATCTTATGGAAATATTTTCTCTACACTTAAGGCAGGTGATCATGCTTGCATCTCCAATTACCGCCCAATCTCGCTTCTACTCTCCTTCAGCAAGCTATTAGAGAGAGTTATCTATAGCAGAATTTATCCTTTATTCCAACTTTTCTTCGCCAACGAGCGACATTGATTTGTCAAAAGCAAATCTATTGTTACTAACCTACTATAATTCACCAACAATGTTGGATCTGCCATTGATCAGCAAAATTATATATTCGTCACATTGATTTCTCTAAGGCGTTCGACTCAGTCAACCATGAGCTTCCTCTTTTAAAATGAGACAAACATGGTTTCTGTGGTCCGCTGCTCTCCTGGTTATCTTTCTACATTTATGAACGTACTTGTGCTGTTACTGTGAACTGCTGTTCTTCCGCCCCCTTCTATCCCGCCTCAGGTAATCCGCAAGGATCGATTCTCGGTCCCTCGTTCTTAATTTTCATTAATCACCTGCCGTGTCTCCTAAACTCCTTTTCTCTTCTATATGCAGACTTTCTTAAAATATTATTAATAATATTGATGCCACACTGCCTTAAAGTCATGATTAAAAATAAAGGCTACCCAACTAAATATTAACAAAAAAATTTATCTATAGTTTTTAAGATTTTTCATAAACTGTTTCGTACGTGTACGAAGACTTTATTGGAGGCAAATTGTCGACTTTGCTTTATTTTCAATCAATAACTTCGTAATGAATAATTTAAATGGATTAGTTTTTGTTTCTAAAGTAAATAAAAATGTTTAATGAATAAATCTGCATTAAAACTTTTTCAAATTTCTCGCAAATATTTATTATTTTTTATAACTTGAGTTTCAAATAGCTGCTGTACGAAGACATTATTTGTACACTGAATATTTCTATCAAATGAGGAAGAAGAAAATGTAGCAAATCGGAGTGTCTTTGAATGTCGAAGATTTAAGATCTCGATTTCAGATGCCTTAGCGGAATTTCTTCGCAAGAATTCTATTGAAAATAATCGCACGGGCGATAGATAGAAGTTTTTATTTTTGAAACTTCATCAAGATGCGACCAATAAAGTTATGAGACCATTTCAAAAACACAAAATGTGTTTGTTTAAGAAATCCTTAAGACCTAGTTTAAGGATTGAATTAACCTGATTCGATATTTTTTCACTTCCAAACCAGAAATGTAAACTGAAACACCAGGAGGTTAGGGGAGTTTGATATATTTATTTTGATATACATACAGATATTACTATTTTAATGGCAGTCTGCATTTTTCTTCAGTAGACCGATAAACACTAGCGAAGATTGAGAAAAGTATATTTTGTCGATATTTTTGAAAAGAGGTTGTAAATTATAATGACTCTGGTTGCCATTCGTGCCCGAAAACTGACAAACGTTTGGGTTTAAAGCAGGTTCGAAATTTATTTGAAATCGACCAAGTATCAATCAACCATTTCTGTTCCGATTTTACGATGGTAGTGTATCCGTACAAACTATTTTCAGAACTTCTCATGCCATCTGAAGAAAGGAGATTCGTCCTGCGTCTCCAATTATCGCCCATATTCCTTCTATCTTGCTTCAGTAAGCTTCTCGAGAGAGTTGTTTACAATAGAGTATATCCTATAATTGAACCTCTTCTCGCTTCTTGCTCTTTCGCTTCTTGCTTTTCTCGCTTTCAACATGGTTTCGTCAAAGGTAAGTTAACAGTTTCCAACTTACTTTTGTTCACCAATACTGTTGCCTTCGCCATCGACCAGCAAAAGTAAGTGGATGTATTATATACAGACTTTGCCAAGGCTTTTGACTCTTTGATCCATGAAGTTCTCCTCTTAAAGCTCGATAGCTTCAATATATCGGGTCAGCTTCGTTGCTGGTTTTCCTCATACTTTCGTGATTGTGCTTGTTTTGTAACGGTTCACTTTTATTCTTTTTTCCTCTTCTATCCTACCTGTGGTGTTCCGCAAGGCTCGATTCTTTTTCGTCTTCCTTTCCTCCTGTTTATAAATGGTCATCCTTCCCACTTCAACACACCGTGTCTTTTGTACGTTGACGATCTGAAAATATTCGTGTTGATTGAATCAGTTGATGACTGCTCCCAGCTGCAGGATGACTTGTCTGCTCTAGGCAACTGGTGCTCTGTCAATTGTATTAACCCTAATGTTGCTAAATGCTTCCAGATGTCCTTTACATGTAAATTATCCCACATCACGTTTTCCTATTCCATCCTTGGTTCTTTATCCAGTCCTATTGATAATTGCATTGATCTTGGTGTTTTGTGTGACACTAAACAAAAAGTTTGGTGTCCACATTTTGCGTGTCACACCCAAGGTCTTGCGTTTGTGCGGCTTCATTCTTATAGCGTCCAGACATTTTACTGATATTTCCTCATGTGTACGCCTGTACATCTCCTTCGTGCGTAGTGTCTTCGAATATTGTTGTCAAATTTGGGGTGCTCATTATTGTTTCCTAATTGATGCTGTTGAGTCTGTGCAACACAGATTTACTCGTTCGCTATTCCTCAAGTTTCGTATTCCCTACTGTAAGTATAGTATGCGTCTTTCCATCCTAGCAATCCCTACCCTCCTGTCACACAGAGTGTATTTTGCCGAATGTCTACTATACGAAATTATTAATGGTTTTGTTACATAAACCACCAGTGCACAGTTTTCAGTTTGTGTCCCGTTACGTTTTACTAGGTCTTCATTTTTCCTCAACGTACCTTTTGCTCGAACTCACTTTTAAGAAATAATTAAGATCAATTGTTTTATCTTACGAAATAAATTAATTAAATTATTGAATTTCCAATTTCACCTTTGTATGGAATTATGATTAGATTTCATTTATCGACTAAATGTTCCATTCTGAAAGCAAGGAAGAGAAATAAATATACATGAAAAAATGAAAAATAACAGAAAATTAAAAATGAAAAAAAAACAAATACAAAAAAAAATCCTCAACAATAATAGGTACCGAAATATTTTACAGAAAATCAGATAACTTAAACGAATATGTATATATCTCCTTGATGCAATGCATATTTTAAATACGCTTTATCTGATTTCCAACACAGTTTCGCCTGATATTCATAGTAGCATAAAATATAATTTATGTTCCTTGTACCAGATAAATTTAAGATAAATTTTTAAGACTTCCCAGGACCTAAAGAACTTCAAACTTAAAAAACTTCTGAAGCTTAAGAGCTTCAGTCAGTCCATTTTGAGTTACAATTTGTTAAATTAAACATACAATTAATTATACTATATCACTGTTGCCATTTCTACCGATATTTCAGATTTCTACCGATTTTTCAATGGTTAATTGATGTTGTTCAGCATCCGATCTTTCGCTATTAATTTCTAATTTCTACCGATATTTAATCACTTCTCCGTCACTTAAAATCAGCATAAGCTTTTTCATAAAAATTTTATATTCTTAGACAAACAAGTTGCTTACAAAATGATTGAATATTTAGATTTGACAGCCTCAGGGTACTCTATCAAATACGATTAATTCACACGAGCTGCGAATGCAGTTATCTACGTCAAGAATAACAAGAGCGAATTTTTATTGCCTTTCACTTACACAGCTAACTTCTGACAGACAGATCACATAGAGGTACGATTTTGTTTCATTTCGGTGGTGAATACATTTTTCGGTGAAACTTTCTATATGTCGAGTAAAGCGTCAAGAAACATTATACGAAATGTGAAGCTACAATAGTATCTGTTGAATTATAATAAATTATACTTTAATGCATTTTGGAAATGATTGCAGATTCATGGTTTTCTTGATCATTGTTTCTTTCAACAATACGCTTTCTGAATCTTATCTCCATCCTTTGGTCACACCTTAGAGCTGATGCATATTATAAGTATTATCATTAATCTCTACCAATTTGAATTCACAAGACTGCACACGGTATTAATAGAACTACGTGCTTTTCGCATGCATTTTCCAACGTGTTATTCGAAGTTCTACCCTCTCTTTAGAAAAATCGTGTGAAATTGATGTTTTGCGAATCATCGATGTTGTCACGAAATTCATTCACAATATTGTTCAGCGCTAAACACGGCAAAGCTTACTCATTCAAAAACACAATCAAACTGCCAAAAAGCATCACGGCAAAAAGCGGAAGCTATATGACTCATAAATATCCAGCCTCAGCGGGTGATTCACAAATCAAATTTTTTCGTTTCTCTTTTTTAAACGCTATTGATAGGCTTTAGCAGTCAAGGTCTTAGCAGCTATTGTTTTTCTAAAATAGATTTCAACGCTAATATGTTATGCAGCAGTTTTAGCTACTGGTTTTGGTTTGGAAACAAGTTATTCTTAGTTCTTTAATAATGATATTAAGCCTAATCACCAATAATGGATTATTTTTCTGCTAATATTTTAATGATTTTTATATTGGTGTATTGTTAAATGAAAATGTTGAATTTTTTATAGTAGGCAGGAGCAAATACTTCATTTTTTTCTGGAGAAAACACGAAATTTTGCTGAACCCTAAATTTGATGACCAATATTTACCAATCGAAGCTTGATTTGTTTTTCAATTTCTTATCAATAAGCTTTGAAAAAATTAACCTCTACTAATTGTGTCTATGAGGAAATGGATGTCACTATAAGAAAAAATGTATACCTAGATAAAATTGAGATCCTGTAATAAAACTTGATCCATAAAAAGAATGTTGAAGCCTGGAAAAGTTCAAAATAGGAGAACTATTTACTTCACTTTCAAACTAAAACAATAAATCCCCTGAAACTCAATGCCATGCAAATATATTCACCTCTAATCTGAACGACAATATCTCATTAACACACTTGGAGAATTATTCATGAATGCGAAAATCTCTAATAGCAACGCTCTATTACCTTGAAATGCACTTGAATGCGGCTTTCTTTTCAACTCATTTGCAAAGCTGTTTATTTTCTCCTCATACATACATGCTCGTATATATGTACATGCTTGGTGGGCACTCCTTCAATTTGCATTAATTAAATTAGTTGCACTTCTTTGACCCCATTTCATTTGTAAGACGCGAACATAAACAATAGCCTACAACGGTGTTTCACTGATTGGACGGTTCTTGGTCAAAAAGCGCGATAGCGGTGCGGGTGAGGAGTATTGTACTTTTATTATGAGGTGAAATGTACAAGTAATTGGTCTAACTGTAGCACTTTTTTCGTTTTTTTAACAATTTATACGTCCATTAAACATCTATCGCATTCTTTTCCCACACTTGGCTAAGTGGTAATTATACTTGTATCTTAAGATATTGTTGGATATCTGTGTGTGACCTGAAGATAAAACCAATTACCACTATGTACAGCACCTTCACATAGGATGGGCATACAGCAACGGGAATGCCGAAAATACAATACACTTGCCTCGTACATATCTACATGCTGGCTGTTACACAATGATTGTTTGTTCGTATACTTGCGATAATTGAGATAAGTGTAAATGAAATGAGGAGTGTGTACTGTGTAGTTCGATACACACATGTTTTCAGGTTATTTGTGCGTAAATATTCTTTAGCAAAACCGAAAAGAACACCATCGAAACTTGTTCGAAACTTAATTACGAATTACCTGTTTTGTGATGTGCAATCTCAATGTAATTTTTATTTTGAAGCCGATGATTGATTTTTTTTTTGTTTTCGTTTTCAATGGAAATACCATTACCGGCTGAATTGGCTTCATCATAATTAGTTATCTATGATCAAATTAAAATTGAAAATGCCTACTTTTGAAGATGCATTCAGCTACTAAAATCGGTTACCAGAAATATTGTTAGTTTGAATTAAGATGGCCCTGCAATATTGAATAAACCTATCAATTACACTAAATTCGTCCAGCCTCCAATATTTAAGGTACTACTATCCTGTAGAATTTTGGAAAAATCGATTTTATTTTTTTTTACATTTTCCGATTCTCTACACCTTCAAGAATGAACTTCTAAATTTTTAAGAAGAAATTCGAAAAAACGCGGAACTTATAGCAGTTTTAGTGCGCGCGCCTTTTGGACTGATCGCAGGTGCTCATAGACGTTGGCGCTCTTCGACAGATGTTTACTTTCTTTGATGAAATATCATTCATATATATATGTATATATATACATATATGTATATATGTATGTATATATATATATATATATATATATATATATATATATATATATATATATATATATATATATATATATATATTTATATATATAGATATATATATATATATATATATATATATATATATATATATATATATATATATATATATATATTTATATATATATATATATATATATATATATATATATAATATATATATATATTTATATATATATATATATATATATATAATATATATATATATATATATATATATATATATATATATATATATATATATATATATATATGTGTGTGTGTGTGTATATATATATACAAGTATACATGTATTCATGGATGTAAATTGTATTTCAGTTCTATTTCTCTTTGCCCACGTGCGTTACGATTTATGTAAAAATGAGTTCGTATAAAAAATGTAGCAAAACTACTAAAGCAAAAAAAGCAAAACAGGCAAGAACAACTCGACAATTTCAAGGCAATCAACACACGGATGAACAAAATACATCGTTTGTGAGTCAGTGGCGGCTCGTCACAGTGGGCAAAGTGGGCCGGGCCCACCCTCTAAAACACATAAATAATAATTTTAAATAAAAGTTTGAGTCATCATTTACATATTAATTCATATACGTTTAACATAATAAATCCTTCTATAATTTTAATCCAGCAACAGCACATTTTTATATCATTCATTCATACCATGCAATGACGTAAAATCACATAGTGCCATACATACATTGAATGTCCATCGCGCAATGTATCAACATATTTTCATACATATAAAACAATTACTACAAAAAGCTACAAGCATAAACTATACGATACAATATACACCTGCATCTTGTACACATAAATGTATATTCCTCTTCTCAGTCCCATACACGCCACGACGGGCAGACGCATCACTAGCCCATTCATAATTCTTCCACATCATCTACACTATGCTACAAACATAAGTATAAGCGAAGGTATAAGTTCGCGTTTGTGTGTTTATCGATTTCTGTTCATCAATGTGGCTCGGTGGGCCCAAGCATCACTGGCCCACTATGCGTTGTTACCAGTCCAAGCTGCGATCTATGAGCATTGACGCTTTCAATCGCAACAAAATTTATTTTGTATATTGGGCCGGCTCTTCATCTACGAAAAATTGACGTGTGCAATCGCGTCAAAATCTATGTTGCATATTGGGCCAGCCCATCATGCGTTTACATGCGTAGCTTGAATCAAAGAACTACAAGATCATGACGCGCGCAAGTTTCTCTCAGCTCTATGCTTGTGCGTGCGTCACCAGGAGAATTCGGTTTATGAATGAATGAATGAAAAATTGTTTGTGGTATTTTTTTCAGCATTTTTTGTCAAATTATAAACTATAAATGAGCTTAGTTAGATCATAGTAAATTTCATTAATGGGAGTATTTTTGTGAAAAATATTATGAAAAAAATGTAATGCGAAGCGTGTTAATATTGTACTGAAAATCAAAAGAAGAATAATGTGGCGGAAGACAAATCTATGTACACCTGCATGTATCCAAAAGATGCAAATTTTTCTGATGTGAAAAATTAGCGAATAGGTATGGGAATTTACCTATTGCATGATTGTTTTTGAAATATATCCCAAAAGAAAATTAATTTCAGGATTTGAGGCATGAAATGCTTATTTGTCTTCTCAGGATAAATTTGAAACAAAGGTTAGGTTGGATCCTGGGTGTAAAATGCAAAGTGTAAAAATTCCAAGAAGAAAAATGCACCTCTCATCTTTCATATAAAATAAAAAAAGACAACTCTTTTATAAAATGGAAATAAATCAGCTAGCATAAATTTAGTCCATAAACTGTGCTAACAGATTTTCCAAATTCTTCAATAACAGCTGTTGCAGATGGCGTTAGAAAGACTAAATACAATCAGGGTTTCTTATTATGGTTTCAAAAATTATGTGGAGGTCTGAGCTCAGCTGCATTCTGAAAGTATATGTTTTTTTCATTCAATGAGATGGAAAATGACTCCATCAGAAAATTATATGATTCGGTGCTTGTTTGGGACTTGGGGCTTGCTTTTGGCTTGGGGCTTGCTTGTATCATGCATGCGTAGGAAAGAAAATAGTAAAGTGAAGACGGCACAGAGAACGTTAATATAAGTAAAGCGCTAAACACTTACACGATTTAAACTTTTTCTGGATGAGTCTTCCGTTTTCAGTGGTACTTTTAAAACTATTCAAAACGATCTCATCATTAGTAAATGTACTATATTAAAAAAACTGTATATTTGTACTACATTAAAAAGCTTTATACTTGCTGAGATTCATAACGCTCCCTGTTATTCCTGGCAAATCGATGAGTCCACTGACACCAAGTGTTTGTCTCAACTATCAGTGGTTTTTCGATACGTTTCAGAACAAGGAAGTACAGTAGAGAGATTCATGGTTTTTTTTATGTAAGTCAAGGCAAAAAAGCTGGAGATCTCTATAATTTACTAACTAAACATTTAAGCATTTCGATATTGCCAGCATATTAGTGGGACAAACCTATGATGGTGCTTTTGTGATATCGGGGACTTGCAAAATAAAAGAATGCCGCATCTTTTTCGTGAATTTCACTGGGTTATTAGCATTTTTTTCCAACTCGACGAAGCGAACTAGTGTAGTTGATAAAGTTAATCGTAGGTGGCTACCTGATTGCAGCAATACACGATGGAACTATAAGTCTCGAATAATTTAAGTTCTTTCAAATAGTACAAATGAGTTGCTGGAAGTCTTCGAAATATTTTTAAATGATGAAGCCTTCGTCCAACATAGAGAAACGATTAAAGAGTCAGTGGGCTTCAGGCATATTTTGTCGGTCTTCTCGTTTTTATTTTTGCTAAAAACTATCAACCTTATGTGTCAACAAACAGGTGTTCTATTTGAAATATTAATTATTGTAAAGTTAAGTGCAGATATTAATTATTGTAAAGAGCGAGTCAAAATCACAAAATCACATTAAAATTATACAGAGGAGACAATACATATTTTGAAAAAAAATTTAACGATGTTTGCAGTAATTTTGGGCAACCTGTTAAAAGATGTAAAATAGATTACGGTAGCATTTCAGATGCGAAAACTTATTTTAAAAGACTTCATGCGTTAAATTTAGATTAATCTAACTAAACCTTTCGGATATGAAAAAAATAGATTTTATCAGTTTCATTAATAGTAGTAATCTCAAATCATTTGCGAAGGCTTTTCTTAAAAATCTACTAGACTCTCTTATCAACAGCTACCCCTAAATGTTTGAAAAAATTAAGCAACGAAACGAACTTTCTGTGTAGTAATCTGATCATAACAAATATGGAATCACGCAGAGTTTATCGGACCTTTTAATTTTGATACCTGATAATAAGTTACAAACGGAAGTATTGGATATTTATAAATTACAATTTTACAATTTCAAATTTCACAACCAAATGATTGATCTCTTTGCTTCATCAAAGAGAAGACGTAACCAAATAATTTACAAGCATATGTAGTAAATTATATAGTGCATCACGCTTTAATCTTTATTTTTAAATACGTTTGAAAAATGTTAAATTTGATGTAGAATATTTTGCATGTATATATGTATATTAAACCACTTGAAACAAGTGTTTTAGTTTCATATATTTTATACTGAGGAGCATTGAAATTGAATACTTCTCGAAAGTCTATCTACTGCGTAAACGTAGTAGATAACTAACTGGGCCAAAAAGAATGGTTGGATCGATTGAAAGATGTGCATATAGGTGTTATATAAATAGCGACCAAAACACTAAATTTTATTTATTTGAAAAAACTGACCAGCATACAACGAAATCAACGAAAATTTGTTCGGATAACAATAAAAAACTGGGCCCACCCAATCTCTACAAGCACGAGCCGCCACTGTTGTGAGTGCCTCTGCGAATAAATTGTCGACAAGTGATTTTGATATTAAACTCGAAGATGGTTTTTCTTATTGTATTTTGTCCTTTTCCCTCGTTTTTTTCTACGTTGGCCAGTATGTTAAAATGTAAAGAGTGCAACAACGATGTGAAATTTACTAAAACAAATATGAAGAAATTAAAACAAGTATGAAAAAGATGAAGAAAGGATCCAAATGGCGGAGAAAGCGGCTACTGCAGCGAGCACTGAAGCCCGCTTGCAAAGAAAACAACTGCAGCAGGAAGAAGAGCAGGAATTTATAGACTCTGGAATACTTTTGTATGGTCCAGGAATTGCTGATTGATTATTTGTAAGCGTTAAACAATTTTTTTTTTATAATATTCAGATTATTATAGTATAAAAAAACTTTAAACGCGTTTTTCTCAAAACAACATTTTTTGAAATGGCGGACAGTTAATCTCGGGATTGGCTGAACCGATTTACATAAACCTGGGCTTGTTTTGTTTGTTAGAGTCCGCTGCAAGACAATTTACCAGAAAATTGGAGAAAAATACATAAAAAAAAATTTTATAGAACAAATAAGCTGAAAAAAGTCACTTTTTTTAACTTTTTTTTTCAAAAGTCCGCCATTTTTTTTTTACCGATTTTTTACCAGATGTGGTAAATTGTCTTGTGAAATACCTTCCTTTTTAGCATGCATTTTGATTTTTTTGTTTCAGACTAGCCGTTTCGGAGATTAACTGTCCGCCATGGAGTCATGTTTTTTTAATCTACCCAACTTCGAGCGCCATCTATTAAAATGTAGAAAACGAAAAAAAATAAATAAAATTTTTTTTTGTAAACTTCGATGTATTCTTAATTTGATACAAAAAATTAGAATTGATTAAATAATAAATTCATTGAAAAAAAAAAGATTTAAAAATGTACTATTTTCACCATTCTACAGGATAGTAGTCCCTTAAGACAATCCCAATCGAAGAACTCTAAACTAAATTCTACAAAGTTACACATAATTTCTCAATTATATTTGGAAATTGTCAATCCTCATAACAACTATCGCTGACATAAATTTGCTATTATCAGTACTTTTCTGGTGTCACGTTTTATGGTGAAGTTATCTCTTGTTCTTATTTTCTTTTTCTTTTTTCATTCTATGACAATCATAAATATCTCTTATTGTCACTTACTGTAAATTATCAGTTGTAAAAATTTTAATTACATGTCGATAACCGTAGCAACAAGCAAACGATTCTTTTTAATTTGGTGTGAAATGTTGAATCAAAAATACTTGGCCAATAGTATTTTTTTTCGACATAATATTTTCTGGCAATGATTTCAAACATTATATTACTTTTTAGCCGATGCACTTGATTTATTAAATTTAGTATCATGGTATTTGTATCAAATTAAATTTACCTCATAAGATGGATTTAATATTGTTTTAACTGCAGGTTGACGCGAAAGTCACTGGTTGGTATAAAATGATAATCATTTTTACAAATTTTAATTTGTTTAATGTTTACTTCTTGATTAGCCAAAAATGTTGCTTGTAAATTTTTCAGATAAAGATTACAGCCCCAAAATAAGCATCAGCTTGAGCCTCATAAAGACGAACTCTTTCTAGGGTGTTTTCCATAACATATTTGGAAAAAATATGCCAGTATTTCAGCTCGAATATTTTTCTTTAGTTGCGGAATTTTAGTGGGTTTGCTTACGAGTGTTTACCAAAATTAATTATCGTAGTTTTCTTCTCGATGACCTTCCTCGTAAAAATCATAGTCTATCAAACTACAGATCAAGAGAGGAGTCTGATTTTCTCGGTAGTCGAATTTCATCCGAATTATCCTTTTATTTTTTGTTTGGAAATATTTGAACAAAAAGTACAATGCATTTTCCCTGTTCGATGTAATGCATTAGGCTTTCCCACTGTTCGTTTTGATTTTTCTGTATTTGATTGCGAATTGGATTAGTCAACTGATTTGCTTCCCGTGTCACTCTTCATACATACGAGGTGTGTTCAAAAAGTAAGGTGACTTTTCAAATTTCGCGGGCAACGTAAATTTGATTATCGATTTTTTTTTATGTTGGTACACTCGTCGCGAACATATATTTACAGTTTCAGCTATATAATATGTTTGTGAGAGGTATAACGGTTAGAAGTGTTTTGCGTGCTCGGCGATTTTTTGCTATCGAAAAAAATTGATCAAAGAATTTGCATCAAATTTTTTGTAAAAAATTAAATTAAATGCTCCAAAACACTTGAAATGCTGACAGTGCCATACGGTAAAACTGTTCTGATTAAAAAAAATGTTTACAAGTGGTACAAACTTTTTCAATATGGCCGGGAAGATGCCAATGACGAGCCTCGATCTGGACGCCCAAGCACGTCAACAAAAGATGAAAACGTTCAAGCAGTGAAAAAAATTGTTTTGGAAAACCGTCGAATCACTATCAAAGAATATCGGTTGGCTCGTGCCGTGAAATTCTTTCGAACGTTTTGGGCATAAGACGTGTGTCAGCGAAGTTTGTTCCGAAACTGCTTAATTTTGACCAAAAGAATCGTCGCATGAGCATCGCTCATGAGCTGTTGACAGACGTCAATGATGATCCTGATTTGCTCAAAAGGGTCATAACTGGTGACGAATCATGGGTATATGGTTATGATATCGAAACCAAAACCCAATCGTCCCAATAGAAGAGCCCAAGTGAGCCAAGACCAAAAAAAGCACGCCAAGTTCGATCAAATGCCAAAGTTTTGCTCACTGTTTTCTTCGATTACCGTGGTGTAGTGCGTCAGAAGTTCTTATCATATGTTCGTACGGTCAATCAAGAGTATTATCTTGAAGTTATGCGTCGCTTGCGAGAAGCAATACGAAGAAAACGTCCGGAATTGTGGAAAAACAATTCATGGCTTTTGCATCACGATAATGCCCCTGCTCACTCATCTTTCCTTGTAAGAGATTTTTTTGGCCAACAACAACACCACAATCATGCCTCAGCCACCATATTCACCGCATTTGGCCCCATGTGACTTTTTCTTGTTCCCAAAACTGAAGAGACCTATGAAAGGACGGAGATTTGCAACGATTGTGGAGATAAATACTGCATCGCTGGAAGAGCTCAAGGCTATACCGAAAAGTGCTTATGAGAAGTGCTTCGAGGATTGGAAAAAGCGTTGACACAAGTGTATTGTATCTCAGGGGGATTACTTTGAAGGGGACAACATAAATATTGACGAATAAATAAATATTTTTTCCTAAAAATTCAAAGTCACCTTACTTTTTGAACACACCTCGTAACATGGTGAATTTAGTGTGACAGTCTTATGTCTATCACTGCTGCTCCATGGTCCAAAATCTATTGGCTCATCCGAGATGTACATCTCTTCAGCACATCTCTTCTGCGGCATCAATTCTGTCGCGAACCTATTCAGCTCGTCCCCAGCTCGGTTGCTTCTCACAACTCCCCGATGGTGGTTGTAGGCGTCAAGTTTTTTTGCGAGGAAGACTAGATCCTTGTGAACAATACGAAGAGTGCACGAAGGTCTTGAGTGAAGAGTGAGTTTCCTGTGAAAAGCACCATGCGTTAAGAGGTCTGTATTCAGAATGCACGATAAATTCAAAAAGTTCAGCCTTTATCTAGAGAGAACCTGTATGAAAGTGGCATCTAAACCTCTGAAGGAATGTTTTGGAGAGAACGTTTTATATTTATTTTCGAAAGGATTGTACTACCTCCTCCACTACCAGTCATTCTATCATTTCTGTATCTACGATTCCTGAATCTATCATTCCTGTGGTTTTACACCTAGCTTCTTACAATCACCGAAGTGCTGAAGACTTTTATTTGACGCAAAGGGCTTGGGCGTTACAGTTGTTTGACGGTTTTGATGTTTGCGGTATTGCGCAATTTCCATGCACGATTTTTGCGAATCGATTTCACTTAATGGGTGGCAGATGAGTTTTAAATGTATACTGATGGCCTATGCATATAACTACGATACTGAAGTTTGAAAACTGTGAAAAACTTCGTGATTTTCCTGTGGTCTGGAATTTTCGCGGGAATAATCTAGATGTTCAGAAAGACACGTTTGGCCTGGTCAAATTTGATATTTCTATCTTGGATAACTCGAGTAAGAGACGATCACTATTCTGGCTGTCGCAAAATTATTGGTAGCTGCTTCTTCTCTCTAAGCATTTCTAAAATTGGTGGTAGATTTGAGGCTAAGGTTTTCGGGAGTTTCGTCGGTTGTTTATTCTTTCGTCTGTTGTATATTCTGTCGTTTTAGTCACTTTGGAAGGTGGGGGAAGAAGGGACGAGAGCTTTTATTCATCCAACATGAAAACTGTATTTGTCTGGCCGTGAGCTAAGTCGGTTGACTTATTGCCGTCATTTTGAGTCTACATTTTCATTGTGAATCACAGTATGAAGCTATAATTTTTTTGACAATACGTGTACACTAACATAAACTATTGCTGTGTTTAATGAGCTGCTCTATGTTGAGCTAGGTTGAGATATTTCAGCAAAATGTGTTCCATGAGCAATTCGGCTGCTCTAACTTGCCCGAAGTTGCTCTGATTTTTGAAGTGGCTGGTTTTAAGCTGTTAAGATCTCGAGTGGCAAATTGTTTGTATTTTGTGGGAATTTTCGTTTTGTATTTTTTTTTCAATTTCAATTCAATTCATTATTGCGCTAACTCAGCTCTAATAATTCCAGTTTGGTAGCTTTGAGCTGCTCGCCAATGTCGTCCAGTTTTGTAGTTAAGTTTTGTTGTCAAGCTTCCCAATGTATCATTGCCTTTTTTTAAATCGTTTTTTCAAATTTTCCAACAAAAATTAGTATTATACTCGTTTCACCGAAAATTCATATCTATATCGGATATATATCCAGGCCAAAAGTTTCTGCTCTTCGACATGAAAAATAAACCCGAATGAATTTATGGGGGCAAAAAAATTTTTTTTAAAAATGTTGAGACCCTCTTTAATTTTTCTTAAACCTACTTAGCTTTAATAAATTCCTACATAGAGATAAAGTAGAAATTTTTGGGATAATATCAAAATAATAACTTTTGCTTAAAATTCGGCAAAAGTAGGTACCAAAATTAGAAGAGGAGTAGTACGAATGTCTTGTCCCTGATAACATATGCAGACCCGCTATTACTTAAGTATTTTTTATTAAAAATGTATTCTATCTATATTCTTCTTTAATAATGCTAAATAGTTAATTTCTAAAGCGTATTGAAATTCAACGCATACATCAATTGGGCTATTGCCGCAGCGACATATGTAAAGCATTGTGGGTCCAAAAGGACACTGTGAAAAAATGGTGCAACGCCCAGGAAGGAAACGTGGACTATATGAAAAGCAGTGGTCGACACTGCTTTCCATAGAAGTCAAAAGAAAGATTCGAGCATTGGCTAAAAATAAAGCAGGAGCAGAATCGCAAATAGTGACGAAACGGCTTCGCAACTCCCCGGGGGCCACTGAAAAAGCGTCGAGGCGAACCGTTTAGCGGTACATTCGATCCACTAACTAAGAGTGATAAGCCTACAGATAACGAATCAACACTTCACTTTCCGATAAGAACATTGGAGACCGGCTGAAGTTCTGTGAAAAACTGAAAAACTTTAGGTTTGCTGATGACAATGCCCGTGGTCGAACCCGGCCAGCAAACACACGTTTTTACAGACGAGTAGTGGATACAACTGCATCCAATGCCGGATCGACAAAATAGTCCAGTGAGAACCAGTGTTCCCGCAAATATCCCCGTAATACAAGCCTCGAAATTCGGCTTAAAAGTCAGGGAGTCAGCAGTCGCGGAAAAAGCCAACTTCATTTTTTAGTGTGATTTGAAGTGATTTTGTTGCAAGATAGAGCGAAGGTGCATACAGCTTTAAAAAATTATCAAGCGTTTATGTGCACTTGTATAATGTGTAGATTGATTGGCCTGGTAATTCTGTTGCTTTAAGCGCTATTGAAAATGTGTGGTCCAGATTAAAGAAGAGTGCCCTTAGAGATCCCAACCGAAAAATAGGCAGGAGCTTTTGCGACGTATACAACCTGAACGGGACACAATTTCAGTAAAGTATCTAAGAAAATTATGCGAAAGTTCATCAAATCGTCGGGACTAAAACTATACACACGTGGACTTTTAAGAATATGCGGGCAACTTTGTAGCTTCGGCAGACACTTGAAAAAAAATTCTTCAATTCATCGACACTCCTGAAAATTTTTGCTTATTGAAAAGAAATTCAAATTACTGATAAATTTTAGCCTTTATCTACCATGTCAAATTGAAATTTTGAAAGATCCGCGTTGCACAAGAACGGCAGCCCATCAGCAAATGACCTATATTTTCAGCACTCGAAAATTCTGTTCACAAGAACTGACCAGTGGATCATCCGATCAATATGAAATTTACAGAACATGTTGGTTTTCACTAGGACCAGGTCTGATATAAGTGACTTTGAAATATGGGCAACCCTGTGGCAGCGGTGCCACCTTGGAAAATCGATGAGAAAAAAAACTGCTTTTTGGCCCATACCTTCTGATTAAGCCAACGGATTTTAGCGAAATTCACATAGTAGATGGCCAAATTTGGGTTAGAGCTACCAGCTATGGTAATTTTTGTCCCTTAAATCGTAAGTTTGCTCAGCAAAATAAAGTTTTTACCCCTATAACTTCAAAACGAAATTCATGAATTAAACGGACGAAATAAACGAAATTCATGAATTAAACGGACCTTATTGTAAGGCAAATTTCGTAGAAAAATCATGAAAGGGTTGCCAGCTATGGTAGTTCTTTTGGCATTTCTTAACTACGCGATTTTGCCATTAAATTAGCATATATTAACGATCCTGCAATTACAATTGACAACAAATATTAAGGTTTTAATAATTGAAAAAAAATTGCAGGTGGTAACCCTAAAATCCTTTTCACCCGTATAACTTCTAACGCAGTCATTCAATCGAAACGAAATTCTCAGTGTGGGTTTGACTTAACGTGAAACAGATTTGGTATATTTCGGTTATGCTGCTAACGCGGGGTTGCCAGCACCAGACGTTTTCGTAAATATTGCACCAACAGATACTTTGATTATGTATTTAAATGCAAAGCATTTACTATAAAAATAGGGAACCAAGTTTAAATTTTCCGAGATTTGATAAATTTTCGGATGGCAGCCTCAAAAATGGTTTAATCGCTGATACTTTCGGACAATTTCTTCGAAAATCAGTTTCCTAGCGGTTCTGATGCGGTAGAGTTTTTTTACCCTGAACTCTCTTTTGAATGCGTTTCTTTTCCATTGGTTTCTGTTTCGTACCCGTTTTTTACCTGGAAACATCAAGATAACCTATATCACCCACCGTATGAGATTCACTTAATAAAATATCCAACCACCCTTTTGCACACTTGTTGGTTCAACTTCACTCGCAACATATTCTGACCCCGACCACAGAGTAAGAAGTTAGTTCCTAACCAGCGTACCAACTCCGTATATCTATACGGACCAAAATTCCAGTGATCTAACCTGAGATTGTATTGTTGATCAGCCTGGAAAGTTGGAAGAAATCGCATGGAAAAAAAAGAAATGCAAGATACGATTCGACAACTACATACTCAGGCTAGCTTTTTCACTGCTCGTAAACGGCTCCCTCTTGCAAAAAATTTCATCCCACTCTCAGGTTGCTTTGACAGATAATGCATTGCGTAAATGGAGGCGCAATTTCAAGGTCAAAGTGATTTTGTGGGATAATGGAAGGAGTTGGCACGCTGGTTAGGAACTAACTTCTTACACTCAGAAAAATATGTTTCCGAAAATCAAAGAAAATATTGACTTGCTTACGAGATGTGAAATCTTCCACAAATCAAATAAACTTTTATTTGATATCAGTAATTTGTATAAATGTCATGTAAAAATTTCTTACATTCAACGGAATACAATTTTTACTTTGCCTTATTTCAAGTAAGTAATTTCCCTCAAATCTTGTAAATTATGTCTATGTATTCAGTAAATTATATCTACAACGCGAACATATTTTTACATGTTTCAAAAACAACCACGCTACAATATTCGACGCAAAATTGAAGGTTTTTATGACTTCTTTCAACATTTCCCCTACACAAATAAGGGGTCGATAGCTTAGCTCGCTAACGTGTCAGTCCGAAGCAGCGATCTACCGCTCGCGGATTCGAATTCCGCCGAGTTCATGGTTGACTTTCTTCGTCTTCAGTTGTCCTAACTCCATTGACTAAATGTCACATTATAGCTTTAAAGGCTAGTTCGCACTAGGCTAGTAATTTAGTAGAGTACCGAGTAATTTAGTGGCTAAACTACTCGCTACTGGACAGAAATCGTTCGCATTACGGTCCAGTACAGTACACAAGTGTTTTGCAAGATGAACGGGCTGCAACGCAATAGAGTGAATAAACTGATTAAGCTAACCGTACTGGCTATTTTAGAAGAGGTGGATGAGGAAATTTGTGTGATTAAGAAAAAAAAGTAATGGGTACGAAAATGGATCGATAGAAGAGATCAACTAGGAGCTACCTATTGTCTTTGAAAGGAATTAGCATTGGAAGATCCCAAAGAATACTTCAATAGTTTGCGAATGTCCGAAAGGAAAATTATGCACTAACCTGATGTTTTTAATTTTCAATTTGATTTCCTTTTCACCAAATCCGGGTATTTTCATTGCATTTTCTAAATCCAAGTATGCGGATAGTTTCATTTGTTTGTTTTTATAATGCGGGAACTTAACATTCCACAAACATTCATGATCTACTTATTTAGAAACAAATTTCAAAGTTGTTTTTTCGGTCCAGCGAAACGACATTTTTGCGACCACTAAAGAACTCGACTAATCAACAGGTTCGGATTTGTTTAGTCGGTGAGCCAGTGAGCACGGACGCGTGGTGGAAGGCGCTACTCGCCCGATTAAAATAGAGTAAAATGGATCGACTCGACTAAATCATTCACTAAACTACTTGACTAATTTTTTGAGGTTCGCACACATTTAGCTACTAAATTACTCCCTACTCTACTAAATTACTAGCCTAGTGCGAACTAGGCTTAAGTGGCGACTAGGCATAAATAATACTAGTGCTTTAGAAAATAAGAAAAAAATATGGCACTTAAAAAAAGGAAAAATTGATATTGACTACATTGTTTTTTACTTATTTTTTATTTTTTCACTCTCTTCAAAGTAAGCCACTCTTATGATATGAAGGGAGGGAGAGTTTTTGCGTGCCAACAACATGCCATGCTTTCAAGCGGTCCCCCATCTAAGTAGTAACCGCGCCCAGCATAGCTTAACTTCGGTGATCGTACGTGAACCGATTTATGCCAGATGCCAGAAACTATATCAAATTTTACTTAGGGCAAGTTCAATATCAGTTCTTTGCAATGAATAAATTCCTTTCTTTGGATTGAGTAAATATTTCTTTGGCGCAGAATCATTACCAATTTTCTTTGATACAAAAAATAGAAGTATTTTTCTGTGCCCCGACATCGATAAGTCGGCTTGAGATTCACTATCCATTTCACGGCGAACTACTTGATCCAAAAGCGTCGAGCTGACTTACAGTTTCCTCAATAAATATGTAATTGTGTGCAATGGTACTTCGAATGCAATGCCCGGGCAAAAGCTAAACAACAGGGCTCGCCGATATATACCAGAGGATATATATCACGATATATATCATTTGATATTTATGCGGATATATATCAATTGATATTTTCTATCTAGCATCTTGGCAGCACTAAAAAAAAACTAACATTTAGATTATTTTCCCCCCAATAGCTATCTCATCGGAAGTTCGGGGACTCACCGTTTTACTTACGTCCACGCGGACTAGCATTTGACAATTGTTAACTCAAGTATACTGTCAATTTAATATCTACCTAAGAAATGCTTTGCTAGTTTAAAAGGTTAATGCTACAATCCTACTTTTGTATTTCATTTTGATATCGTTATTTAGTTGGTGTAGTGCAGTGATCTTTGCGTTCATCTGCTGCACGATATTCATTGAAGTAGATAACTGACCTATTGAACGATAAGTTTGAAGGTAATGTGAAAACAATACAAGTTGTCAGATCGTTGAGCCTAAGTGTTTTTCTTTCTACATTTCATTTTTCCACAGTACTCGAAACAATTTGAGCCTTGCCGAAACCTGCGAATGCTGTATGGGGAAAATTTAATATTATTTCAAAGATAGAGAACAGTGGCAAATGGGCCCCAATGTAAAAAGTGCAAGAAAGAGCTGCAAGGCATTCCTGTGCGGCTATTGAAACATGTGAATGTTTGTCCAGTGTCAAGGGCTTCTAGCTCATATATGCCACCTTCAGATTCTGTTCATGATACACACCCCTCAACATCAAATGACACCATAATCGAATCAGTGGCAAAAAAACGCGCATTGTCGTCTGGCGGACCATCATTCAACATATTAAAAAAAGTAATTGTTACATCGGAATCCCAAGCGAAAAAAATTGATTTTGCGGTCGCAAACTTTTTCTATGCCACCAATACACCGTTTTTGCACGCTGATCACTTGAAGTTTAAAGAAATGATCATGGCACTTCGTCCAGGCTATAAGCCTCCCACATCTCGTCAAATAGGAGGCCGTCTCCTAGAAGAAAGTTATGCTGATACCTTACAAAAACAAAAAGATGAAATCGAGGGCAAGGCCGTATCTTTGTCTTTGGACGGTTGGTCGAACGTTCACAATGAGCCTATATTTTGTTGCTGCCTCACTACACCCGAAGGACAATCGATACTAGTTGATACTATCTATACATCAGGCCATCCTCATACTGCTGATTATTTAAAAGAAATTGCTACGGATATAATTACAAATACCAACAAAAACTTCAAAGTGATTGTTAAGAGCTTCGTTACCGACAATGCAGCTAACGTCAAAAAATTGAGGCACGAATTATGTAAAGAAGATAGTAATAGCATAATTCAATATAGTTGCCGTGCGCATATACTAAACCTGCTAGCGCAAGATGTGGAAATCAAAGGCGTTTCTGGAAACATAATTAAGGTGATCAAATATTTTAGGAATAAACATCTGCCCGCAAGTTGGTACAAGGCTGCCGGTGGTAAAAAGTTGGTAATGCCCATAACAGTTCGATGGAATACAACGAGAGACTGTATTAGCTCTTACCTTGCTAATCGAGGAGTATTGGTACAAATATGCCAAAATAATAAAAATAAAGTTGACAAAAACATACTCGAAATCGTAAATGATGCACAAATCACGAACAATGCAATTCAACTCTTGTCACGCTTGGATCCAATAGCTAGAGCCTTAGACAGAGCCCAAAGAAATAGAACAACAATATCGGTGGCAGTAGAAATATGGCACCAGCTAGAAAAGGATTTAGAAAATGAAAAATTAGAAGTCAAGAATTTATTTCGATATCGACGTGACATGGTATTAGAGTCTATTCATTTTTTGGCTAGTATATTGGATCACCGATTTCTGGGTAAAAATTTGAGCAATGATCAAAGAGAAAAAATTTTTGCTGAAATGCCGCCCGATTGTGACGTCATTGCTGACGTAATCATCAATGTTTCCTAAGTATCTTTTTGGTGAAAATTTTAAACAGACTCCACCTTTAGAACGGTGGAAGCTCCTAAATATGAACACAAACGATAATCGATGGCTCAACTGGGACGGCAAAGAAAGATTTCAAACACTATGTGAACAATTACTGTCAGCAGTAGCATCAACAGCTGGTCTCGAAAGAATATTCTCTACCTTCGGTCTTGTGCAGTCGAAGATACGTAACCGATTAGGAATCGAGAAAGCCCATAAATTAGTCCATATCTTCAAGACTTTCAACCATTCCCATAAGATAATTTGTCGTACGGTTCCTTCATACAATATGGACTGGGTTTGGGGATCCAATGTGAATATGGAAATGCAAGAAGAAATATTGGGCGTAGATTCCGGAGGCCAATTTGAGTGGGAGTCCGACGATGATGTACCACTTATAGATCTGTGCCTGAAGCCTGACAATTGACCCTGATTTTAATTGATCAATCAAATTTTTACTCACGTCACTGTTACTCTAGGAATCAAAAGTGAAATATTCAGACTAATTTTTATAATTTTTCCATTTTGACAGTTTCAAATAAATAACAGACTGGAAAGTGCTTACTTTTCGTAAACGTGATATATATCCGGTATATTTATTTATTTATTTATTTATTAATCCCTTGCGCTACAGATATAATTCCAATTACAACAACAAGAAAGCAAAAATAACAAAAAAAGAAATATGAAAAAGGAAAAGAAATAACTAAAATAATTAAAAATTAGAAAACTAAAATTAGAAAACTAAAAACTAAAATTGGAAAACTAAAAACTAAAATTGGGACTAAGGTAAGTAGCAATTCAAGGTAACATTTTTAATACATGCTTGAATTGTAAAAAAAGATTGAGGGAGAGGACCAAGCTTAAGGGCGTTGTGCGTTCTGGGTAGGCGCAGCAAAGGCGAATGGAAGTAGACTTCCGTACGTGCAAAAGGAACAGAGAAAACTTCAGAAGAACGACTTGGACGGCTGGATACACGTCTGGTTATCTGTGAACCGAGATCTGTCAAGAAAATGCCTTGGCAAAGTTTGAAGAGGAAACACTCATCGAGGAACAACCTCCATGATTGCAACGAGGACATACGAAGGAGGGAAAGACGAGAGGAGTAGGGACAATAGGGGATATTAAATTTAAAAAGAAGTGAGCGAGTGAACCTGCGCTGAATAGATTCAATAGCATCAGATAAGTACTGAAAGCGCGGAGACCAGATTTGGCACGCATATTCTAGAATACTGCGTACTAAGGAGACATATAAATGAATACAGGAGGAAATGTTGGTAAACATATAGGAAGAACGCAAAACAAATCCAGCAATCCTAGAGGCCCTGGACGTCATATTCATAACGTGAATATCAAATCTTAATTTCGAATCAAACACCACACCCAGGTCTCTAAAATGCTGGACAACTGACAGGGAAATACCAGACAAAGAATAAGAGAACACATGTGGAGTATTTTTATATGCGAAAGACATCTGGTGGCACTTCGAAATGTTCAGAGGCAAAAAGTTGTCTTGACACCAGAGATTAAGAGCAAACAAATCAGCTTGCAACTGGTGAAAATCGTTCGCGGACCTGATTGCTCTGTATAATTTTAAGTCATCCGCATATAAAAGACAAGGAGAATTGATTACAGAAGGAAGGTCATTGACAAACAAGACAAAAAGTAAGGGGCCAAGAATAGAACCTTGAGGAACTCCGGATGTGGGAAAAATAGGAGAAGAAATGGAACCATTAAAAGTAACTCTGCAGGGACGACTATGAAGATAAGAGGAAAACCAGGAGAGGAGAGGACCAAAAACACCAAAACCATTAAGTTTAAGGAGCAGCAGGTTATGGTTCACAGAATCAAAAGCCTTCGAAAAGTCTGTGTAGATTACATCAACTTGATGTTGACAATCGAAGGCAGAGGCTACAAAATTAGTGAACTCCATAAGATTGGTCGATGTAGAGCGACCCTTGAAGAAACCATGCTGCTCAGGAGCAAGTAAGGGCTGTAGGGAAGGATAAATTCTATTGTAGACAAGACGTTCAAGGATTTTACTGAAACAGCAGAGGAGGGATATAGGACGATAGTTGGAAACAACGGAAGGATCACCACATTTGAAGATTGGGAAAATATTGGCGGATTTCCATAAAGAAGGGAATACACCAGATGTAAGGCTAATGTTGAAAAGGATAGCTAAAGGAACACAGAGCGAGGATGAGAGGGATTTGACAAGGATATTAGGAATACCATCAGGACCGGAACTGGCATTCGAATTTAAGGTATGCAAAAGGATTTCAACTTCCAAAGGATTGGTACTAAACATAGGTAATGCAGGAGAGGTACGAGAGACAGTGGGAGCTATAGAGGTATTTAGTGGGGTTTTTTTAAAGGAGGAGGAAAAAAAGGCAGCAAACAAATCACAAGTAGCCTGAGGAGTGGAAGCAGTAACATCATCAAGAGACATAGAATCAGGAACTGAAGAATTGGATTTGAGGGAACGGATGTAGGACCAAAAGGATTTGGATTGATTGGAACAGATTGAAGCCTCGATGTTCGAAAAGTAATCACGCATTGCCTGCTTGAGCACTTTTTTAGCGTCAGAACGCAAACTACGGAATTCCTGAAGGTCAGAGGGTGAACCCGTCTTCTTCAGCTTTTCATGAGCTTTATCCTTAGCTTTAAGAGCATCAGAGACTTTCAAAGTGAACCAAGGGACATCATTAGGTTTGAGAGGACGTTTAATGGGAGTAAAACGAAAGATAAGGTTAGAAAAGGAAGAGTAGAACTTGGACAATGCACAATCAACATCCAATCCTTTGAAAAATGAAAACCAATTGATAAGACTGATTTCGGAGGAAATTTTTTTGAAGTCAGCTTTGAAGAAATTGTAACGCTGAAAAGAAGGACATTTATTCTTTACCTGGAAGTTCAGGTCAACATCAAGCAGGAAAGGAGGGTGATGAGGATCAGGTTGCACATAAGCAAAAGGAGCAGGAGAGAGAGAAAGGGAGTCTAAAGGAACGTTAGTAAGGACTAAGTCGAGGATTCTGTTATTAGTGTTACGAAGGTGGTTAATTTGGGAACAAGAACAAAGTGAAAGAAAGGACGAAGTCGCAACAGAAAGGTGGTTGTTGGATAGTAAACTAAGGTTTTTGGTGTCCCACTCCACAGTGGGCATGTTAAAGTCACCTAAAATTAGGAGGGGAGTTAAAGGAAATCGAGAGAGGATGAAGCTGGAAAGCTCAGCGTAAAAACGTTCGTAGGCAGTGACAGACAAGTTACATGGTATATAAACACAGCAGACTAGTAGGTCAGAAGATGGGGAAAGGATAGCACGTACAACAATACACTCAACAGGAGGAGAAGGAACAAACTCGGCACAGATTGCTCCACGAAGAGTGTTATGGATAGCAATTAAGACACCTCCGCCATCGGCTTTGCAAGAAGCAACCCGATCACGATCACTCCGGAAAACAGTATAACATGGAAGGAATTCTCTGTTCAAAATATTGTCATTAAGCCATGTCTCAGAGATCTACTAGTTAGGCGTGTAAGACTCGTTTGGCGTTGTTCAGAAAATTTTTCCGTTGGCGTTGTTGAAATTCTTTAACAAGAATGCCAGCTGGCCAAAACTCCGGCGCAAGAACGATATTCAAGCCAGCAGATACGATGATTTTAAAAGAGGCAATAGCTCTATCCGGTAAGTTATCAGGCGTGAGTTTAACACATGATAAGATGCTAGGCGAAAAACCAAGCCTAGATGTGATGAAGTTGGTTATATCCTCTGCAGAAACTCCGTAATTTACCCGACTGACGAACATTTGGAGAGGAGGCAATGCCACAGGTATTGGCGGAGCCTCGCACAAAGTAACAACCTGGTTATCAGGAACAGTGACAGGCTCAGTCTTATCATCCGAACGCATCTGGATGTTGGGCGCGTGGAGATTAACGACACGATGCGGCGTTTGTCGCTTACGTTGAGCCTGAGGCTTGGAAAGAGTTTTAGGCTGAACCTGTATACTCGGTGATATATCGGATATATATCAAATATCGGATTTTTTTATATTTATCATAAATATCGGATTTTTGCGAACCCTGGGTTTAAGTCAGTGAATTGAAACACACCAAACAAGAATAAATTGAGATAAAAGCTATAATACATACATATGTCGGGTATAAGCTTTTTGTCTTAGCATTAAATACATAGTTGCATAATACAAATAAAAAAAAATAATCAGTTGCTAAACTATTCCTTAACTATTAGGAATCTAAGGAAAATATGTGTTCGTCATTCACATATATCAACGTAACGCTTTTTTAAACGTGGATATTATGTCAATATCTTTTTTATGATTCTCTTCTTGTAACTGTTTGCACATCGACTCGTTTCTACAAATTTGAACGCGAGCTTACGTAATCCGCTTCGCATTCCGCTGTTGATGCGAAGGCTATGAAAAACTACAAATGCGAAAAATCGTTATTTTTATATTATTTGATAAGTTTCGACTTGGAAAGGTGGTATTCTTGTTATTGACCTGGGCTTTGAACGAGAAGAATTTTTCTTTTCAATACCAACGTGTTTGTATTCAAATGGGGTGAGGGTTGATTTGAAGTCGTTGAATTTAAATTCAAGACTACAACAACGAATGCGCTCAAATAATCTATGCGATATAGAATATTCATTCAAAACAACTCCCTTGGATTCTGAATTGATATTTTAATAATATGTTATAATGCCTCATCGGTGGTATTAAAAAGTATGGCTATTTTGTTTTTCATATTTAGGTACTAAAAATCCCTTAAAAAAATTTTACGATCAAAAATTACTGATAATTTTTTCAAATACATTAGATTCACGCTTGACTAAGAAACATCAAATAGTTGTTGAATAGAATCTCAAGTCGATCCCATCTATCTGGGTTCATCAGCTTCATCTGGAACACTTCCGTTTTCAAGATTTTAATAACTCTTTAAAGTCAAGGAAGGGGTTTGACTTCTCTACAAATGCACAAATTTATCCGTGTCAAATTACCTCGTGGTACACAGTGAAGTACAGATGCTAGACACTAGGGCATTAAAACTGATGCTGATCTGAATCTCTGAGTACAGGAAAATCTTGCTTCGCTTGCAGATTGTTTTCAAAATGTAACTGAGTGCAACGTAACGCTTTCTAATTTTAGCTGCGATGCGTTCATATTGCATTTCTGTTTGTGAACATTAACGACTTGTATGGAGAAGAATTTTTCACAAGCGCGTTTGTCGGTTTGCATCTACCAGTTGTAGCGACGAGTACGTGCACGGTAAATTGTAAAAGTTGATGATGGTTGTTTGTTGATAATGATGGCAGATGGTAGACACGCTTCTGCCCAATTTCGTCTTCGTTTTTTTGTGCTGCCTTTAAGCGATGGCAATAAAATATGAGCTGTGAGATCAGACGATGAAAGGAGATGATGTGTTATTCCATAGGCTTACAGGCATAGCGATAAACCGAAATTTAAATTAGATAAAAAATAAAATGTTAGAATCAAAAATATATAGCTACCAATCTTATATATTAATACTTTTTAAACAAACAAAATAAATTTCTAATTTAAATTTTTGTTTCATTTTTCCAGGTACGTGCCAATCAACAATATAATTACTCATGAAAAATCTTGCTTATTGTAAGTATTTTTATTTTCAAATGCAAATATTTTCGCATCATACTCTCTCTGGGCCACATGGACAAATTGTTGTTGGCAAAAGAACAAAATAATAACTCGATTCCGTGCAATTGATTTTCTATAGGTTAAAGCATAATACCCGATGATCAAATACATATTCCGCAAATTAAAAATCGCTTTAAGAAATATTGACTCATCAAAGAATCAAAATTTTGAACAATGCCAAGCAAAAAGAGTCTCCCGCAGAGTAAATAACCCCACAGCCATGAGTATACCATGAAAATGTGGTGTTGGTAATGATTCATTTTTCCTTCTTAAACAATCGCATATCAAATTTCCCTAAAATATTTGTTCTGAAGCTCGAATGCAGCACGTGTTCGATCCATTTTCACTGATGGGGAGACTATTCAGTGGATGATGAATCGATGAAGTTCATCGACAATCAAACGCTTGTGTCGCAGCATAACCCGTCAAGTCTTCTGAAATCCTCAAAAATCATCAATGACCATGAAAACGATATTCTCTTTGAGTGACTTAGCTGCCGAAATTACTGCAGCTGGTGTAAATAAGAATGAATGACTGGAGAGACGATTGCTGGAGGGTCTATTTTCAGAATTTCAAAATTTTCTGCACATGACATCATGCCTCTGTGTCCACAAAAACTGAAGCGTTACATCATACCATGCAAAAGAACCGCTCGATTTTAAAGCATATTTGCATTGAAATTCCATCATCTTAAGAAACGGCCTCAGTTAGGCAACAAGAACGGCTTTAAAGTCAATCTAAGTCCGAACAAGCGACAGAACGCTGGAGATATTTACTTGCAATTGAACCAACAACTCAATTAAATTCTATTTGAAATAGTCGAGTTGTCGTTGTGTGAATGCCAAACCAGTTGTGTTCTATCGCCACAAGATATTTGAGATAGATTGGCATCTATCAGTGGTTTTCAAGCTTTGGTGTGACTGGTCTCAGAAGTGGCTCTCGAGATAGCGAGATTCAATAGGTTCACTGACTCCAAAAGTACTTCTCGTGTTCTACTAGCAACAAATAGCTAAAAATGATCTAATTTTTTAAGGCATATAATTAAATTAAAATTGCTCATTATTCTAATCGAAATTCAGAAAACGTACACCAATACTAACAGGCACTAAATTTGCAAGCCAGTGCCCAACAGCGCCTAGCTGGCGTCAAAAAAATTGCTAATCCAAACTCTGCGGGGCGAGGCCGGCCGGCTTGAATTCAAATTGAATCCGTTAAATCGTGTGCCGCCGCAGCGTCGTATGGATTTGTTTAGTGTGATTTGCGGTGAGGCGGTATGAACGGATCATGTTTTCCGCTATTTAAGGTAATCTGTTGGGTTGTTCAGGTCGGTGGTACATGGGATGATTTATCAGCGACAGTGCTATGTAGTAATGTTGATTTGACCGACTGATTCTCTAATGGCAGTTAGTATTAGTAATTGAGGTAGTTTCTTAATCGAAAGCAATTAATCGTTGAAACCTTGAAAAGCTAATAGCCATTTGTATGATGCACGTTTTAGATTCCTTTGTATTTTAGGGTTTCAGTCTATAACGATATGCAGTTAGGTTTGGGTATACTTATCTTCCATTGTTAGGTTAAAATTTGCAATTTGAATCATCACAGACTACAGTGAGCGTAAAGTGCGGAGGCTGGCTACTACTGGTAACTGGAGCACTCCGCATCGCCCCTACTAAGGCACTTTTCGTGCTGCTTCATTGGATACCAACCAATCTACGAACTTACAGCAAGCTAATCTTACTGCTTTGAGACTGAATTGTATCTCAACATGGAATAGAACAGAGTTCGGCCATGCGATGATCTTAGCTGAGGAAGTTCCCGCTCCAGCGGGTGTTAATTGCATCGCTCCACATTTTCTACTAGTGTTGGGTCGTCAGTCATATTGATATGTATTTGCATGAGTTACTCATTTTCAAATTTGAGGTGGTACAATGTCATACTTCAAATGAAGTGTCATGTTGCATTCCTTCAATTATCTATGAGTTTCCAGCGCCGCTGGCAGCCATACAGCCCCATACCATTACGCCGCCGCTACGGTAGGATAGAACATTTATGCTAAGTACTGGTTACGTTTTTTTATAGATGGGGGATTTTTCATTATTGATTGTAGCATACTTCCACAAAAGATAAGATTTTCATATTTTGGAGAATGATTTAATAGAGTATGTAGTTTTTGAATTCGGCGTTAACTCAAAAATGAAAAAAAAATGTAGGTAAAACATTTATGCTAAGGAGAGCAGTACTGTTACTAATCTACTTAACAATTTCTCAAAAATGGTAGCTAATTACCACCAAATTTTTTGTTTAAGTATCGTTCAAATCAAACTCAAAACTAAACTCGCATGCATACATTTTCCCCTTGTACAGCAATCCTTGTGCCTCAACTATCACAAGTCAATCGCTTCAAAGTTGAGCAAAGCACATCAATATGACAAAAAATGAGGTGGTACAAATCAAACTCAAACTAGTCTAGCGTACATATATTTTCCATTGAGTATTACAATCGCTGCGCCTCAAAAGTCTCAAGTCAATCGCTTCGAAATTAACCAAAGCACTTCAATATGACAAAAAATGAGGTGCGCCTCAAGTCAATCGCTTCACCTCAATATGACAAAAAAAATGAGGTGGTACAAATTTGAAGCTTGAGGTGATGTGACATTTTGTAGATGTGAATGGGACATTTGTCATGCATCTTGTATGAGTAACACAACACTATTTTCTACAAGAATTGGAGTTCACTGTACACTGATGGCTCAAAGCTAAACAGTAGAGTCGGGAGTGGTGTATACTCAGATGAGCTGAATGCCGTTCATCTCTTAGAGGGATTTCGAGACATTCGGCTGTACATTTGATTTAGGTACCTGGACATATAGGCTTCGTACCTTGCTACCGGAAGTCCCACACTCCTTCTCAATAGGAATACCGATGGTATCGGTCAAATTGGCCATCAGCCAAAAATATCTTGAGGCTGCAGAAAGTCCTGGGCAGATTAATCATCCTGTGCGATAATAACGCAGTCCTGGGTATCCATGGATGCGCATCGCACTAAGCAGCTATTAGGCTTAACTCGAAGCGCATTCTTACAGTGGTCATTCTTACGGTGGGCATTCTTTCGGGGCGCTGCCTCATAGGACGGCTTGCGCAACGATTGTGCGCTGGGTTCAACGACATCTGTCGGAGCTGCGGCTCTGAGGACGAGGAAGAATTCGTCCTCCATTTCATGTGCCCGACTTTGGCGAGGAGAAGGGTGGCGGCACTTGGTGCACTCTTTCTCTAAAATCTGACCGAACTGACCCTGGTGAATTTAAAGGGGATAGTGCGGTTCATCATAAGAAGCAGATGGTTTCCTGACTTTCGTACAAAGGAGGTAGTTTATAAAATTACTGTTGCATCACAACGGTCCTCTTTTGTGTCTAGGTGCATCTGCCCGCAGGCCTATGTCGATCGGCAGTCACTTCAACCTACCCACCTACAGTGAGCGTAAAAAGTCTACGTTCGTGTATAAGTGATCAATTAAAAATAATATTTCACGCGAAACGTCATAATTATTTAATTCTTTCTATACACCATATAATTATTTTAAACTAATGAAAACACATTTTATTAAAAAAAAAACACGGTTGTAAAAGTCAGTAGTGGAAAAAAAAGAGACACGAAACATAAATCGGTGCAAAATGTTTTCGCAAGGTTGGTAATATGGACTAGTAAAAATATATTAAAACATACGAAATACAGGTTTTTAACTCAAATTTAATATTTAGTATGGTGTCCTATCGCTTCAATATAGCCTTAAGTTTTCTCGATATTAATAAGACACGAACTAAAACTGGTCACATCAGCATATATTAACCTACATTCTTCCTATACAATTTCATTGTTGGCTTACTTGTAAGATAACGTTTTCGAACACGTTTGCCTAGAATATTTCAAAGTTGCTCTATAGTATTAATATCCGGGGGTTTTGGGGTGTATGCATTGCGAGGGGTGTATTATACAGGAGCTTAAGTCGGGTGTTCTCTATAGTATACTTTGAGTCGGTATCATGCACAAGGGCAGATTTGACCATTTCGCCGCCCTAGGCCTCAGAAATATTTGCCGCCCTTTTCGTGAATTATATGTAACAATGCGCTGTTTTTTTCGATTCTCTAGAATACTTCGCTGTTTTTCGTTGCACCTGAGTTCACAAAAAAGGAATATCAGAGCAAAACCGGCACCGGTTCGTTCGTAAAAATTCCCTATTATTGCGTCCTTGCTACACTAATAATTATTAAAATACACACACGGTAAAGAACCTACAAGTACCTAAAAAAAAAGAATCCAAAAATACCAATTTCATGTCTTCGCTCATATTTTTATAAGTAAGTTCACAATTCCGTTCAAAGTTTGCTTCCGCACTTGACTGGAGATCAACTATGAACTCGGCTACTGTAATTTAATGTTCGATATGTTATTAGTTAAGGATGAACCCGAAATATTTTGACCTATAATGTTCTAGATTTCATTTTATAGAAATTTTTTTATAGAAATTAATTTCAGTAATGAAGCAAAATTTAAAAAAAACACGTCAAAAATAAAGAGATTCGCATGTAGTTGATATACCCTGTACCATAAGAATAAAACAAATTCTCTGAAAAATCAATGCGCACAAATATTTATCTCTGATAAGCTTTTCCTAAGTTGAAGAGGTATTATTTGGGTTCTTTTTAGGATCTTTTTGGGCCTTTTTGGCCTTTTTTAGGTATTTTCAGATACTTTCTAGGTACTTTTTAGGTATTTTTGAGTTTCTTTGGTCCTTTATCGTGATCGCATTTCGATATTTATTATAAGTCAAACTTTTTAATGTCCGAAAAAAATCATCAGAGGTGAATTTTTGCGTGCATTGATTTTTTAGAGAATTTGGTTGGCTTGAGGTGTTAGGCTCATTCAACTCAAATATATGTACATATACAACAGGAAAAAAAACTGCCGCCCCAAATAAAATCGAATATTTGCCGCCCTCGAAATTTGCCGCCCTCGAAATTTGCCGCCCTAGGCCCGGGCCTACCGGGCCTAGTGGCAATTCCGCCCCTGTTCATGCATGAAGGTATATTCGGCCAATATACCAATTTTCTCTGCACTCGGAACTAACTTATTCTTGAGGATATTAATATAATGTTTGTGGTTCATTTTAATCTCTATAAATATCAAATTTCCCACACCGAAAGCGCTTATACACCCCTCCTCACTAGAACAGAGTTTACTGTATGTTCTACCGTCCAGGATAAATTCTACTTTTCTGCTCCGTGCTCGCTTTGTCCATAACATAGATTTTCTTTTTGAGTTAAATATATTATAATTTTTCCCATCCGTTGTCAAAATTCTACGGGTTTCGTTTTTGTACATTTTCGCATGTTCTACATGCTTCTTTTGGTTGATCTTACTATTTTGAAATTCGAATGTAACAAAGGTCCTTGTCCTGATCTTCCACCGACTTTCTTTGGTAATTGTGTAGAACAGTAATTGTGTTATGCCAACCTGTTGCAAACTTTCATAAGTAACAACTATTTTCGAAAATGGCGCTGTACCGAAAATTATAGGGGTATGGCCATTTTATCTTCGACTCCAAAACTTTTTCCAAAAAGTTGTCTACGGTAAACTTTCTACACTAGTTGATTCCTATCTGAACGAACAAAACCATGGCTTTAGAAAAGGTCGCTCAACTATCATAAATTTAACAATTCTAGTTTCGGACGTACTGTGTAATATGGAGAAAAGCTACCAAAATGACGCAGTCTCCACGGACTTTTGCAAAGATATTGACAGAATTAGCCATGCTATATTAATCCTATACAGCTGCGCATATTCGAACTTGCCGGATCTTTACTTAACTGGCTCAGTTTCTACCTCACCAATTGAATCCAATTTGTACAATTTCAAGGAGTTTTGTCAAAAAATATATTTGCTTACTCTAGTGTACCACAAGGTAACCTGGCCCACTTCTTTTTAACATATTCATTTTCCATCTGTTTGACGTCTTATTAAATATACCTCATCTATTTTTGATCTCAAACTGTACCACAATAAGCAGCTCACCTTTATTAAACGAGAAGTCAAGGAATTTATAAACTTGTGGGCCAAAAAATCACTACCCGTACGCTCTCTTCCCGAATATGTCTGCATTATCTGGAACCTAGTCTTTCAAATCCACAGCAGCAACATGGATTCCATACAAAACAATTTTTGCTTGCAACTTCGGTAAGTTATTATTGGGTCATTTAAACTTAGTTCCACTTCATCCAAATAAAATGGTTATTTCTGTATTTCACGTTCGATCTCATTAAAGGCGTTATTGATGTTGAATTCCTGAAAAATAAGAAGAGTATTCCAATCTCTGTAAGGACTTTGTGGTCCAATCGTTTGCGAAAGGAATATCAAATTCCACCACTAATGCGCCAATAAACAGATAGTTCAGCATTTTCAATGGCTTTATCAACCTTTATTCCCCTACGATTTCCAAATTATCATTCAAGTCTTCCCGTATCGAAGCCATTTGTACCCCGTAACCTTTAAGCTTTTTGTAAATATAAATTTAACTAAACGTAGCAAGAACCTTTTCTTTACGTGAAAATTTGGTGAATTCTTCTTGCTGATTGACTAGTTGTTGATTTCCTTGACAAATGTTGAAAAATTAATGGGACTTAGGAAAGTGCAACCATACAAAGGCTTTTGCGCGACGTACAAGGAAGATTCGGAGGCGAGGGTTTTGTCTCCACTACTGAATGTTTTTTTGTATTATTTTTGAATATTTCTTTAATATAATATTATTTCCTTGGTTGAAGATAATTTTATATTGTAAAAAAATAATCAAACAATTATAACAATTATAACAAACAAACAATTATAACATTTTCATGAAATATTGCTCTTCATTGAAAGCTTACACTCGAACGTAGACTTGTTCACCCACGGTATAATGTGAAGTAACTTATCGAACTAAACGTAGCAAATTAAAATATTAATATTTAAGCACGTCATCGTCTCTTATCTTTCGTAGTATCATTCCAAAATATTGAATTATCATTCCCAACACCTTTAATTAGACCCGAAACTTTTACTTACGTCCAAACTTAACAGCCAGTGAATGATTATAATTTGTGACGCACTACACAATTAAGAAGTGGTTCCCACTGCACATAATTCAGAATAGATTAACATAATTTTGTCACATATGTATCTAAATCAGACATGAAAATAGCCTTTCGTAGAATCGGAACAATTATACAGAAACAAACCTTAGATTTCTTGAAATTTACTTAAAAGGGATATTTCGTTAAAATACAGAAGCTATAATTTAGTGTCAAGTTTTAGATCAATAGCTTGATCGGATAGTTTTCCATTCCAGACGAAAAATACAAAGATCAACGAATAATCACGCACAGTAATTTATTCAATTGATTTATCAATGAATTCAAACAGTTATTACTTGAAGTCTGCGTACATATTTCTTGTTGCTAGTTGACCGCATTGACAACGAATGAATAAGCATTCGAAACGAATCTTTCAAATTTTTCGCGCGTACAACTAGATAGGCGAGTTCATATCAAAATCATATTAACGACATGAGAAAGTTGACAAAACTATTTGGAAAGTTTATTTTTTGGTGAAGCCAAACAGAAAATGAGATTCATTGGAAGTCAAGTGGAGGTGAATGACCAGAGATGATTGAATACAATATTTTATGACTAAAGTGATTTTCTAAAAGCCTCAGGGTGAAGCAAATCATAGCTTTTGTTGTATATTATGTTGTATGTTGTATTGTTTTAGTGATAAATTAATGTTTTCTCACTGTATTATGAGGAAATATTTTGTGAAATAATTTATTTGGAGACATTAACATAAAATACATATATTCTTCCAATGGTCCATTAAAAATGCTTCCTACTTCAGTACTTAGATACAATTTCATCATACCTCTCACAGCTTAAGCTATCCATATTTTTCTTCTGAAGGTAAAAATTATCTGCATTCACTTCCACTATAACATGCGTGTAAATTGCACCGTATGGTTTCTTCGCCTGCGCTAGCTGTATGATTTCAGAACTCTTTCCCATAAAGCATCTTCACCATGAAATGCTCCATACGCCATCAAATGTGATATCAATAATCCATCTTCTGGCACTAAGCTCAATCAAAAAAGATGCAATATTCACCTGTGAGCTCTCTCGTTCAAACCAATTATATTTATGGATATTCTAATCCGGCATAAGCATGTATCTTCCAGAGTCGGATTATGCATTTACTCCGAGTATGCATCTGATATTCATTCCTGCTTTCCGTAAAAAAAAAATATATTAACTCGACAATGATTCGTATGAGTTAAACTGTAAACACCAATTCATCCACATGACATCATCCTTCAACACACAGTGGAATGAAATCCCATATATGAACTCAGACCTTGAAAATCCATTGCAAACACAACTTTTACAAATTCCTAATCGATGTTCTAACCTAAAGACGTGCAAAAGTTTTCAATGAGAATTCTAATAACTTGATTTCATTGTAAATTGTCTGACGTGACATGTCCAGTATAATTCATTTACCTGAACTACGAACACATCTAAAATATCTGTTCGATTCTCAATCTCAAGTATCTAAAGTACTTAATAAGCAGCTAACAGCGATTCGTTATCTGCAAAGTATCTGGCTACCTGTGTAATGTGAGATCTTAGCATGTTTTCACGCAAATATGTTTGAAGTATCTGCTTTCTATTGAAAATCGTGCCAATAATTATATTCCAGTGATGTAATCAAATGAAACGTTTTGATATAATTGCTTGGACCTGATATCACGTTCACAGATTCGGTGGCCTGTTTATTCAATTAACATGACATACCCGAAATGGCTATGAGAAGTCGATGATCGAGTGCTAGACAAAGATCATTTGACACCGAGCATCTTTGATGACCAGTTGTAAATTACGATGCGGTAAGTTTTCGTGAAAATAATAACATACGCATACCTACTTATTACTTTATTTAAATTATAAGATCGTTGTCTACAGCAGTTAGAAGCATATAATTTATTGTTGATATAATTATTTAACTAGTTTTTATGATTATAATGGAAGCTTAAGTATGAAAATGTACAATAGTGGGCTAGGGGGTTTTAGGAAAAATTAGCTTAAAACCTAAAGATGTGCTTAGCCTAACCTAAATAAACTTAAGACTATTGCTTAAAACTAACCTTAAGATTAACTGACCAAATGATTGGAGCTTAAGGAGGACACCAGGGGGTTGGAAGGAGTGTTACACCTTATTAAAAATTTAGAGGCACAAGTCTGAATCATTTGACGAGTTGTTCTAAGTTTAACCATCTTGTGGAGCATATATGTGGAATAGTAAAAAGGTTTGTTGAGGATTATTTCAATACACTTATTTTGGATGATCTGAAGTTTAAGCTTGTGAGTGTTAGCACATTTATACCAAGTTGGGCAGCCGTAAAGAATCATTGGTAGGAAGACTTGCTTGTAAATAAGAAGTTTATTGTCAGTTGAAAGTTTCGGTTTTCTGTTTATCAGTGGGTAGTTTGAAAAAATGCACTAATCTAATCATTTCCGTGATTTTGTTGAATGTTAATTTGGAATCAAAATGCAAACCGAGGTATTTTATGTCTTTCGACCACGAGATATTGAACCCTAAGATATTAAGCTGTGGGTTTGGAAGATTCTTTGCCGCACGTTTTTTTAGAAAAAAGATAGCCTGCGTTTTTCCAGAATTGATTTGAATTTTCCACTTGTTGCAGAAGTTGCTTATATGTTGAAGCTGAAGCTGCAGTTTATTGACTATGGAATCTGGATTGCTGCCGCTAGAGAATATGGCGGTGTCATCAGCGTACATAGCGCTATTGCAGTGGGGAAGTTTATTCAGATCGGACATGAAGAAGTAGAAGAGGGTAGGACTTAAAACTTATCCCTGAGGGACTCCAGCAGGAATATCGTACTTGTTTGAGAAAGACTGTAACTTGACAGAGTAAGATCTAGACGATAAGAACGATCTTATAATATTGCAAAGATAGACGGGGAATGAGTACTTAATTAGTTGTCGAAATGCCAGGCCTGAATCCAAACTGAAAGTCTGGGATGACTGCGAAATTTTGAAGATGCTGCTGGACCCGGGAAAGAATCACTCTTTCGAAAAGTTAGTAACAAACTAATTGGTCTGTAGCTGCTGGGTAAATATCCTAGCTTCAAGCAACAGCTGAAAGCGAAAGAAAGTAAGACAACTGCTTTTCTTGGCAGGGTTTTTAAAAGGATGTTAGGTAATCCATCAGATCCAGCAGATGACTTTACTTTTAAGCCTTTGAGAAGAGAACGCAGCTCAGCAAGGGAGCAAAAGCACAGAGGTTGAAAGTCGAACGGGCACCAGACAAGCTTAGGAATTTCATCGGCAACTATATTTTTCTAGTTACAATATCATCTTTATGCAGAGTTAGTGTGTGCGATTTGAAGAATTGGTAGGCAAGAAGATTGGCCTTGTCCTAGTCAGAAAACGTAAACATATTATCATTGATTTTTAAAGCAGGGATCGCGCGCAATTTGTTTTTGAGGTGCTTATGTATGTTCCAGAGCTTTCGGGAGCCTTTCATTTGTTCGGAAAGAATGTTGTTCCAGCGAGCATTGCGAATTCCGCGGAAAACAATGCGTATTTGTGCATTAAGTACATTTAAATGAGCCTTCAAAGTTGGATCCCGCGATCTTTGCCATTTCCGTCGGATGTTGTTGCAGTACTTAATAAGTACAGTAGTAGCACCATCAAGAGGAGGTGAACGGGGTCTGGCGTAAGTGCTAAGAGTAGCAATCTCACGGGCTGCTTGGAAAAATTATTTAACTAAGGATTGTGTAGAAGCCACTGTAACTTTCGCGATACAAGCTCCCAACCATGATCTTTCATAATATAATTCGTTATTGAAATAAGTATATCGAATTAAGTTTTGCGATTCAGTTCATCACACTACTCCTCTTGTTAAAGTAAAAATAATGTGAATGAAGTGACTTTAAAAAATATTCCGTAAAATGTGCATAATATGTTAAAATAATGAAAAATGTACACAAACTTCCACAATTATATCAATAAAATCGTTAATAAGTTTTCATAACTTAAAAGATAATTTCCATAAATATGTATAAAATATACAAATACATATTTGTAACATGCTTAATGCTCATAATTGAAGCTTACAAAATAAATAATTAAGTAATGAAAACGTAAACCAATTTCTAAGAAAGTAGAAAAAAATGCATTCACTTCTTACAATAAAAAATCTATTTTTATTTCAAAACGTGTATCGAGAAATAATCAAAAAAATAATTTTGATTTCGTCATAAAAGTAGAATTGAATTGCGTTTTACTTGCATTGAGCTCTTTAAAAGTTTGAATGGTTGCGTATGATTTGAAAATATAGCCAACCACGCGAAACGCGCAGTTACACCACTACAGGAAAGCCATTTTTATTTCGTCGCATAATTAATCAAGTGCTTGAAGATACACAATGTTAATTAATTAATATTAATTTAATATTTTTTTTTTCGTTTTGTGCAAATACGTGTAGTTTTCGATATTTAGATCGATAATTTTTTACTCATTTCTGATAAACTCTTTCCAGGCTTAATTTTATTGTCCCAGGAAAAAAACTAGTGAAAATATACCTCATGGTTTAGTCACGAATGTAAAGAAGCGATTCGCATTAAGGAGACTATTCTGGGGCTAAAAACTATGTCCATCTGGGGAATTGAAACTGGTTTACAAAGCTGCTCGCAATATTTGCAAAATCACTATTCCAAGAATAGTGACACTAGACTAGAAAGCTAGAATAAACTCTATTATGACCAAAACATTGACCAGAAAGTCCTTCCAAGCCAGAAAGGAAGAAAAGGCTTTTGATCACCTGTTAAAATTATCAAAAAAATCTTCGTCATGGCAGTATCGCATTGACTCAAACGCTGCATAAAGTTAGACTCTCTAGCATACTAACTTTTTTGTACTAATTCCTATTTGCCACCTTCATCACTGAATCTTGCTAGCTGTCTGATGTGTACTTTCAAATAAGAATCTTTATTTTTCCGGACAATAGGTGTTTTAAAAATACTCGCTAAGCTTCATGTATCCAGATCTGCGTGAACTGATGATATTTCGCTTCTTGTACTTAAGCACTGCACTTCTGTCTTAGCTAAATCTCGGTGCAAACTATTTCACCTTTCGTACTCGACTGGAATATTTCCTTCCACATGGAATCTTGCACACGTTCGTGTGCTAAGAACTATCAGAATGAGCTTCGTTCTGGACGTTCTACTTTAGTCTTACATTTCTCAGTAAGATATGCAATCATTGACAGAATGATAATTCTTGATAATTCCAAGGCTTCTGATAGAGTCTGGCACCCAGCTCTATAAGCCAAACCTCTTTCCAAATTGCTTTGGATGTTCCACACTACCAATGCCATGGTACCGCAAGATAATGTTCTCTCAGTACGTCGCTTTCCTTTAAATGTATCTCCTTCCCTTCACTTTTAATCCCATTCATAGATTTTTCAACAAAAGCACCATTAACTTCGCATACTTTTTGACATAGTGATCGACTCTCGCGGGTACGATGCTTCCGTTGGCAGAGATCGCATGTTTGCCTAATTAAAAAAATTATTATTAACCATTACCGCTTGGGGCTCAGCGAACCAACTGTCTGGTGTTTAATGCGTCCAAAAATCCTTTCACTTAAGCCTTATCCTCCTATTGATAGCCAAACTATTTTCGGTGAAGATGTTGGTATTTCTGATTCAACCTGGATATTAAAACCTGAAAAGTTTTAGCATCTATGAGGTTTTAACATCATCAGCAAAATTAATTGGACCGGCTACGTTTTCCAAACTACGTAAAATACCTGGTTTTCGTTCAAAGAGGCAAGAAATATTTTATTTACTGCAAACTTGAGTAAAAATCCCATATGTAGGCTGGGGCAGGCCGCACTGTTTTAGAAGAACTGGGAATGCCCAACCCAGAGCCTTCAACCTTATTGGCTACTAAATTAAGTACATGTATTGAATTCCTCTTTTTCATCGACGTAATGCGAGTTGCTTTTCTCGTCCTTACCTTAGACTTCCTAATTTCAACACCTAAGCCTTTCAACGCTCTCACTTTCCCATCTTTGCAGTCGTATCGATCGTGCCGTTAAATTTCACGATTCTTTCTTATCTAGGTCAAAACAATTGTGGAACAGTCTATCATTTGCTGGTCCTTGTACAGTGTCCAAGATTGTTGCTGAATGCCGTGCATCTCTTAGGGAGATTTCGAGACATTCGGTTGTTCAATTGATTTGGGTACCTGGACATAGGGGTTTTCAGGGCAACTGTGAGGCCGATGAGCTAGCAAGGCTTGGGACTTTGCTACCTGAGGTCTCTTGCTCCTTTTCAATAGGTATACCGATGACATCGGTCAAACTGTTCATAAGGCAAAAATATATTGAGGACGCTAAGAAATCCTGGGCAGATGAATCTTCCTGTGTGATAACAAGGCAATCCTGGGTATCCATGGATGCGCATCGCACCAGGCAGCTTTTATGTTTAACTCGAAGCGCCCTTCGTTGCACTGTGGGCGTTCTAACGGGCCACTGCCTTATAGGATGGCATGCACAACGTTTGGGCGTAGAGTTTAATGACTTCTGTCGGAGCTGTGGCTCTGAGGACGAGGAGGAACCTGTCCTTCACCTCATGTGCCAGTGTCCGGCTTTGGCAAGGAGAAGACTGGCGGCACTTGGTGCACCCTTTCTCTCAAACCTGACGGAACTGTCCCTGGCAAATCTAAAGGGGATAGTCCGGTTTGTTAAAGGAAGCAAATGGTTTCCCGAAAAGAGTCACTAAATATTGTGGCATCACAACGGGCCTCTTCTGTGCCTATGTGTGCTGGTCGTCAGGCCTCTGTAGATCGGCAGCCACGTCAACCTAACCTCAACCTAACCTATCATCCGCTGACCGTTTTCCCCACTGACTATAAGCCACAGTTATTCAAGCGAAACATGCGCCACTATATCCTGCAAATTCAACCCTTTCCTCCATCACTTGCTCTCGCTTTTCTTTTGCCAAAGATGTGCTTTAGCATAATAGGGCATTATCTGAGCATTGTTCGCATCATAGAAAAAATGCAATCCCGATCCTTGTAGAGCACCTCCTATGTGTAATACCACAGTTTCTTCTTTTCCTAGCCCAAAATCTAAAAATGCAAAAACACTTACTTGATAATAATCTGGGAAAGAGCTGTTTATTAAATTGGCAATTTCCGCACTAAGAAAAGACATGGCACCAAAGACCATAATTTATATATGTACTTCTGGCGCCTGACCAAATTTGGAGGAGTAGGCATTATGTATTATTGCTTGCAAAGCCAAGTATTAAAGCCCTCAACGCTATGCATTATAGCCCTTTATAGCCGAAGCAAAAGTAAGACTGTTCCTGTCTTAATGAATTTCTGGATTTTGACGAACGCAAGAGTCGGAAATTCATATTTCAATTTCAGATTCAAACTCGTAACCCTATGCTTTAAGAGGTATGTGCCTATTGAAAAGTTATTGTTATTTAGTTTACTTTAACAATATGTGCCGATATTATATTCATATTATTTGGACCTATGTTACATAGGAGCTGAGACTATGTGTAGTAGAAAAGCTAATAGTGTATGGAAATTGGACCTTGTAGCTATATTTTATAACTTAGGGTACTATTGATATAGCCTATAGAACTATGAATGCTGCGCTATTCCCGAGAGATGAATTATTTTTTTCCTCAAAAAAAAAAGAAACACGTCAATTGTTCGCTCAGAATAAAGAACCCTTTCCCCACGCATAGTCGTAGTCGGATATCTAACTGACGCCAGACCCGCTCTTCCAGCAAGTACAAAAAATCACTGGCAATAGAATCTTCCACAATGGAAACCTGTGATCTTCCACTGTAGCCAGGGTCCTCCATTGCAGTCATACATGCGGTTGGAGCCTGGATCCTCAAGCTGTTTTCTATGGATCTTGTCTGACATATTGCGATGTATAAGCCCCCTCCCTCCACCACGACAAGGTGGCGCCCGCGAGCAGGAGTATATACACATATATATATATATATATATATATATCTGAAAACTCGTTCTCTCTTGTCAAAAAAAGCATCGCTCAGTAGATACTAGATTAGCATTGCTCAGTAGATACCAGATTGTACTATTAATTACTAAATTATCAATAGGAAATAAAATAAGACGAAAAACCAACCTAGTCATTAGATCCAAATAGTAAATTCAATGGACATAAGATTTGGTGTTATTGGACATCATATTTGGTAGTTAGAGCATACTGGGCATCGATTTTATAATAAATGTATATTCATATTATTATTTATATTAAATATATTATTATTCAAAAAATCACCAAATTAAACTGATATCGTTTAGACCCGAATATAGCATTAATAATATACGCATTAATTTCAAAATTTTCCGAGCACCTCAGTTTGAAGTTTGTATATTTTTCGTTGATTGCCACCCAGTTCGAATTTCTTCACAAATATTTTTAAACAAAACTGACACATTTTCAATTATATTTCCTTGTTATATAATCAGTCAACGCCAGATGTCCCAAACCAGTTGTATAAACATTCGCATATTGATTGTAAAACTCGTAAGCGAACTTATTTGTAAACAGTTCGCAGCTGCAATTGTATATTCGCAACCTAAAGCAATTTATGGTAAACAAAATGAACATTGATAAGTTTAATGTCAAGCCGATTTGCATTTAAGTTTCACTCATAATGACTCATTGCATGCGAAAATCATTGTCATATGCAATCTATCAAATTGTAAGTGTATCTATGTCACTTTAATATTATATGTCTTAAAAATATCTGAATTATTAATTTGCAAGAATAACGGGTGTGCAAAAAAAATAATCTAAAAAGTACTCAAATCAACAGTCCGTCAGCAAATTGTCACAATAAATCAATAAAATTAGCGACAGAGTACCACTCATAGATATTAATGGTCTCGTCAGAATTCAATGCCTAATCTGATTTGTTTACCTTAATGACACACAACACGACAATAAAAACTCAGATAATTATCAATTATATGTATTCACCTATTTTTCAAGACTAGTTCTTATTTCAAAGGACAGTTTATGGTCGCTTGGTGGTTTTCAAGGTGAACAACTGACATTCTAAATTCTCTTCTCTGAATCTGAGTGGTAACAGTATGAGAGCATATGTACATATGGAAGCAAACAAATGAGTGTCAACGTTTTTAAATAGCATTTTTGCAAAACAGGTTTCACCCAGAGTAAGATCGCAATAGTTAATGTGAACCATACATAAATGGATTTAAGTGCTCCATATATAGATATCAGAAATCGTAAAAACAATTCCATTATAGTGAAGATCGATGCAAGTAGTATGGAGCAGGTCGATGTAATTATGAAGTCATTTTGCTTGTGAATTTATTCAAAATTTCCATCATTAACCAAATCTTAGTTAAATTAAGAGAGTACGTTAGAGATCCGAAATGAAATTAATGATGCACTCATGTTTAATTGTGCGGAAGTTGTACTAAAATGTACAAATGCCATGCCATAAAATGTAATCGCACATCAATGATATCACTCTTTATAGATAGTACCAACTTTATTAGCCCATTGTAAGATAATTGGAAAAAACTACTCTAAAATTGATAAAGCACTATACGTATTTAGAAATTTATTCCTACTTGTACACTTAGGAAGGAACTATGTGTTTTATTGACTTCCTTAAAGTTTTGCTGATCAAAGATCTAAAATGGAGCTGCGATTTACAACCACACATTTAATTCTATCCTACAGCCCTAGGAGTCAAGAACATCGAAACTTCTATCGATTTTGAATTGCGTGACAGAAAAAAATCCTTGTGCTGACTGAAACACTATTATGCTAATGCAAATCTACCATTCTAAACGGGGCCTTCATGCCCACAATAATCCCACAAAACGAAACAAATACAAAATGTCCACCTAAGTATGTCCAACAATCATAGCATACAATTCGATCGTAAGAAACATATAATAAAATTTCACTTTCTTTCTCTTGTTTGATCGCCGCAATACATGTACTCGTAAAACTAGAGTCGAAAGCCATCCAATAAAATTCAACTCAGCGAACATTCAAATAGACATTGAGGAATACAAATACTGTCCATTCCAATCACCGCACAGAATATCAAAGCGTTTTAACAATTTTTATAATGCCACTAAATATGTATATTTACGTCTGGCCAGCACTTATTACAACACTCAAAGATAAATATCTAACGGCAGGCGGTACACTTAAAATACGAAGTCTCGTTAAAAAAAAGAAGTTAATTTATGTACGTTTTAGATACATTTTACGATAGAAAGTGAATTTTGCCTTCGAGAGAGCGATAGACGAACATAGTCAATTATTTCGATAAATGCAATTTGAAGTGAATTTCCGAAAATCTGTACGCGATGAGATCGTTACACTTCAAATGAAAACAATGCAATGTAAATTAAAGAAAAAAAGTGATGGTAAAAGTACTGATTTTTAAAATAGATATGAAAATGAAAAGACAATGTAAATTTATTGTTATAATTTTTCTTAAAATGCAAGATTTCTTTTTTTTTTTGCAAAAGAAGTCATTCTTTGTATGATTTATTTCATTTTTTTTTTTGTGATTAAGTCATATGCTTAACCCTCCCCAGACACACTACAATTCGAGCACCTCCCTAGACACACCTGGGTCTATGGAGTCCTGCCGTTTTTTTACCACACTTCGAATCGTTTTAAAATCTGAAAAAATTCGTGAAGGTAGATCGATATCTGTAGAAAAAGAGCGTGCATTAGGTGATGGATATATATGAATTTTTATTATTGTTATTTAATGGAAATCGACACAAAACACGAGAAATACACGTATTCACTTAAAACATCATAGCTTTTTGCTAAATAAGTTAAAGAAAATTCTACTGTACGAAATGTTTCTTGACATATAGTAGATGAAAGAAAAAAAAAGGACATAATGAAACTTCGAAAAAAGTATAATTATTATGACAAGAGAAAAAGTACAATTTTTTTGGAGTCGAAAATTCGTTTGAAATTACAATTTTTGGTTTGAAAGTAATGTAACTCAAAGTTTTATACGTTTTTGTGTTATTTATTATTACTTACACTTATTCTTATTAAAATAAATAAAGTAACTGAACAAAATTACAAAATGCATTCATTGCATACATGAAGCTTGTGTTCTTCGCAAATTTTTATTTCTTCGCTCGTTAAACTAAGTGCTAACGTTTCAATAAATTTATATCTTCCCAATGCAGTGTTCGCTTCATTAAAATTGTACAAAATGTTACAATTAACTACCGCTTGATCTAATATACCGAAGAAAAGCTTCGAAGAAAATGCACACTTTTATGCTTCCGTAGACACACATGGGTCTTTGGTGTCCGCAGCCAACTTTGACAGCTCAGCAATTCACGAAGAACGGAGGACCGAGCGTGACGTTCTCTACGCCAGTTCTGGATCCAAGTACAATTTTTTAAGTGGAGGTTAGAACCCGAAATATTGACGTACCTGTGCGCCCTGACGATTTTCAAAAACGGCCGGACACCAAAGACCCAGGTGTGTCTAGCGGGGGTTAATATTTGCGTGCAGATAACTGCGAAAGATTAGTGAGATGATACTAGCGAGTAAATAATATAATTCGTGCTTAATCGTGGTTTTGAAGATGAAGACTATAGCTTATCTTAATGTTTTCTCGCAATCTGAAAATTGATTAACAAACTCGTTGGATTTATTTTTGGTTTTGAAAACAATTCTTAGTGTATTCAACCTCTTCTTTTAAAAATCATTGCATATGCTTTGAAAAATACGCGCAGTTTGAAGAACATCTGACCCTTTCAACTAGGTTGCTTATCAAAATATACAATTTTCTTTATATTAGCCTGTGCGTTTTAGCATTGATTTCTTGGTTTTATCGATAAGGTAAAGTTACACAATAAAATCTTAATGGATGTTTTGAATTATTAAAATAAAAGCTTTAGACTGACTTATAACTTCGCTTTGACTAGAATTCGCGATCAGCATCGTTCGACAGAGCTCTAACCTAGAGGATCTATTTTAAAGAATAAATTGTAGCAGCTGATGCATACCAAGGTCTATTTTACAGCCTTTTTGTATATTTTCTCCAAAAGCATAAAAACTTCGTAGCTACTTTTGCAACTTTTCGGGCTTTCTTCAAGTAATGCTGCATTGAAACAAGTCTTTTTTCATTAAATAGACATAAATCCGGACAGCTAGATAGAGCTGCCTCTCTTGGTGCAACATTGACATTTTTTCTGGAGCGTCATAATCAACGATTGTGTCAACCACCATCACATCAACTTTTAATTACTGAACAGCAACTAAAAACGCAACACTAGCTACAACATCACACTGAAAAAACACGTAGCGCCAGACGCCATAATTTTTAGACTTCTGGCGCCGTGTACATAGTCGATTTGTGATAAAATATAGCGCCACACGCCATAGTACATAGGAGCAGGCGCTATGCTTATAGCCCTCCACGCCATGGAGGGCTACAGTACATGGCGTGGAGGGCTATAGTACATGGCGTGGAGGACTATAGTATATGACGTGGAGAGCTATAAGCATAGCGTCTGCTCCTATGTACTATGGCGTGTGGCGCTATATTTTATCACAAATCGACTATGTACACGGCGCCAGAAGTCTAAAAATTATGGCGTCTGGCGCTACGTGTTTTTTCAGTGCACCAAATATAAATTCGAGTCAACATATTCACTATTGAATGTTCCTGCTCCAGTGTGAAAATTCACCGGTCGAAGTACCGAAAATATCGCAGCCAGTACTTCAGTTCAAAATGAGTCAAATCAAAAGTTAAGCTGAGAATCTGTAGAAAGTGAAATGATCAAAAGGCCAGGTGTGTTATGGAAATCAGCTCCAAAACACCCGTCGTTTCAAATGTGTTTGCAATGGTCATATGAACGAAATTGAATGTTGAAATCAATTGTAAACTTTTCTCTATACTCAGAATAAATTTCAGTTTAATCCTTCAAATATCTAGGTTTGATGCATACATAAAATTTATCATAGGGATTTGTATTATGTAGACATAAACTCTAATGTCACTTGCTGACATTTATACGTTCCCTCACACAGTATGGCTGCGAGTTATAATTGGAGTGCCATGAGCCATATTACATGGCTCATGGCACTATGTAATATAGCGTGTGGGGCCATAATTTCTGCGCCATGTAATTATGGCGCTGGGAGCCATACTGCATAGCTCAGGGCACTATATGCATAGCGTGTGGGACCATAAATGTTGCGCCATGTTACATAGGACCGCGCGCTATGTAGATTCTTATATTATGGCGCTGGGAGCCATATTGCATAGCTCAGAGTACTATGTACATAGCGTATGGGGCCATAAATATTGCGCTATGTTACATGGCCCTGGGCGCCATGTGGACTTTTTTCAGTGCAGTGACAAAAACTACCGGAACCACTAGAAAAGCAATAACAGCACGTTACCAAGGCGAGCTGCAAATGCAGCAGATAATGAACATTGATCTTAACATCCACAGCAATGCTTGTAAATCATAACAAAATATAAAACCTCAAATCGTGTAGAAGAACTCATCGATACACACAACTTCTACCTCAAAAATTTCATCAACGCAATCAACAAAAACTCAAATTCGAAACACGATTCCTATGGAAGTACTCGTGTCTAGATTATCACACGATACTCAGCCTGCTTCCTAATTATAAAGCGGATAAGTTAAGGGAAGTCCCGAAAACATGCATTTGCCATAAACTGACAAAAAATGGCTGACAAGGGCACATACAGTATCTCACAGATAAAGTCGGTAAAATGTGTTGAGCATATTCGAGGGCCGATATCTCAGAAAATAAAAGAGTTACCCAAATTCTTTTTGTTACAATATTGTTCTTTATTATCTATACTATTATAATCAATAATAAAAACAAAAGTTTTTTAGCCATAAAAAACAGTTATTGAAATTTTGTATGAAACTGCCAATTTTTGACGTCACACTTAAAGTCGGAATACAATAAAAAACTTATAAATTTTAATTTTACAAAAGAAGTTAATATTTTATTGGTAGTCCACATTGTTCAATTGTATCTTTTGAAAGATTTGGGATTGAGTTTATCAACTTTCGACACAATTCCGGCTCAATTTTATCACATTCTTCTCGCAAGATTTGTTTCATTTCTTTGATGTTGGAATAAGACCTTGCTGCTACTTTAACTTTTAATCTATGCCACAATTGTTCAATATAATTTATGTCTGGAGATTGAGCTGGTGTTTCAATCACCTTTGGACAGTTATAGAGGAGCCATTCTTGAACTATGAGCGCGGAATGTTTCGGGTCATTGTCCTGATAAAAGAAGAATCGGCCCAAAATATCCAGTTTCTCAGCGCCTTGCCCCATATTTGTCTTCAGTATGTCGACAAACATTTTTTTGTCCATTATTCTATATATAAAGTGAAAGTTTCCAGCACCGGAAGCCGACATACAACCCGAGACCATCCGCCGCCATGCTTCACAGTTGGCTTTAAATTATTTTTTTTAAGTTGGGTGTTGGGCTCCCGCCACACATATCTCTGAAAGAAAGAAGTAGTAGAAAGTAAAATTTGTTTATTTTCAAGGAAATGCTGCCATAAATCTGGCATCAATCGGTTCTCCTACGATCATCGAAGTTAAGCAGTGTTGGGCGCGGTTACTAGTTAGATGGAGGACCGGTTGAGAACATCGCATGTCATTGGCACGCAAAAACTATCCCCCCTCTTCATTTCAAAAGCGCGGCTTACTTTGATGGGGGCGAAAAAAATAAACACAAGTAAAAAAACAATATTTTCATATGTCTAAAAAAATATTTTCATTGACCTCAGATAAATATTGAACTTGCAATAAGTAATTTTTTTTTTTTTGACAATGCCGAAGCTCAGGGGATTATTTTTTGAAAAGAATGCTTAGCTATGGCGGTAAGGAGATATACATAAGAAGCCGATATCAATTCATTACTCATTTTATTCTTATTTTTTGAAGCGCTAGTGTTATTTATGCCTGAGTCACCACTTAAAGCTATAATGTGACACTTAATCACTGGAGCGCTGGTAATATGCCCAATCGCTGGCTGTTAAGACAACTCAAGACGAACAAATACTAAAAATAATAGATATATACATATTTGAAACTTCAACAAATTAAAGTAATACACAAGTTAACATGGAAGAAAGTGCAAAAACGGTAAAAAAAAATCAAGCATTATAAGGAGCTTTAAGAATTAAATCTTTAATTTGCGACTCAAATTGAGAGAACGTTAGCTGAAAAGGACCAAGCTGAAGATCGTTGTGCTTCCTGGGGATGCGCACTAGCGGCGAGTTAAAATAAACTTCAGATCGCGCGAAGGGAAGAGAATACATTAATTGAGATCTATCTGATCGATTGACGTTACGTATACACAGCATATAACCAAGATCGGAGAGCATAGTGCAATGAAGTAGCTTGAAATGCAAGCACTCGTCAAGGAATACTCGTCGGGAATCTAATGAAATAATTTGGAATAAGGAAAGACGATCACTATAACCACAGTAAGGGATGTTGAATTTAAACAATAGTGACCGAGTAAACCTACGCTGAACGTATTCCACTGCCTCATTGAGATGTTTATGACGGGGAGACCACACTTGACAACAATACTCTAGGATGCTACGAACAAGTGAAAAAAACAGATGTAAAGAGGTAGTGATGCTAAGAAAAGAAGAAGAGTATCTAAGAATGAAACCGGACAGACGAGAGGCCTTGGCGGTTATTTGGCAATGTGCAGGTCAAATTTGAGCTTTGGAACAAAGTACACACCAAGATCCTTAAAATTATCAACAATGGGGACATTTTATACGTATAGAACATTTGATGACATTTGGATATGTTCAAAGTGAATTTTTAGAGCACCAGTTGCACAGGGTACAGAGATCTTTTTGGAGTTAAAGGCAGTCGTTGGTAGATTCAATTACTTTGAATATCTTGAAGTAATCAGCAAACAAGAGGCAGGGAGAACGAATAAAGGAAGGAAGATCATTGATAAAGACTAGGAATAATAATGGACCGAGAATGGAGACCTGAGGAACACCGAAAAGCGGACAAAAAGAGGAAGAGGTGGAGAATTGCACATATACAGCACAAGGACAACCAGAAACATAGAATGAAAACCAAGACAAAAGAAGACCCGACACTCCATAACTTTGAAGCTTTGCAAGAAGAATTCTGTGATCACCAGATTCAAAAGCTTTTGAGAAGTCGGTATATACCGCCCTTTCGGCCACAAGTTTATTCTACGACCTGTCTATAGATATCCCTGGAGAAAAAATACATTTGTTTCAGATTACGTGTAGTCCCTAATTTACTTTGAAAGGGTATACTGTAGCTTAATAAACAAAAACGATTATGCTAGTCCATTCCTCATTTTATCGCTGAGTTTTTGGACAAGTCATCCTCGTGAGAATAAATGATACCTATTATTATATTCTCTTTTTTCTTTTCTCTTTTTTCTTTTCTCTCCTTGAAACTTGAACTTATGACTGACTTGAACTTATAACTGACTCCTTGAACTTATGACTGATCTTCTATCGTTTTCAAAAGTCCAGGTATAACTGTGTCGCCTACATAGGATAAAAGATCATTTTTTCCCAGCTCTCATTATTTGCATATTAACATGTTATGTACCAGCTTTCTAAAATAAAGAAAAAAATCCCTTCTATTCACTAAAAGCAGAAATGGTGGTCGCTAGTAAAATCTCATCAGTAAATCGTGACTTAAAGGGGTGGTTCGCATATCAAATAATTTTGCATCACTGTCCAAATAATAACAGCGGGTGCCTATCAATTTTCCAATCCACTGGCTCTCCGTCTACAACTTAACCAGATTAAAATCCATTAGAAATTAGTTCTTCATTTTTTCCAAACCATGCAGCAACAAAAATATCGTGGAACAAGTTTCTTTTTGATACTGACATAAAGTCCAAATGATGGAAATATGTAGGCCAAGGCGGTTAAGAGGAAACCAGAACCGGTATTATAGAGCAAATTGTTCACATACAAAGATCGTTCACTCACTGCAATTAGAAATAGAAATAGATTAAAAAGTTATTCAGATAAAAAAAATATCTTAAGCTTGAAGAAAAATACACATCAGATCTAGATTGACTATCTGTTCATGTGTCGGCATTTATCTGTATCAAGTGATTGAATCCAGTTCGATTTTTTTTGACACAGCCAGTCATGATACCGCAATCGAACGTTAGCTTTTTTGTGGAATAGTATTTTAACCGGGCGTTTTTTACACTTCGAATATATTAGCTCATTTTGTGTTTAATGTTTTTTTCGCAGAACTTTTTCGTACACGTAAAATGCTATACTTTTGAAACGCATACGTAAGCTAACAGATTCGATTCTATATCCAACTTACAATGATCTACTTCTTAATGAAACCAAATCTCAACATAAACTATCCATCAAACCCCAAATACTTTCCCACACTTTTCTAAGTATGTTGATCTTCTAAATATCATGTAATGCGAGAATTTCTTGCATAATTTTGATGATCGTGTTACTGGTTAACAATCCATTGAGTTTTGAAGAGCTAGATGCTTGTAACTCATGCTCGAATAATTATCGCTTTTCGGGTATCATCTAGTCATGAGCCGGTTGTGTTGGTGTCTGTTTGCTTCAATTAGATGTGTAAAGAAACTAATCTACAAGCATGTAAAATTCAAGTGGATTTGATATGTACGTTTGCTTCATCTCCATCTCAAGTATCTGAACAATTTAAGTAGTGATGTTTCGATAATTTCAAATGACCATAATGTCAATTACAAGATTATATGTAAACATTTACTACTTTGTGCGTAATCAAAACGAAAAAAACAAAGCGGTCTTAGAAATCTCTCTTACTTATAAAGACATAAAAAATCGAAAACGCGCATTACATTTTTACTATTCGCTCTGTTTATTGTATCCTTAATTTTCTATTGTAAATTCAATATAAAATGTGTGTCCTGTGATTCATTTTATCCATTTGTCGATTTACTGCTATTAAATTTTATCTACTGAAATTGTATAGTAACTGAAAATGATGAAGCAACCATTAATGAAAGTATCCATATGTATTTTAATACTTTCACGCCTTCAATCGCGGTATGCACAATAGTCGCAGCATGTACACATACTTACAGAAATCTTCGTTCAACGCTCAATTACAAATAATAGTAAACATTCCAATAAGTACACAATTCGCTGACGATAGCGAAACATTGGATTTAATTTAATAGAGCGTGAGGAGAATTTGCATTGTAGGTATGACTTGCTAACAACAATGCGCAGCAAATCATTTTCATCGTCAGAAAGCCGATAGAGATTTGCATAGGTAGTGCAAGGGCTGCCGTTCTCGATGATTGAATTGCTAATATATATTTTCCGGGTTTAAAAGGAGACATTAATAATTGATTTAACAAGCAGGAGTATTTAAAAATAACAGGAAAATAATATGCTTAAAGAAAATTCAATAGACTTAAAATAAACTTCAATAAAATAAAATTGGACATTTATTTGAATGCTATATAAAAAAAAATAATGGTCGAATAAACACCCAAATGAAGCAATTAGATGATTTAGTACTAAAATATAGATGGATATGATAGATTGATTTCTCTTCAAGAACGTGTCATAAAGTTAAAGTTTCTCCGCACTGAAACAAATGTTGAGTCACAATAGCAATACATTTAAGCATCGGCTAGGCTAACATTTAAAAGAGTGTCAAAAAGTTATTTGGCATACCTACCTACATACATTTGAAAAAATAATTTAGTGGAAGAAATACACTTGCTTACAAAACTATTCAAATAAACATAAATCTAGGAATGACATATGGTAAATAATAAAATAAATTGCACATTTCCCACGCCACTAGCAGTCAAACAACCACCATTGCGTTCTACCACCATGTTTTACTGTCACTTGCAAATGTTTTTTACAAGCTCCATATTTGGTTTCGTCCCAACAATTTGCCTTCAATTATTGCCAAAAATGTTGAACTTGCTCTCAAATAATTTTCCCACAAATCTTAACAAATTCTAATCTTTTGATTCAACTCACTTTTGAAACGAATAGCTTTTGACGTGCAGTTCTCCCACTTAAGTTATTTTTTTCTTAAGGTTCTATAGGTACAGACTCTCTAACTGCAGGTTTTCGACACTTCTTCAGTGAGCAATCGTAATGGTTTCTTGGGGTTTTTTCATCATTAATAATATGATCCTCATTTTGTTCTGTCAACATTTTTTTCATCCTCTTCCACTCTTATTTTTAAATGAATATTCATAACGGTATTTAACCATCACATCCCGCACCATCGTATAAAATTCACCCACCGAGTTATTCACCACTTTCACGATATCTTGTTCGTGTGCAATCTAATTTTGCGATTTATTTCCTTTCCTCAAGCGTTGTTTCACTTTTTTACGACCATCGCGTATTAAGAAATGCACTCGAATAAATCACTCCAAAAATAATATGCAAATCTTAAGTACCATTTTAAACTAATGCGCTTCTTTACCATTTTTGTTTGTTTGTGGGGATAATTTTGTGTGGCTATATGAGTGCGCAAACGTAATATGTTTTTTTTCTCATTTTCGACCTTAACTAACAATATTTTTTAATTGACTATTGTTCAGATATCAGTCTCTTATAGATCGTAAAAAATTATTTCTGCTTATTTTTTTCTCCGTATTTTTCGTACCATATCTGAATTCTGTTATTGTGAATAATTTTGCGAGCAAGCGTAGTTTGTTTTGATGCATTTTTTTTTAAATTTTGCTTGAATTTTTTTTAATTTTTGCCCGAGCTATTTTTTAAACAACTTATCTTCAAATCTCTCTCATTACACTTAATAAATTTTTCGAATCCCTCAGTCTATACTTAAAAACATTTTTCATGCTCATCTGTTTCGATGGCTAGTTGTGCCTTCCTCGTTCCCCCGCGACTTATTTGTTTCACTCAGCGACTCTTTCATTTCGCCCATCATCTCTTGCGTTTCCCCCGGTGACACCTTTTTTTCGCCCAGCAACTTATTCATTGCCTCCAGCCATTATTTTGTCTCCTTCCTCAACGTGTGGGAAATATAAAAGCTCAGGCTAGGTAAATAGCCTACTTAAGTATCAAAACCTACGTGCTACTGGCAAAAGATAGCCAATAATTCTTGACCACTTGGTCCTATATTTACTCCGAAAGCTTCCTCTAGTTTTTCTTCTGTTATGCATCACGTCAAGAAAGTTGTCAGCTCAATTCTTCTCTTCAAAGGGCAATCTTTCTATATCATCAGCTACTTTTTCCACATTTAGCTGTAACCTATCTTTATGAAAATGAAACCTTGATGAGAACTGTTGATACAAGTATTGGGCACGATGGTGATGGTATTCCAGATCTTTTTACCAAATCGATTTTCGCTCCCCTGCTTCTTTAACGCTGATTTTAACCTGTACTTTTCCCTTACTTTGAAAATCTGCAAGCATATTCCCCGTCCACAAAGCGGATGACATTTCTTACATATCCAACTACCACCCCATATTCCTCTTATCTTGCTTTAGTAAACTCCTTGAATAAGTTATATGCAATAGAATGTACTTTGTTCCAGACCTTTTTAGCCAGCGAACAGCATGGATTCATAAAAGGTAAGTCAACGGTGACAAAATTATTGTCGTTTACAAATATTGTTAATTCTGCTATCGATCAGCAAAAGTAATAGGTATCCTACATACAGACTTTGCCAAAGCGTTCGCTTGACTGAACCATAGAATTTTTCTGTCAGAGCTCTCCAAAAACCTTCTTTACAGACTCTCTCACTACGTTTGCAATCGCATTTGTGTTGTTAGTGTTAACTCTTGCTCTTCAGTCCCCTTTTACCCACCTCTGAAGCTTCGCAAGGATCCATTCTTACTCCTTTATTGTTTCTGCTGTTCGCTAACGATTTTCCAGTTCTTTTTTGTACGCTTTTTGGCCCAAAATATTCAGAACTGACGAATTCGTTCGTGACTTTTCCAAGGTGCAAAATGACTTGGGTGCTTTAGTTGGTTTGTGCATGGAAAATTTCGTTGCACTGAATGCTTCCTTGCACCTCAAATTAAGCACCCCTCTTGTTGTTATCCTACTCTACTTCAGCTCTTCTCTGAATGTATTTCAGTTTCAACGAGCTTGGCGCTATCTTTGATGTTTGTTGAAATTCAGCCTGCATTTATTGGAATTCACTGTTAGGTGTTCTTGTTTGGCTGACTTCAGTTTTAGACCCTCCAAAACTTTCGCTAACATCTTCACCTTTTTATATCTATTTTTCTTTTTCGTCCGCAGTGTTCTAGAATATCGTTGCTGAATTTGGTGTCCTAACCATAGTTGTTTAGTTAATGAGTTTGCATCTATGCAACGCAGATTCATCCATTGAAGTATGCACCTCTTCATCCTACAGATCCCTTCTCTTGATTCACTAAGAGTGTTTCTTTTCTTTAAATTCTATAACTGCTGTATATTGGTCGACTCCAGCGCTCATTTTCCTATTAGAGATTCGGGACGCCCAAATAGAAGCTCATTTTATTTTGATATCCATTGCGCATCCACCGACACATATTCATTGACACCACTATTGACAGTACAATAACCTCTTTTGATCTTCTTCGCCAAAAATATTTAAAAATTCATTGAAAAAATATCAATCTCAAACCTCAATATTTGCTATTTCATTTGTATTAAATTAGCCTTAGTCTTTGTGATTTCGAATATGTTATATTTTGCTTTTGTATTTTTATCAATTATCTTTTGCCGTTGTATTTTTGAATAAATTTACTTTTTGAATGGGCTGTCTAATATCTTACTTTTATCCTTTTTTTATTTCTACTCCAGAATTGATTTTTTTTCTGTTGATTTGACAATAAATAAATTTAATGTCCCGATACTATCAGATGCACTGAAATCGGAGAGTATCTATATGCCTGCGTAACAGGTACACTTACTGTGTAAGCCGTTCACTACAGCGCTGTTTTAGTTCCCCTCTCATGTAAATAGTTTTATTCAAAATATGTAACCAAACTAAAACGAACTGATTCATACACTAATTTAAAATTCATATTCATAATACTAGTTCAAAAATTCACTCAAAAATCAACTTTATTTGTCCCTCTCCTAAATTATACTTCGGCATTGCTTTCTTATATATCCACCACATTTTTTCGCCATTCAAAATTAAATGATGCGAAGAGAAATATAATTTCATAATTTTAAAACGCTGCACAAATAATTAAAAACTCAACAAACCAAAAAGCTTAAAAGAACACAAAAAAGATTTAATGCAAAATGACTCTAACTATGCCTGTAATATCAACATTTTTAAGATAGCAGCTCCCATCATTTTAATTTTTCTCAATCCTCGTGTATCTTAACTGTAACTTGTTACGGTAGCGAATTCTTGTATTCTTTTTCAGACAGACTATTTTAGTTCATCGCCTCTCTACTAGCATCGAGCCATTTATCTACACCTATTGTTCGAGATGCTCATTCTATTTAGGTTTGAATGCTTATTTCGAAAAGAAGCATTGAATCAATTTAATTTTATTTTAATTAACAAAACTGAAGATGACAGTTCAAATTCACCCATTTGAGGAAGCACGCTAGACTCGCCGGCATACTAAGTGGCTTTGCGCAAAAATAATCCAAACAGAAAATTTCAAGTTTTGTGTAGATATTGCAACTGTAAAATAAATGAAAATCAGGTAGACATATATTTGAAAAAATTTCGGATTCAAATTTTAATTAATTCGAAAATTATTTTCTGATTTTTAATGATTTTCAATCGTTAGTAAGAGAAACCCCTCTAAAACTCTGAATGACTCATGTATTCATTCATTCCATAAATTATGGAACAAATATTTTCGATGCAAAATACGAGTATGTCAGTTCATTTCCCCAATTTTAACAAGCACATCGACAACTTTCTATACATTCAATTTACATTTCCTATTTGAAACAATAAATATAAAAACAATAAATTGGCGACATCGCATAAATAGTTATGTTAATTCTTCGAAAATATGAAAGAAAATTCATTTGAATAGATTAACATCGAAATTTTCGAATTGATTTAGTATTTGAATCACAAATTTTATTTATTTAAATTGTTTTTTTTTATTCTGTTTTTCACAAACTTGACGTGAGTCTGATCGTTTTCTAAAAATATTGATAAGAAGTGTTGGTAAGAAAGCATTTTTGACTTATTTATTGCATAACATGGTTGAACAGAGTTTATATGAAAAAAAAACTCTAGCGCACCTGAACCGCTAGAAAACTAATTTTCGAAGAAATTGTCTTTGAGTGACAATGTGGAAAGACGTAATACACTTTTTTGTAGAATCATATCAACCATTCCTCGTTCAAAGCAACAGAAATAAACTATAACACAAATGATGAAAATGTTCAGTGCTGGCAACATTTTCCCAACGAAGCAGCAATAAGTTAACTTTCACAAGCTCATATTTAAATCAACTTATCCTTTGAATTTCGTTCTCATCGGAGGATTTGCCATCCAAAAAATATTCAAAACTCGGAAAATTTAAAAATTGGTTTCTTAGTTTTATTGCAAATGTTTTGCATATGTGTATGTAATTTGAAGCATCTGTTGATGCAATAGTTACGAAAATGGCTAAAGCTCGTTACCCTGTGTCAGCAGCAAAGCAAAATATACACCAAATCTGCTTCACGTTAAACTAAACCCAACCAATAAATTTCGTTTCGATTGAATCACTGCGCTAGAAGTTATACGGGTGAAAAAATTTTAGGGTTACCACCCTCAAAACTGTTCAAATTTTTAAAACGTTAATATTTGTTGTTAATTTTCATTGCAGGATCGTTCCCATTTGCAAATCTAATGACATAATCGCGCAATAAAGAAATTCCAAAAATATACAAAAATGGTCATAGCTGGCAGCCCTTTCACGATTTTTGTACGAAATTCCTATCAAATTTGGCTCACATTAAAATGTATTTACTGCATAAACTTCATTTTGATATCATGACTGCACCGGAAGTTATAGGGAAAAAAGCTTTATTTTGCTGAGCAAATTTGCAAGATTTCGGAGACAAAAATCACCATAGCTGGCAACCCTATTCTAAATTTTTAGCCAAATTTTCACCAAATGTTACCTTAAGTAAGATCTAAATATTGTGTGAATTTCGTTTAAATCGGATGGCTGAATCGGAAGTTATAGTCAGTGATTTTTCGAGATGGCACCACTGCCACAGGATTGCCTGCATTTCAAAATTATTTCTATCAAACCTGGTCCTAGTTGATATCAACATGTTCTGTGAATTTCATTATGATCGGATAATCCGGTCGTCAGTTCTCGTGAACAGAACTTTCGAGTGCTGAAAATAGAGGTAATTTAGTGATGGGTTGCCGTTCTTGTGCACATCGGAATTTAAAAAATTTCAAATTGACATGATTGACAAACGTTAAAATTTATCAATGATTTGAATTTTTTGTCAAAAATCAAAAATTTTTCAGCAGTTTCAATGATTTGAAGGATTTTTTTTCAAGAGCCTGCCGCAGCTACAGGGTTACCCGCACTACCTTGAAAATCCATGTGTATTAATTTTTAGTCAACATCAATACGCTCTGCAAATTTCACGGTGATCCAATGTTTTCGTCAGAAGTAATGACAAATCAAAATTTGAAAAAAAATCCTTGCCTACTTTTAGGCACGCTGCACCCACACAAGGCTCAAAATTTCCAATTCTTTATCATAAGCAAGCTAAGAACATAATAAGTTTTCATTCCCAGTACTTTTTTTGAAGAAAAATTCACACTGCTTTTAAATATAGGAGTACCTCAAAATTCACTAAAACGCTCGCCACCGCCAAAAGGTTTAGGATATCTGAATTTTAGCAAATCGTGGACCTACCTACTAAATACATCTACGTTCTCCGAAAGTTTCAGCTCAATCGGATCGGCCACTCCAGAGATTATCTCCCTTAATCATTTTGATGATATATATATATATATATATATATATATATATATATATATATATATATATATATATATATATATATATATATATATATATATATATGTATAAAGAAATATGAATTTTCGGCGAAACGAGTTTAATACTACTTTTCTTCGAATAGTAAAAATGTTGGTCATAGAGTAAATTTTGCAGTAACTACTCATGACCTTAGTCAAAACACTTTCACATATAATTTTAATAGATCCCTTTTATTATTTTTAAGATTTTTGATTCCTGATATTCATTTTTGAGTTTACGATGTATCACGTCAATTTTTGGCTAAAGTTCCACAAACGTTGACTTTCTAAATATTTAAAAAATAAAAAATTACTTAAATTTCTTTCATTTCATAAAGCAATCAAAATTCCAGTACAAGTCTGATTTTGTCAATAATACCCATTGTCCAACATCCCAAAAACATCAAAAGCATCGAAACATCAATACATCAAAATAGATTTATATGCTATTATCCGACGTATCTACTTACTTTGGAACAATGATAGATTTTCACGCATTAAGAAAGATTCAAAAATCGCTTGAGGCAAAAGATAAATGTCACTTTTAGCGGATGAATGATATCATCATAATTTGTTTTGTTCCTTCCAATTGATCTTCAAGCTTTCTAACTGTAATTTGAAATATTCCACTTTAGGTATTTCCTGCTAATGCAAAACTATGCGAACAGCTTAAGTGTTTTGTTCAAAATGTAAAATGTTTTAATGTGTTCGAGTATATGTAAGTATGTTGTCTGCATATGGAATACACTTGGTAGATTCATTTTCGAACGCAAATCGATTTTTTCTGTTTGTTTTGCAAAAGTCAGATTAAAAAGCACAGCAAATTTGTCATGTTGCTGCTTTTGGGCTTAGGATAGTACATATTTGTGTGTATTTAATTACATATGAGTATGCCTACGTTTTAAAGTTGTGCAGAGCGAAAATGACACTGTGTAATGACTAAATCGTGGATAAACCTAAATTCCATAAGGTAGTTTTCGTCGCTTGAATTACCAATCGGAATTGGCATGCATTCTCGCTTTAATGTCACGACTCTGTTGTTCGGTATGGGTATTAAGTGTGATTGTGTACAATTTTGTTATTCCTCGTTAAATGGAAATCCATTAAAGTTAACTTGGTGCATAGAGATTTATTAAAAATATCACTCAGAAACTGCTATAAGCATGACAGTAAATTTTGTTGCGCCTATTTACTCCTGATAAATATTATTTTGAGACCAAGCGCTTTATTTTCTATCGTCTTGCTTGTTTATGAAAACGTAGGCTATTGCTCTTTCAGTAGCCTAAAAATTATAGAAATACTAGCTGGCTCGAATTGTAAATATTAAGCAATTTAATCAAATTAATATACTAAATATTTGATATAGTCGTGGCAATAATTAAGTTTAAAAACCTTGCTGCATAAAGAAACAAAGCATTTTGGGCCAAAGACACTTACTGACTGGTATTTGAAATAAAAAATCAAAAGCAAAGGCAAGTAGGCAAAGGTAGACAGCTCGGCAATATAAAATTTGAATCCACAGTGCTCCACTAGTGTGATTTTGATTCCAGAGAATGGACATTTATCGGCTGGACTTAAACACTTTCAGAACCGACTTGGGTGCAACAAAGTTACTTGGGTTGACATTTCTTGAAAATATATTCACAAAACTTTACGTCTCAAATGAGCTTCACTACTTTTATTTGAAGAACAACATAACTCGCTCTTCCCAGGAAACATATACGGCGTACATCCAGGCAAAGTAGGACCATAAGTGGCTCAATTTGGGAAGACGGCAGACGATGGCGTACTCATGACATTTGCAAAGGTCAATGATATAGCAAAATTCGGTGATACTTTTCAAACTGCAGATACGGATCTTGGGGTGGTAAAGAGTATTGTTTTGTGACAGTGACAATCCAGGAGAGGGAAATCTAGGACGAAAAAATCATACTATTCTTGCCAACAGTAGAAAGCTCTCTGAAAGCTGGACGAAGGAATATCGTTATTAACCATTCATTTTTTTTTCTCGCGGTTTATCAAATAATAATTTTTGATACTATGGCACTTAGTACAACCATCAACTGCGTGGGTAAGAAGGATACTTCTCCCTTCGTTATCTGTGCGGGTTTCTGTGCGCAAACGTTCCATTCAAAATTCCTTTCCCTGCCTAGAAAATGCTCCGATGAGATCTTAAAACGTGACTCAGGTGTTTACTGGTTCTGCGATAAATGCAGGAAACACCCCACGGTGTCTTAAACCTCTCGGCTGCGTTCGGCGAAATCTGCTATCGACGTTCTCTTTCGTTCCCTTTCGAAATTGACTGAGGATTTTCGCACAACTAGCAATGAAGTTGATGAGCTGTTTCGTACTGCAATAATTGAGCAGCCTTCTGCGCCACCGCATGGAACGTCAGCTGACTACTCTATTGCAGCCTTTGGACGCCCCCCTGGATCATCTGCTGCCATGCGAACTCGATCACAGACGCAGAACCTTGCGTTAACAGCGAAGGGAGCTCAACAACAACAATTACCACCAGGCAGTTACCAATAACTGCTGAGCCCATTACTGCCTACGCCTCAACCAGTGCTAACTGGCTTATCTGGGCAATCTGCCCCATCTTTATCTTTGGATAATATGCAAGTGCTGCAACAATCTCTTGATACACAGCAACAGCTGCCAAGCCCATTACTGCCAGCGACTCAACCTTTGCCTGTATCTACTGGCCTACTTTTGCAACCTGCTGTTTCTGTGTAATGCGCCAACTCGACCTTGCATTAGAAACGGTACATCAGATGCATTCGGCACCAATTTTGATTGCTGGTACACCTCCTTTACAAGTCTTTGTGACTAGACTTACATATGAGACGAGTACTGCTGCTGTAAAGAACTACATCCACCACAAACTCGGATTTGCACCAGCCCTTCTGGACTGCACTAAACTTACTCCAGACAACATCGCTGGAAAATTGATCAGCTCATTCAAAATTACCACCACTGCTGATAACAAGGAATTACTGGATACCAATTTCTGGCTCCCCGGTATAATTGCCAAAACTTTCATCCGAAGACCTCGTTCGATTTTTCAACGGAAAAGGAAAGCACCTGTTCCAACCTAATCTCAAAAAATTGTAAAATATCCTTATATTACCAAAACGTGCGTGGCTTGAGATCGAAGCTCCAATCCATATCATTTAACTCTTCTCTCGCCTTTGATAACATTATCTGCCTCACGGAAACTTTCTAATGATATTAATGGCAGTGAAGTTCTCCCTTTGCACCAGGTATTTCGAATAGATCGGAATTGTTCTATTTCTAACAAATCGCATGGCGGGGGTGTATTGATTGCTATACACGAACCTCTTCATGGAGCACTCTGTCGTAACTTTCATCCTTCTCCTCCTGTTGCATGCGTGATGGTCCGTACTTGTTTTCCTAATAACCTTCACTAATAATTCTCTCTGTATATGTTCCCTGTAACAGTTCTTGTGCTGTGTACGAAATTTTTTTTTATCGAGCTATCTTCTTACCTTCATACATTTTGACCCCTTAATAATCTGTGGCGATTTCAATATGCCTTCTATTGACTGGGATCCGGTTTCAAATTGCATCTGCTCTAATGATCATAGTACTTTCTTCCTTCCATAGTACTTTCTTCCTTCCATAGTACTTTCTTCCTTCCTTTCCCACAACTCCCTTTCGCAGATTAACACTACACGTAACTTGAATGGTCGTATTCTTGACTTTATCCTACTAATATTTCCTCTACTGATATATGTCTCCACCGTGTTCCATCCCTATGTTCTAGTAGACGCTCGCCACCCTCCTCTTTCTCTTTATGTTCCATTGTCATATTCCTCAGCGAAAAGAATCTCACTTGCTCCTCGATACAATTTTCGCAAGGCTAATTACCCAGGAATGGCATCGGAATTTCAAAAAATTAATTGGTTTTCGTTTTTCTTTGGGCTAAATATTGATCAAGCACTTTCCAAATTTCACCTTATCTCTACCTATATACCTACCTTCAACCCTCGTAAATCTACAGACCCTCCTTGGTTAACCCAACGAGTTTTGAGGGCAATCCAACTGAAAAATGTTGCTCGGAAAAAGTTTCGAAGATCAAACTCTGCCTCTGATCTTGCCGTATTTCGATCCCTGCGATCCTCCGCTAAAATCAAAATGAAGCAGGAAATGCACAATTATTTCGCTAGTCTGGAGTTTTCTATTTCTTCTTCCAATACTAAACCTTTTTGGTCTTACATTCGGTCCTTGAAGAAAAATTCTTCCATCCCTAACCAAGTGACCTCCTCGTCTCCACAAGATGTATGTGAGTTTTTCGCTAACTTCTTTTCTTCCTCCTTTAAAAGTTCTACCTCTCTTTTACATCCCCTGGTTTTTCCTTCCCTTCCTCCTTCTCTTTCTCTTATCCATACTAATCCGATCGAAGTTGAGAATTTATTGCTCAGCCTAGATCGAAATTCCGGTGGTGGTTCTGATTGTATTCCCAATTTTTATGCGTGGTCTATGTCTTCCTCATTGTGCGTCCCCCTCTCTATCCTTTTCAATGTGAGCCTATCATCCGGTATATTTCCTTCTGCCCGGAAAGTTTCTAATATTTACCCAATTTTCAAAATTGGCGATATTTCATCCGTCTCCAATTATCGTCCTATTTCCCTTCTCCCTTGTTTTAGTAAAATCCTTGAAAAAATTGTCTTCTCTAGAATGTATCCCATGATTCATCCTGTTCTAGCTCCAGAACAGCATGGGTTCGTGAGGGGTAAGTCTACTTTGACTAACCTTATCCTCTTCTCAAACACAGTTGATCTTGCCTTAGATCGTCAGGAACAAGTGGACGTAGTGTACACAGACTTTTCCAAAGCCTCTGATACTGTCGATCATAGAATATTACTCAGTAAAGTTTCACAGTTTGGTTGTTTCGGGCCAATCCTTTCTTGGTTTTCGTCCTACCTCAGTAACCGTGAGTGCAAAGTTACTATTAACAACCTCTCTTCTTCTCCCTTCCATCCCTCTTCATGTGTTCCACAAGGGTCTATCTTTGGTCCTTTACTTTTCTTTATTAATGACCTTCCTTCCATTATTGATTTTCCTTGTCTACTGTATGCTGACGATCTGAAATGACTCCGAGTCATCAGGTCAGCTGATGACTGTATTATTCTCCAGAATGATCTGTGTGCTCTTCTTAATTGGTGCAACGCAATTCCTTGTCCTTAAATGTTAGCAAATGTAAACATATGACCTTTTCCCTCAAATCATCTCCTATTTCTTTTTCTTATTCAGTTTCCACTAACTATCTGTCGTCCGTTAATCAATTTAGAGACTTGGGTGTGACTTTTGACCTTAAATTAAAATTTAATTTCCATGTTGCTGAAGTCACCGCTAAAGCCTCCCAAGTTTTTGAATTGGTACTTCGCTCTGCCTCTAAATTCGTTGACATACGTACATGTGTTCGTCTTTTTTTAATGTTAGTTCGTTGTGTCCTCGAATATGCTTGTCAAGTGTGGTCTCCACGTTTCCTATACCTTTCTGAGGCCATCGAGTGTGTGCAGCGTAGGTTCACACGCTTTTTATTTTTTAAACATAATATCCCTTCCTCCTCATATGTTTCCCGTTTGTCCTTTCTTCAAATTCCTTCTTTGGAGTCACGCCGGCTGTTGCTTCACCGATTCATTCCGACCTCGCAGCTCGTTACGAGGCAATAGGTCTCAAGAAGTCTTCACTGTTCCGTTCGCGCATACAAATGTGTACTTCTCTTCTCCTTTCATCAGAATCCCCAGACGTCATAATGAATTGAGGCTTCGAACTCTGCCACAATCGTTCTATACCTTTAAAAGATATTTAAACATAGAAAAACCAACTCACAAAGATTCCAAGTCGTAATCAAAATCGGATAATATCAACATGCCGTTGAGAAAGAGGATGCTGTTAGTAAGAAATGTTTAGATCAATATATCTCAAAAACGGTTATGGTTACAAAAAAAGTTTAATTTTCTAAGCTACAAATTCGTCATACGTTGTTTTTCTGAAGATGTGACCGTTACTGAGATATTTAGGAAAGGTCACTTTTGGTATAAAAAAAAAAAAATAAAAACTTTTGGTATAAAAAAAAAAAAATAAAAAGTAACGCAACACTCGGATCTGCTACCCAGCTACCCAGAAAGAGAGTGTATTCGTTGATCTTCAACGTTGTGAAACTGGCTTCTCCATTTCCTATATGGCTTGCATACTAAGTTTGATATGTGACAGGGTGCTTAGCAAGCAGTTTCCTAAATCTTGCTGTTTCTTTCTGCCGCACAACCCCTAGCTTTCGATAATTATGATTTAAGGAGTCTTAAAAAACGTCCTTCTAGTCGCTCCAGCATTCCTTGCAATCAGCTGCTTGATGAGCTAATTTGAAAAGTTTGGCTAGTTGTCTTCTGCGATATCCCACATGTTCCGACGAGATGGTTTGAGAGTACGCTTAGGGCAGATTCTGGAACAGAAACGTTCAAAGGCTTTCATTAAATTTTCCGTAAATGTATTTTCGGTATTTCGATGATTTATATTTAAATTTATTTCCTTATTCTTTCTTTATTTGAAATCGTGATGTACTTAGAGACGCTCAAAAATAGACTACTCGACCGTACATTTTTGGAAAATTTTTGTATCTAAAAACAAAGATACTTCAGTTTATGTATTTTCGATGCATATTTCAAAATTAGATACATAACATTTTCTCGGAACTGCTATAATCATTTCGGCGCGGGTTGACATTCGCTATGTTACAAGTAAAAAGTACACTTTAATGTGTTCTCTTGTAATTACTGTTGCCGTAGTTACGACTTAAAAGTTCAAGATAGGAGATCAATCATAAACTCATCGTAAATGTTGAAATAGTCCGTAACAAATTGATAGAATATATTTTCGAATGCTCAGGACAAGGAAGTTGTAGTCATTTTAATATACTCTTAATAGTCTTAATATGGTCTTAATAGTCTTAATATGGTCTTAATATGGTCTTACGTCGCTCAAGAAGATATTTTTTGCAACTGATATTATTTGTTCTTGTATTTCACTTCTCTATTTTTTCTCAAAAGAGGCGTCGCTTTAACCTATTTACGAAAATGCCAATCAAACGGTTTCAATTAACTTGAAAATCATACCTTCAAACACTGTTACAAGCCTTTTAAATAAGAAATCAAATGCGGAAAAAGAGTTCCTATAAACCTACCGCCAAACATCAAATTCACACAATACACAATTAGTCAATTAACAAATCCTGGTTTTTGACCCCGAAAATATATACAGTTCCACTCCAGTCGAATCAGTTACTTTCGAATGATACGAATTGCAAACACATGATTCAACATAAAAATCTCAAGTAGATCTATCTTTGCAATTCAGCACTATGTAATTACAAGTCGAGAACGCAATTTTTCGGAGCACTAATAGATCAAGACTCTTTTCCAATTACGATTTTCTTCTATTCTTCTCAATAATATTGCAAAAAAAAAATGTATTCGAACCAGCAAAGCGGAAATCCCATGAAGCGCAATACGATACTAACCATGAGCTGAAGCTATGAGCAATATGGCTCTAGAAATAAAAAAAAAATAGCAGAATAGATATTAAATCAAAATGTTCTAAGTCACCACTTGCTTTGAAATGGTATGATGAGGCCCAATGTCAATAATTATTGAGCTAGATGATCCATGTGTTTAAGCGTTAAAAACAGTTGTGACACTGAAACCCTTGATTCTAGAAGCTGCAATTGGCAACTCATAACCATATTTCAAAAGGTATCAAAATGGGAATAGTCTTATTTATCTATTGTTTTTTTTTTGGGTTTTATGATCGAATTCAATGGATTAATTTTATTTTTTTTAATTGTAATACGAAACTGTAAATTATTTTCATTGAATTAAATACTCTGTGTTACCACATACACCTGTTGTTATGCTTTGAAATAAGCCAGAATAATCACTTGGCTCGCTTTGGAAGAATCAGTGATCGCGTTAGCGAACTTAACGACCAGTTAACACGTTCCTTAAGCACAGAGTGGACATCACCAGTCAGCTCATGTCTGCGGTGCATAAGAAACTAAAAAAAAAGCAATTCTAAATTGCAAATAAACCTTGTCATCTAAGAACCACAACAATATTCCTTCATTTCGTACGTCATATTCGAAGATCAAATGTACATTTCATGTTTTACCATACTGCACGACTGCAGGAGATCGAAATGAGATACATTGCAAACTGAAGCCAACATTCAAAATAACAACAACATCTCCACACTTTAATCGCAACATGAGTTCAAAAGCGATTTAAAAATTTGACGGCTTACGATCTAAAATTACTCGCAACGTAAAAGAACAGTTGTAACAACAAATCTGCCGGCTGTGAAGAATTCAATTTGCAGTTAATGCCATATATTTTTTTCGACAGGTTGAACGTTAGTACTTTAGTAAGCCATCCCATATCTCTTGCTCTTGTGTAAATGCTCGTAGCATACGGTTCGGAATCCAACTTGGACATGACCAAAGTTGGGTTGTGGTGTTAGGTGCTGGCTCGATTCAATCTTGAATCTTTTTAGTAGGCAAACGAAGCACAATGTCCGATACACCTGTAGGTAAGTATGCTTGAAACGTGCACTAATAACAGAATAACGAGTTTTCGAGCAGGTACAAAGGTTTCTTGCGTTCCGCTGTGCTGAGTCTAGCGAAACTCGAAAGTCGAGTTCAAAAGCACAATGGCATTCTTGGGAGACAACCGAAATTCCATAGTGTAGTGGCCGTGATTGCTTTGATTTATTAATCTTTTTAAGATTTTGCAATTGCGCAGATACTCTTTGCAAAATGTTATGCGTACGAAAGAGAAAACTTTTAATGTTCTGTGATTAAGGGCGAATGTAATGAAAAACTTTATCGGAAATTTTGAAGAATATGGGGCCCAGGACTAAGCCTTGAGGCACGCTACTGGAGATAGTTTTTTGAGAAAGTTTGTTTTTCCATTTGGATCAAGAAGCGCATTTTTTAGAAAAATTTTTGGCTGGGAAGCTATGCTGCAAAACTTTGTAAATGATTCCATGTATTCAGATAGTCGAATGCTTTTTAAAAAAACATGTAGTCGATTGTCCCAGTTGAAGTGTCCTTGAGGTATCGAACTAAAATTTGGAGAAGGCGTGGGCAGTGGAATTTTGTGCTATGTCGTATTGGATAAATGGGTCAATGAGCTTGTGTTCGATGTGAGGCTGGATTTTTATTCCAATTTGAAAGGCATCGAGCAAGGATGGTGAGATAGGATTAACGCAAAAGAGTACTATAAATCATAAGCAGCTACTGTACGGTATCGGGAAATGCCGTTTTGTTCGTAGATCGATTCATTTTTTAAAGTTCTCACCAAATTTTGATAAGTTCTTTATGCTGTAGGCAAGCCAGTCATCCTCTGTGTTGCTCTTACATGCTCGATTGAGAAGGTTTCTGGTAACTTTCTTGGTCTTCTTCAGTTTCTGGTTTTTGGATTTTATCTGCTGTATCTGCTTTTCATAATCGGACAGGCCACTGTATAGTTGCCTAATATATGCAGCTTTATTCAAAGTGCTCAATAGAAATTATATTGATTTTAGTGACTTTATCCTGCCACTAGAATACGCTCTGTCTACGAGAAATCAATTGAACTTAGTCCGTTGTTTTTTGGATATCTTCTCTTCGCCACGGATGTTACCATTAAGTAATGATGATCAGAGAGTGCGATCTCATCTGATACGTACCATCCAGTTATTAATTGAATTACGCCAGCCGGGTAAATTTGTATAGCAATCTCCAAATACAGTCCACGACATATGATTATCTCACCCCAAGAGTTGTAAAATATTCGTATTACGTGTCAGTGTGCCTAGTATTATTCTAGTATTGTTCATTATGTCGCAACAAGATTGCAGTAATAATTTAGTTCAGAATCACTCGTCCTTATATCCAAGAAAGGTTTACGACGAAGAAGGTGTATTTAAGTGCGACACTTGATTATTCTCAGCAGTTGTTTGACAGCAGTAAAGGCGATAACAGCAGCATTTGTGGTGTAGCAAAATATTTTACGGTGGGTGAGAAAATTCAGAGAGAAGTGTGGTAGTTTTATTTAAAAATGGGTCGTGGAAAAACGTTGACGCATGAAGAAATTGGGCGGATGTGCACGTTGGATTCAGTTGGTTCGGTTATGGTATGGGTAGCAATATCGTTTCGATTTAGTGATCCTCGCTTTAAAACAAACTGCGCAAAAATACATAGAGATACTAAAACTTGAAAGGATTCAAATTAATGACGTGTTTGAAAGGTGAATAAATTTATGCCAACTAGACAAAGCAGCAATACAAAAAGCGAGAACGGTAAAAAAAAAGTGGTTTGAAGAAAAAAACATCATTTTATTGGAGTGGCTAGAGCACTTTCTCCAAACTTAAATACTGTAAAAAATCTTTATGAAGATGGGAAACTGTATAGAAAAGAACTGTGTGTGTCATAAAGAAAACGAAAAACCAAATTCCACAGTCAAAAAGAATTAGTGAAGTAATTGAAAATAAAGGCGATCCTACTCATAGTTAAGACAAATATTTCTTTTTTCCTTTTATCTTGTCCTTAATTTTATGGTGAGAGTACTCAAGTATCGCACTGAAATACCTCTTCTTTGTCATAAAACTTAACTGAAATAGAGACGGGTAGCTCTAGACTAAATTATTATTACAGCCTTATTGCGACATAAGGAACAACTAAAGCACCAGAATAATTCCAAGTAAACTGACGTATAATACGCTTTTTTTACAACTCTTGTGATGAGAGTAAACAAATGTCGCGAACTGTATATCTTCGGAACATGAAAGGTGGGAAAATTTTCAGCGTTTAGTATATTTATTAGCGCCACAGAAGTTTTAAAATCAAGGATTGTGTCTCCTCTGGTGTTGCATTTGTTGCTGTTCCAAATGGTGTGTTGGAAATTAGTCTCGCGACCCATCAGAAGTCCCAGTCTCCCCGATCCAGCATACTGAACCAGTTATTGAACCGAACAGTCAGTCAGCTTAGTTAAGCGAAGCGACAATCGTGTGTTTCAGCCCATCATTATCCCGCTACTCCAGAGTGACAGCTAACAAATTCTGAGTGTGGTGGCATCTAGCAAATTGGAAACCAGGACACAAGCCCTCGGACCTTTCATCACAAAAGGTTTTGGCCCGTTTAACTGAGCTGAGTCCATAGATCCTACTTACCAGAGCCACCGGTACAAGCACGACGTAGAGGAATGCGTGCAATTCTGCCAATTTTTCGATTAGAAAAAAGGACGAAACCTTAGTATACTGCGAGTTGATCTGAAAAAACCTTATACTTTCAGAAATAAAAATGTTCCAAATAAATTTTTACGGGCGCCTTTCCTTTTCCCATCCTTAACCCTAGATACATAACGTGAACCAAAACGACTCCAGACACCAGACGCACCAGACGTATTCATCTTTCTCTTTCCAATCACTTTATGTATCGCATTGTTCGAGCCAATTTAGTACTCGGCCAGATCTCCCAAGTTTTGCACGTATCTCATGGGTAAGTATTGTATGTACGTAGATATAGTAACATCGTGAGTCAAAATGACTCCACGTTATGTGATTTGTAGCATTTTGAGCTTAGGAACCAGAATTATTTTTCGATTGTTTTTGTTTAATGTGAACATGTGAGCTAAATGTTTACTACAGGAGCGTTATAAATTAACTATAGTTGGAACAATTCGCTCGAATAAAAGGGAAATACAAGAAGAGCTAAAAAAATACTAGGTCTAGACCAGCTGGAACCTCAATGTTTTGCTATGCTGGCCCGCTAACTTTATTGTCATTCAAACCCAAACCGGCAAAGATGGTATATCTACTATCATCCTGTGACGAGGAGAGTGTTCTAAATTATATCACCGGAAAACCAGATATGATTGAACTCTACAATCAAATAAAGGAAGGAGTTGATTCGTTCGACCAGATATGTTCCCAGATGCCTTGCAGGAGAAAAACAATTAGATGGTGTATTGCATTATTCTACGGAATGCTGAATATGGCTTTTGTCAAGAACTACGTCATTTATTGCCGCAAAATGCTTTCCAAAAAGAAAAAAAACCCTAATAGACGGGCATTTATGAAGCAACTGAACACTGACTTAGCAAAATTATCCATGGAAAAAAGGCTTGAAACTCCTATTCTGAGTCGGACATTGCGCCGAAACATTCAAAGCATATTACCGAATCCTCCTGCTGCGAAGATGAAGATGAACCTGCTGTAAAGAAAAGGAAATACTGTGCCTTTTGCTCGTGGAAACTCAGAAAAAAGACGCAGGGAAAGTGCAAAAAATGCAAAAAAAAACGGTCTGTGGAAACCATAGAGTTTTGACATGTTCAAATTGTATATAGTTCCTGTTTGGAGACTGATTTGTTAATATTTTAATTCTCATACCTTAGTTTTATGATTATGAAAAATTTGAATTCGTTACTAGTCCTTGTTTGGGTTTTACCCCAAGTAAAAGAAATTAATTTTTATTAGTGTCACAATTACAAAGAATTTTACTTTTTGTTTAAATTTAAGTAAAATAAAAATAAAACAAATTGAAAGTTAATTATTTTTTATTTTTTAGATTACTGTTAATTTACTTGATCAAAAAACCAAATCATTGTGGCGCAATCAGGTAGGAATGATGCGTGAGTCATATTGACCTCACGTTATGCTGTGAGGGGTATCAAAGAACGTTATGCATCTAAAGTTAAAAAAAGTCCGCATGATCTTAACGACAGTAAATCTGTATGAGAGAAATGTCACTGGTTCTTTTCGTTTTGCTCTGGAAACATATCCATGGATAGTTGCAAAAGAAAATGTTCTTGATTTGGTTAGATTTAGTTATTCGATATCTCTGTCTAAGCACCAAAAAGCTTCCCTAGTAAAGTAATATCACCAGATGAAAACATCTTCACCTGTTTTGGGGCTCTTCAATAAACACTCTTCATTTTTCGCGCAAAAGAAATTGACAAGCTACGAGGTGAGATACTGTTGAGAACCTTTGGTGCCACTGAGCTTTTAGACGTGACGAGTCCATTGATTAGTCAGTTCGATTATGGCCAAATTTATTTTGTAGTTATAAAGTTTAACAACAACCTATAGTAACTAACATATCTGTCTACACGATTTGATACTCTCTCTAATCTAACTAAATCCGGTAGTATTGAATCATATGAAAAAAATATTACTAACAAAAATGTGAAGATGGATAAAACTTAACTGCTATACTGGCCTGCTTAGCATAAATGTTCTATCTACATTTTTCTCATTTTTGAGTTAACACCGGATTCGAAAACAACAAGCTCTATTACTTCATTCTACAAAATTTGACAAACCTATCTTTTGTGGAATAATGTTAAAATCAATATTGAAAAATGCACTTTCCATATATTCCCACTACAAATCAAAACACAAACCACTGAATATCTCGAAAGTGCTCAAATGTAGATAGAACGTTTGTGCTAAGCAGGGCAGTTTAGCTACGCGTGCTCAAATTAAAAATAAACAATTTAAATATGTAAGTAAATTCAAATGAAGCGAAACTTAGCCTGCCTTCGCTGTTTATCTAAATATTTATTTATTCTTGCTTTGTCGTTATCATTAAATGTTTAAAAATTTTGTCTCTCTCGAATTAATTTAATAAATAATCTGGGAAATATTTTGACGCTGAGTTTTTTTTATAGAGTGAATTAGTGTTTGACCTTCACTTGTGAGCTTTCAATATTTATTAACAATTAAATTGCATAACATTTATCTACCACACCTATTTTTATCTAATTTACTGGGTTAGTTTTTATTCAATCCATGTGTGTCAGAGTAACGTCATCATATGAACATAAAGTTTGATTAGATTCAATCAATCCAAAACTTTATCAATTAATCATGAAGATATCTTGAGGCATCGATAATGTCATAAATACCATAGTTTTATCAATAATCGCCAACTTTTGTAAATATTTTTCAGATGACTGCATATCTCCCCGATTGAATTAGTTTCCACCTCTTAACTTGCCAAGAATCAATGACAAAGTGCATTTTCTAAGTGCTACCTCATTTTCATTCGAAACTGATGCATCAGCTGACTAATATGAATAACACTGCCTATTTACCTATACGTAGATGACGATGCATCACGCGAAATCGATGCGTTTTTTATGGAAAAGTAATTATAGATTGACAATGTCGTTCTTAGAAAGATAAAGAAAAAAGGAAAGGCATATTATTGATGCATAACAACTTGAATTTAATTTATTGGAATATGGTTGTGACTACTAAAATTACTCATCTCAAGTAACCAAGCGGCGTATCGCAAAATATATTCAAACTAGCTAAAATTGCGACAGCTAAGAGAAATACTTAAATTAATTTTAATCGCACCTTTACTTAGGTATAATATCCCCAAATAGCATACTGTATCACAATTCAACAATGCTATCATCACAACCAATACCGCAAAGAAATAATATTGTCTAATCTTATCATTAACTCGCTCTCGCAGATAAAATTCCTCGAAGGTGAGATTCGGAACGAACTTGGCAAATGAATAGCGAAAAAATGAAACAAACTGATGAATGATAACAGCTATTCCGTTCGTTTTCGGTTCAGTCGTAAAGCGCAGTTTTTTGCAACCAATTCACACTTCGAACACGAAATTTAGTAACTGACGAGCTTCGAACAACGACGAAACTAATATATTTTCTAACGCGACCGCGACTGTTGTTCATCATAAAAAGTTTGCAATCACATTTGTTGTCTGTAAAACCGGAACCGATTGATATGGATTAATTTAGAAAATATACGCCGGAAATAGTGTTGTGTTGGCACGTGATGTTGTTGTTGTGTGCGCGTTTTGTAATATTGTAATATTATAATTAAATGCATGTTAATAAGGAGAAATATTTATTTTATACTAAAGAAACAAAAAAATTAATTGAGTGTAACGCAAAATGGAGAGACGATTCAATGCGAGATTCGGGGTCTATCAGGGTAAGGATAATTGACGAAATCACCAGTGTCATTATGAAACGCACGTTCTTGTCGGATATATTGCAATTAACTTTCTGTAAAGTCTTGCAAAAAACATGAAACCCATCTCAATCTTCATTCCATCGCCTAGGCGGCTATACTGGCCGTTTTGTTCGGATTTAGTAAATGGAAAAAAGATAAGAAGTCGAAAACGGTGTTACGTAAAGTGTCCGTGTTAGGAATGATGACTCGGCGTGTGTGATAAATGTGGCAAGTGCGAAATTAAATTGTTAACGAATATCTACGTTCCGAAAATCGAAAATCGTTGGAGTGACGTCACACGCAAATACGTTAAGAAAACATGTCCGCAGGGCAAATATCAACTGAATCACTCAATATAACGAAAAATGATTGTCCATGGTAGTTTATTAATGTACATATATATTCGAATTTTCCCGATTATGGTCTCAATAATAGGCATTGTGATCTGGCGTGCAATTCGACGTTGTCATAATGGCCGGGTTCTTCAGCGCCGCAAATTTACGTTGACTGATAATGATATCATATCATTATCAAATTTCGACCTTCAGAAAAACATTTGTGCTTGGCGTCAATATTGGAGTTGAACTGCTACTTGTTTTCGTCGAAAAAGTGTATTTCATATGAGTATCTGAAGTGTTTATCAGTTTTGAATCTACAAAGTCCGAAAGTGTTATAATCATTTATTGAATTTGGGGACAGTTAAGGCGAAATTCGTTTGATTACGAGGAGATTGTGATCGATGCGGATTTTCAATTGCTTAAATTTAACTCTGTCATCAGGGTAATGATGATGGCATTTTTCGTTACCGCGTGTACTTGAATAGCGCCTACTGTAATCGAAAATTTCCATTTATCTTGACTTTTTAGCTCTTTATTGCCAACAGTATCTGTAGAATTAAGGCTTCCAATCTGTACTTTATACTTGTTTTGCACGCTATTAGCTCACGACACACCATATTCATTGATATACAAGCAAGAATTAAGATATTTATTGTATAACTGTTTTTACAGCTCACATGCTTTCATGATAAACATCTCCCTGATAGTGTCGGCACTTATCTATTTATCATTTTGTTGCAAATATGTAAATAGTGCGGTATCGCTTCATATGTTTTTCTAACCCAGTTGAATATTTTTTGCCTGCTAAGCAACATAGTTGCGGTATGATCACACCAATGGAAAGCAAATATGTAATAGCTATTTGGAATTTTATATATTTCCTGTCAACAATATCCGGCATCGCAATAAATTTCATTTTTCTAGTCATTCCTGGAAGTATTGTCGCTAGAAAAGACCGTATTCTTTATTTATTGTAGAATATCAAAATGCGGTGCCAATCATTGTTAGACAGTATCAAAGTAAATCAGTATCATAGCAAAGTACCTCTCAGTAGCATAGTAAATTAATCCCACTACAATTTTTATCGGGCTTATTAAGGCCTAGGTTAACTCCTTAAACCAGCATTTGCCCGTAGTCAGTTTAAAATCAGCGACCAAACACACCTTGATTGCCGATGCTCTATCCAGTGATGCCAATTTAGCTACATTGTAACTAGATTTAGCTACAAAAAAAAACCTGTTTAGCTACAAAATTGTTCGTTTAGCTATTGGCTACAAATGTAGCTACTAATTTCTAGATTATAAATAATTAAAATTTTTGCTTTAGTTGCATTAATTTTCACTAGTTTATTAATATTTAAACCACTCAGTGCTTGAAAACAATTTCCTCAAATTGTAAGGTAATCGCTAATATTTTGGGTAGATAAAATAGCAGCTACTTTCAATTTTCTCGGTAAGCTTACAAGAGGCAAATGTGCTCTCCCGGTGAGTTGTCAAGATTATTTCTGTAAAAACAGCAATTTTTCAGAAATTTCAACATACACATATACATCGTTCAAACTCAACTCATTGAAATATAGGCGGTTCACTGCCGAAATGCTGCTAAATCGTTTCGACCAAATAGTTATCTTTCTCTGTAACGATCTTTAAGTTATTAGCCCTCCTTGGTCCAATGCGGAAGTTGAACGTATTTGAAGTCAACTTTCTACTGTGAAAACCAAACACAGGAATAAACTGAACCTAAAAACTTTGCACTCAAGCCTTACTATTAAATATGGATTGAAATGGTTGCAAAAATGTTCTAAAGATTTTGAGTTCGCTCAAGAAGTATTGACAAAAATTGGCACTTTAGAAGCATATATCAAGCATTAAGATGAGCATTAAAAAATTTAAAATTTTACCCCAGCTTGAAGAGGATTCTTTTGATATTAAAAATGTTTTTGTGACACCATTAAGAAATATTTTATTTTGCGGTTATCAAGTATTATTCATAGTTCACATCCAATATTTTTCCATATGAATTATATACATTAGCTTAATCAAACTGTTTTCCCGAGCACTGAGTTTTTTATTGTTGAAGTTAGCTACACTTTTTAGCTACAATGGGAACAATTTAGCTATTTTTAGCTATGTTTTTCCTAAATTCTAGCTACAACGGCTGAAAAAAAGTTGGCAACATTGGCTCTATCCACTCGGCTACAGAAGGCAATTCATGTTCTTCTGGTTCATTCAAAATTACTGTATTTACTCCACAAGGATTAACTCATGTTCCTTTGTATATTAATTCTGCTACATATTCACAAATGTTATTTTTTACTGATTTTCGAAGATGATTATTTTCGAAGATCGATGGAATAATGTCTTGAATTCAATATTTATTGACTTTAACACCGCCTGTGACGGCATAGTCCGGATAGAACTGTATAAAACAAGGAAAGAATTCAGCATGCCAAAGAAACTGGCACGATTGATTTGGTTAGATTTAATCATTCGATACCTCTGTATAGGTTGACCGCAACCAATATAACAAGCCAATTCAAAATAGCCAGATTGCTATACACACCGTTCAACATTTTCAGTGGTTTTCAGTTTCTTCTTTAACCTGGCATTGTAGAAAGTAATCCGAGGATTTGGCATATCAACGCGAGGGACTATCATCACAATGTCCGCGATAAATACTGGCTTGTGCACTGGAAGATCTGAGCTAACTGTACAAGAATCCTTCACCCAGATTGAGCGGGCTATACAAATACTAGGGCTAGAAGGAGAATGAAGGAAGGGCATTGTAAATGGTGGCGATATCTACTAATATCACCTAGAGATGGTCAAACCTTTAGGGTAGAGGAGCTTGAATTTGGAATAGTGTAATCCTTTAACTACCTTAGGTCAACTTCAGCAACCGATGACAACGTGAAGGAAGGTATACGCAAGTGCCTGATTAACTCCAGCAAAACCTACTAGGATCTTCAAATCCCACAATTTTCACCTAACCTCAAACCTACTATTTTACAAAAGCATGATCTTACCTCTTATCTTCGTTTGAGAGGAAATTCTTGCGAAAAATCGTTGGCCCCATATGTGAAGAAAGGCAATTCCGGAGATGCTATAATCATGAATTGTACGCTATCTACCTAGTATATACTTCTTCACGAAAATAAAGCTCAATAGGCTCTGGTGGGCTAGGCATCTAGCGAAGAGAAGCCTACTCAGAAAACTTTCTGGGCCAAATTTTATGACAGACGACAGAGGAGGAGGCCCTGTTTGTGCTGAAGTGATAGCGTTGACCAGGATGCTCGAAGTGTAAGGCGCAAATGATAGGAGATAAGAGGCTATCTTCGTATAATATACGCTGGGCATTCGGAAAGAAAGTGTTCCACAGAAGAATTTCAAAGTAATCAGAAGCCTACGTAACGGCAGCAGCGAAGCTTGGTTGTCGCTGTAAATAATGCTCGACTTTTCAACAATTTTGCAGCAAGTAGACCTCAAAATAGCGCATGTTTCTGCTTAAAAAGCTTAAAAAGCAGAAACATGCTTCAAGTAAGCACCAGCTTGAGATCTAGTGCCCGTCGTCGAGCCGTCCATAAAGAAGATCTCAGAGAATGCCCTCGTAGAGAGATCTGGGTACTCCTAATCACTTCTGCTCCAAAAGAAAACTTTATATATTCTCCCAAAATCGATTAAGGGCATTCTCCAGAACCGGAGAGAGCAGTGCCCCGCGCCACCGTAGTATGCCCATCGACCAACTTGGCTTATAATATGAGCAGAGCTCATCGGCACCCTCTGAATATGAAGGTGGAGTAAATGCAGATCAAGAAGTGCATCAACGGCCACGCCAGGAGTAGTACTCATAGAACCACAGATACCTAGACCCACAGCCCTTTATAGTCTAGCTATCTTCTTGGGAGCAAACAAGAACTTCACAGTAGTCTCCTTTATTGTACTCTATGTCCCCAGAGTTGTATACTGAGTCCCTTGAGATGTACTCTTCATTATTGGAAGCACTAGTCGGTATCTCGAGCACCAACTGCCAATTAAATCCAATGCCCGTTAAGTGTTTCTTCATACCATATTCAGATCCTTATTGACTGCTACTTTCACCATGCCGTCAGCATAAACTTGCGCACCAAGCCGTTCCAGTTGCAGTTCGGTTAGCCGCGGGATGCGATTAACGTAGTCCTTGTGAACCTCGGTTTGTCTTCTCTGTTCTCGCGTAGCAGTTGACTCCAACTTCCGACTAGGGAAGGAAAAATTCGGTGACGGTTAATCGATTAACCGGTTAAATCGATTCACCGATCGACTAATTTTCACCGGGTAACCGCTGTCACCCAAATCGATTAATCGGTTAAATATTTGGGTTAACCGATTTTTTTAACATGGAAAATTTTGTTCTCTACTTCAACGAAAACTGCTGCTGCCGTGCGCTACGGCTCTTCGCGTCGCCATTCTCTCCTCGCTGGCTGACTCACTCCCTCTCGCTGTAGCGATTCTACGGTGCGCCTCGATTTGCCCAATTTTGGACGCCTAAGCGCACTGCTACCGTCTTCTCGTTCCCCTCTCCGGTGTGGTGGGAACACGCCAACGCGAGCATTGTTAAAGTACGAGTGTTTTGTTTTAAATTTGTGGCATTTGTGTGAAGCTCTCGTCTGCTATTATCTGAACTTTAAAATCCGTTTACAAGCACCGTGCGTTACCATCTTGCGCAAGTGCACTTCATTTCTACCCATAAGCAGGATAAGAAAAAGAATCAGCAACATCACAAGTGGCAACGAGAATATTGATGTCCCGCCTGCACAGGTACCATGGCTCATCTCACTTAACCTTATTGTATCCTCGTGAAACGTGAAATCTTTCCTTGGTATATTCCTAGTGCACGCGTGCTGGTTATCAGCAGGGTGATGCTGGGGACAGGAAAGATTGACTGATGGACAAGTGTCTCGTTAACACCATGTCCTTCTCAAGTAAGCACTCGTCTATTTTCATCCGATAGCAACGCTCTTATCTGTCGATTTCTCGCGATAAGTTTATTCGGTTAAAATCGCTTGTCTGATGATTTCTGCTACAGTGGTTGTATTTTTCTTTAGGAGATGATCACCGGGACAAGAAAGTCATCAACGCCTTACTGTTCATGATGGCACGTGACGACTTGCCATTAAGGACGCCGAAAAAGGAGTGCTTCAAGGCATTTTGCAAGGCAATGCAGCCTTTGCACTCTGTGTCCTCCAAATCTACGTGTACCAAGGCGATTAAACAGAAGTTCCTGGATCTGTGGGCTGACTATGGGCCAAGTCTATCGGGTTCACACTAGACTTGTGGACGCATTCGGAGACCATGCAGTCATACCTGGGCGTAACAGCGCATTTCTGGAAAATTTACAACAATGACTTCTAGCGCAATCAATTTGTGTTACTCAGTTATTTGGCATTTAAGTAGCGTTTGTTTGTTTCAAAAAAACTGGTGATGAACCAGTTAACCGGTGAAAATTTTTCACCTCAAGACTTTCGCCGGCGAACAGCCGATCGGTTTACGGTTAACCGTTTACCGGCGAATAAAATTAGTTTTCCAACCCTACTTCCAAAAATCAGAGCATTTGCCCTTCATATATCCAAATAAAAATCAAACAGCTCTTCAGTAGCATCTTGTATCCATTCTATTTGAAAACGCAATTGTATCTGATAGTCAGTTTGACATTTAATCGAACTGCTGAGGCTAAGCAGCATTTACTGCTTGCGAAACCTCTTTCTAATAGGTATTGTGCTCTCTTTACAAAAGTTTGCAATTCTAGACAAGGGCTATAAAAACGTGCTTTTAGTACTATTATTTTTGCTCTATTATCGATATATTATTATTTTCTTTCTTTCTATAAACCGTCTCCGACTGCCTGTCTTTAGTCATTCTCCCAATTGTTATACAGCATATTAATGTAATTAAATAATTTTCACTAAATTACCAATTCGATGTTTTCTTACATAATCAACCGCATCAACATGTTTATTATACCAAATTATTTAAATCTCTTCACCATGACTATCGAGCAATTTACACGGGAAAGTGACTAAATATCAAAGATCTTCTTGTATGTATAACTTGTTTTTTTACTAAAAGCATCTTGAGAAACAAATATGCTTTCCCGTTTTCAGCGAAATGTTACCAATTACATACTGCAATAGACTTTCGTTGCATTGCAACAAGTGAAACAGTTTGCAGTATTTTTTCTTCAAAACTATTTTCTCTCGTTAGCTACACAAGTAAAAAAATGACTTTTACATTCTCTTCATTCATCCATTCATAACTATGCACCGTTTCTCTCACGCAAATTTACACTTTTTAACGTCTCGCTGCAGCACCAACATCAGCGCCAGAAATCAAAGCGTTGAAGAATGTTGAATGGTGAAGCATGGTTGTTGGTGACAGTGATTTCGAAACTGACACTCTATCAGATCGACGAAAAGAAGACAATGAACCTTTGTTTAGTAGCAGCTTGGATAGTCTGGTGTGGTTACTTTTATTCGTATGTATTTGCAAACGCATTGGATAAATGTATCAGTGCTTTGTTGCTAGATATAGCCCATCTAAGACATAACCACCATAAGTCAGTAAATCTCCCGGTATACCGGTCTGGCGTCGTGATGACCTAATTTAATTTGATCTTACTGTCTCCGAAGTAGTACCTCATACGTCTTTGTATCTGTACCAGAAGAGTGAAAGTGTCTTCAGTGAAACACATTACGCCCATCCATCAATCTTGTTGAGGCAATGTCTCCTTCGACTGGCTTATATTGTGCTGATAATCGCAGTTCATTGTTTTTGTGATGATGTGGAAAATCGAGAGGAGGTAATATTCAGAGAGCCGGTTGCCATTAAAAAGATACGATGCAGCAACTGGAGTGTCTATCAAAAGATAAACATCTTTTGGCGCATTTGCTGATATTATTATGGCGGCAGAAGATTCTGATGAAACCAATGTGCAATCATCTTCATGGATCTTAGTCCATGGCAGTGAACATAAACTGTTACCATAAATATTTTGAAATGGAAGATGAAATTCAAATATTAAAAGATGAGCTTAATGCGGAGTAGCATAAACGTTTGTTTATGTTTTTCGCTTGATATGAAGTAATTATCCGGTTCGTTGGGTTTATTTAAGTGCATTTTATGTGCGGCCCGGGTTTTTTTGTCTGCACAGATGAGCGGTAAATATTTCGATCTAAATCAAATTGATAATATAGAATTTGACTGCCGGAATAATAGGCAGACGTTGTCTAAAATTGCTGAATAGCATAATAAAGCTACTATGTGAATGCGGAATTTTTAATATAATTATCTAATGACTGTTAGAGCTTTTTATTTATGAATAAATAAAAAGCTGATGTTATATGCGAAAAAGTTGATTTATTAATATGAAATGAAAAATATATCATCGTTTAGATTGCGAACAGTCATTGTTTAGAACGATTTTTGATATTTTCTTTCTTTTTCTTTTACAGGATCACAGTATGAACCTGGTGGTTATTCTAGTCAGATACAAAATCGAACCAACATGACCCAGCGCGACGGTATTATAAAATTTGAAAATGAACGAATCAAAACACTGCAAGAAGAACGTCTGCATATACAAAAGAAGACCTTCACAAAATGGATGAATTCATTTTTAGTGAAGGTAAGTTTAATATTTTTGAAAATAATATTAAATGCATGTTATATGCAAGATGCTAATTGAAAGATATTTTTCAATTGATCTTAGACTTGACTCATCGAATAGCATATCGAATATATATTAATCTTTTTTCATTGATATATTCAAATACGTAAACTATTTTCTAGCATAATCCTAAAATACGTCTTCCTTTGATTTATTTCCAGGCCAAAATGGAGGTCGAGGACCTTTTCGTCGATTTGGCAGATGGAAAGAAGTTACTTAAGCTACTGGAAATTATATCCGGTGAAAAACTTGGCAAACCAAATAAAGGTCTTATGCGTGTACATAAGATCGAAAATGTCAATAAAAGTTTAGCATTTCTGCATACTAAGGTAAGTTCAGATGTAGGTTTTGTTTGTATCTAAAGCTTGAAATTTTGATTTTCACCGTAAGTAGACGGATATCTCCAAGGATACAATTAATTGGGTTATTTTCATTTGAAGCACATTCCTTCATAACTATGATCGTGTACACTTTTAGCAAAGGGGTAATGATGCCTTGTCTGCACGTAGGAAACTATTCTCTTACCTTCGATATCCGTAAACAGTTAACTTTTTACTCATAATATACAATACTATTCTACTTTTGTGTACAATTGTCTGCTGCAATTATACGGTCTTGATATGCCCCTGCAGACTTTCACTTATGATATCAATCTTTCCTAGTTATTGGTGACCCGAAAAACTATTCGAAAATAATTCTAAGCATATATCACAGTCTGTCTGTGTTGTATATTCAGAAGCAACAGGCCCTCAAAGTCGTCAAGTCAACAAGTCGTAAGCAATTTTGTCGCTAACTATTTTCAAAATCCTTTTTGATCGCGTAAAATCCATTCTACTATGTATGTTACCTGCCATCGGCGGACTTTCGCTGACACAGGAAGCTATTATCGAACTATTGACTAAAAACCAGTAAAAGAGCAACAATTGATTTCCGATCTTTATGAAAATTCTCATTCCATACACCTATTTTCAAAAGTGGTGATAACTATCGAGGCACCGCTATTCACAGCTTATTCCCAAACTCGTTCAAAAGCTAGTTCGCGACAAGCTTGCTCCTACAATGGACCCTCTTCTTAATGAGCAACCAAGTCGATTTCGTAGGGACAGACCGACTTCCACCAATCACATAATGCTGCTTTCTGATGTTTTCTGTGAAATTGAGAAACGAAGCCAAATTGGTGCGGTCTATAGGGACTTTAGTGAGGCTTTCGATTGGGTTGACAACCAAACTCAGATACAAAAACTTCTAAATTTTGGTATATCCGGGTCCCTTTTTGATTGGCTAGAGTTTTATCTTTCCGATCGAACTCTCGAAGGCCACTTATCTAAAAGACTATGCGCATCTTCTGAAGTACTACATGGTAGTCATCTAGATACTCTGTTTTTTAACATCTTCATTTATATTGTGTCTGATATATTGCTATACCATGTCTTCTATGCAAACGTAGTATCCTAGCACACTACGAGAAAATGAAAGGAATAGATGCAAACAGGAGGACAGGTTAGCACAGGATTTTGAGGATCCAAGTATAAAGCCAGACAATTTAGAGACCCTGTCAGTGATATGCATTATATAGTAGCCACCGATAATAATCTCCAAATGACGCAACTGATAAAAATATCTTGAAGTCATCAGCATACAAAAGACGAGGAGAGCGTGTACAGGATAGTAAGTTTTTAATAAACAGCAGAAACAATAGAGGGCCAAGAATTGATCCTCATGAAAATATTGAAATGTTTCGAAACTCTTGAGACGCAGGAATTGACAGTTACGATACAAGTACGATAAACATCATAAAAAGTGAGCGAGGAGAGTAGAGGACCAGAAATACCATAATTTTCAAGCTTCAAAAGAAGCTGATTATTCAAAGAGTCAAAAGCTTGAGAGAAATCTTTATATATTACATTTAGCTACTCTTGTTCATCTTAGGCAGATGCAGCAGCATTGGTGAAAGAAAGTAAGTTGGTCAATGTAGATTTGCCTTGTATGAACCTGTGCTTCTTTGAAACTAGAAAAGTTTTGTAGGAAGAGTAGACTATATTGTAAACGACTTTTTCATGAAAGGACAGAAAAGGGGCAATAATTTGACATGCAAACAGGATCACCAACTTGGTGTACAGGGAAAACCTTTGCCGTTTACCATTGAGAAGGAACTCTATCTGAAGTAATGCTTAGGCGGAAGATTATTGAAAAAGTAACATACAAAGAAGAATATAAAAATCTAAATAAGATATTCAAAATACCATCGAGACCACAGCCAAAGCTGGCATCAAGGGACAATATTAAGCATTCTGATTCAGTAGAGATTTCACGAAAGAAGGATAATCTGATAGAATATGGGGAGCAGAAGTAGGGGAATAAGGAAGAATTTGTTGCGAAACGAGTGAAGGTAGTCAAAAATAGTCAAAAATTCAGCATCCCATTCTCCTGTTGAGAAGTGGAAATCATCAGATCACAGTAAAAAAGCAGGAGGAAACTGTGTGTTAAGGTAGAAAGAGAATTCCGCAAAAAAAAATGTTTGTAAAGTGAAACATGACAGTTACAAGGGATGTAGATAGGCACAACAGCTAAAGTTACTTAGTGACAGACTCGAATCTGCTTCGCTTTGAGAAATCTGTAAAACCCGAGTGATTTTCAACATCTTCCAGTATCCAAATGTAGACTGAGTCTCCTAATTTTAATACCTCTTTCATCTAAAAGGACATTATTAAGCGCTTGCCTAACATATGTCATCATTAGTTTTTTTAAATAACTTTATTAAACTGTTACCTTCGTGTAGGAAGCTTCAGTTAGTTTTCAAATCTTACATGCTAGGACAAGTGATCTGAACGTAAATTACGTGATTGACTTAAAGTCAGAGAGCAAAGTCAGTGTTCTAGAATTACCGTGTTCATAATGTAAAAGAGTTCGAAAACCAAAGAAAGTGGCTACGCAAGTTCTTTTTTCTACGTTAGAGATGGAAGGTCTGACGGGTCAGTTCTTTTCAATCGCTGATATTTACGATGGGTTAGATTTTTTTTGCCAGCATTTTGGGGTGATGATCGAGGGCTGCAATATATTTTCCATTGCGCTTTTTTATTTGATCAGCAATCGTCTCGATCCGCAGGTCTTTGTGGAGATTAGTGTTCCGGAGCTCCGGTGATAGATCGAAGTATTTTTTTATTGGGTCCTCTGAATGATGTTGATGTTTGATGGGCGAGTTGCTCCCCAGATTTGTAGGCCATAGGTCCAGATTGGCTTTAGGACAGACTTATAGACGAGAACTTTAGAGTCGAGAGAAAGTTTTGACAGGCTATTGAGCATCCATTTGAAGTTAATGAATTTGAGCTTCAGTTGTTGATTTTTAGCTTCAATGTGCCGTTTCCAGATAAGGCTCCTGTCAAGGTGGATGCTTTACTTCGTTACGTACTAAGGATACTTTACTTCGTTAGGTTGAGGTATAGGTACATTGTTTGAGATATACTTGAGGACAAGTCAGTTTTAGCAATGTGAAAGTAACGTAGATGCATTTGGTTTCGTTTTTAGCAATTCTTCAAGAAGTGAAATGTGGGCTTACAGTGTTCGCGATGCCATAACTGGATCTGAATCAGTACAAAGAATGCTGACGTAATCCGCAAAGGTACCTGTAGTTATTTTGTCGCTTGTTGGGAGATCAGCCGTGATGATTGTGTAAAGTACCGGTCCCAAACATCTCCTTAAGGTACACCAGCATGCACCCGATGCTCAGCGGTAGAATAGCTTTCGTATTTTACCTGGTCGGTTAGATAGGGGGAGAGTATTTCAAGGAAGCTTTTCGGAAGTATTGATTTAATTTTGAATATCAATCCTTCATGTCAGACTATATCGAAAGCTTGAAATACGTCTAAAAAGACAGCTGAGCAGTAATATCTGCCTTCGAATGTTATTTGAATGTCTGACGCGATTCTATGGGACTGTTGAATGGTGCTGTGATGTCTTCAGAACCCAAATTGGTGTTTTAGCATTTTTTTTCGCATCTTCTAGCATTAGTAGTAGCTTAGTAACAAGAATTTCTCGAAAACTTTGGAGACGCACGACATGAGGCTAATAGGTATGCATGACTTCACTTGAGAAGTGTCCTTACCAAGCTTGGGGATCATTATAATCGCGTCTGTTTTTCAAGCTTCTATCCGCTTTGAAAGATAGCATTAAGGCCGGCGATACATGTAAAATTTTCAAAAATTCGAGTTTTTTTTTTGCATAATTAGTTAAATTAACATCTAAAAAATAAACGTACTGAAAGACTTCTGTATAGGCCTGGAATCGCTAATTAGTTGCAAGTCGCTGTAATAAGCGTTTTTCTCGAAACGTCTTTTTTTTAAATTGGCGGGCAAAATAACTGAAAAAGTTTTCAACCGATTCTTATGAAGCTTGGCGCAGAAATTTCAAAATTTAGCATTTTCGACTCAAAAACTGTCGAAAACAAGGGTGAAGAATCGTACTTTTTTTATGAGGCGTGCTAATTCACGATTTTTTGACCTTTTGTTTTTTTTTTTTTGGTTCAACTAGAAGATGCATGTTTAATAAACACACTCCAACCCATTTTTTTGATTTCAAATTGCTGTAACTGATACTAAAAATCCTACCGATTGATGCCTTTCGTCGCGAGGGAGGTTGGTTCAGGAGATTGGTTACTACGGCGGCCATTTTGAATTAAATGAAACCAGATTCTTGTATTTTAATATGCAATAAATAAACATGATCACTTTCAAAACCATTCATTTATTCCTTCTATTTTAATTAAGCCTCTGAAAAACGGTCTAAATTCAGGCATTTACATGTATCGCCGGCCTCAAAGAGATTAGAAAGCCAAAAAAATACGATCGGTGACAACTGCTTGAGCATAGTTTTGGTAATGAGGTCAATTTCCGGAGATTTTTTTGAGCATGTTTCCTAGATAATGATATTTTGCTCTTCTTTAGCCGAAATCTTGATTGATTATGAGTCCTGAGCATTGATATTAGATGAAAAGTTGCAAAAGGTGTGAAAACCTGTTCTAGCTGAACTGCAAAGACGGTTGCTTTCTCTGCGTCACATCTCCGCCATTGTCCATTGGAGTTCTCAGTGGGACCTCCTGATTGTAGGTTTGTTTATTTTTTGAACTGCTTTCTACAGCGAATAGTCTGAATTCTTAGTGGGAGTGAGGTTCTCCAAGAATGAGTGGAACTTTAGTTCGTTGTCTTTTGCGAGTGAGCTGACAGGTGCAATTCGATTTTAGGTGTTGCGTTGTCAAATGGCTCCAAAACATGCTCATTGAAAAGAATAACAGCAGAATTGACATCTTCCGGTGATTTGAGTGATTCTCTAGGAAATATTTAGTTGTTGAGGTATCGTCCGAATGCATTCCAGTTGGCTTTGTTCGAAACGCTTACAGCAAGCCAAATGGGGTGACAAAATTATTAGTGACGCAAGAAATGTAGAAGACGTCTCTAATAACATTACTTTTAATGAACGACCAAAACGCACTAGACATGCTCAAGGACTACTGTCATTATACTACCTTTCCATGTAATGAACCCAAACATAGGTGTTATAGAATATTCAATTGTATAAGCAGCCAATTTTTTTTGGAATGTTGAAATCCCTTTTTAAAACATAACTTGTCTAAGGCACTTTCAACAGCCAAATCCGCTTAGTTCCTACCCCAACCAGCCTAAATAAATTAAAGTATCTGCTAGAAAATTTAAGTTGCATATTTTTATGCATGTCGAAATTTAGGACAATTTGTATTTTGCATCTCCACTGGATTGCTTATTGCTATTGTGTATGATGCCTTGTTCGGTGTTAAACAAAACACGAAATTATCCTTAGCTCCTCATTTACCTTAGTTGAAATAATATTCAATTGAAGAGTGATGATCATGTATTGTGCATGAGTTATATTCAGGATCAAAATTCATTTCATTTCATTGGCATTTTCGATTGGATCGTATGTTTCAATCTCTGCATAGCTTTAAGGCATAGTTCTAAGAAAAAAATCGTATCTATCTATTCATTTTAACTGTGTTAAAGAGTATAACAAGCTTAGACTACAAAGCACTGCTGTGACTTCATCTCATATTTATAAACATCTTGAAAAAAGACGTTCAGTCACTGATCCCGCCTTTAATTTTGAGGCTGATGGAGATTGTGCGAAAAAGTAACGGAAAATGCAAATCTATAACGAAAATTGAATTGACTTTTTCACAATACAGTGCATCTCAAAAATATTATAATTGGGCTGAAGTTGAGAAAGTTGATTAGGTTAAAAGCGCGAATAGCACTGAACAATTACAATAGGCTACGTATGCAACGAATATTATCTAGGAACGAAGAACATTATAAGTTTAAATTGCCCATTCAAGAGTGTATATAATATCAATATTCGCGGTCGATAACGATTCGAAATTAATACCAGTAGCTATTTGTTGATTCAAATTTTATAGAAATCAATTGGAGCTCAATATATATATATATATATATATATATATATATATATATATATATATATATATATATATATATATATATATAAATATATATATATATATATATATATATATATATATATATATATATATGTATATATATATATATGTATATATATATATATATATATATATATATATATATATATATATATATATGTATATATATATATGTATATATATATATATATAACACCGCATCATTTCAAATATAAATGTATATATGTAAGTATTTCATAGCCAGTTGGTAATAACAAAGCTTTTGATTATGGCTATATTATCTATTATTCTTTCAAATTTTAACATCATATTGTGGTAAATTATTTTTCGTTTGGTTTTGACGCACAATGAAAACGCATATTCTTCAATATATATATATATATATATATATATATATATATATATATATATATATATATATATATATATATATATATATATATATATATATATATATATATATATATATATATATATATATATATATATATATATATATATATATATATATATATATATATATATATATATATATATATATATATGCATGCAAGCTGATATTTTTTTCGATCAATCACCTTTACCTGTGATCGCGAATTCCCATCGATATTAACTGTTTTGTATTGTTCGGATATGCAATAATTATTAGATGAATCACCCTGAAAAATTGGCGTATGCATTGTAAAAGGTTATATGTAATGCCTCATTTCAAAGTGTCACGAAATCACAAATATTCCGAAAAAATAAACATCACAAATATTCGATCACGCAGCCATCAATTAAAATATCGCCATCACTGTACGTATTCTATTAATCTCCACACTCTTATTCTATTTTCACTCGGCACATTCACATTTTATTTATTATCACCATTCCGTAAACAAAATCATCGAACCATAAAAAATGAACGGGAACCATAATGAAGACAGAAAAAACAATATGCTCAAAACAAGTACTTGAAAATGATTTTCGAATTCGGTTTGATTCACATTCATTCTCTGTCCTAGTGTGCGTGCGCGCTCATTCACCTGACTAGGTGGAATCGGAATAACGCCGAAAATGTTTGAAGAGAGGTCAAAAGAACTCGTAGAAGCACGTGAAAGGTGCCAATAACCGATGCAAGATCAGTGATGAATACTAGTAGAATGAAATACTTTCAAATATTTCTATCGGTTCTTTGTGTTTTGTTGCTTTTTTATTCTTTGATTTGAATATCTAATTGAATCTAATTCAATAAAGATCAAAATAGTTATTTTTTTAGGACTCTTGTGAAGAATGGAATATTGAGAATAGAAAAAATGATGGTCGTATATTTGTTAAAAATTAATTGAGATAGATTTTAGCTTATGTGAACTATTCTATTGTTATAAATAGACGAGTAATTATCCAAAGCCAATATTGTTGGATAAGTGATTTGAAGGGCAGCAGTGTCACCCTTTTATTTTTGAATTGAATTGAATTTTGCTATTGAAATAATCAGAAGGTTTTTATTAGATTTAATGTGTAAAAACTGGAAAGATTTTATTTGATCTCATTCGAGTAAATCCAATACCAGCTCAATTTTTTGATTTATGACCACCGAAAGCATTTGTGAAGCATTCTTATCTTATGCTAAAAACCCAAGCTGAGACGCTTATCGCCTATGAAAATAAATCACTATAAGTGAATGCAATTATATACAACAACATTTTTCTTTTGAAGCTCTTTGCCTTGAAACAATATCAAACCCTTTAAAACGACACCTTCGAAATTTGATCAGTGCTGCCATTTTAGCATTTCGAATGCTAGATCTAGCATTATTTTTTCCAAAACGGCATTCGAAATTCGGAGTTAGCATCTAGCATTATTTTTAGCATTTAAATTTAGATTTCGGAATAATCTGGCACTCATCTATTTACAATCTCGCCCATCAAATTTTAATTTCAAAGTCCAAAATATAAAGATTAGAAAGTCATCTATATTTCTTTGAAATGGTAACGTTCAATTTAATCGTGATGATGCTAAAAATCAGTGATGGGGTCCCATCCACTTCAGACTCCCAGGAGCCTCGGGCATCTACAAGTTCAAGTTTACTAAAGTATGTGCATTCTAGTTACATATTTTTTCCTGAATAATGTGAATTAATTGTTTTGTTAGGGCTTCAAATGCAAGCAATCGCACGGATAACGCTGGAGAAAAATCTTCGTTATCCGACACTAATACTTTTTCGCCACTTAAAAATAAATAATTGTTCCTGTTTTGATTGAAGGATTCCAAACGATGTTTTGAAAAATATTGGTGGAAATGAGCTTTACACAAGAGAAGAAGATTTAGATATTACTGATATGTCTGTAATAGATATAGAATCATTTTGAGATGTAAACTTTAAACTTCCAATTTGTTTTTGTTATACATACGAGGGTTGGTCAATAAGTAATGATAATGAATATAAACCAAGGTGATTAAACTTAAAAGATATATTTATTTTTCAACATACTCTTCTAATAAGTTAATACATTTAGTCCATCTTTTTTCCAAACCCAGGATACCCTTAGAAAAATGCCATAACCTTTCCTGCCGAACTTGAACCTGAATTTGTTCGGCATCGATAAAGAGGGTCGCTTTCGGGCCATCGATTGCATTTTGGTTTCTGGATCAAAATGGTGTATCCAGGTCTCGTCCATGGTCACGAAATGGGACAAAAAATTATCCTGATCTGCCTGGAACTTTTTGAGATTCATCCTTGAATTGTCGATTCGTTTCTTCTTATGATCGTCCGTTAACATTCTCGGGCAGAGACCTTCTTCATATGTATTTTGTTGCCAAAGATTTTTCGAACACTACCATATAAGATCCCTGTGACCTCAGCTACATGCCTGAGGGTCACTCTTTGATCTGCCAACACGACATCTTCGGCTTTTTTTACGTTGTCTTCAGTGAGGGAAGTGGATGGACGTCCTTCGCGGTGTTCATCTTCAGTTTATGCTCTTCGCAGCTTAAACTTCTTGGCCTAGCGTGCGACGGTGGAATATGGAGGAGCAGAGTCCGGAAATGTTTCCACCATGTCGCCGTGTATGCCTCTGGTAGACAATTTTTTCAAACAGAGGTACTTAATGACAGCTCTAATTTCATTTTTCTCCATTTTGATGTTCTCTCTTCGGCTGTTCGTATTCAAATGAATGTAGCTCCTCTTAGAACTGTGTTATACTGGAGCTAGTGCTTTCGGCACTTTGAATCCCTGGAATCGTGGTCTATTTATATGTTTTTTTCATGCTGACTTTGTGAGTATATGTAGTAGTAAAAAATCTTTTTTTTTATATTTATGCGAACTGGAATTAACTTAATTGGTTACTTATTGATCAACCCTCATATAAATATACATATTGTTTTCATATTGAACCATGTTTATTTCAATTAAATAAAAAAGCATTATTTAGCATTATAATTTTACAAGATCTAGCACTATTTAGCATTAAATAAAATTGAATCTAGCATTATTCCAAAAAAATAAATGGCAGCACTGAATTTGATTGCCAAATAATTATAATCGGATGTACATTTTATAGCGTAATAACCTCTCTTATCAATATTGCCGTTCTGAAGACATATTTTTTGATACCTTGATTATGAAAAATGCACTTAAATATTTATAACCCTCAAATCTGATTAAAGATCTTTCCTCATTAAACCATATTCATCCTGATGTCGACATATCGAATAAAATCCAGACAACCTAGCTGTAATCTAGCTATAAATTTCTTTCCAGTAGAATTTTCTATCTTATCTTTGCGTGTTGGTGAGACAATTATTCGGTTTTATAACGGGAGTGACGGCGATGACGGTAGGAAACAATTAATTTCGTTCAGTTTACGTAAAGATTGTAAGATTATAAAATGAAATGATAACTTTTCGCAATATATTATTGAAGAAAGTGTATGAAATCATAATTCAGAACACTGAAACTCTTTAAACCAAACCGCCATTCATTTCTTTGCTATATTTTCATATGTATAGAACATCATGTGATTATTTAGGTACACTGCTTTTTATTCACTCTTTATATATTTGAAGAAACAAAGCTCAAATCGCCAAATGAATAAGCACCAATCATCGTAATTCCAATATTACTTTCAATAAGAATTGCTTAAAAACTGTTCTATCGAACAAACTTAACTTAAAGAGATTTTTTATTTATCTAGGTTCGCTTAGAATCGATAGGTGCCGAAGATATTGTCGATGGCAACCCTCGCCTCATATTAGGACTTATTTGGACAATCATCCTACGGTTTCAAATTCAAGAAATCGAAATTGACGTGGTAAGCATTCATATTTTATTTTTAATATAGTTTCGATATTGTTTCATTATTTTCTCTTAACTAATGTCGCAAACTACCTTTTTCAAGGACGAAGAAAATGAATCGTCCGAAAAACGTTCAGCCAAAGATGCTTTACTGCTTTGGTGTCAACGAAAAACGCAAGGCTATCAAGGAGTCAATATTCAAGATTTCACAGGTTCATGGCGATCTGGTCTTGGCTTCAATGCTCTTATTCATTCGCATCGCCCCGACTTGTTTGATTATTCGTCCCTGATGCAAGGAAAGAATATTGACAATTTGAATCATGCTTTCGACGTGGCGGACAATGATCTTGGTATACCGAGGTAAGTAGAAACAATTTATTGATTTTATGTATACAACTTATTTCTTACAAGTCCCTCGTCTCCGCATAATATGTTGTTTATTTGAAGTCATATCTATTATTTATTCTAGATTATTGGACGCTGAAGATGTGGACACAGCTAGACCAGATGAAAAATCTATCTTGACTTACGTTGCGTCCTACTATCACACATTCGCTCGGATGAAAAACGAACAGAAAAGTGGGAAGCGTATCGCAAATGTATGTTTAGCTTTTAACTTGGAGCACACTCAATTTACAATTCAATGAAATCGTATTTTTTGTAGATTGTTGGTCAACTCATGGATGCTGACAAGAAAAAAGCTCACTACCTAAGACTGACGACAGCTCTTCTAAGCTGGATCCGAGAGAAAACAAGCGAACTGGAAAAAAGAAGTTTTCCTAACTCATTAGAAGGCATACAAAAAGAACTGTTGGCTTTTAAAGAATACAGGACAATAGAAAAACCACCAAAGTAAGAGCGTTATGTCGATTTAAAACGGGATGTCGATTGCTGTGTGCTTGTTGACCATTAATTTGCTCTTAAATTAAATTTATGGTGGTTCAAACTTGCTAACAACTTTCAAACACGCTTACAACCTTGTCCTTGAGATAAACATTTCGAATATTTCTTTATAGATTTTATTCGGATTTAACTGTTTAATATCATTACAGATACAAGGAGAGAAGTGAAATTGAAGCGCTTTATTTCACCATCAACACATTACTAAAATCACTCAATCAACCCCAATTCACACCACAAGACGGTGCCTTAGTGAACGACATTGAAAAAGCATGGCAACGACTCGAGAACGCTGAACATAGCCGAGAAGTTGCACTGCGAGAAGAACTTTTGAGGCAAGAGAAGTTAGAACAACTTAACTACAAATTCGAAAAGAAGGTAATACTTGGCACTATTCTGAATTATTTTTGAATGTTTCATCAACGCCAAACTCTTGTTAATTATTCTAACTTTTCTTTCGCAGTCTGTTCTTCGCGAAGGATACCTGAAAGAAATGATCCAAGTACTTTCGGATCCCCGCTATCTGCGCCAAGTCGATGCTACGGTTAAAAAACACGAAGCGATTTCAGCGGATATTTTGGCGCGTGTCGAAAGATTCAACGACTTAACAGCCATGGCCACCGAACTGGAGCGAGAGAACTACCACGGCAAGGAACGTGTGAAACGACGCGAGGAAGAAGTCTTAGATAAATGGCGAAAGCTCCTCGAACTATTGGAAAATCATAAGAACAACCTGATGCTCATGAGCAACATGATGAACCTGCTCAGAGAAATTGATACAACATTAGAGACTGTCAAAGATCTGCAATTTCAATTTGCCTCAGAAGACTGTGGACCTCATCTTCTTGGGGTGGAAGAGCTATTGCAAGCTCACTCACTGCAGGAATTGCAAGTGAACACAATCGGAGAAACACAAAAACGTTTTATCAGACAAGGCCAGTCGTTTAAGGCAAGCGAACAAAAAGACTTGCCACTCCTTATCGAAAAATTAGACGAACTGGATAATGCTTATGGATTGTAAGTCACTTTTCATTCACATTGTAACATTTCTCTTACTTACTATTTTTTCAACAGACTTCAAGATCTTTGCTCAAAAAGACGAGCGCGCCTAGAGGAAGCGCGGCATTTTTACCACTTTATGGAAGACTACGACAACGAAGAAAGCTGGCTAATCGACAAACAGAGAATTTGCAAGACAGGAATTTCTGCAAAAGATCTGCGTGCTGTACTGTCGCTACAGCAGAAGCATAAAGCTCTCGAAGATGAAATCAATGTACGAAAGCCAAAATGCGCTCAAATGACTGAAGCAGGACGACGACTCATTGCTGAGAAGCATCCACGAGCCTTAGAAGTAAAATCTCGCATTGAATCGTTGGAAGATCACTGGAAGGCCCTAGAAGACTTGGTCGAGGTCAGAAAACGGCAACTGGAAGATGCGGCTGAAGCATATCAATTTTACACAGACGCGAACGAAGCGGAGTCCTGGCTGAACGAGAAAATGGCTTTGGTTGCATCAAATGATCACGGAGTTGATGAACCGTCAGCTCAAGCTCTTCTACAACGACATAGAGACTTGCAAGGCGAATTGAATGCATATTCAGGGGATATTCTAAATTTGAATCAACAGGCGGATAAGTTAATCAAGGCGGGAATATGTACGTTGGAGGTAAGTTTTGCCATTGGGCGCTTCACTCTTACTTGTCATCGATTTTGTTTTATTTCCCAAATAACAGCGTGTGTGATTCGTATTTATTATTTATAATCATAACATTATTTGTGCTTCAAAATCAATTTAAATAATTTTTCTAGCTATCCGCGGAACAGGAACAATTCCCCGAAACCGAACAGGAAGAATGGGTCAATGAAACTCGTCTCGTTCCGAAAGAAGTCTGGGAAGAAGAACCCGTTGAAAGACTCGAACACAAAAAAGTTACTGAAACCAAATATCTGCCACACGTGAAAGCTATGTATCCGTTCGATGGGCAGGGTATGAAAATGGAAAAAGGAGAGGTAATTCAAAACGATTTCTAGTTGTGAAAAATGAATTTTAAAAACATTACTTGCATTCCCTACAGATCATGCTCCTCAAAGGTAAAACCAACGAAGATTGGTGGTGTGTGCGCAAAGATAGTGGCGTTGAAGGTTTCGTGCCAGCAAATTACGTTCGTGAAGTCGAACCGCGTCCTGTAACCTGTCTGGTTCCAAAGACAGAAAAAGTAAAGACCATGCAAAAGGTCAAGAAAACTATTCTGGTGCGTCAGGTTGTGCCAGTCAAACGTATTAAGCCAACAAAGGTCAGTCAAGTCCGTCCACTGGTTAAACGGAAATCATCCACGACAGATATAAACGATAACGCAGACAGCGTCGAAAAACGCCAGAAACGTATCAATACTACCTACGATCAACTTCAAGAGATGGCTCAAAAGCGCCATGTTTTACTGGAAGACTCGATTTGCTTGTTTGGATTTTACCGCGAGTGTGATGATTTCGAAAGATGGATGAAAGATAAAGAAAAGTTGATTAGGACTGATGAAGTTGATTCCGTAGATAGCGCCAAGAGGAAGTTTGAGGTAAGTTAGGTTGTGTGGAGTTGGAAAAAATTGATGAACTGGTTGTTTTTGTAGAAATTCCTCACAGATCTTTCGGCTGCGTCGAAGCGTATAGATGCGATCGATGCTGCTGTTGAAACGTTTGCACGCCAGGGACATTCCCAGCTCGATAAAATTAAGGCTAGGCAGAGGCAGATCCATCAGATATGGGACAGACTTAATAACGCCAAGGCTCAAAAGGAGAAGAGTCTTGAAGGAGCATCAAGTGTTGAACTCTTCAACCGTACGTGTGACGAGGCGAAAATTTGGATGAGTGAAAAGATGCTGCAGCTCGACACCGCGGTCGTAACCCCAGACTTGAAGACTGTGCAAGCTCTTCAGCGTCGGCACCAGAACTTGGAACGAGAGCTAGCTCCCGTCGAGGATAAAGTCAATCGTGTGCAATTCCTTGGGAATTCGTAAGTAGCTTGTAACTTTCAAATTAACCAAAACCCAAACATATCTTTGTAGAGTCAAAAATGCTTATCCTTCTGAACGCGCCAACGTGACTGCTCGACAAAAAGAGGTCGAAGATATGTGGAAGCAAATCCAAACCAAGGCTGCGGAGCTACGAGACAGAATTGAAAATGCTGTTGGACAGCAAGTGTTCGATAACAGGTTAACTTAAATTGATTTCCTTCTCGAGTTGTTCCTTAAACTCAATTGCTCTCCTCCAGTGCCAAAACGCTCCTTGCGTGGATTGATTCTGTGAAAGACCAACTGAATGCTGATGAAATCGCTCGTGACGTCGAAACCGCAAACAACCTATACAAAAAGCACGGTGAACTTGGTGACGAAATCAAGGCTCATGAAAAGGAATTCGATGAAGTTATCACGTTGGGCAAACAACTGACCGACGGAAACTCGGATCAAGTTGAAGTACAAAAGGTTATAGACCGCCTTGTTGCAGAAAAGGACGCAATCAACCGCGGTTGGGCAGAGAAACAGAAGTGGTTGCAACAATGTGTTGAATTGCAGATTTTAAATCGAGAGGCTGACAAGATTGATGCTACGACGAAAAGTCATGAGGCGTTTTTGGAATATGCAAATCTTGGGGTAGAAACATAATTTTGCACTTCCCAAATGTTTGTTGAATGTTTTCAAATTTTGCAGAACTCTCTTGACGAAGTCGAGGCAATCATCAAGCGGCATGGTGACTTCGAAAATACACTGATGGCTCAGGACAAGATTGTCAAGAACTTTGCAGACAATGCTGATAAACTGGTGGCGAAGCGCCATTATGATTCGAAATAGTAAGTTTGCAGTGAATCGATATTGCGTTGGTGAAAATATAGCAAATCATTTTTTTTAGCATCGGTGATCGTAAGAATCAAGTAATAGCCAAACGAAAAGCTGTAAAAGATGTAGCATTTGAACGAAGAAAATCGCTACAGGCTTCAAGAGATTTCCAGGTAGACATTCTTCCTATATTTTTTTTTATTGGCTGTCAGCGATTTCAGTACTATTTGTTGTAATCAGGGCCACGACTCCGACTCCGCAGCCCTGGTTGTAATCATATTTTAAATTGATGTTCCTAATTCAATTTTAGAAATTCTCCGCTGAAGCAAATGACTTAAACACATGGCTTGATGACAAAATGAAAATCGCAGGTGACGAAAACTATCGTGATCTATCTAATTTGCCCCGTAAACTGCAGAAACATAAAGCGTTTGAGCGGGAGGTGCGTGCAAACGAGGGACAACTCCGCAACATTAATAGAGACGCTGAAGCTCTGATCGCTGCTAAAAATCGTGTGCCAGAAGTTGAGCGGATGGTTGTTGATTTGAATGACAAGTTCAAGAAATTACTTGTATTATCGGAGGATAAGGGTAAGGACGAAAGGTCGTCTTATGATTTGAAATTTGTTTTGTTGCTATGTGATGTTTATGTTTCATGCGCAATTAGTCGTTGTATAGACACTAATCTGCCATAATTTCTCGATTCCATTCAAGGACGGAAATTGGAGCAAGCAGCCTTGCAACGCGAGCACAACCGCGCAATCGAAGATGCTAAAAAGAAGGTCGACGAGTTGGCTTACGCTCTCAAGAGTAAAGACGTCGGAAGCGATCTTCGCAGCTGCAAGGACCTAATCAACAAACATCAACTGCTCGAATCAGAAATATCTCTGTGGGAGCAGAAAATCGATGAACTCGTCTCCTCAGGCGAAGAAATGGCCCACGAAGGTCATTTTAATGCTAAAAATATAAAAGATGAAACAAAAGGAATACAAAATCGCTTTAAAGAGTTACGGGATCCCATCAAAAAACGAAGGGCGGACTTGGAAGAAAGTCTTAATTACCACAAGTTTGTATTTGAGCTGGACACCGAATTCCAATGGATCAACGAACACATGCCAGCTGCAAACTCTCAAGAAATCGGGCAGAATCTGCATCAAGCACAGAGCCTGCACAAGAAACATAAGAAATTGGAAGCAGAAATTATTGGGCATCAGCCGATGATCAGGAAAGCTTTGAACTCGGGTCAGGCTCTAATCGATATGAATCACCCCGAGAAGAAAAGTGTTAAGGCACTCTGCGACAAGCTGGAGGCAGCATGGCAAGAATTAGAAGAAAAAGCCAATGAACGGGGAAAGAAACTCGATATGTCATTGAGAGCTCAGCAGTACTTGTCGGAGGCTAGTGAAATCGAAACATGGCTTGGAGAACGCAATAACGCACTCCGTTCAACAGACTACGGTCGAGATCGCGACTCAGCCACCAAATTGCTTACCAAACACAAAGTCATAGAACTTGAACTCGACACATACTCAGGTATAGTCTCTGAAATGGGTCACAACAGTGCAGCTATGGTTGCTGCTAAACATCCAGATAGTAAAATCATAGCTGCTAAGCAGCAACTGATCGAAAAAATGTTGAGGTCATTGCAAAAACTAGCTTCTCAGAGGCAGCTCCGATTAATGGAGAGTCTCCATCGATATGAATATCTACTTGAAGCCGACGAAGTTGAGCAATGGATTAGAGAACAAGAACAAGCAGCTTCTTCGGAAGACTACGGCCAAGACTATGAGCACTTACAACTGTTGCAGACTAAATTCGACGATTTAAAACACCGCGTAGAGGTCGGAGCTGAAAGGTTTAACCAATGCGAAGCAACGGCTAAGAAGATAATAAATTCTGAGAGTCCATACACATCGGAAGTAGAAAAACGTCAAGAGCAACTAGGGTAAGTAAAAATAATACTGTCTATTATGATCTTTGCAGTTCATTTTATCCCTCTTGGTTTCAGAAACTCTTGGCAGAACCTCATAACTCTGCTCAATCAACGTGAACAAAAACTTCATGCAGCCGGAGAAATTCTCCGTTTCCATCGCGATGCTGCAGAAGCTCTATTCCGAATTCAAGACAAAAATGCACAACTTTCATCTGAACTTGGCAAAGACTTGAACTCTGCACTGGCCCTCTACCGAAAGCACGAAGGGTTCGAGAACGATTTGGTAGCGTTGGAAGTACAACTGCAAGTCTTAGTGGACGATTCCGTTCGCCTTCAAGCCAAATATCCAACAAACGCGAGTGCCATCGCCAGTCAACAAGAAATCGTCGTGACCGCTTGGAATGACCTCAAGGAGCGGTCCACGCTTCGAAGCGATCAACTTACGGCCAGTATAGACTTGCAGTCATTCCTTACTGACGTCAGAGATATAATGTCGTGGTCGCAGGGACTAAGAGCCGCATTGCAAGCCGAGGAGCATGTCAGCGACGCCGCAGGAGCTACTGCCTTGAAAATTCAACACGATGCGTTATACGGTGAAATTGAAGCTAGGGATGAGAAGTTCAGGGAACTGAACGAGCTGAGCGATTCTATGGTGCAAACAGGGCACTATGCTGCTGCAGAGGTTGAAGAGAAATGCTCTGCCATGCTCGACGAACGCCAGCGACTACACTTGGCGTGGAACAAGAAGAAAATTATGCTGGAACAGAAGATCGATTTGTTCTGCTTCCTTCGAGATGCAAAGCAAATCGACAATTTGTCCAGCTCACAGCTTGCCGCTCTGTCGAATTCAGACTTTGGTCAGACTGTTGAGGATGTCCAAAACTATATTAAAAAGCACGATGAATTTGAACGTCTCATTCTGACGCAAGAAGACAAACTGGCGGTTCTACAAGATCATGCTATCAAACTGATCGAGCAACATCACTATGACAGTTCAAACATTCAACGACGTCTGAACGAAGTCTTGACCAAACGCCAAAAAGTAAAGGATATGTGTGCTATTCGGAGGCGCAAACTGGAAGATGCGCTTTTGTATGCCCAGTTTGTACGCGACTGTGCTGAAGCACAGTTGTGGATTGCCGAAAAGCAGAAAAAATTAGAAGCAGACGCCGCAAACTTCTCAGAAGTAACAAACTTAGACGAGAAAATCAAAAAACTGCAGAAGCATCAAGCGTTCCAAGCTGAAGTGGCAGCAAACCGTGGACGAATTAAGGAAATCCAAGATTTAGGGTACGTCTTGATTGGGAAGAAACATGAATCCTCTCCTGAAATTAAGGAAGCTATGGACAGGGTGGTGAATGCTTGGAATCTTCTTGAACACGAGCTTAACCAGCGTGGACGTGGCTTGGAAGAAGCTCAAGATATTCTCGAATTCAATAATCAGCTCGATAAGATCGAAGCTTGGATTCGAGATAAGGAAATGATGATTCAAGCAAGCGATACAGGGCGGGATTTGGAGCACTGCAACGCGCTCATGCGCAAATTGGATGATGTCGACTCAGACATGAGAGTGGATGACCAGAGAATCAAGAATATCAACAACCTGGCCGACAAGCTGATTCATCAGCGCCAGGCTACCGCTGAAATGAAGGATGTCGATCAGAGAAGGAAGATATTTAATAGCAAGTGGAGGAACTTGCAAGGTGCTTTAAACGCATACCGGGCTCTTTTGGGCGGTGCCTATGAAATACATGTTTTCAATCGTGACGTGGACGATACATCTGACCGAATAGCTGAAAAAGCTTTGGCCATGAGCTCAGATGACACCGGACGCGATCTGTCGGCAGTCGAAGCGCTCATCAGAAAAGAGGACACCCTGGAACGCGACATGATTGCTGTGAAGCAGAAGATCGGTGAACATGAACAACATGCAATGAAACTGAAGAAGAAGTATCCCGACCGTCTTCAAGACATCGATAAGAAAATGGATGAACTAAAGAAAAGCTGGAACAACCTACAAGACTTAAGTGTGAAACGACGCGATATACTTAACCATGCATATAAAGTACACAAATTTGTCTCGGATGTGAAAGAATTAGAGCTTTGGGTTAATGACATGACCAAGAAAATGAACTCATCTCCGACTCCGAACACGATTTTCGAGTGCGAATCGCAGCTCGAACTACACCAAGAACGCAAAGCCGAAATCGACGGTAGAGATAAAGCTTTCAGCCAGCTAAAATCACATGGAGAAAAACTCGTCGCAGAAAATAAATCAGATGAAGCAAGAAAATCATTAGGTTGTTTGACAGACTTGCATCACATGCTCCATCTAGCTTGGAACGATAGAGCTCGTCAGTTGCGAGAGGCTCATCAATTGCAACTGTTCAAGACTCAGGTCGAACAAGTGGAAACCTGGTTGGCTAACAAGGAGGCGTTTCTCAATAACGATGACGTTGGGGATTCCTATAACGCAGTCGAACGGCTCATCAAAAAGCACGAAGCTTTCGAAAAACTTCTTGATTCGGACAATGTTGAGCAATTAGAGAAATTCGCGAACTCAATTCTAGAAAGTGAACCGCAGGAAGCAGACACAATTCGTATGAAGCTTCACTATGTACTGAAGCGGAAGGGAAAACTTATCGAGACTGCAAATGAACGCAAAGAAAAACTACTGCAATCCCGACATCTACAAGAATTCCTGCGTAACTTATACGAAGTCGAAAGGTGGATCCATCAGAAGATGCAAATCGCTGTGGATGAAAACTATCGAGAGCCGAGCAATCTTCAGAACAAGATTCAGAAACACAAAGCCTTTGATACCGAGCTCGTAACAAATACTGACAGGGTAAATAGCGTCATTTCTGAGGGAGATAATTTGATCAAGGCTGGGCACTTTGCTAAAGATGAAATTCTACAGAATCTAGAACTTCTCGAAGACAGCTGGGGGAAACTTCAGCAAGCATCCAGGGAGAAGAAAGAAAAACTGGAGCAAGCTCATGATGCACTTGTATTCAATAGAATGATGGACGAATTCAATCACTGGATGGACGAGGTAGAAGCTCACCTGTCGACTGAAGATTACGGTAAGGATTTGGCCACCGTCAACAACCTTGTGAAGAAGCACGAGAGACTAGAAATCGACGTGTCGAACCACAACGATGTGTGTGACCAAATCAAACAAAAGGACGAGGCATTCTTCCAAGCCGACCACTTCCTTAAGGACGAAATTCATGAGCGCGCAATGAATATTATCAAACGCTACCATTCTTTGCACGAACCACTCGCTATTCGAAGGGAAAACCTAGAGGATTCTTTGCTGCTACAGCAATTCTTGCGTGATGCCGAAGACGAACTTCAGTGGTTCTCTGAAAAAGAGATGATTGCTCGTTCGAGCGATTTAGGATCTAGTCTCATAGGAGTTCAATCATTGCAGAAGAAACATCAAGCACTCGAGGCAGAAATTCTTTCTCAAGAGCCGTTGATTTTGGCTCTTCTTCAGCGAGGCCAACACATGATTCAGGATGAACATTTTGCCAGCGATCAAGTCAAATCCTACTGCGATTCAATCCAAAGCAAACTAGTAAACTTGCGTGACCTTGTAAGCATTCGCAGGCTTCGGCTTCTGGACGCAGTCGAAAGTCAAATGTTTTACGCAGAGGCCAATGAGGCCGAGACTTGGATGAGCGAAAAGCGGCCATTCTTATCGTCACAGGACTTTGGAAAAGACGAATCTTCCGTTCAGTCGCTGCAGAGAAAGCTTGAGGTTATACTACGAGAACTTGTTTCATTCAAGTCTTCCGTTGACAAGGTGGACAAGCTAGCTAACAGTTTGATTGATAGAAACCATTTTGACAGTACGAACATTAGAGAAAAGAATAGACATGTCGCTCAAACCTACAGCGAACTACAGAAACTGTGCAAAGATCGGGAGCAACGATTGGCAGAGAGCTGGAAGTTGTTCGATTATATTCGAGAGACCGAAGAGCTCCACGAATGGATTGGAGAGCAGATCGCAGTTACCGCATCTGAGGACTATGGTGAGGATGTGGAGCATGTTGAACAGTTGATTCTTGCCTTTGAATCATTCATTTCGAACTTAGCTGCGAACGAGAAGAGAGTTCAAGCTTCTTTGTCCAAAGGTGAAAAGCTGATCAACGAAAACAATCCATTCAGGTCGACTATCAAGGCTAAACGAGATGAAACTACTCGTAATTGGTTTGAGCTGAAAGAGTTGGTGAATGCAAGACAGGAGGCGTTGATTGGCGCGAAACAGGTTCATGTTTATGACAGAACTGCTGACGAGACGATATCGTTGATAAATGAAAAAGAAGCGCTGCTATTGACAGAGGACTACGGGCAGGATTTAGAGACCATTCAGTCGCTGATACGAAAGCATGAGGTATTCGAAGCTGAACTGGCTGCGGTGAAACATCAAGTTGAGTCTGTACTGGAAGAAGCTGGTAAGCTATCTGATATGTATCCCGACGCTAAAGAACATATCGAAGTTAAGCGCGATGAAACGATTGACGCATGGTCAGATCTGAACGACAAAGCAGCCACGAGGAAAGAAAAACTTCAACAGGCTGAACAACTGCAGTCCTATTTCGACGAGTACAGAGACCTGATTGCATGGATTAATGAAATGCTTGCAAAGATCACTGCACCGGACCTAGCTGTAACAGTTCCGGGAGCTGAAGCTCTACTGGCCAGTATTAAAGAACACAAAGCTGAAGTGAGTTCGCGTGATGAGGCTTTTGATAGGTTCACTGCCAACGGCCGAAAGCTTATTAAAGAAAAACATTTCATGGCCGATGAAATCGACGAGAAGATTCATATATTAAATCAGCGACGCGACTTACTCTCCAAAACCCTTGAAAGACGAAGAGAAATCTACGAATTAAACTTGGATACAAGACTATTTTTAAAGGATGCGGAAATTTTGAATAACTGGATTTCTAGTCGTGAGCCTCAACTGAAAGATCCAAAACTTGGAGACTCGATTGCACAGGCTGAGGATCTGATTAGGCGTCATCAAGATTTTGAGAAGACAGTATCAGCACAGGATGAGAAATTCCAGGCCATTAAGCGAATAACACTCTTAGAACAAATGTTCAGGAGGCAGTTGGAAGACGAAAAGCTTGCGAAGAAACTGGAGAAGGAGCGGCTGGAGAAGGAACGAGTTGAAGCACTTAAACAAAGGGAAATGCAACGATTAACTGAGGAACGACGACGTGCTGAGAAGCAAATGGAGAAGTCAAACGAAAATACACCAGAAAAAAGACCCATCTACTCCTCGCCCATGGCTCAACCGCAAATTGTTATGCAGCCACCAACACCTATCTATTCGCAGTTTGAGGATAATCTAGTATTGCAAAAGTCTCCCTCGGGACCAGTATTTGGTGATCGATTACGACGGGGCTCTGACACAACTGTAAAACGCGCCGAAAGTATGAAGGCTGTCCCGAAACAAGCGAAACGAACGCCTTCGTTTACGACACGTCGAAGAGCTCAGAGTTTCAGAAAGAACCAAGATAGTGCATTGCCAGTAGTCGAAATCCAAGGCATTCTTGAAAGAAAGCACGAATTACAATCAGGTGGAAAGAAAGCGCCGATGCGATCATGGAAAACTTTCCATACAGTGCTCTGCGGTCAACTGTTATGCTTTTTCAAAGATGAGCATGACTTCATGAACCAGCGAACACTCAACCCTCCCGTGAATATCCTGAATGCTAAGTGCGAACGTGCCGAAGATTATACTAAGAAGAAGCACGTGTTCAGATTGACGCTACCTGATTCGTCCATGTATCTGTTCGAAGCGCCTTCGTGGGAAAAGATGAACGACTGGATCAATAAAATTTCTTTCCATGCCAGTTTACCGCCAAATCTACAGCTGCTTAGCTATGATGAGTCAGTGAAGGTAAGATCGCCTAATTTCTCAAAAGGAACTGAATTCATGTAATGACTAGGTTGCACATGCAAAGCAGCTAAGTTTGATTAGAATGTTTGTCCAAACTAAAGTGAAAATCAATCATTTGTTTATTGCATTGAAGCTAGAGTGCTACATTTTCCATTCTATCCGAACGCTACCCGTAACAAATAGTTGTTTGACACATTTCACTCATTTGTATCTCATTTTCTTAATTTTTCATGTAGCAATCGAATAGTTCACCTGACATTAAAATTCAAGCTAGCCACGATCAAGTCGAAACTTCACCAGTAAGCTCAAGAACTTCATCGCCAGATTCGCAAAGACGTAGTTCGCGGCATGATTCAGTCGGAAGTAGCATGTCCGGCGGAAGCTCGAACACACCACAAATGACATTTTTGCAGAGGCGAAAAGAGTTGACTGAAGAACAGATGCAGCAACAACCGTATCAGCAACCAAATAATGTAGGGAGTATTTTATTTTCAGATGGATTTAAGCATTTTCCATTCTTCTTGAAGTTCTGTAGTAACTATGAGCTAGTAAAGCATGTCTTGTCTGTTGAGTTATTAGGAAGCTGCAATGTGGGCAGAAAGGCCGAACTTTAAAATATCAGCTTCGACATTTTAGCTTAGTCCATATCGGGAAAAGTACGAATGGAAAATGTCTGCGCTTGGATCTTAAAGTGATTGCTTCATGCACGCTAACTATTATTACTTTTACAGCAGGGACAGCCACCATCGCCAAATAACAACTACGGTTTCGCCGAAAAGCCACCAATACCGCCACGGGGAATGCCACCACCAGTACCGCATCGACAGAGCATCGAAAATACAGTCGTTTTGAGGAGTCGTCGTCATAGTGGCGATGGTAAGAAGCTTATTGACATTGATCCATTTCATTTTCAGTGCTAAATTACGATCGGCAAATAATATAACGTTTCCTTCAGAATCTCCGGATGCAAATAGTAATTACAGCAATGTTCAATCCCGACCATACTCCCTGCAACCTAACACATTACCTGCCGGTGTACAAAATGGATCTAGTGAAGATCAATGGAAACGACAGTCAGGTAAATACATTAGATTCCGTGAAAGCTCATGTTCTTGTCCAAATGTATGATTATATTTAGTGTTCATTGTTACTTTACGTGAGGTATAAATGCAATGCGGAGGAAGTATTTTTCGTTAAATGTTAGCAAACGTTTTAACTGAATATATTTCTTAGGCTCAATCTTATTCTTTACGTTAAAATGCACAATTTAAGCACGATACGGTAGCATAGTTTTTTCTTCAAAAACGATAGCTGTGTAATTCTGTATGAGCAGTGTAAATAATTGAGATGAATAATGCAGGCAATCATTTTAATTTTTGATCCATAGACACTTCAATATGAAAACATGAATTCGTACGAATATGGACGGATTCGTTTTCTGCCCAAATAAGGTGAAGATACGTTAGTGTTAACTTATAATACAACGGAATTGAATATTTTTTAAAACTGGCTTATTTTAATTGATTATAACTTTAACTATGTTTTTTTTATAAACAGTAAGATCGCAGCACATCCTGGCTGCATCTAGTACAGACTTTACATTCTATTTTATACTTAAGCCTTAAACATTTGCGCCGAGTATTTTCACCATGGTTGTTGTGAGGCCTCAGGCTTCATTCGCTTCCTCAGTCCTTAAGAAAAGCTGTTGTACGCCGAACAGTTTTACAGCGGAATATGTAAAATTATACACACTTTTCATACTCTTTCGAAAATCTTTCAAAATAAATCTTCTCGTTTACTATTACATTAAATTTTTTTTCGAGAGTTGTTTGAAATTTCGTTCATAGTTCATAGCTGTGGAAGTTTCGCTTCTAAAAACTATGTAAGGACTTTTCCCTTTACTGTGATTATTATAGCGGGTGGCTTCCCGTGCTGTTCCAAATTTCATTCACCAACACTCATAACATAAGATGGATGTTGAGAGCTACATAGCTCGTAAATTATTTTTAGGTAGTTTGCTACTTATACGATTTATTTGGATCAGTGTATTGTTTTCTGCAGGTTCACTTTTTAGGGTTGTCCAATTTTGATCGTACTTCTGATCATACCAATCTGTCATCTGTAACTTTATTCAAAATACTGAATGCTCTTGTAGTTTCAAAGTAGGTTTAAGAAGATAACCAGAATATTATAGTCAACCATCTTGCAATTTGCAGAATAAATAGTTACATTGCTGTCAATTCGCAGCGAAATAAATCACATTAAAGTAAAAAGTAAAAAGGTTTTGATTTCTTGAAAATTTAAAAAGATTGTAAACCACTCAAATTTTGGTTTAATTGTTAGATGCGTTATGATTGTTTTATGTTCACACCGAACCCGAAAATGAATTCATCCAGACAATTTAGCTTTGCCATCTTTGTGGTTTCAACTACATTAGCCTATCAAATAAACAAAGCTGGAACAATATTTAGGGTCGTAACAATGAAATAGGATTGAATATCTATTTTAATGCTGCTAATTATCAAGGCATGTAAGCATCGTGTCTTAATTCAAAGCAAAACATCACTTATAATTTCATTAAACTAACTAATTGGTTACATCACACCCATATTATACCATCAATCAGAATATCCTCCGCCTCTTCCAACGACAATGCCGCCAATGGGAGGCCAACAACGCAAGAACGCTAGCCATTTCGGTCATGCCAACTATAGCCATCACACTGACCATCAAGGAAACACGACTGTTACCTATCAGATGACACAAGTGGCCACAGGAACTGGACCGACAGCAGGAGCTCGAAAGATCGTACATGTTCCAGTATCACCTAATAATCGGACCACAATTTGGCATCAGCACTACTCCGCTGAATACAATATCGCAAACAATCCAGGATACGGAACAAACAGCAATGATCCCGCAGCTGGTTAGAGAGCATATACATTCACAGACTTATTTGATATCGCTTAGAGATTATTTTCTTACTTACCGAGTATTACAATATTGCTGGAACGCTTCACTCTTTAAGCGCTGATCATTTTCATTAGCTTGACAGCACGCACATAGCATTTCAACAAACTACTGACAACGATGCGAAACAAGCTTTCGTAGTCTTCTCCTGTTCGTTTCCCATACTAGTATTTGTGATCCCAAAGTACATCTGGCCTGTATTCACATTGTATTTAGTCTTAACCCATTTATATTCGCTGTCACCTTAGATTTTGCGTATCTAACATCAATAGACTGCATGACACGATTTAGATATATGTTTCTGCATGCCCTGATTAGTTATCGTTCAGGCACAAGCACATGCACCTGACCACTATACTGTACTAGATCAGAATCTAACATTTCGATTTAGCATAAATACTAACATAGTTTTGATTTGGCATTTCTTCGTTGATTTTTGTCGAAGGCTCATGAAAAGATATACTAGTAACCAAGATACGAGGATTACATGTTTTGCGTGTTTTATTTTAAAACACGAAGAGATGTCAAAAACTCTTTATATTTTAAATAAATGACGAAGAATGCTTTGAAGCACATGAATAACATTTATTGCATTCAGCAGGTTGGGGAAACAGTCGTCTGGACCCCAGTCGCCCGATATCAGTGTCCAACAACGATACGTCTATGGTCGGCCGAATGTCGGCAGAAAGTTCAAGCGAAAGTGAGGCACAATCCATATCGTCAATATCGGATGTCAAAGGCTCGACCAGTAGCAGTAAAGACAAGGACCGACGAAGTGGAATGTTCCGATTGTTTGGAAAGAAGAAAAGATCCAGTCAGCAGCCGCAGTAGCAGCCGAATGTCGATGTGGATATGAGAGTAGTGTATGCTTCATTGTTCCTAAAAAGACCCCTGAAAGAAATATTGGAAAACCAACAGAACATCACAGAGAACCTCATGAGCTAAAAGAACTCCAACGGTCCCTGACATTTTCAACCTCAGTCCAAACCAATCATCATTTGAAGACAATTTACAGTTGTCTACGATGAACAGTTTGACCGGCTCACACATACAATGCGACTTTCAATGAATTATATACAAAATCATACCAACGTAATTTTTTACTTTGTTATATTGTAAACTTACATTGTTTTTATTGTATTTTTTGCTAATTATTTTATTTAATTAATACTTCATACTATTAAAACTTTCTCGGATTTGAATGCATATATTCAATACTTTGATTATTGCCTACAATCTGAAATATTTAGTTTATCGTACATTACGTTCGTTAGTAAGTTTCTAAATTGCATCCTTTTTGGATAGCAGTTAGTAAGAAAACAATTAAATCAAACGTATAACGTTAAAATAAGAATAGTCATTTGAAAACTTTGTTAGTTCATTATGTTTTCTTACATAAAATCAGAGAAGAAGAGTATTGAAAAATCACATTGTTAATTATCCTGCATTACGTAATTTTCAGAAGAAAAAAACAAAACAAAATGTAAAAGAAAAACCTTTTGAAACTTTCATATAGAGTTATTGTGTATATTATTTAATATCAATTATATTTGAAACGGTTACAAAAATAAATAAATTTTAAATATGAGAACTGATTTTCGTTTTTACTTGTTGATGCTTAATTGAAACTAAAAATTATGATTCCATTAAATAATTGTAGACTTAAACCTTAGATTACTATAGGTCTAGTGAAATACATCCGCAAAAGAGACAAATCAAGCTGCATACTGAAAGGGATCTTAAGAGTCAAACATTTCTTACGCACGTATCGCAACATGCTAAATAAATTGATCTCAGCCATAAAAACTCAATTCTTTAAAAATAAGACTATAATATTAAATAATAAAAAAGTAGACGGCAACAAGTTTAACTTTTAGGAAATTAAAACCGACTACTGACAGTATTCAAATTAAAAGCGGTAATAAACAGCTTTTCGCAGAACAAGATTCAACTCGTTATTCACTAGCGTTGGGAGGTAAATATTGCAAAATATTCATTGCCCAACTACTGCCGTGATGGAAGATTTCACTTACCTTCTATAGTGCAGATATTAAGAATATGCCGAAATACGAGTTTAAGCACATAATTGCTAAAAAGTCGTTCATTTTGTGCTCGGTTTTCGATGGAATTACTGTCGAATCCAGTAGTGCATTTATCGCCAAACCATTAACTCAGCTTATAACTATTAGTTTCTCGAAGCGAGGGTTCCTGCAAGTATTCGAAATTGCTATCATATCGCTCGTTCATGCGAGAGATGATCATTGAGAAATCCATACCCATAGCCAAAATTCGTTTCTTTGCAACATTGGAAAAATAATTCTTAAGGTAGCCAAGAAACGATTGATTCAATTGGATGAAAACAAAATGGTAAGAAGCGAAAATCAGTTTGGGTTAAAAAAAAAAAGGGTACAGTGAACATGATGCAATTGCTAAAGTTATAAACTAATAATTGAGTCATCAGTTAAAGGAGGCTATTAAAACAAGTAGTAACAATTGGGAATGCTTATATTTATTTCTTTGCTGTCGTTCGAATATGGTACGGATATTGGTTCTAGTTTATTCATTCTATATATTGATGGTATTTTTAACCTCTCCATTTGATTTTTGGTCATTTGATATCATTTGCTGATACTAACGATTGGCGTAAGATAGGAACTAAGACACAGTATTGCCTGAGTATAATAAAAGAATGGTTAGGTTTTAATTCACAATCTGCTAACACATTTAAGGCAAAATTTATATATTTCGCATTCGCATAGCGAGAGCCACTAACAGACCTTGCATTATATGCTCATAGGATGAGATGCACTCAAAGCATATCACTAAATAAACCTACGCAAACTACTTACCTAGGGATAAACATCGATCAATTGCGATGGTATTCAAATTGAAAAAATTGATTGGCTGGTCCGATCACGCCAGGCAACGAAAAGATCTCATGTGTGGGACTGCAAAGAAAGTTTCTGGATTGCAAAGCCTGACGAGTAGTTTTTTTTTTTTTGAGTACGTGACGAACGTAACCAAGCTGAAATCTTAGAAACGGAGAAATTTCAAGTAAAACGTAAAGTAAAATCATATGATATGTTGCGAGGATTAAAACTAAAGGACTATATTTGAAATCACTTTTATGAAAAATAACACAACTGGGTTTCTATTTTGTACCAGAAACTGTCGAATTTTCAAGCTAGGAGAAATTACGGCTTCGGCTAACCATCGTAAAATTTGAAGTCACGGTGCGAACGATTCGCTAGAATGCCTTCTTAGACTAAAGTGAATTGAGTTCTTGCAATGGAGAATACATTGTTGAAAATTGAACGCGAAAATAATCTAAAATAATCATAAAATAGATATATATGAAAGAATATTACTTTATTTATTTTAATCAAAATAATATTTTATATAATATTTTAGCCAAAATTATAATGGAATCTCAAATGTAAATGTCCCTATTCCTTTTTGAGGCAAGATCATCCCATTTTTCGATTAAGCCACCCCAATCGCGTGGAACTCGCAAAGCAAAGGATGTTGCTTGTGGCAAATTCCAACTTTTTGCTTTGCATGATTGAACCTGAACACCTGCGGCAGCAACAGTACGCTACTCTTTAAGTCGACACAATTGGCAGCGTACGCGGATGACATTAACATCATGCTCGAAAACTGACCGATGCAGAAGAACTTCTGCTTAAACTTGACACCGCAGCAAAAGAAGTTGGATTGCGATTCAACGAGGACAAAACGAAAGCTATGATGCAATCTACGACAAGGATGCCAGCGCACTCGACCATCAAAGTAGGGAACCTCAGTATCAAATTCGTGAACAACTTCGTTTACCCGGGCAGCAACCTATCGAATACCGCCAACGAAACTAACGAAATCAAGCGACGGATACAACTAGCAAATAAGACGTTCTTCTTGGTCCTCCCCATCACGAAATTGCAGTATGTGCACAGGAGAGTAAGCTCCGCGTTTATAAAACTATGATAACATCTACGCTGTGCTATGGCTGTGAAATGTGGACTCTGACCCAAACCTCCGAAAATATGATTGGCACATTCGAACGGAAAATTATACGGCGTATTTTCGGGGCTTTTCGCGACCGAGATGGATGGCGCATCCGATACAACAATGAGTTTTACGAACTGTACGATGAGCTAAAAGACTCCAAAATCGTCAAACTACAACGTCTACAATGGGCAGGGCATGTACAACGCATTGATGACGACCGCATGTCGAAACGAGTTATGAACGGAAGACGAATCGACGGAGCGAAACTACGAGGAAGACCGAGAGCTCGTTGGGAGACCTGAGTATATGCAGACGCCGAGCAACTACTGGGATTCCAAGACTGGAGGACGCGGTCACGTGACCGAGATAATTGAAGGACAACGATCCAAGCGGCCAGGGCCCGATATCGTGCTGTTGTGCCACGATGATGATGAAAAACCTTTGCGTGATGATCTTCTTGAGCTTAAAAAACTACATTCTTATGCTAAAAGTGTCACTAAAGAAGCCAAGCGATTTCGCTTGAATTGAAGCTTCTATTAGTCCCAGCAATTCTAAACCCTTCTGGTCATTTATTCATTCCCTGAAAAAATCCCCCATCATGTTTCTTGATAAAAGTTCCGCCGCCACAACTAAAGACACCTGTGAGCTCTTTGCGCATTTGTTATCGTCATTTTCTTCCCTACAAAACCCTCCTTCTCCTCCACGTGTTACTTTCTTAACTCCTTCGTCGTTTCGTGCTTACCGTAAAGCGCTCCCTTCATTTTGTACTAACCTTTTACAAATTGTCTCAATTCTAGCTCTAGTTCTGGCTGTGATTCATCACTTTGTCAATTATCTTTAACCTCAACATCGCAGCCGGCGTTTTTCCTTCCTTATGGTAATCTGCCAATATTTACACTATGCCAAACGAAAAACTGTCAGAGCAGTTTCAAACAAATATTACATTTTTTATTAAAATATTTTTTTGAGCTAGGAAAAAATTGGTACACATTAAATGCAATAAATATTACATGCCTAGCTAGTAGAAGTTCTTCGCTCTGTATTTATTACCAGAATATCCGCGGTTTGAGGATCAAACTTTATTCGGCACAGAGAATTCCAACCGTGTCACTCCGTTTTCCGGAGAGATCGTGATCGCGTTGCTTCTTGTTTTAGTCGCCACCGATAACACTCTTCATGATGCACTTTGTGATGAGTTCGTTCCTTCTCCTCCTATTGAGTATATTATTGTACATGTCATCCTTTCTCTAACTTTCAATCTGCTGGTTTGTTGTATTTATATCCCTTGTAAGTCGACTGTCGCCACAACAACCGTTTTTTTTGCTGAGCTTTCTAGCTTCATTCTCTCTCGGTTTTCTTCATCTCGCCTCCTTAGTTTTGGTGACTTCAACATGCCTACTGTGGAGAGGGACTTCAATAACAGTCAGTTTACTATCCTTCAATCACCTCTCTGTTGCGACTTCTTCTTTTCTTTTATTTTGTTCTCGTTCGCAAACTAACTACCTTCGCAATACCAACAACAAAATCCTCAATTTAGTTTTTCTACTTCTTCCACTCTTGGTTGATGTGGACCTTAACTTTCAGGTTAGGTTTAAAAGTCCTTCTATTCAGCGTTATAACTCTTTTAAAGCCATCTTTCAGAAAATTTTCATTGAAATATCAGCTTTATCAATTGGTATTCATTTTTCAAAGGATTGGATATTGACTGTGCATTGTCCAAGTTTTACTCTTTCTGTTCTAATCTTATCTTTCGCTTTACTCCCATCAAATGTCTTCTCAAATCTAATTATGTTCCTTGGTTGACGTTGAAAGTCTCTGATGCTCTAAGAGCTAAGGAAAAAGCTCGTGAAAAAAACAGGTTCACCTACTGATCTTCAGGAATTCCGTAGTTTGCATTCTGATGCCAAAAGGGAGCTCAAAGCTTCAATTGGTTCTAATCAACCAAAACCTTTTTGGTCCTACATCCGTTCCCTCAAGTCCAATTTCTCAGTTCCTGATTATGTGTGTATGTATCGTGATGATGTAATTGCTTCAAATCCTCAGGCTATTTGCGATTAATTTGCTGCCTTCTTTTCCTCCTCCTTTACGAAAAACCCACTAAATGCCTCTATAACTTCTGTTTTCTCCCGGTCCTCTCCTGCTTTTCCTGTGAACATAACCAATCCTTTGGAAATTGAAACTCTGATGCATACCTTAGATTCTAATGCTATTTCCGGTCCTGACGGTATTCCCAATATGTTTATCAAATCCCTCTCATCCTCTCTCTGTGTTCCTGTAGCTATCCTTTTCAACATTAGCCTTGGTGTATTCTGTTTATTTATTATTTAAACTTCTTGAACGTCTTATCTATAATAGAGTTTATCCGTCTTTATAAGCTTTACTTGCTTCTCAGCAGCATGGCTTTGTCAAGGGCCGCTCTACTACGACAAATCTTATGGTGTTCGCTAATTTTGTTGCTTCTGCCTGTGATTACACTGATCAACAGTGGTCATGCCCCACGAACTCTGATAGGTGATCGTGTTTTGACTACTTAACCTCATCACTAAAACGCACTTACTTTGTTTCGATCACCCTCAGTTTTCTTGTGATGAGATCAAGTTCATTGTCGGTATTGTAGCGATAAACGCATATGAACGGCCGTAAAAAAGGACTGCTATATATTTATTTTCGCTACTATCTTAAATTGTTTTGGTTTTAATTAGCTTCTGTGCTTGCGCGAAAATGTCGAGAAAGTTTATTAATGATCACACCTTTTTTGTGTTATATTTATGGTGAACTGACTTTAGAAAATCAAAGGCGAAATTTTTCTGATCTTATTTTGAAGTGTTACCGCGAGAATTTTAGTTTTGGAGATGCTCATCAAGGCAAATCTTGAGCCCCACATATTTGTTGCATAACATGTGTAAAAACTTTAACTGATTGGAACAAAGGATCACGTCATATACTGTTTGCTATTCCCATGATATGGAATGAGCCTAAGAGATCATGTTTCAGACTGCTGTTTTTGTCTTACTCCCATAAAAGGCATAAATCCAAAGGCAAAACACACAGTTCGAAGCCCTAATTTATCCTCAGCAATAATACCTGCTTCTCATAATAACAATTTACCTACACCATTTCCATCTACATCGCTTGAGGTTGAGGTTCACAACCCTCCACTTCAAGCCAATTGAATAAGTGATGCTAAAATCAATGAGGGCATTTTCGTAGAACCTCAAAGCAGGGAATTGACAAAAATCCGAAATTCGAAGAAAAATTGAACGTTTTAGAAAAATCAGCTTGACATTGCTTTAAGAACATGGTTGCAACTGTGTTGGGTGACCATAAGAGGGAGAACCATAGAGAATTGAATGACATATGAAGTTTTGGGTTGCAATATGTCGCTTAAAATTCATTTTCCAGACTCACATCTGGATTTTTCCCCTGAGAATTGGGTGACTGTAAGTGATAAGTATGGACAAAAGTTCCATCAGGACATTTCAAAGATGGGGAAGCGTTATCAGGGTAGATTGGGTCCAAGGATGTTGGCTGACCACTGCTGGACGATCAAATTGGACCGACCGGAAGCCAAATATTCCAGAAAATCGTAGACTTTTTATTTACAAACCACATTATTCACATGTTTCCGGAGGACTGTTAATATTTTCTTTAAAGTTTATGTTTCTTAACCAAATAAAATTCATACATGATAAAAAAAAAATACCTGCATATTTTTGTTCACAACACCTAATACATAGAATAAACACCAAAAAAGTTTTGGCATGGTGTTCGATTCTAAATTGAAATTTGATGCTCAGAGGTGAGAATGATGAATTTGATGTTCAGATGAGGGCTTCTAGGAAATCTGGTCTGTTCACTTTCAGTATTTATTTGACGCCATTGAATCTGTCCAGCGTAGGTTCACTCGCTCGTTGTTTTTTGAATTCACCATCCTCTAATTGCTCCTACTCGTCTCGACTTTCCATTCTTCGTATGTCCTCGATGGAATCGCGTAGATTGTTTCTCGATGAGTGTTTTCTTTTCGAACTTTGCTAAGGTTTTTTTTGGTCAGATCTTGGTCCGCAGATAACCAGACGTCCTAGTCGACCATCGAAGATTTTTTCCATTCCGTTTGCACTTACGGAAGTCTATTTTCATTCGCCTTTGTTGCGTCTTCCCAGAAAACACAATGGTCTTAAGATTGGTCCCCTGTCGCAATCTTTTTTAAATTTTAAATTTCAAGAACGTATTGAAAATCTTATCTTGAATTGCAATTTAAGCTTAATTTTAATTTTCGTCCTTAGTTTTAAATTACTTAATTGTTTCTTATATTTCTTTTTTTATTATTATTATGTTTCATTTGCATTCTTGACGCTGTAATTGGAAAATATATGTAGCACAATGGCTATTAAAAAAATAAATAAATATGGTGACCGCATTTGAAAAACTTAATTGGCGGTTGAATCTGTACAACTTAAGTTCACCCGCTTTTTTGTTTTCAAATTCAATTCGGCTTAATTTGGGGTATAGTGCGAGAGTTACCATGCTGCTGAATTCTACCCCTGAAATCTGGTAGACTGTTTTTCGATGAATGCCTTTTACTCAAACTGCACCGTCGACTTGCTCCATCTGACCTCTGCAAACAGGTTTCCGTTCGTGTATCGGATCGGATTGGTCCTTTTGCACGGACTGATACGTATTAATATTCACCGCTGTTACGTTTACCTAGGCAGCATAATGAACTCAGACCAGGTTCTCTGCCACCTACCTTGTCACGAGTCAAAATCATTTTTTAAAATAAAATCATTACATATTCTGTTTAATACATTTTTAACTAGTCTTATTGTTTACATGATTTATGAACTTTTATTTTCATTTATTAATTGGTTTATGATATTCTTGTTTGTTTTACATTTATATTTTTATATTTAACATTGCCTATTTCGTAATTGGATTCGATCTGCTGTTTTAGGCATTAAATAAGTAAGTAAATAAATTCTGCTATCATTAATGGACCAGACTTATAGATTAACTTTTATCAGTGAAATAATTAATCTTTTGGATCAAGTAGCCACAAGACAGCATTTTGGTTATAAATTGATTAATAACCATGAAAAACCATAGCAAATATTGAAAAAAGTGTAGCCCTCTAGGAAAAGAAATTCATGCGAAAAGAGCTTTATCAGCAAACACTCCATATTCAAATCTAGCCATTATTCACTATTCATTTTGATTATAAAAACTGTTATTGCTCGTTTATGCTAAAAATAAACAAAAAGACAAAGATAAAATCGCGTTTTTGTGCCTCTATATAAGCAGCAGCATTGAAAACAACAACAATCCTATCCCAGTTTTTATCTAACCAGTTCTCGATAGAGGCCCAAAAAACCCAGCTAAAGGCTGTGTTAGAGGTCAAAGGCTATTTTTTTCAAAGTCATTTATTAATCATTATATTAATTTAAATTATTTAAAGTCAATTTAATTTAAAGCAACATATTTTCACAATACTTCCCAATACATTTCGATATGCTCTTGATAAAATTTTGTCGCATTTATTAAAATGCTCGACAATCGAACAACGAACCATTTTCGGTAACATAGTCAAAGGAAATAAATCGATTACTTCCCGACACTTTGCAAAAATAACAATATTCAGAAGATTCAGAAACTTCAAGAATAGTTACATAAATACATGCACTGTTCTTGCTTTTCTCATGGTAACAACTATTTTTAAATTTAAAAAGTATGTGTGCCCATCACAAAACAGAAATTGATGAGTTGCCGACGTGAGTTCAATTTGCATATTTAAACGCAATATCGCAATAACACAATAAAAACAGTTAATAAATAAGTTGCATTGCAAACACTTTTACTTCACTTTCACATTTCACTTTCGAAAGCTGTGACTGCAGCAGGAATTGCGTTCAATAGTAAAAGAAAGTTCTCAGGTTCCACCGAGACTTGAACTCGGATCGCTGGATTCAGAGTCCAGAGTGCTAACCATTACACCATGGAACCGTGTGCTTCCTTGTTTCACTATACTTTTCACAAGTATTTGAAGTTTGTTCTGCGCATATCCTTAAAATTCCGATTCTCACATCTCCGACATTGTGCTACTCTCTTACAATTGAAATGCAATCCTCCAAGCTTTCTAGCTGACTATGCCATTTCAATAAATTCGGCACTCGAAGTAATCGTAATTCGCGGACGATGCAAACTATGTACACAAGAGAATGAGAATATGCCCTGAATTGTGAGTTCAAGCTATGAAGCGTAGCTAGTAAGGCACCGTTACCAACGCTTCTAACCGATGTTATTATCTTGAATTGTAATATTTACCTAATGTTTGTAAGGAGGCTACATTTGCCTCAAGGGGGGTCTACTTTGAACAACATACTTTTTGACCAATACATTTGCACTTTATTCACAGACGAGTTTCAAATCAAATTCAGTCTCTTCTTGACCACTGATAGCTTCTCTGTTGTGAGACTGATAGAAAATCGATTGGACTATTTGGATTAAGCAGGTGTGCTGTGTATTTTCGAAGGTAACTAGTCGTAAATGCTGACATATTAAATCATATGCTCCTATTTTTAGGTAAAAAATTAATCGTTTTCGTTTTCATCGATTACAGCCGTACCAAAGAATAGAATTTACCAAGAGTATCATAATAAATAAAATTAATGAGGACTACCGTAAACTCCATAACAAACCATAACAAGGAGACTGTTAATAGTGCTTATAAAATAGTAACGATTTTGTATTGGAGCACGTCGAACTAAACCAATTTTTACACGGTTTATGTTAATAAAATGTTCTTAAATTCTAAAATTTTTGATTAGAAAATAATTCCGCTACTTACTTGAATGTTAATTTTAGTTCTCAGAACTTTCTTTATCGAGCGACATATTAATATAACTTAACGCCTTTAACGTAAAATTTATTTTGTGTGTTTTCATACCAAGAATCAATAATTTGCGATTTACTATCGGTTTTGCTGAAGGTAAACTAATTTGGAACAAAAGATTTTTTAAAGAAATATATATTTATTCACCAAACAAGGCACACAATCAAATATCAAAACATATAAAAAATCAAATAAAAAAAATAGAAAAGTAAAGTACAAAGTAAAAACAAACAAATTAAATAAGTAACAAATAAATTAATAAATAACAATCAATAAATAAAACATTGATATATGCATAGCTTGAGCTTAAGGGGACATAGCACCTCCAGATTTTTGAAAAATCGATTTTTTTTATTGAATATGTTAGAATGAAGCTTTAAAAATATGATTCTAATAATGTAAAAATGAAATTCTAAAAAAAAAATTTTTTGTGAGCATATATAGCGATTTGCTATATATGCTCACATTTGCTATACCGCTACATCGACTTTGGTCAAAGTGCAGAGGAAGATAAGTGAGTCAACTCCTTCCATTTAAAAACAAAAAACACTTTGACCTTAAAATTGCGCCTCCATTAACGGAAAAAAAAATCTGTCAAAGCAACCTGAGAGTGTGATGGTATTTTTTACGAGAGTGAGCCGTATGTGAGCAACGAAAAATCTAGCCTGAGTATGTAATCGTCGAATCTTATCTTGCACCTCTTTCTGTTCCAAGCGTTTTCTTCCAATTTTCCAGGCTGATCAACAATACAATCTCAAGCCAGTTCACTGGATTTTTGGTCCGTATAGATATACGGAGTCCGCACGCTGGTTAAGGAACTAACTTCTTACGCTGTGCTTAGGCTCTTAGTAATACCTGATTAATATATATATATATATATATATATATATATATATATATATATATATATATATATATATATATATATATATATATATATATATATATATATATATATATATATATATATATATATATATATATATATATATATATATATATATATATATATATATATATATATATATAATATAATACGCTATTCTCTTACATAGCAGCTGGAAAGGTTGAGGGGGATATTTTGGGATACTGGTATTTTCTATACACACTATGTATGTTATATATGCCATCCGGCTCTCTTTGCTTATTATACATATTTATAATACGTTTTCGATTTTCAGAGTGAAAATATCTGTAAAATATGCCTAGGAAACCTGATAAATCATGTCCTAATCGACCGCTACAGCGTCCAAATAAAAGAAAATTTATTGGAAATAAATTTAGTAATGAGCATAGTGATAAGTTCGCAAGTGCTTCTGCGGCTAAGTTAAAAAAAAAGTAACGAGCTCAGTGTATCTTTTGATCCGTCTTTTCAATACTGTGTAGTTCAGTGGAGAGTATTTACTTTTCTACAGATTATTTGATGGTGTTGGTTAGGAGGTATTACAAATTTTTGTAGTCTCATGGATATCGGATCAAAGTGGGAGCAACAAACATATTATAGTGCTGTCGACAACATAATCATTGCTGTTAACGCTGTTCTCCAGCTTGTGCTAAATAAAGCATCTAACGAAGAAAAAGATTCGAATAAAGCTGCTGGTGAAGCGGAGTTTTTTTTTATCTAAGATAACACCGAGGTCAGCAATGTTCTCAGCTCGATTTGGTATATTATTGTCGAGGAAGTACGTATTGTATTTGTGTGTGACCGTGCATTTTCTGCAAAAACTAATAACCTGATATTTATCAATGTTGAGAGAGAGCTTGTTTATATTGCACCAATGATCAAGTGAATCAAGCTTGGATTGGAGAGAGGGCATCCGATTTCGATTCAGTGGTCTGATAAAGTTTGAGATCTTTTGCATAGAGTAAATGAGGTATGTCCGCTAGGACGTCAGATAAGTGTGAAATAAATATATTAAAAAGATGTGGGCCAAGATGGTAGACCAGAGGTAGCAATAACGTTTTTCGAAAAAAGTCCTTGAAATTTTAGACATTGTGTTCGATCGCGAAGATAGGAAGTCAGCCAGCTGAGTAAAGGCCCGGCATGACCGAATTTCTGCGCTTTAGAATGAAAGTAGAATGGTCAACTCTGTCAAACGCCTTACTGAAGCCAGTGTAGACTGCGTCAATTTGGATTCCTTTTTCCATTTCGCATTGAACGTCAGAGATTAGGATTGTCAAATTCGTGGTAGTTGAGCGACCTTTGACCTTTGAGCCATGTTGTTGCTCGTCCAGACGGGAATCAACAGGCGGAGAAAATTTATCGTATACAACCTTTCCGAAAACTTTCGGAATCGAAGACAAAATGGCTTTGCCCCTATAATTTCCGATACAACGTCGATCACTATTCTCGAATAAGGGTGTGACTTGTGAAAGCTTCCAACAGGATGGTGAAAATTCCCGACGAAAGTGATACATTAAAGAAAATATGCAAGGGAGCTATAAGCTGCTCTACAAATTTGCACAAGAAGGTCGTAGATGCAAAACAACTTTAAGTATTTCGTCGCGGGAAATTTCCAAATGGTTGACAAAAGCTGTTGGAGCTGAATCAGAGGAAGAAAGGTGTGAGTTTGATGGGTTTGGTGCATTACATTTTTTTTTGGAAACTATCAGCGAATAGTTGACATATCTCTTTAGGAGAAGGAGAAGGTCACATATCTCTTTAGGAGATATTATTAAGAAACATTGACGATGGATGGATGGAAAACTATAGGATTTTTGCTTCACATTAGCAAAATCGAAAAAATGTTTCGGGTCGCGGACTATATTTTCGCCGGTTGTCCTAATGTAAGTGGCATAAGCCTCATGAGACTTTGCTAAAAATTGCTTAGCAACTTCATTATACCCTTCCTCAATAGCAGCACTAACATCAGTATTTTCTATAATCCGTTTATAGAGTTTGTTCCTACGATTTCGCATATGCCTAAGGTCCCTATGAAGCTATGGCGCAGACAATTTATTCTTTTTTTATCTTTGGTATATATCTTTCAACGGCGTCAAATATTTTATTCTTAAAAGAGAAAATGGCTATCTCGAGATCCTGAGTTGAAAGAGTATTCGTCCAATTAGTAGTATCAAGAACATGTTTAATGCTTTCATAATCAGCATTACGAAAGTCCAATACCATTGAGTTGTTGTAAGTTTTTAAGTAGGTGGAATCAGGAGTGGGAAGTTCGACTGACAGTGCTGTATAGCGTAAACAGTTGCAAAAAAGATGATCAACGTCAGTAGTTGGACGAACCACTACTTCGTCATAAGCATTTGTGAAAACAAGATCTAACCAATTACCATTTTGGTTAGGAGTTTGGGAAAATCATTACCATGAAAGGCACTCGCAATTATTCCATGTTTATTCCATTATTCCATTTCATTCCATTATTCCAATCATTACCATGAAAGGCACTCGCAAAAAAATAAATCATTACCATGAAAGGCACTCGCAAGATTGAAATCGTTGGTGTCTACAAGGTTTACGAGGAGAAGGTAAGAGTCCTTTTCATAGATTCGGACGATTGAAATCTGTCAAAACTATTATTTTGTCTTTTTCGCTAAGTGATGTTGCTAACGAAGATATTCGGATTCGTCAGATCTGGGCGGGATGTAGACAACAGCGATGTAAACTGATTTTTTTTTGATTTGGTATTGGAAAAAAGCATTTGGGGTAGTATCTACGAGCTCACTTGAAAGTGTATTGCTAACAGGAAGTAAGACACCACCTCCTCGCGACTGACCCGTGGAACAATAATCACGGTGGCTTCTATAAATAGTCCAACTACTATCTAGAATACCTATATTTCACCTATTAGCAAGCTATCGATGATTTTACAATATTTAAAAGAAATGGTTTAATAATAATCATATTATTTATTGGACGAATTTATTTCAATTACTATGTTATGTATATGTTTGATTGGCTGGCACGACTTAAGAATAATGTTGCACTTGGATTTGATATCCTCCGCGTTTACGAAATAAAATAGTTCCGTTTTACTTTTATTTAAACAAAAACTCTAATCACTAAATCGCGTTACAATTCACTCGCTAACACTTTATGGATTTTTAAAATAATATGGCAGAAAACGCTTAGTTCGCTTTTTGACAACATACTCAATCTACAACAATCGCTTGTATAAGACTGACTTCGCAAAGACTCAACCCATGGGTGTTTATTATATACTTCATGTGGGTATTTCTAGATGATTGTGATTGCATGCGTCTAGGCTACTCTCGATTTCTTTTCTCATACGAAAATCTGTTGGTGTCTTGGCTTCTAGAAGGCTCTGATCTGTATTTACCTGTAGAATGTTTCCGCTCTATGAAATACGTGTACGAGATAGTTCAAGAAGATATTTGTCCACGTTTCTCGTTATTTCTGGTGCTGATACGATGAAATATAATCTATTTGGTGTGCATACAACACTACTCTCTCCTTAGAACTGTTCATTCCGAACAAACTTGGCGTCAACAATAGTCTAAGTTACTCATCAAGGTTATTGATTTGTGATCACGGTTCCCTTCTTGTCTAGAAATCAGCATAGACAACGTGTATCGTCTCTAAAGCTTATCAAAGCAGAGAGTAATTGATACGGGAAACTCGATCGTTTTGCGGAATAAGCCTCCGAAAGCAGAATCAAATTGGAATTGCTTTGGCGGGATGATTAAAATTGAAAAAATTTTATTTATCTTGATAATTTTATTTTATTTTATTATTTTTATTATTTTATTTTATTATTTTATTTTAAATTTTAAAGATAAATAAAATTTTTTCAAAAGTCTATTCCACGTATGCATTCATCGGTTATCTCTGCTAGTAGGAACTGATGCTGGAATACCGTATCTCCAAGTTGTATCGGCCGAACAATTTCACCAAGAACTCTTGTAGAATTACTCGTAATCGTCTGAAGCACGGTATCTCCCAGCGTTACTAAGCCTCCAGGACTTCGCCATATCCACTCTCAGGATCGATAGCAGCTCCGGTGTCGACGATGATATTACAAGCTTCGTTGTTGACTTTCTCTTGCAGACAAATCATTTTCGCGATCAGATAACCTGGCAACGGGCTGCATTCTCGATCCATTATTATTCCTAGTATTTATAAATTATTTAAATTATAAATTATATAAATAAATTATAAATTAAATTATAAATTATTTAAATTATAAATTTATAAATTATTTTATTTTATTTATTTCCTTTATCCGTTCTCCCTGCCTCTTGTTTGCTGATGACTTTAAGATTTTCAAAGTAATTGAATCTACCAACGATTGCCTCCAACTCCAAAACGGTCTCTGTACTCTGTGCGACTGGTGCTCGAAAAATTCACTTACTTTGAACATATCCAAATGTCATCAGATGTCCTATACGTATAAAATGTTACCAGTAATATATTCCTATACTCTGTACGGCTCTTCCATTACGGCTGTGGATAATTTTGAGGATCTTGGTGTGTACTTTGATCCAAAGCTCAAATTTGACCTGCACATTGCCTATATAACCGCCAAGGCCTCTCGTCTGTTCGGTTTCATTCTTAGATGCTCTTCTTCTTTTCCTAGCATCGCTACCTCTTTCCATCTGTTTTTTTTTCACTTGTTGGTAGCATCCTAGAGTATTGTTGTCAAGTGCGGTCTCCCCGTCATAAATATCTCAGTGATGCAGTGGAACACGTTCAGCGTAGATTTACTCACTCACTGTTATTTAAATTTAACATCCCTTACTGTGGTTATAGTGATCGTCTTTCCTTATTCCAAATCCCTTCATTAGATTCCCGACGAGTGTTCCTTGACGAGTGCTTACTTTTCAAGCTACTCCATTGCCCTATGCTCTCCGATCTTGGTTATATGCTGTGTATACGTAACGTCAATCGATCAGATAGATCTCAATTAAAGTTTTCTCTTCCCTTCGCGCGTTCTGTAGTTTATTTTAACTCACCGCTACTGCGTATGCCCAGGAAGCATAACGGTCTTCAGCTTGGTCCTTTTCCGCTAACGTTCTGTCAATTTAAGTCGTAAATTAAAGATATAATTCTTAATGCTTCTTATAATGTTTGACTCTCTTTTTAATTTTTTTTTTACCATTTTTGCGCTTTCTTCAATGTTAAATTGTATATTAGCTTTATTTTGTTGAAGTTCTAATATGTATATTTCTAATATTTTCATTTTTTTGTTAATTTTTTCTATTTTCTTCTTTTGGGTTTGTTGAATATTTCTATTTTTGTAATTGCGCAGAAGCCTATTGAAATGGACTTAAATAAATAAAATAAAATAAAATAAAATATTCATTTATTTAAAAAAATATTTATTTTTCAACATTATCTCCTAACAAGCTAATACATTTAGTCCATCTTTTTTCCAAACCCAGGATACCCTGAGAAACATTTTTACTAATGTTCGAAGAAGAACATTAACAACAAAATCACTTTGGCCAAAAATTCATATTTCTATATATATATATATATATATATATATATATATATATATATATATATATATATATATATATATATATATATATATATATATATATATATATATATATATATATATATATCATCAAAAAATTTCAGTGAAAAAATCTCAGGAACGCGCCATCCGATTGAACTGAAATTTTCGGGACACATTGGTGTATATGCAGAATAGTGCCAGGTCTCAGAAAAAAATAAAAATCTTTAACCGTTTGGCGCCGGCGGCCATTTTAGTGATATTTTTAATATACCTATTATTCCGTACACAAACAAGTTTCGCAAAAATAAAGTTGACGAAATAAATTTCGAACGTGTTTTACATATGAATCGGATAATGTTTTGGAATTTTTTAACTCCATGTGTGCGCTGGGTGCCTAAAAAGAGAACGGGAAAAATTGAAAATTTTTAAATTGCGATAACTTTTGACAGAACTATTCAATCATTACGAAATTTTCAGGACATATTTACATTATTTAGTTGTAAATTCGTGTAGCTTTTAATGAGCGTGCTGGCAACCCTGAAGCTAGGGCAGGCACTGAAAGTGAAAACCTCCAAATTATCGTCTCTCTTGAAAAAATGCCGCTTCTTCAAAAAAAAGCCACTCATATGTAAATTTCATGTTTTTTTTACATAGACCAAAAAAAAAATTTGATATGGTATAACGGGCACGCCTGGTAACCCTTGCCCAATTTACCTATATTTTTAGCATCAAAAACTTCTGTTCACGGAAACTCACGATCCGATAAGCAGAATTAATTGAAACTTGCAGACTGTATTGATCTTAAATAGGAACAGGTCTGATAGAAGTGATTTTGAAATGCGGGCGGTTCTGTGCCAGTGGTGCCATCTTGAAAAATCACTAAAAAAGATAACTGCTTTTAGTCCTATAAATTCTGATTGAATCGTTTGATTTTGACGAAATTCACACAATAGCTGGATCTTATTTCAAACCACATTTGGTAGAAGTTTGGTAGAAAAATTCCGTTGGAGCTGCCAGCTATGATAATTTTGGTGTCTTAGATTTGAAAAAATAAAAATTTGGAAGTGAAAACATTCAAATCATCGAATATCCTAAAAATGTCCGTTTCTTACAATAAAACCAATCTGTATACAAATCTTATGCTTTATCTACACGTTCAAAGTAAAACTTTGGAAATTTCATGTCGGACAAGAACGGTAACCCTTTCCCAGGTGACCTATATTTTTAGCATCAAAAGCTTCTGTTCACGGGAATTCACGAACCAATAATCAGATACCATTGAAATTTACATTATGCATTGGAATTAAGTAGAACCAGGTCTGATAGAAGCGATTTTGAATTGTGGGCAACTCTGTGCCAGTGGTGCCATCTTGAAAAATTACCAAGAAAAAAAACTGCTTTTTGCCCTATGAAATGTGAATTAGTAACCAGATTTTCATGAAATTGACACAGTAGCTGCATCTTACTCTAAGCTCTGTTTGATAGAAATTTGGTTGAAAAATTCGGTTGGTTCTGCCAGCTATGGTAATTTTTGTGTCTTTGGTTTTGAAAATTCTCTCAGGAAAATAAAACTTTTTGCCCTATAACTTCCAGTGCAGTCATGAAATCAATACGAATTTCATACAATTAATGGAACCTATTATAAGCATTATTCAGGCCAAATTTGGTTGAAAAGCCACGATAGGGTTGCCAGGTATTGTTGGTTTTGTGTTTGCTTGCAATATCTTTATTAAGCAGTTTTATCGTAGAATTTTCAATTGGTAATGATATTGTAGTGACAATAAGCAGCAAATATTAAGCTTTCGATTATTTGAAAAAACTCGCTGCAGGTAACCCTAAATTTCTTTATACTCCAATAACTTCCAATGTAATTAAACAATGTGAAGCAGATGTGATATATTCTTGGCTTTGATACTGGCGAAAGTTTGCCAGCACGAGTCGGTTGTGCTACTTTTGTATCAATAAATGCTTACAGTTAGTATTCATACCCGAAACATTTACAATGAAAATAAATACCCGATGTTTCAATTCCCTAAGTTCTGCAAATTTTTCGAATCGCAGCCCCAAACACCAACTTCAGTTACAGTGCTGCAGGCACTGAGCATTTTCTTCATTGATGTTATATGAGATGCTGCTTTCAAAGTTTGGTGAAATAAGCAACTGATAACGAATATAATTAACAAGTGTTTTTCTTTCATAAACTTTCAAACCCATGCTAGTGGTAATATCTGAAACCTTCTACCATATGAGTTATAATGCATTCTTGAGACCAAAGTAAAACGTGGCATTTGAAACAGTTTGGCCGTAATAAGCAGCTCATGTGGTGGAATATGCACTCAAAACCTGCACGATTCTTCTACTGTTCTCCGAACATTAGTGTTTCTAGCGGTTCAGGTGCGCTAGAGTTTTTTTGTCTTTACTCTCCCAAACAGTGGCCACCATTTCGCTATCATATTCAAATTTCTTGTCCCGAGGGTGTTCTTTGAGCCGAGGAAAAAGTTAGAAGTTACTGGGTGCTAGATCTAGCGAATAGGGTAGATGTTCAAGCAACTCGAACCCTGTGTCTTGAATTACAGCCATCGCAACTGCACCCTAGTGAGCTGGCAAGTTGTCTGAATGAAACAGCACTCCAACTCGCAGTTTGTCGTCTCTAGTTTTCTTAATAACCTCCAGCAATCTTCTTTGCCCTGTGTAGCAAGAGCCTGATATAATGACTTCTTTTTCCGAATATTCCACCATAATAATTCCTTCAGCGACCCAAAAAAAACCAATGCATAATCTTCTCTGCTGAACTCGATACCTTGAATTTCTTCGGCGTCGGTGAAGAAGGTCGCTTCCAGGTCATCGATTGCTGTTTGGTTTCTGGATCAAAATGGTGGATCCTCGTCTCGTCCATGGTTACAAAACGTGACAAAAACTTCTCCAGATCTGCTTGGAAATTTTCAAGACTCCCCCCTGAAATGTACACTCGTTTCTTCTTGTGGTCGTCGGTTGACATTATTGGCACCCAACACGCAGAGGCCTTCTTCATATGTAATTCGTTGGCAACGATTCTTTGAACACTACCATGCGATATCCTTGCGTCCTCAGCCTACATGTCTGAGAGTCACTTTTTGATCTGCCAACACGACATCTTCGACTTTTTTCACGTTGTCTTCAGTGAGGAATGTGGATGGACGTCCATCGCGGTATTCATATTCAGTGAATGTTCTTTCTAGATTAAACTTCTTAGTCCAGCGTGCAACGGTGAAATATGGACGAGCAGAATCCCTTAGTGTTTCCAACAAGTCGCTGTCTGTGTCTTTGGTAGATTTTTTTTTCAAACACGGGTAGTTAATGACAACCCTAATTTCGTTTTTCTCCATTTTGATTTTTTCTCTTCGACAATTCGTGGTCAAATGAATATAGCTCTTTAAAATCGTGGCCTATTTATATGTTTTTTATGCTGACTTAGTGGGTATATGAGGTAATACAATTTTTTTTTAATTTTTATGGAAATTGCCGATTATCATTACTTTTGGATCAACCCTCGTACATGTTTGATTGGCAGACACGAGTTAAGAATACTGTTGAGCTTTTCCTTAAAACACTTTTCGTCGATTCGATATTCTCAGCGATTACGAAATAAAACAGTTTCATTTTGCCTTTATTTATTCACACCTTTATTTCAACAAAAACTTTAATCACTAAATCGCGTTACTCGCTAACACTTTATGGCTTTTTAAAATAATGTGGCAGAAAACGCTTAGTTCGCTTTTCGATAACAGACTCAATCTGCAACAATCGCTTGTATAAGACTGACTTCGCAAAGACTCAACCCATGGGTGTTTACTATATACTTCATGTGGGTATTTCTAGATGATTGTGATTGCATGCGCCTAGGCTACTCTCAATTTCCTTTCCCATACGAAAATCTGTTGGTGCCTTGGCTTCTAGAAGGTTCTGATCTGTGTTTACCTGTAGAATGTTTCCGTTTTATGAAATACGTGTACGAGATAATTCAAGAAGCTATTTGTCAACGTTTCTCGGTATTTCTGGTGCTGATACGATGAAATATAATCTATTTGATGTGCATGCAGCACTACCTCCTCCTTAGATTTGTTCGTTCCGAACAAACTTGTCGTCAACCCCAGCAGACAAATAGTGTAAGCTTCACAGAACAGAGCAAAGCGCTCTAGATGCAAAGCCTTCATTCTTGATCGGTGCTGTCGATGTATCCGGTAGAAAGCATCGTTAAGCCGTTTGCGATACGATCCTTCCCAGTTCGGTTGCAGTTTAGGACGTACGTTCCACACCAAATCATTCTTCGGAAATCCAATCAAATCCGCTCCCAAATCAAATTGCTTTCCTTTCGCTTTCTTCGCTGCTTGTGGATTAGGACGTTGTAGTTCCCGTTGTTGCAATTCCGAAACGTTCTCCGTTGTTGTTTTGGATGCAAGCTTCATCCTTGCTTCATTGCACTTTATGTCATCTTGAGAGAGTTTTCCATTCGATGTCTCTAACGGTATTTCTTCTTGTGCCGATAAAATGGTATCTCCAAGTTGTATCGGCCGAACAATTTCACCAAGAACTCTTGTAGAATCACCGGTAACCGTCTGAAGTACGTATCTCCCAGCGTTACTAAGCCTTCAAGACTTCGCCATATCCGCTCTCAGGATCGATATAAGCTCCGGTATTGACGATGATATTACAAGCTTCGCTGTTGACTTTCCCCAGCAGACAAATCATTTTCGAGAGCAGACAACCAGGCAACGTTGATCATTTCAGGATTACCAGAGATGTGGCCGACCGCTGATCTTTGAACGTCTTTCCTACTGGTTTCTCTGCCGTTTTCCAAGAACAAGTGGTTTTGTTTGACCATCTAGACTCTTCGCTTGGTTTGCATCTTAAAGCCCTGAAATGTATTCGACGCGAAACGGAACGAAGTGCCAAATCCCATACAAAATCAGCCTGGCACGGAATTTCGTTTCGTTTGGTTTTGCTCGTCAGTAATGTGTTCGAAGGCGTATAAGTGTCTTCGAAGACAACGCAGTGACTCGCTTTGAGATGGCGCTGCACTATGTATAATTTAAATTTCGCGGCCATTTAATGACCCAGGTACCTTAAATTGATGCGAAAATTGTGACAGGTCATAATTTCATTCGAGTTTGCGGATATTTTATTGAAAAATGGGTGAATATGGATGGATGAACAGCGCATCCTTGCAACAGTAGTTTTTTTTTGCCGATAATATCATTTTTGATGCCGGTTAGTTAAATTTATATGCACCGAATTCAAATGTAATGCACTTGTTAAATGTCATCAGTGGCAATTTATACTGCCTCCGGTGTCGGGGTGCGGAACTTTATTTCGCTCGATTCCGCACAGACGTTTTTGCTGTATTTCGTTCGTCGAATACATTACAAGGCTTTACTGAGCATCATTGGCAGTACCTGACTTCGTTCTTCCTGTAGCAGTCATGACGCAGATGTCCCTTCTTTCCGCAGTTTCAGCATTGGGAAACTCCGCTAGTTGATGAGGTGTTAGTGATATTTTTTCTTCGGTGGACACATTCTTGACAATACGTCGATTTCCATTTCCTTCGGCAATCACGTCTCAAGTAAACTTTTTCTTCACCATCCCAACACTGAGGCGCTCCACTTCTCGTTGATTACACTGGTTAACAAAATTTAATCTTCGTCATGCCACACTAACTTTTTTAGTGTTTTTTCTATGTATTAGGTGTTGTAAATAAAAATACGCAGTTATTTTTTTTATCATATATGAATTTTATTTCGTTAAGAAAAATTAATTATAAAAAAAAGATTAAATAGTTCTCCAGAAACATGTGAATAATGAGGTTTGTAGATGAAAGGTTTATGATTTTCTGGAGTATTTGGCTTCCGATTGGTACCTTTTGATCGTCCAGCAGTAGTCAGCCAATATCCTTGGAATCTATCTATCCTGATAGCGCTTCTCCATCTTTGAAATGTCCTGGTGGAACCTTTGTCCATGCTCATCACTTATAGTCCCCAAATTCTCAGGGGAAAAATCCGAAAGTGATTTTAGAAATTGAATTTTAAGCGACATATTGCAAACCAAAGCTTCATATGTCAGTAGAAGCTCGTAAATCAATTCTCTATGGCTCTTACTCTTATGGCTATTTTTTTTTTTTTTAGTACTAATTCCTGTTTTACGAGGAAAAGGTTGGCTTATAACGATTCGCATCAGCCATCGTGTTCGACATCACCCATTCGTTGGGTTTAAATACTACTTCAATCTAATTCTTAACTACAGGTAACCCTCATATAACACGGTATCCTACAACACGGTTTCACTCTTACACGTTAAGAAAATTGCGGAAACCCTCGTATAGCACGGCCACTTACAACACGGTTTCATTCTAACACGTTAATAAAAATGCGGAAACCCTCTTATAAAACTATGTACATATATACATACAATACATACATACATACTTATTGCAAACATTTACAAAATCAAGTTGCTATGCCATAGTGTGTAGTTCACAATAACCATGTACATACATACGTATTTATACACACAAATTATCTAACATCGAGATTCTTTGAAATTGAGTCGTGCCCATCATTTACACAGTATGAATCTTGTGTTCAAAGCGTTCAGTTGGTGTATTACATAAATTGCGTTGTGATTTTTGGAGAAACTTTTTTTTTTACATTTTAGGTATGTGTTACTGATTAGCTTTGTCGGTTTTAGGATAATTTTATTTCAAAATTATATTTCAGTCCTAAACTATGTCTGAAAATAAGAAAACAACTTTTAAAAGGAAATTTATCTTTGGAGACAAAAATACGAATTTTAGATCGTTTCTAAAAAGGAGAAAAGGCATCTGACATTGCAAGAAAAGAGGCAACCGAAATTAGAAGTGCAGTTCTGTTTTTTTTTTAAATATACACAGAATCATTTCGATATCCGCAAAATATGCAGCTCGTTCCCGTGCGCCAATTATGGAGAAAATGGAAAAGGCACTCAGTATTTGGATTGAAGATTGTTGTACAAAAAGGACTCCATTGGGCGGTGATGTCATTAGAGAAAAGGCTCTCAAAATTTACAAACACCTTAAAGAAAGTGGAGAATCTCCTGTAAACCCAGACTTTTTAGGAAGTAAGGGTTGGTTTGAGAAATTTAAAAAAATGTTTTGCAATTCGTAGCGTAAGAATTCAAGGAGAATCCGCGTCGGCTGACCATGAAGCTGCCAAAACGTATCCAGAAAAAATTCAAAGGATAATTGAAGAGGGAAGATATACACCACATCAAGTTTTTAATGCCGATGAGACTGTGCTTTGGTGGAAAAAAATTCCGAAGAGGACCTTTGCATCAAAAGAAGAAAAAAGTGCACCCGGTTTTAAGGCATCTAAAGAACGCATTACGTTACTTTTGTGCAGCAATGCGTCGGGGGAATTAATTGCTAGTAAATAGATCTTTGAATCCCCGTGCACTTAAAGGCATAAATAAAAACACCTTACCAGTACATTGGAGAGCATACTTAAAAGCTTGGGTAACAGGAGATTTATTTAAAGACTGGTTTTTCAAATGTTTTATACCGGAGGTTGAAAATTATTTAAAGCAAAAAAATTTGAACTTAAAAGTGCTATTACTAGTAGATAACGCTCCTGGTCACCCATAGAACTTAAGTCATCCCAACGTCAAAGTGGAGTTTTTACGCCGATTACTACTTCGTTGATCTAACCATTAGATCAAGGTATTATTTATACCTTTAAAACGTACTACATAAGACGATCACTTCAATGGATTTTAGACACAATTGATTCAAAATCGGTTGATGTAATGAAAGCTTGGAAGGAATTTTAAATTAAAACTTGTATTGAAATCATATCGTTTTCGGTAAAAGAACTAAAAAAATCAACCCTAAATGCATGTTGGAAGAAAATATGGCCATCGGCAGTAGAAAGCTTGCTTGAACCTCCAGAAAACGGGATTGGGGGAATATTAGAACTTGCTCAATCGATTGGAGGCGAAGGTTTTGTGGACATGGCTATTGAAGACGTCCAGGATTTATTAGTGGAAGAAGAAATTGGCGAAGCGGATTTAGTGGAAATGGCGTCCGAAGTTGTTAATCAAATCGATTCTGAAGACGACAGCTCTGATGAAAATTGTGGAGTTACTAATTTTACTCTAAAAGAGTTACAGGAAGGACTTGCTTTAGCGAAAAATCTTAAGTCATTTTTCTTGACTAAAGACCCTTGTGCTGAAAGAAGCCGAAAGTTCAAGAGGAAGCTGGAAAATTGCCTATCTCCATGCAATGAAATTTACTGCGAACTTGTAAGGGCCAGGAAACAGACTAAAATAACCGATTTTTTCAAGAAGGCAGAAGATGCAAAAAATCCTACCAAACAAATGGGTTCAGTAAGTGATGATATCGCTCCAACGAAAAAACGCTCTCGTCTCATTCTGCTGACCAGTGATGAAGAAGAAATTTAAAATAATGAGCTTAAATTAAATGAGAACAGAAATTTTTTGTTTACTTACGTTTTTGTTTTACATATGTTTATATTCTTAATAAAAATTGTTGAATTAATAAAAAATATTTTGTTTTATAAAGTTTCCGGCACGCATCCCTTCATTTTGTATGGGCTCTTAGTCTCGTATAACACGGTTTCATATAACACGGTATTTTCTAGGAACCTATCTACCGTGTTATAGGAGGGTTACCTGTACTCATTTTTGGTTTCATTAAACTTTCCTTTGTTACTCTAACTGTTTCTAATTACTGACTTTAATTACTTATAACTATATTATTTACAAGGCTCAGATATTTTCATCTTATAAAAAGAAACATTAAACAGCTACTTTAACTATTTACATTAAATTGTTTACAAATTCAACTCTACCAACTCTAGAAACCTTCCCAATTCAGTGATGTGCTTTGTATTATTTACCATCAGTATCGAGTCTACTTTATTATAGTGTTGGAAAATTTCAAACTCCGCTCTCTGGTTACTAAATGCCTGACAGTGGAAAATTTGGTGATCTAGATCATCTACCAGTTCACATACAGAACATTTCGGACTGTCTATAGTTTTCATCCTGAATAATTGTAAATTACTGTAGCATTTATTAGTTATTAATCTATTTAACTGTTTGACTGTCTTACTTTTTAATTTTAAGTTCTTAAACCAAAACCTACTTCTTCCACTTAGGTATGCTTTATTCCAGGTGCATTGCTTATACTTCCCTACTTCCCTTCTATAATTTTCTCTGTTCTCATTATTAATTAACTCACTAATTTGCTCTATTGCTTCATCTGCCTCAAATTTATTATTGTAGACTTCTCCCTCCATCATTCCTACTTTCGCTCCCTCATCCACTTTATTCATATCTTCTATTCCACAGTGCCCTGGTATCCATATCACTTCTATTTCTTTATTAGGTATTTCCCTACATACTTTATAAATATCATTAATGACCTTTTTATTGAGAGAATTCTCTTTAATTTCTAAGCATGCTCCATTTGAGTCTGTTAAGATCATAATTTTCTCCTCAGGATTTAATTTACATGCAGATAACGCAAGAAGAATCCCTGTCAATTCCGCATTGACTACGGAGCCCTCCTGACTTAAACTGAACTTTTTGACCTGATTATTTTTCTGCATCAAAAATGCACATCCCCTTCCTAGACACCATCTGTTATAATGATGATTTTATTAGATGCTGTCGCTTTACCAATAAGTTCTCCATACCTACTCCTTATCATTTCCTTATCATTCAGACTAATACTTTTGAACAGACCATTTTGCTTAGGAACTATTTTTAGATTTCTCGGTCTATCTATTTGTTCTACCACCTCTACTCTATTTATTACATTCCTAAATTTATGATATATTTGATAATATCTAGCTTTGGATTTCATTGAAATTATTTCTTTAAAGACTACATTTTCAGTCATTTTTATTTTGATTATTTCTTTTGCTAACCTAATCTGAGCCCTGCAATTGGTTGGAACTTCGTTCGCCATGTCAAACGCAATTATATTTGGAGTCTGTTTCATTAATCCTAGGCATCTTTTTATCACTCCAGCTTTCAGACTGTCTATTCTTTTTAACAAATATTCTGGCGCATCATATAGGCTTGACACATGGCTTTCTAACTTCGCTCTGATAAAAGACTTATACAGTACTATACTCTTTTCTGGTGGGAGCCCACTCTTCACCCCTGTGACTCTCTTTACCATACTAATTTCTGGCTTGACTTGTTCTATCTTATTTAGCACAAAATCTTTCTCCGAACTATTGTTTTTGATGATTTTTCCAAGAAATTTTACTTCAGTTACCCACTCCACTTCTCTGTCCTCTATTTTAATTCTACTTGCATAGTTTGTGTTTCTATTCAAAATAATCCCTTTGCATTTCTCCGCATTTAGTGGTAATTTTAGATTTCTAGCTCCTCCCGCAAACAAATCCATACTTCTTTGTAGTTCATTATAGCAAACATTCTTATTCCTGTTGGTAGCTATGATTAAAAAATCATCCGCGTATTGAATTATCTTAATATTATTACTAATTACTTTATGCCAAACCGCCGTATAGAAATTAAATATCAGAGGGCTTAATACATCCCCTTGCGGGATACCGTTTTTGACCGCCACATTCGCCTCTCCTAGCATTATGCTTCTATTCACAAGGAACGCGAGTATCCACCAACTATAGACTTCAGGCACCTTTAATTCGATCATAGTATCCTTTAATACTTTAAGGTCAACCCCTTCGTATGCGTTAGAAATGTCCAGCGTTACCATCATCACATTTTGATGTTTCGCTTTAGCTTGGTTAATCCAAAGGTCTACCATGTTGAGACATGTACTAATTGATCTGTTCTTTTGGTACGCATGTGAGTTTCTTGGGATTTTATTCATTAATTCTTTATTTTCTACTAATCTGTTTTTAATTATCCTGTTTATTACTTTTACCATTACATTTAATAAGGAAATCGGCCTGTAGTTTATCAATTCATTTGGGTTTTTCTGTGGTTTAAGTATAGGGGAGACCCTTATCTTTAACAATTCTGATAGGTTTGTGTGATAGTTCACTGTATCATTCAAAGCATCTACTAATTTTTCTTTACTTTTTGAATTCATCGCTCTTAGCATTTCATACGTGATTTGATCCGGCCCAGGAGCTGACTTTCTTTTATGTCTTTCCAAGACTTCTTCTACTTCCCCTATTTTTAAGTTCATCCACTCTGATGGTTTCCTAAGCTCATTTATATTTAAACTATCTTGGTGACTTTTGTTTTTAATCATTGTTAAATAAGTTAAATTATTTTTTTTGTCCCAACCTGATGGATTGCTTATCTTTCCTATTTTCTTAATGTTGTTTATAAATCTCCAAAATTCTTTGATGTTATCTCCTTTGGCCAGCTCCATGATTTTGTTTATCCAGCTTTCTCTCCTAAGCTTTTTTACTTCCTCATTCCACTTCGTCACGGCTCTATGATATTCATAGAAATCAACCATTAACCTACTCTGTTTGTACTTTTTCAGGAGATCCTTTTTCTTATACCATAATACCTTTATCTCTTCATTCCACCATACTTTATTTGTATGCTTTAACTTAGTACACTTTACTTGATTATTCTCTACTATTGCTTGAAAATCCTTACTAATTAGACTTAAATTACCTTGAAACGTAAACTGGTTGATTTCTTCCAGAATTTTCTTAGATATCTTATTTATTCTATTTTCTTTACTTAATTTTGCCTTGAATGTAAAAACTATGGCTTTATGATTACTTTTACTAACTAGGTTATTCAGTGTATTCCATCTCAATTTAGTAGGCATAAAATTGCCAAAGGTGACATCCGGAGCTGACGACCCTCCCTGTCCTTGGATCCTTTTATTTGAAAAGGTCCTATTTCCATTATTATAGAATATCAAGCTAAATTCATTCATTAGTCTCCGCATTTTATTCCCTCTCGCATTGTTTAAGTGGTCACCCCAACACATACTCCTAGCATTAAAATCTCCTCCCATGATAAAAATGGACTTGTGCGCAGTTACTAAAATTTTTTTTAATTCATCATAGAAAAACTCACTAACAATGTCCGGTGGACAATAAACAGAATAAATACTTAAATTATTTTTTAGGTTAATGGTTTTAAGACCCACTGCTTCTACCTTAGTGTCCAGAATTATCTCCTGAAACTTGATCTCCTTTCTAATGAGAATACACACACCCCCTCCCCTTTTATCCTTCCTATTTTTAGCTACAATATTATATCCATTCACGTTTATGCTACTATTATTCTCTTCTGTAGCCCAAGTCTCCGAAACCAAGGCTATGTCAAAATGTTCATTATTCAAATAAAATTCCAAGCTACTTTTATTTCTATAAATTCCCTGTATGTTCAATTGCAGTATTTTCATTTTGGTTTGTTACTATTTTCTCATTTTTCCTCTTTAAATTTATCAAAAAGTCTACTATACTATTGGAAATTGATTCCCTCTCCAATATAATCTTCTCTATTTCCTTGTTTTTCATAATACTAGTAAGAAATTTTTCAAGCTCACTAGTTATCTGATAATTTTTATTCTCATATACTGGTTTAACTCTTGATTCTTTTTTTCCACCTTCCTCCTTTTTGTCTTGTCTCTCTGATTCACTTGCTTTCCCTATTTTCTTAATTCCCATATCTCTGTTTTTATACTTTAATACTTCAGAAAATTTCTTTTTAATAAATGTACTATTGCTTTCTTTATCCACATCTCTTGTTGGTCCATCTTTTTTACCCTTTAGCTCAGGATACTCACTTAGATCAAACTCGTCTAAACCACTAAATCTATTAATCTTATTTACATAATCTCTGGCTTCAACAGTTGTATAACAAAACAGTTTGAAAAAAACAGTTTTTTTCAAACTGTTTTTTTTCAAATAGCTTCCGTTTTCTGAAAACAACAGAAACGCCCATCACTAATGGTAACACCCAGTATCAATCTACTGCTGGTCGAGTGAAAAAAGTTTCCAAAAAGTTTCAAAAAACAGTTGTTTTTGGAAAAAAACAGTTCGTTTTCGTTTTCTGAAAACAACAGAAACGCCCATCACTAATATATATATAGAAGCGATGACCAAAAATTTGGCAGAAGGAACGACTAAGGTTTTGGCATAAAATACACTCAACAGGAGGACAGAAAGGGGAACACGACAGAGTGTTCTGAAATTTGAGATGGGGGTTTTGATTTCAAACTCGAATATCTTTTTTGATTTTGAGTTTTGCGAAAAGTGACAGGACTTTTCGACTCAGAAAAATATGAAGAAAATTCAGGAAAATTTTGATTCGTGGTTTTTATCCCCACTTGTCGAGGGACCATATTTATTGTGTAAATTTCAACCTTGAATAACTTTTTTAAACATTCCTTGCCTCCATCTGAAATTGCTACTTGATATTTTGAAAATAGAAATTTCATTACGGTAACGACACATTTTCTCCATATCTACTTGATATGTTAAAAAATTTTGTGAGTAACATCTCAAAATGTTAAGTGTATTTATATTAACTTTCAGATATCCATGCACATTTTGAGCTCGGTACATTCTTTGACTTCAAGCTTGAGTCGAGTACTTCAAACAGAAAATCAGGATCTTGGTGAGGCTGTTGAGTTAGCCGATGCTGCAAAAGAAGAACTGACAAAAAGAAGAGAAAACGCCACAGAAAACTTCAGAAAAATTTTCGAAACTGTAAGCCAAATCAGCGAAGAATACGACATTCAATTGCGAAACCCAAGGACAGCTTCAAGACAAATGCAACGTTCTAACGTGCAAACTGATTCAGTTGAAGATTATTTTCGAATTACGATTTATATACCATACCTTGATTCTTTTGTGACACATTTACAGGACCGGTTTCTGAATAATCGCAATATTTTATCGAATTTCGCTTGCCTTTTTCCGAACAAAATGAAAAAATTTGATGAAGAGTCATGTGAAAAATTATTCGAACCCTACTCTTCAATTTTGCACGATGATTCGCGTGACGCATGGGTGAATGAAGTCATACTCTGGAGACGACGCATTATTGAAAAGGACATCAAAAATTCTCTCGAAACCCTTGAAATTTGCAATGCAGACGCGTTCCCGAACGTACACCAAATGCTTCGCATTATGGCCATTTTACCCGTGACGACAGCGAAAAATGAACGCTCCTTTTCAACATTGCGTCGTCTGAAAACGTATATTAGATCGACAATGTCTGAAGATCGGCTCAACGGCTTAGCCTCCCTCAATATACACCGTGAAATTGAGATAAATGTGCAAAAAATTCTGGAAGAATTTTTTTCGTTAACTCGAAGAATTAATCTGTTAAGTAATGAGAAATAAATATGAAGTTTTTACATGCAAACGTCTTTAAAAAATAAAATAACAGTTTGTGTGTTTTACATATTACTGAAAAAAAACTTTTATTTCAAAACCTCAAAGATAAAGATCAAAGATAAGCTCAAAGATAAACATCAGCTTCGGAGTTTTCTGCGATCGACGAAGTATTATTGCCGGTTCGTGATGGATTTCACTACGATCGCCAAAAGTTGATACTAACTAACTAAAGGAGGAAAATGAAGAAATGTATCTTCTGATAAGAGCATTATCTTATAAAAGTCGCTTGAAATAAATGTTTTCGCGACTGTAATCACTATAAAAAGCAGTTTATTTAAGTGGGATTTGAGGAGAATTTCTGCTTGACTACAAGCAAATCTAACTGAACGTCACCGAAAGATATTGTCCTTAATAAATCATAGCGCGTTTTACACTAAAATATCCTTCATTGCAAAAAAAAACGCAACTGTTTCAGACATTTTTATCACTTTATTTCAGTTTTCTTATACACGTAAAAGTTTATAAGCAGTTGTTTTTGTTTTTAATCTTATTTTATTATTTTATTTGGAAGAAACAAAGCTAATAAATTAAAGTTTCATCCTTGCTTTTCATCACAATATTTTATCATTGTGATAAGCAATCGTATTCTACTCATCTAACAGTTCTAATATATTCGTTCAAATGATCAAAATTAATATCGATTAATGTAGTCATGACATACATATCTTTTCTGGCATATTTTTTTTTTCAAAAGGACAAAAGAATTAAAATGTTTGTTTTTAATGGAAAGCCGAGTATGATAGTTAATGCGAAAATGTAGAATGTTTCTGCAAAATATAATATTGCTTGATTAATGCGAAATCTAAATTCATCCTTTGTATTGATTTTTAAATTCAAGTACTGATTTTCATTCAGTGTGTTCGACTGAAGTAGTGTATCGAAATACTGAACGTGAATTTTGAAATACTGTTATAATCTGTTAAATAAATTGCTTTGTAAATGAGAAAATTAATATTTGATGCCTTCATATGTGCGCGACATTGAAAACGTTTGAAATTACTCTCAGAATAATTTATTTATGAAACTTTTTGCCCTAGATGCTACATAATATGTCAATGCAACATTTTTGTTCCATATTATTACTAAATACAACGTCGCTCTTTATTCAATTGAAGAAATAGTTTGCGTTATATCAGATTTTGTACTTAAATAAAACACGCACTTCTCGGGAGCGAAACTGATATTACCTAGTCGAAATTTTAAATAGAAATCTAGTCAAGTATCTTGTATCATGGCTTTTATCATACATAGTTTCTTTTCATTTCGATTTGAAATGAAAGTGAAAGAAGAATATAATTATAATTTTATTTTTATTCCGTTTCATTTTCAATATCAATTGATAATTTGGCACAATTCTCTTATTCTCATTTTTTTTTAGTACTAATAGAAACTTCTTGTCTAATATTTTCTTCTTCTTCTCTTAATTAGGCTTTAATCCTTTATGAGTTAATTTTAAAAACATGCAATTAAAATGACCATTTAATACCATTATTGACAAAAGTTGAAATTTTTTTGAAAAACCATATGATATTTTTAAGACTCGAAGAAATAATTTAAATTTGTTATTCCATTTCTGGAATGGAAAACTTTAAAATTCATATAAAATTGATGCAATGATGAATATTTGTGCATTCGGCAATAGAAAAATGTCGATTGTTCTATTTTTTGTGGACTTTTCAATTGCTTTCAATTTTACGTTAACATGGTGTGGATTTACTTCTGGTACGTTTGTTTTTTATGTTATTTCTTACACTTGATTTTTCTATGAAATAGGAGGAATAGGTGGTAAACAGTAAATATTTGATGAATATAATAATCTAAAAAAATATATATCATTCAGTAGTGGCTAAAATTGTGGAAACTCTTTGGAATAAGATTAATTGAGAAGTTTGAGCCCTCATATCTATAATGTTTTTTTAAGTGTTGCCTTAAAATTGTATATAATTGGAGAAACAATTTGATTAGAAATAAAATGCTTTAAAGTGTGTTTAATTATCCAAATTTTATCAAAAGATACACCTAAATAAGAACGGAAAAGAAACACTACGTGCTTAGTTTGATAACAAATAGCTTTCTTTCATTTGAATGTAACTTGAGTATTTAGAGAGTCAATCCATTATCATCTTGTTTTGCCAATGAGCTAATCACTTATTAGAGTTAAGGACATTTTCCTGTGTATGCTAGTAAATTAGTTTTTTTTGGGTTTTATGTGACCAATCCTATCCAAGACAATCAAGCATTTATATTTCAACTGGATTCAGTTCTGTGCGATCTGGCTACTGTGTGCTAAAAATGGTTTCAAGATACTCATATCCCATTACTGGCCTAAAATTAGCCCAGATCTTAGCCCAATCGAAAATCTATGGACACGACTAAACTAGTGAAAAAGAACCCACTTAATAGAAGCAACAATTGAACATTGGCTTCTTATTAGAACACCTGATGAACTTCAAAAAGTTCACTCCATGAAAATGCGTTATAAGGCCGTAATTAAATCAAAAGATTGGAAAGCTCTTACTAATAATTGTGTTTAAAAACATAGACGCGAAAAACATAGTCCTGAAGTCGAGCAAAACCATCTTCAATTGGGTTAAGATCAGGGGAGTTCCCAGAAAATTTTGAAATATTGGGCTATTTAGACTTTGCTAGTTTTGATGTTGTTAGTGGCGTCTGCGATTCTACTCCGTCGTGTATTCAAATGATTATGTTTTCATCTGAAAACATACAAACACATACAAAGAAAATATCTAGGAAATAAAATATCTGAGTGGGAAACCTATCTGGGACAGTAATCTAAACTAAACGACGCTGAAGGCAACTACGGCATTATGGGCGACAAAAAGCTTGGATGCAATTGGGGTCTATCTTCAAAGTACACAATGACCATACAAATAAATGGTAAGTCCTATCATCCTATATGGGTCTGCAGTGTGATGGATGGAAATCACACAAAAAACTGCTCTTAACAGGTTCAGCAAGGTTCAAAAGATAGCCTGCCTGGCGCTTACAGTTGCGATGAGCACCATCTTAACAGCAGAGATAAACGTCCTTCTAAACCTTGAGCAACTAAACCTAACAATTTAAAAGGAAGCTGCAAAATAAGCGATTAGCCTATCTGCGGGTACAAATCAAGAGACCTAAAAGGCCACTTTTGTATCCTGAAGGACATCAAACCAATAATGGAAATGCTGGACTTCAGCGATCAAATAAAAACTAGGGCAACTTGCGAGAAGGGGTTAAAGGTGACAACTCCATCAAAAGAGCAAATCGTAGGATAGACCAACCCGCCTGACTATCAAATTGTTTGTAGGTATGTCTCATTTTTTATGTGTTTCACTTTTCTTTGTTATAACTAATGTTGTAATACGATTTTCTTCATAGAAACTATTTCATTAATATCTTATATATTTTCTGGTATTACTTCGAAAACTACTACTACGAACCCTCAAACATTGAAAATAGACTTTTCCCAAAAGGTGGTAGGTACGTTGGCTATTACTTTAGGTGAAACGATTTTTCCTTTAGAAAGTAGTTATATTTCATTCAAATATACTTTCACACACCTCAGGTGATTAGGGAGGTGCACCACCTACGAAAACAAGATGGATACGAAAGCCTAAACATATGGCAAACTATGATGAATAGACAAGCAAACACCGACCAGGCCAAATGTGCGTTAACATTTTTTAGGCTGATTGTAGCCGTTATTTTATTGATACTAGGAAAACTAGATGGAAAAATCTAATTTAAGTTTAATAAAAAATAATTTAAAAAGCAATTAGGACGGTGATAAGTTAATCAAAGAGGAATAACTTTTAAAGAAAGCATAAGTTCGGCTAGAATTAGACTGATAGACACCGAAAGAGATGACAGATTACCCGCAAATTATCGATATCTGCCAAGAAATTGAAACATGTATAGCTTCTAAAGAAAATATAGATCTTTAAATTCAAATAGAAGCTTATTTTTCCTGTTCTCAGTTCACAAGTGTTTTTTTTTTCTTAAATAAATACAGCGTGAGCAAGATTTCCAAGTCGGATTAATATTAGTGTTTCTGACAAAAGCATTTGTTTTCTTGCACTAATCATTCGGAAAACCATGGAGTACATAAACTCAACAGTTTTCAATATGGGCAAAGCACAATTGATAGAATAAATCTGAGAGTGATTTATAGTTTTGAAGCTATTGGAATTGGCCGCGAAGGCATAAAGAGATACTACCAGCCATACATAAATTTATTACAAAAAACCACTAAAACTTTAGCAGAAGAATCAATGTCGGGGGATCGGGAGAAGTGGTAAGCATCAACGACGGCTCAAGAAAGGCGGTTTCTTCTCACTAAAAGATATGAAACTATATTTGTATTATATTTGAAACTATATATTTACTTCAAGCTTTGACACTAATAAAATTGTAGATGTGTGTATTATGAACAAGTTTTGTTCATTCAAAAACAGCACCACGAAAATTGTTCTAAGAAGTATATACGTTTTAATGCTAGAATGCAGATATTCGGAGCTAGAAAGATTTTTGAAAATTCAATAACGAAAAATATAAGATATATAATATATAAAATATATAAAATATAAATACTATTTAGGAGATGGTGATAATAAGCATTTCGCGAAAGTTGAAAATATTAAGCCGTATGGAGAGAAACTTCCAGGAAAAACATTCGAAGTATTAATTGCCTGCAGAAGTAGACGGCCTCCAGATTGAGAAACTTTAAGAAACAAGAAAGTCTTTGGGGGCAGGAATGCAATTACTCAACCTAATATTCAGGGATTTAACAAACAGAGAAATTACTAAAAAAAATTTGTCCATAGCCGACAGAAATTCCGATTTCGGAATTTGAATCATAATAGGGCCCCAGATCCAAGACCTCAATTAGTCATTCAGTAATATCATTTGGAAAATTGATCCCAAAACAACAGTTTTTTTTTTACATTTGAACACCCTGGAGTTGGCAATGAATGAAACTGTGTGTATCAATGAGCATAATAAGAAAAGCGATTGTCCCAGCCGATGTACTCAAACGATTTTTCCAGAAAAGTACAACACATTTCAACACCAAGCGAAAAAATGATCAACATCAAAACAAACTAAAATAAAATCGAGTATTCCTTTATTGCATAAATCAAAATAGTAAATATATAGTAAAGTATTAAAAAAAACAATATCAAACAATTCGAGCGTATTTTTGACAATAAGAGAGCGGTAGTCGACAATTATTCCCGATAATCTTACTCAATAAACTTGTTTTCATTTTTTCTTTTTCATATAATATAGATTTAGAAATTCTATCATCACTTCGTTGCAGAATTCTATATCTTGCAATTGAATTGGCCCATTGTACTTTTATTTATAATTCACAAATTTCAAAAAAGAATATATGAAAAAGGTTTTTCTTTTTCAGATATTAGTGTTGGGAGCTATCAATTTCAAACAAATAATATTATTTTAACGATTTTTTTTTTTGCTTAAATAATAAGTCTATTGAACTTCTCTATACGTATATTCAGTATTTGACGTAACATAAAGAAATCTAAGGAAGTAAATTAAAAATAGGAAAATCCAAAAGCTGTTTTACCACCTATTACATTTTTCATATTCGAATTTCATTGCATACAATAGCAAATAGTAATTTTACATATTAGAGTACTTAAAAAAAATTAATTTGAGTGTGAATTTTGACTTGAGAAAAATGAACAAAATATTTTATATGTGTGTGTGTGTGTTACACATACCAAGCTGCCTTACCACATAACTATATTTTATTATAATTTTTTCTCTTAGATTTTAAGTAATAATTGTAATTGTACATTTAAATAACTACAGAATATTGTAGCTGTGTGTTTTAGTGTTTTGTGTTCAGTTTCGGTTTTTGTTCACAAAATCTGTTGATCGTGATTGTTAAAAAAAGTCTTAAATGAGATTGAATGATACCAAAAATTTATTTTTCATCACTTCGATGATATTATTTAGTCTAGTTTAAATCGGAGCTGAATCATTTTATTGTTGAGTTGCGAATGTTGTGTGATTAGACTTAGCTAGCTCGGAAACACAGTTTGAAGGGCTACGCTTGAAATATCTACCAAATAGTGTCTACAATTGCAAAAATTAATATGCAATGCAAACGAGTTGATGAGTTTGCCACTTGAAATAATAATATCAATGTAATGAGTTTTCTATTTGATAATATCAAGCAAACTCAAAAATATTCACCAATTCACAGTCTTCGTGTTTGTATCGAACTTTAATCTTGTGAAAACTACGATTTTCTAATGCTACTTATAAACAACAAACTTTGGCTGCATTATACAATTATTCCATGTTCTTAGATGTTCTTACCGAGTTTATGTCTATGTAGTTACAGTTTTTTTCGACATCACAACAACGTCATTTTGTCACTTACTATAGTTACTTTCATGGATAATTAATATTTATCAATAATATTAATTATTTACTACTGCTTACTCAATTAACATGTTTGGCCTACGATCTAAACAAGACCACATTCGATATTCATAACGGTCTTCACAATGGGTTTTCTCTACTCTTCATATATTTTCAACAAATTTCGGGATGAGCGTATTTATGGAAGTGGTTTATCATTTCAATGATATTTAAAATAGTCAAATAGCAGTTGTATAGGTGATCATTTTATATTAGGATTCGATTCTAAATACGAACAAAATAGTTTTATAGCGAAAATGTTTGTGGCGTGTTTACGTGTGCATGAATGTTTCTGTTTTTGTTTTTTTTAGTTCTATTTAATATCCATTTTACAATACTATTGAGTAGTTCATAACTTTTAAATTTATGCAATAATTACTACTATCACTAACATCAGACAAATAGATGTAGAAACAGTTTTCCATCTTATTTCAATTACATCACTAAATTTTTTTTCTCTAAAATGAATGAGTAGATATGATAAAAATTGTTAAGTTATATATATTTTTTTTTGGTTTTCATTACAATAATATCTCATGAATTTTTTGTTCGCATCGATTTCACTCGAATTTTGCCGTTTTTTTTATCGAGCTTCAAGTATTATCGAGGGCATCTCTTTTAGAAAAATAACATGTTGAATGAAAGATGCCGTATTACCAGTTATAATTTTTTTTATGTATAAGCACAGCTTAGATTGTTCTATATCTCTCGAATTGGAGTTACTGTGTGCATTTACAGAATTCGTATACGAATTTCAAAGTGTAATAATCTGCACTGCATTTATCAATTACTTTGTTTTGAAGAGTATCATGGAAGAATAAAGAATATTTTAAAACCTACAAATTCATCAATTTTCTTTATGCAAACAATAACGTCCAAGAACGAGTACACGTGAGCGAGATTTCAAACTAAATTCACGTATTCATTCAAAATATATGGCGTTTACTTGAGTATCATTGTTCTTTACGCATTTCTTATTTAACATTCGAAATCGCATAAAAATAGAAAATATTCTTAAAGCAATCATAAAGCAATATGTAAATCATTTATTTGATAGATTTTTGTGCTGAATTAAATATCTCGTAGAGTATATTCGAAAGACAGATAAAACTACTTCTTTTGTATGATATCTACATATTTATTTGTATGCGCTTAGCTGCGAAAGAATACACTTCTCACTTTTGTTCGCTCTATTTTGTTCAACTTAATACATACACTCGAAAGATTTATAACAAAAAAGGAGATTCCTTTTGAGTTAATAATTGTAGAATATCTACAAATGTCAATACTAAATTCAATTTAATTTTTTTAAATTTCTTTCTTTGCTTTCTTAACTGGAAGAAAAGATTCTCACAGATTTTCTCAATTTTACATCGTCAAAAATTCACTGACGTTTAATGGAATTCGAAAATTCAAAAGATCTTTGACAACTTTTTGTTCTCGAACTCTTATAGGTATGCTACATTTTTATATCGATTTAAGTTTCATAAAATCTTGTAAATTCACATTGATATTATTTCTCTTTCAAAACTTTATAAAACAGCGCTCATACTAAATTAAGCATTTTGTATTCATATGTTTGTGCTTTTTGTATCGATTTTTTTCATTTTTAGTTGCTTTATAATGTTTTTTTTTTTGTTTGATCATTTCACTTTCGTACAATCTGCATTACAGTAGATTTTTGAGTATAATTCGCAGATGTGACACTAGAGTATTAATGCTGATAGTAGTTGTTCTAGTGGGGCTTTATAGTATTTTTATATTCATGAAAAAAGGACAGCTATTTACAAGATGAAAATCAAAAAGTAGATTATTACATACAAGCAAACTTAATTTAAACAAAATATCTATGATATTTTCATACAAATGTGTGATGCTTTTATTTTTCTTTTGAGTTTCCTGACTACAAAATTAAAATTAACTGTTTTTTACTAGGTTGGATTGATGACGTTTCGATGATTAGTATCCTACGAAGAAATTGTAACAGAGTCTTCTAAAACACTAAGTATGTATAAGTCATGGCTGTGCTTTGAGTAGGTAATTGTTTGCTTTCCACTTTGCTTCCTTTTCCTCTTTGCTTATGAAACTTATGAATATCATCAACTGCTGTTTTTCTCTGTATTTCCATAGTAGTTTTTAGACTTTACGATTCGCTGAGATATATTACTTATTCTGTATGTGTTTATGAAATGACTGGATTGGAAAGTATCCAAATAATATGTTTTCGATTTTCCATTGTGCATGGATAAAAATATATGCAAGTATATATTTAGTGTAGTAGCTTTATGGTTGAGTATAGTAAAGTTAATATGGCGTGAACCGATTATAACCACCACGATACATTGCGGCCTGTGAAATAGAAATATATCATAGTATATAAGTGGGCACAGGAACGAAGGAATATTTATAATATTTACCCCATATCCGGGCACTGGTCCTATACCATGACCCAAATAAGGATCAGCATACTCTCGGCCGTATCTAAAACGAAAATATTATTAGAATTGATTTCTTTTATGTAATTAGCATTAACAGAAGAGTTTTTCATGTGCAAACACGGACACATCACATACATGCGGCAGTTTTTTTTCTTGAGTTTCTTGAATCTTGAGAGAATAGAAAGTTCGATCAGGACATTTTGGCACCTTATATTTTATCAATCTACTTCGATTATTTTTGAATTTCATATCTAATTAGGCTTGTTTTCGTACACCCATAGTTTTATCTTTTTCTTGCTGGAAAAATAGCAAAAGGCAAGGCAATGTTTAGAATCGAAGATCATTTTTAGAGTGTATTCAAGATAAGCTCTTATTCAAAATATTTCCATGCTACAAAATGGTAACTACATTGTCAATACACGAAGATATATAGTATGTATGTACTTCAAATGCAACTCAGGGGCATTATGTACCCCATAAAGCAAATAGTACACAACATTTATTCCATCAGTTTAGATGAAATAGTTCTTCTTAGGTTTTTCCTCTTGGTTTTTCGGTCACAAGCAAAACAAATCGTTTTTCCATCGTAGGTATTTTTATTGAAATTGACAATTTCAAGATAATCCAAAATTACCCTGCGTACCAAGCCAATTCACATCAATTTAGAAAATTTAGAATATAGGCTTAAAGAAAATAAATCAACGAACATGATGTGTTTCGTTCTACGTATTAATACTAATTTTTGCAAGGAGAACTATTACAAAAGTGAAATAGCAAAGAGTTTTGCAGCAGCAACCGAGTATCTTCACCGTTGTCTTCATGACACCATAGCTTGTTCCATACCTTCAAAATTTAATCGAGAATAGCACTTAAACACTGGACTTATCGACAAAATCAACTACGATAAAATAAATGTCTTTATTTCTTAGAAAATATGAATATGAGTAGTAGGTTAGATGCTTTTCTGAGTCATGCTTAAGACACAAGGGTAAAAGCAGCAAGAACCAGTACAACTTTGGAAAACTGAAGGCTTTGGAAAACTGAATTTTAATTATTTTTGGTGCGATGGAAGTATGCCATATAGGTATACTACTTAGTAAAATACTAAAATGCAATACTCAAATCTAGCCCATAAAAAGAAGTTTTATATATGTTACTTATCTATTTATTCACTAGCTTAATTTTTTCGATACTTTTTTTTTTACTATTTATTTCAATTTGATTCCTTCTATTCCAAGTCTAATTTTTTTCTAATAATGAAAAACATTTTAAAATGTGTTGCCATTCTGTATGATTTTAAATATTTTATATCCTGTAAATTTAATCTATACTGTCAAGTATAACGAAAAATCTCCGAACAATAGAAGGAACAAATAGGTCTGAGAAAGTCCATCTACCTAAAGATGAGAGAGCTTCTTATAAAATGTTTGAACATTACACCAGAATCTTATTGACTTACTCTTATGAGAGCCATATGAACTATCGAAACTTTGTAGTGATAAGTTTTTTAATCCCTGTATTAGAAAAATAATAAAGGATATGACGGTACAATAAATCTTGTCCCCGAATCGTTACGAAGTAAATCGTCAACTTATTCGAACTCTGTCTAGCAGTTCTTTTCTTAATTTTACGACTCGAATAGATATATTTGAGTAGTGAAAGTTGTTTTGAAAAATTATTTTCGAGTTAAAAATATCTCATCATATGATCGCTGTAATGAAAAATCTCCTGACGGCACTTTATTAAGCGATGTATCGAAGCGGTGGCTGGAGCGGGGAGTAGTGTATCATGTGAGTTTATTACACGAAAATAATTTAATAACAATAACTTTAAGTAAATTTTAAATACGAAAGGCGGCTGAAAAGTTCTGTACCTAGAGTACTTGCACTATTCACTTCCGCGATTGGTTACAAATTGTGAGACATTTATAATATATATAAGCCAACATTGATCATGTATAGGTACTATATAAGGCAAATTTTTCGTAAAAAGTTACGGTCTGAGTAATTAAACCGTAAATATCACGATGTTCGTAAGTTAAGTTCCTTGTGAAAAAGGGGGAAACAGCTAAGGAAATTTTGTGTAAGGTAGTCACGGACGAAAACATCACTTAAGTTATGAAATTAGCATTGCATGATTTATTCTGCAATCATGCCATGTTGCAGATAGCTGAGGAGTTGGGCATTAGCAACGAACGAAATCGTGACATTTTGAACACTCATTCGAACATGAGAAAAGTGAGGACGCGTTGTGTTCCAAAAATGCTCACTCAACAGAAGTTTTTAGACCTCTGTAAGGACAATGTGGAAGAAACTTGTACCCGGATTGTGACCGTGGATGAAACATGGATTCGGCAGTATGACCCTGAATCGAAACAAGAGTCTATGCAATGGATCGAGAAAGGAGAAAAGCGGCCAAAAATTTTAAAATGGAAAAGTCGGCTGCTATGTTAGTGGCCACCATTTTTGGAGACTCCCAAAGAATTTTACTTATTGATTACTTTCCGAAAATAGTATCCTGAAGCGCCGAATAACTACGATGTACTTTTGACAAAAATACGCCATTTTTTTGTTCAGAAAAGAGGAGGCAAACTTGGTAAAGGAATTTTGTTTCTCCAAGATAACGCACCTGTTCACATAGCGCGACTTTTGAGGCTGACTTTAAGAGAGACTGGCTTCGAATCATCTGTCTCCCAGCGACTACTTTCTCTTTAGCATTATGAAAAAGAACTTGCGGGGCCGAAAATTTGAGGATGAAGAAGAACTGAAGGCGGCCGTTAATGAGCAGTTTGAGGGCGAAGACGGAAAATATTTTTTAAGCGGATTACAAGCTCTCTATGAACGTTGTGCAAAATGTATTGTATTTAATTTCATAATTACTTATACTGTATGATATTTAGAGATCAAAATCATAGTTTTTAATTGTTTTTCACAAATGGTGGGTTCAGAAAGGAAAACAATCAATTTATTTTCATACAATGTTTTCTAGCTTTCGAAGCCAAATACTAAATAGTCTGCAGACTGATAGACACCGAAGAAGAGAATAAGGTACTCTGGGTACTGATAAAAACTGAGCCCTGTCGGAATATCGTGCCTATTAGAGTTATTTTGGAGGTTCGCTATAAACGACTTGAATGATAAATAGGATTGAATTATTTCTGTTAAATAAGTTCGGAAGGAGAGATTAATCAGCTTATAAGAAAATTCAGGTCTAAAACCAAATCGCTAAATTTCTGCTGTCTTAGAGATGTCAAGAACATAGATTGGCTTTGCCCAGCGACTCATATATTTGATCACGACGTGGAAGTGGCGGGATGGAAGAGGTGAAATTATTAAAAGTTACCAGTCTTTTGATTAGCAAAAACTCTCTATGCCTTGGTCAAATTAGAAATTCGCTTTTCCAATAGATTTGCGGGCGTTACGTGCTATTTTTAAATCTGCCGCGATCCTCCGGTGGTATTGTAAATATGCACGAAGTGACGCTTTTTTATTCCTAAAAGCTACTTTACAATCATCATTAAAACACGAAGTAACAGTCAATTTGAAGTATTGTGGAATTAAGGAATACTCCGTGAGGCATATGATGTCAGTTATGCCTATACTCATCGAAATTCCTTGCAGAGAAGCATTCAGACCAGTTAAGCTCTCTGATAAATTTACTAAACAAAGCCTAACTGGCCTTGGCAAGGTACCATAGCAATCTTTTGATGATGGGTGAATTGCTATTGGTCAAAGAGATTGTAAATCGAATATTTCTTGGGATCTGTTAGCGGCTTTCGCCTGATATATCGGTGATCCTAGTTCCACAATTCCCCGATTGCTGGAAGTTGTGTCTCGCAAAACGAATCAACCTCTTTACCCATTCGGCTTGTGGTGGAAAAATATCTGAGCCACTGGACGTATGCAGAGGAATGTCTCTGCTAAAGCATCAATGTTTCCAGATATTCCATCGAAGGAACGTCCAGTGTCAACATGCAAAAAGCTGCGATATAATAAGTATAAGAATATGATGTGCTTATGGAAGTTAAATTTAATCAAGTTATCATTGAATTCTGGATTAGCAGAAGCAAAAATGGAACGGAATATGGAGAAAGCAACATCTTCGCGAACATAAATTATGATTCCTCTTTGAGGAGAAAAAAAAAGCAGTAAGCGATAGCCAGTGATGTGATACTGTGATACCACTTTGTGCGAGAATCATCGGGTCTTGGAGATTTACTTGAGAGTACAACGAAAAGCAATTCGTTCTCAAACCACGAACATTACGGAATACTTTTTGAAAAATCCTGCAGCTCAAAGTTACGGTCCTGTACAAGCTAGACCAAGCTATAATTGGCGGAGAGGATCCGACTGTGTCAAGCCTTTATGTCGACCACGTTCAACACAAATGCAACCTAAAGTCACAGTAATAGAGATCGGTATGTAAGTTGAATTAAACGCAAATTCAACATAAGGCAGAAAAGGAAGACACTGAACGAGCACATCGTGACTAAGCATTTCGCAAAACAAAGGAAACCCGGCACTCAAGGCACAAAGCTGGAGCGCGAGTGAAATAGTGTGTTATAGAAGTGGGCACGGCACACGTCCTTCTCCCACGACAATCACAACTCAACCCCATGCCAGTGGACTTTTTTTTTCACAAATGCAAATAAAGTGACTTTCTCATCAGATCGTTTTAATTGCAATTGTGAAATAAGGAGTATTGGTTTGTATCTATTGGTGTAGATTAAATTTTTGTTTTGTATGTTTTTTTATAACTATCATAATTTTCATTCAGAACCGTGCACGCCTGACAATTATATTTAATTATAGAAAATTTTTTCAATAAAGTGAAAGCATTTCTAAAAACCTTACATTTTTCTTATTACCTATAATCTTTAGTTATAATAATAACTAAATTGGATATTTAAAAAAAAATATGTTCAAACATTAACAGCAATAATAAAAAGGAATACTAAAAAAATACTAGGCTAGGAAAAAATCAATTAGTTATAGGAAATAAATAAAATATATATATACTTTTCTAAGAATGAATTGATTACAAGTATTTATTAAATAAATTCGTTTTTTTTTTTTTGGCTATTTTTGAGTATTGCCTTTCAGTATTTTACAGATAGTACACCAAATTATATATCACCACTACGATAAATATAATTCAAATTAGTTTCCCCGAAACCACTGGCGGCCCTAGTTATAAGTTTAATCTTCCTAGGCAATGCAGCCGCGAATATTCATTTTACCACATTTTGATCAAACAAACGTAGCTAATAAGTCTTGCAATATAGTTAGAATTCGAACGAAAGATATTTGCTCCTTAAATATTTCTGTTAAAATCGCCTCGGCTCTTCAAATGTCTACATAAATGTATAAAAAGCTTAAATTTGATTGATATAAAAAAAATAAAGGTGATTCCAACAGGAGGATGCAACACTAACAGCTCATTAGTTCAATAATATCAAGAGATTAAATCCAGATCTTCCGCCATTCACAGCATACTCTTCGTTCACATTTAGTTTTACATTCAGGGAAAACTTACCCTGCGACGGCTGCATATTGAGCAACAGTTGGTTGTGCTGCGGCAGCAGCGCCATATGCGGCTCGTGCTGCTACTGCTGTATATGTTGCGGCTGCTGTATAGGCTTGTTGAGCAGATGATAAGGGCGTCTTTAGCAACGGTGTTGTAGCCTGCAACAATTATTCATTTCAAATTATTCTAAAACTAAAATTAATAATCTAATTATAAATCCAACAGCCAGGACTTTCCATTTCCTCGAAAAATACATCCAAATCGAAAAGAAAATTAATAAGTTGATAAAGCTAATGGTATTTCCAACAAGTCATTAGTATAGGGAAAAAAAATAAAATTATTTGGCTATTATATATACAATATATACAACATTCAATACGAATAAACATATAATTGTATGAACTTATGAATATAACAAACGCAACGGATTGATACGGAGAAATTACTCAGGTCCCGGCAAATAACTTCATTTTGCACACAATAGCGTGACATGCTCTACCACCATTGCGCTGAAAAGGATTCATTGAAATGTTAAAGTGTAAACATAACGTGCAGTTTTGAACACTCCAAGTGCAGAAACACCTACTACAGACAATTCGGGTTAATTTTTGAATGACAGCAATTTTTATGCCTTGAACGATTGACAAAACTTAGTGCTAGCTTTGAACTGGAAATACTTAGTAGATACAAGAGTAGGTGAAGTCAAACAAATTTTAAAATTGAAATGCCGATCACTTCAATCAAAGGTAATTTGATGCGAATATGTGTTACTTTGTTTTAAATAAGCATATTTTCACACGATCTACATCTCTTTCAATACCAATTCCGAGCCAGCACTAAATGATCGAGCCTGGCTTTATTCAATGTATACATAAAAACTGGTTAAAACATACATCAAACATGCTTTAAGTACTTAACACTTAATCAATATGCATGTGCATACATATTTTTGAAAGTGATAAATGGTAAAAACAGTTTATTAAAATAACGCCACACAATCAACATTCCATTAAGCATTGCACGAGGGAAATTAAAAATGATTTAATTTGTTGCTTTTTGATTACCAATACATTCTGCGGAACCTGGATTCGGTTGAGCGAATGTGGATTGCTGTTTAGCGTTGCCATTGTTCGCCTCTGAAATTTTTCATATACAAAGGATGTTTCGGTTCATTTTATGATTCGAATTATTCGTATGGTTGAATAGAGTTCAGTTAGTAATCAAGATTATTTAAATATGAATACATCTACAAAATTACGAAATAAAATACACATAAACAAAACTAATCTAGCTAAAATATTACGTAATTATAATTTAACTGTAGAATTGAAAGAATTATCAGTACAACTGCATAACGACAATTGACTTTTTTGTGTATTTGTTAAAAAGAGGGTTAAAATATTTGAAAAAAATGTACAACAAATATTTTTCAGACAAATATTTTCTCTCTCTAACGGTTATAATCGTATATGATAAATTATTTCTCTTCTGATTGTATAGCTATGTAAAGCTTCTATCACTATTTAATATTAAAATCATCAAAACTTTACGGAGATCAGACTAACATCTTATAAACAACTATTCTTAACTCTTTCGACGATTGCTCCTGCTTCTTCTCATCACATTACAGCGATCTATCATTTAGAATGTCCGCAAAAATATTTCCAAATTATTACACACCAACTTTTACTCTTCTTATTTCCAGTTCCTGTAAGTATGTCATCAGTTATTCTCCTAATAACATGAGCTTGTTGTTTCTTTCAAGCAGATGAAACACGTGTTCACCGTATCCAATTTGTTCAACCACTCCACAGATATAAACACAAAAACTTTTCTCATTTATTTTCTTCCACGCATTCAATCAAAAAAAAACTCTTGGGACAGAATGTTACTTTAGTACGGCATTTAATAATCGATGAGGAAGCAGCTATGAAACAGTATACGATTGATAAATGTTGTCGAGTACAATAATAAGGACACGTGATGCCATGTTTGTGTTTTGTTTTTCTTTGTTTTCAAAAGAAAAATAAATAGCAAATGATTTTCACCACCAGTTTTAATCAACTTTCAGCCCCCCCTCAGTTGTGTTCAGGTAAAATGAGGATTTATTACAATGTCTGAAGAATTGGACAAGCAAAAATATCTATAATGGATCCAAACTTAATTATGTACTACAATAGTATGAGACACAGAGTTCATAGCCGGCAAAGTGTTCATCACAAAAATATTCAAATCCGTTGTATTGTTAGTACTCCGAAATAGATGCATCGACAAAATGCAATCAAACAATAACTAGCGGAAGTGCCTGCAACAGGAGCCGATAGTAAACCGTCAACACATTTTATGTATAATTTTTTTTATTAAATCACAGAACTTATCCTGCCTTCTATTTGAATAGGAAAATGGTTGCCCATCCAGTGCATGTTCCCGGAATTTGGCATTCATTTTAAAAAATTTCAGTGAAACTTCAGACGAGTATTCGGAACCGGGTACCATGTATTTTAAACTGGTTTAACTACAGTATATTTTTATTTATTCGAAATAACACATTGATAGTGTGTGGTGTTGGTTTCATTTTTAAATATAACGGTTGTGTTTGCCCCAAACAACATTGATACATCTATTTAGATTTTTCCTTTTTCTTGAAAAGAATGGACTGCTGCTTACTGGTTGTTTACTTGTCTATTTTTCCTTTACATTTCGTTCTATTTTTAACAATAATCGTTTAGCGAGAAAAAAATTGGTGTTATATGAAAACACAAAGAATGCCTTATTATGTAGGAAACAGCTACGCTTCCAACAAGGTTTAAATAAAATGTCATGGTGGCTATGAAGAATAATTACCAGAGCTAATATTTAAACAGCCAAGGTAGCTTTATGATTTCTTTTAAGTCTAGAAGTCATGCATCCATTTATTGTCTCAGTTGCTTTCATTATCCTGTTACACTTATTCATGTGAGAATTGAACTTAAATTCTCGTATACCAATTTTTCAAAAGTTTTATTTTCACTATTCTGTCATTTGACTACTTCAGGCAACAGATTTTGACGCAGTTTGTTTATAAGGACGAAAGAATGAATACGATTGCTTGGTAATAGCCCATTCACACTGAGGCTAAGCCAAGTGATTTCGATTAGCTGATCGACAAATCTACCTGATTTACCATACAGTTGTCTCGGCTTTTGACACTACCTGGTTTATTTTAAATTTAGTATAAATCAGGTACTGTTGTGAATTTTGTCCCATTGAATTTTTCTCAGAGCGTGCTGAATTCCATCCATGAGTGGGAGAGTAGATTTGAATGAAATGTCTTTCGAATTTCGTTCTAAAATAGTGAAAATTGAACATAAAAAAAAATGTGAATTGTACAAAGTGAAAAGAAAATGTTTTTGCATGTTCCTGCAACATTTTCAACAATTTTCACGCAAAACAAAATGTGCAGATAAATATGAATGACATTTCTCGCTCTGAATCTTTTCGATCCAAATCACTTCGGCCAGTGTGAACGTTTCACCTGATTTACTTGACACCTCCTAAGTCTACCTATTTTAGAGTGCAGTGTGGACGTACTATGAGCCTACATTCAATCATAGACATGTGAATGCTTTCTCCACCTGAAGATATGCATCAGGGTTTGCAAGCTGAATTCGTCTTGAAAACTTTTTGAAAATCTTTTCATTGCCATCATCGGCACTACAACCGAAGTCCGATCCTGAACTCTTCCAACAAGTTTCTCCGCCGAGTCTAATCGTCAACCGATGCCATCCAGTAAGCCACCCGGAAGCTTTCAGCGTCCAGGTCAACCTCATCTTTCTAGTGCAAGCAAAGTATCCTCCGTTGCTGTCTCCTATAAAATCTGTCACACCGGGTTTTGTGAGCAAGTCTCTTTTCGCTACGGGTTGAGCCCAAAGGAGTCTACCAAGCATTATTTTTGCCAAATTAACTACTTCTAGGTAGATAGAAAGCAACTCATGGTTGGAGCGTCTCCAGAACCCCCTTTTCTCACATATTCCCAACGATTCTCCATAAGACTTGTTTCTTGAAGTTTCTCAGTCTCCAAGGCTCGGATTCATACATGAATAATCTCAAGACCATGTGTCGCAAAGATGTCGAAATGACCTCAAGATCATGTATTACATCAGTTTAAAATTCAAACACAACTTTCCTAGTCCCATTCCGGAAGTGCTGCACTGCACTACTGCGGTTTTTTAATGTTTGGCTACTTCAATTGTTCAATCACCATCTTGTTTGATAGTTCAGTTGTTCTCTGACTGTCAATGTCGGTGACACTATGGTCTTGTAGAGTAGTAGTTTTGATGTTATGGTTAAAGTTCTGGACTTCAAGAGCTTTGACAGTGTGTAGTAAGGTTTGCTGGATGTAAGCTGGTACTCGTGTATTTCATGGTGCTGCTATTATTGGCCCAAGGTGGTTGGACGGATTTGTCTACTTCAAATTTATGCTCCACTTCTCTGGTGGTTCATTTACAAGCTTAGTCAATGAGGCGCTAGCCTTAATTATTCGACATGAAAGGATGTTGATGTTTCAATAGGCCGTTAATATATTGTAATTAAATTTATCTAAATGTCCATTGGCATTTGGATTAATTTTATTTATATTGATTCGTGGCAAGAGTTTTCTAAAATTTACATACATTATTTTGCAGTCAATATTAAAAAATTTCGATCACTTACATTAAAATCGTTGATAGCTATTCCTAAATCATAAACTACATACTGGATGTGCATCAATTAATGGATATGCGTAATTAAGCGTCAGTCCATCATTTTTTTTATGTATATATATACATTTTTCATGTATATAAACGTAACAATAAAGTTCCACGTAACCGTAGTTTCGGGGAAAAGTGACCGACATTTTAGATACTAAGTTTAAATACAAAAAAAAAAACTCAAAATACTCCACAAATCGGCTCCATTTGTACATTTATACTGGTGCTTTTTTGTCGAAAGTCTTTTAAAATATAAGCGAAAATCCGCCCCACCTACAAAGTGAACAACGAAAATCCAGTGGCATATTTAGCGGTTGGTAAAGATAGACTCCCACATAAGTGCTCCAAAAGTGTGTACAGAGTTGGACATTTATAGAAACATTGCAGTTTATCCAAAAACTAGGGTTTTAGTATCGAACACTACGCAAAAAATCATTAGTCAGTAAAACCAATCGAAAAAAAAATGCTTGGCGTTCGCAAAAAAATATCTAAATCATTTTTCTGAATTTTAGCACAAAGTAATCTTTTCGGATTCGTTTAACACTATATTGTTGGTTACGATAGGCGATTGCGTGTATGGAAACTTGAAGGCGAAAACCTCAATCCTAAAAAGACAGATTAATGATGTAGTGTGCGGGCGGCATTAGTTGGCAAACTCGAGATAATAGAGACCACGACGGATCACTATTATTACATTAATATCCTAAAGAGGCATTTGCAAGAAAGTGCCAAATAACTTGGAATATCAGACTATTATTACCGCCAACAGGACAACGACCCCAAGCACACAAGACAATGTAAAATTTATGCCAATATAAAACACTTCGCATTTATTGGCGACGCCACTACAAAGCCCGTATCTAATCTTTATAGAACATTTGTGGGATGCGTTAAAAAGTCACACTAAAGGACACAATTCTCAGAATGCCACAAAATTGGCAGTAGAAGCACTGAAAAATTGTTAAACTATGCAAAACCGTTTAAAGGCTATTATTTGAGAAATATTAAGCGATGATTCATGTGAAAATACACCAGAAAGATTGATTTTATAATGTTTATATGGTTTGATTTTTCAGGTTTACGTAGACTTTTGTTAAGTCGAATTGCGGAGTACTTTGAGTTTTTTTTTCCAAGAAATAACTTTTCAGAAATACGTTATACTGAGACATATCGGTCACTTTCTTTTCGAAAATTTTTACACAGCATTAATAGAAATTCAAACAGAAAATGAATGCATGTCCAGCATGCAATTTATGATTTACGACATGATATCAACTATTTTCACGAAAAGATTGAAATTTTTCCAAAAGAGATTCATCGAGATTCTTATTTTAAATTACGTTATGTTTCAATGATAGTTAAGTTTAATTTTAATTAGTCTTACTAATTAGTACGTACTACTTATACACTACCACCTATCTCGCCCTACACTACATATTTCATCCTACAAGTAAAGCGGTTTTTTGCGCCTCTATCGAAAGCTGGTTAGGGCAGGTAGCACTGAAAACAACAACAACTGGGGCAGGATTGTTGTTGCTTTCAATGCTGTTTTATCAACTTTCGATAGAGGTGCAAAAAACCGCGCCTCTACTTAATTTACTACTACTATAACTCACACTACAAAACAAATTTTTCAATCGAACCTGCTATAAAGTTTATACACAGTTTTTAAAAGCAAAGAAATATGTAATGATTGGTCTCTTGCAGATATTTTACACATTCTGGGGTAACATAAACCTAACAAGGTATTCTCAGGAAATTTACAAACAAATTTAATGCTTTTCTTTGTTATTCTTAAGTAGAAATGGAAAATGAATCACACATAAACCAGTCAACATTTATGAGTAGTTACACATATACTGTGGACTGTATAGATTAAACAGATATTTTTCATTCCACAGTCTGCGATACATCAATTATTAACTTTTCAATTCTACAGCCAAAAGATTAAGTTGAAAGTTTGCCCTCGAGACTTGGCAATTTTGAGAAAAAAATAAACATTGTACATAAATTTTGTTTTTTTTTGTCAGTACTTTTAAGAACCAATCATGCTTGAATCTTATTTAATGTTATTTTTACAGGAATGAATAAAATTTGAATCGTGATTATGATTTGTCGATCAAGTTGAATTTATTTCTTTCACTTGTAAAAGAAATTTTCAACTCTTCCTTAAAATTAGTAAGAATAAAATAAGACTGATAGAATGATATCCTCAGTTTATAACTAAAAGCGGTTTGTTTTTTATTTTTTTGCTATTGTAAAAGCTTGAATATGTATGTACGTGGTTTTTGCAACAATGGAAAAGATCTTCCAAATTACCGAAAATTGAAAATTAAAATCTAAACACATTTTAAAATGAGTAATGATGTCGCACGATGGACAAGAAACGCCAATTTCAATAACCAACCTAAGCAAAAATATGTATTTTATGAATCTAGTGATATGAAGAGTGATAATATACTACGAGTCTACGTTTTTGTAGAGTTTAAAATAAATTAGTTCTGACATTACCACTCTACTTTAACGAAAATTTTCCACATAAAATATATTTGTAGAAGCATTCAATTATTAGAAGAAAATAATCATCCTAATTAATATGTTGTTTTGTATGCTGCGTTTTCAGAAATAATGAAATGAAATTTTAAGATAAATAGATGTATAGAAATGATATTTGAAAATTATATTAGAATGAGAAGGAGCAAAATAGAGGGGAAATGTTATCATTACTTATTCTCAATCAAGAATCATAACATAACAATCAAATATCGAAAATAGATAAATACATTTAAAATTGCTGGTTGAGCTGGAACTTCCGTCACTGGTTTAGCTGCCTGTAAAAGAGAATGAAGAATAAAAACAAAACATAAAGACGAAACAACCACAAAAATTATTTCATCAATTTTTTTTTTCAGATCGTTTCAATTTTCTTGAACCAGTAGAAAAATCGGAAAAAGCCATCAAAATCATATGGTGTGAGAAAAAATCGCTGTTAGTTCAAATAAATACTGGGAAAAATGTCAAAAATTATAGAACGCACACACTAGGCATCTAATGATCAGTTGCAGTTTGTGTGAAGTAGAGCATTTTGGTCGAACATGAAGGATTTGTTTCTTTTTTCAACGGAACTCGATGATATGCAGAAATTTTTAAACGAAAAATTTCAAATTGATTAGTTAAAAATGGTGCTGAAAATTAAATATTAGATAAAAAGCTAAGAATACAGATTATCTACTAATTTTAAGTTTTTATGATACAACAAAAGCGTATTTAGTAATAACAAATAGCTAAAATAAAAGTAAAATCGATTAATCGAGTGAAATACTGAAAGAAATTATGTAACTAGCTACATAATATTTTTTGATAGATTTATGTTTGTCAAAAACATTTCTTATAAATTTCATACCACAGAATTTCATAAAATATTCAAGCGTTAAATTGGTTATCAAGGATAGTACGAAAAACGTATACTTCAAATTTATACATTTTCGCATAAATGCACATTTTGATTGATGTACATTAAATATTTTCCTTGAGCGTTAATGCCAGAATCATTCAACGCAGGAATATGAATGCGATTATATCGTTGAATCGTCAACATTTTCACGTATACTCGTGATGCATACGTTTTTCTTTCAAAATTTTCACGTTCAACATATAACTAAAAACAATAGGTTTTTATAGATAACATGCTTCTTATTATGTGCATAATATAGTTGTTATATTATATAGCTAAGTATTAAAAGCGATCCTAGCATAATAGCCAATTATCATATGATGCAGAAACTTAAAAACAAAATATTAAATGAAACCACATACCTGGAAACGGTATGTATTTGCATCAGCTGAAGCAGCAGCTGCTGCTAAGAACGGATCGTAGTAAACGCTGCCAACGAGAAATTAGAAAACAGCAATTAAAGAATGTTAATATTTGGAAAAACATACAACACAATCCAAAAACATATAAACTATTTCTACGTTCATAGTTTTATCAACTTTCATAAACTTTTACTGCGGGTAAAAGATTATAAGATGTTTTCCTTCGACCGTGTGATAGATGTAAAATAGGAGTAATATACCTTTAGCTTTATTTTTTCGTCTATGCTATAGCTATACTTATTTTTATGACTCATAAACAACGGAACCTGCTTTAAAGCATAGATGAAACGTTTTACTACCTACATACATATATATTTTATCTTTAGTAGACCACACGTATCAGATTTTACTATAAATTGTGATTATTGCTTTAATATATTTTGAAAACATGTGTGCGATAAACCTACAATTGTTTATCTAAAAAAAAATCACGGGATATATTAGCTAGTTTGAGAGTCTAAAAGAATATTCGAAGAATGAAGCAAATGTATGGATGCATATTATAAATATTTATAAATTTAAATATGCTGCTTTGTCCTGCTTTAATAAAAGGAAATATCAATCGTAGAGTACCACTGCGAAACTAAATAATACATTTTCTATTATCTGATGGTACATTGAAATTAGAAATTTAAAAAAACAGACCCATTGTGAAACTACCTAATTCGACCGAAACCCGATATCAGCCCAATGGTGCATATTACTTCTAGGACTTATGCCACGAGCGTGTTCGCAGAAAGTTTTGTGCTGCTTTTTCCAGAAAATGACACGCTTTTATATTTTTCTGCCCCTGAAAATTTAAGAAAACCAGCAACTTCGAAACTTTGAGCAACTCAAACAGAATGTGCTATTTTTATCTTATTTATATTAAAATGTTTTTTTTATCATATCCACTTTTACTGCATGCGGCAGATTTTCAGTTGGGATACTTTGAGAATCAAGAAATTGGGGCGGAATTAGGAAGCCAAAAAGGCATTGATCACGGAAAGTTTTTTCCCCATGAGTAAATTTTGACTTATATGTCAATTAATTTAATCAATTAATAAAATATATAAGTAATATATTTAAACAAATGCTATGTAACATAGTTTGCTATTTGAAGATGACAAGAGAGAAGAGATACAATGATACAATGATTAAGTAAAAAGATGGGGTTCACAAATGCCTGAAAGACATCCGAGTTTCCTCGATCTACCTTGCAAGATTACGGGAAACTATCTGTTAATCCGGAAGAAGCAGTAAAACACAGAAAATATTAACGCCGTACGGTTTTGCAATCGGAGGTCAAAAAGTTGTTGGTTAATTATTGCTTGAATATATAGAAAATTATTACGGCATAATAGCTCGCGTCTTGGGATGAATGGTTTTTGATTTGTGTGCAAAATAAGGAATCTTTCATCGATCCGCTGGAGAAATATGAAATGCTGTTGAACAAATCCGCTGTTTAGCTCTGAGGTACCCACCAATCAGTATTAAAATTCCGAAAAATATATCCATGGCTCATATTCACGCGTTTACCGACGAAAATGTGAGTCTTCTCCTTGCGGTTCTCAAGGTTGAATTAAACGAAATTAATTATGACGTCACAAGAATGGACAACGTGGATGAAACAGGTACTAAAGTTTTTCAAAATAAAACTACGAGAATCACCGCAGCCAAAGATAAAAAAGCAGTTTGAAAATTCGCATCTGCTGAACGCTGTGCTACAATGAATGTTGTATGGTGTATATCAGCAGCCGGTCAGTATTTCCACCGATTCACCGCAAAGAAGATGACAACCCGAAATTATGGACAATGTTTTTCTAGTTCTATTGACGCCTGCGCTGAAACTGGCTGGACTGCCGGCTCGCTTTTTTCAAGACGGTTACGATCACACTCAACAAACAAAATGTACCCACTCGAAACATTTCTAACATCCAAATAGAATTGTGCGAAAGCTCTAAATAGCTCAGATTTTCGGAAAAGTCTATGAGAAAGTTGCGACAGTGAGAAATGTAGCTAATGGGTTCCCTAAGTGTAGAATCTTTCCATTCAATTTAAACGTGTTTTCTGAAGGTTTGCTACGTAAAGAAGTGGAATTTCAGACGGCTCAACAAATCGATGACGACTTTCCACGTCTGCAGCGAATTTTGAGGAAAGACATATTGTGAGATCTTCAAGGATTAAAAGCGTTCTTAAAATTGAACCAACAGAAGAATTCCAGCGGTTCTTGTAACTGGTTTTGATAAAATAATACTCATAAAAATAGTGTAAATTGGATTACGAATATTGTAATTTTTTCCGCAAAAGAAAAATATTCAAGAATTTGAAGAAGAAAAGAACAAAACCTTCCTACTAAAGATGCCAAAACCAAAATATCAAATCCTAATCATCAATCAGACCCTGATCCTGAGGAGAATTGTTATTACATTTATGGGGCAACTGCCTCAGAATACAAAGACAACGTGCAATGGCCGTTTCCACTAATGCCACAAAAACTGTGATCTATAAAACCAAAGATGCTTGGTATCCTGTGGGATATTTTTTTTTAAATAAATACTTTTTACAACAATTTCCAGCAAAAATATTTCATTTCGAGCATTTTTAATGAGATAAAAAAAGATAGTTGGATTTAGGAACTGATTTTAGAAAAACATGAAAATGACTTTTGCAAATTTTTTTTGTTTATACTTGTAAATCAATAAAAGTGACGATCTTTAGATTGCAAGGACTCGTTTACCAAATCTTTACAGTGCAAGCACACATTTTATCTATTTTGGTATGATTAGTTTAGTTTATAAATAGAAGCCGAAAAAGTTATGGGACCAACGTAGACGTCCTTTACAATGCGAATAAAACAGCAGTTAAAGCAAAATAATGTTTTTGCATATCCGACAGACATCGGACAATGATATGTTGTAGTGACAATTTTACGTAGATAGAGGGTGGAAGTAATGGTTCGGCAATGATTTGATTTCTCAAATGGATTTATAAGCCAGAAAGAATGTTTTGTTGCTTATTTTCAAATAGACGATTTCGAATTAGTCCATAACTTACAATCTATAGATTTTGAAATCGTTTGGAGGATAAAAAATTGTACTGTAGGTAAAAAATACTTCTTGATTAAAACGTAGTCTTTGTTCAATTGTGAATTGAAGAATCTGATGAACTCAAAATAGATGTTTCACAACAAAACAATGTTCGATGGTCTAGCAATGTTTTAGCAATGCTGCAACTATTTATCTTTAAAAACCACTATGTAATAGTTACATATATGTATGGTAGTTTAAGTTTCAATCGCTACAAATATTTTACTTCAACTCCAAACAGCATTTACGTCCTGGTTTAATAGGAAAATCAATTCAAGTTTCCTAAACGATGAATAAACCCCTTGTGGTTAATGCAACAATATCCAATATTAATTCAGGTGCAAAATTTCACTTTTCACCGGGTCACTATATTTACATAAAGCAGACGGTTCAACATTGAAATTGAATACTAAATATATTCCCTAGGAGTGATGTGGCTTCAAGCTCCTCATTAAAGTGGTAGTTCCCACGCTTGTGAGTGACGTAATTGCAACTGAGCAAGGGATGATATTTAATACGAACATAAAAAGAGAGAGCAAAGTACTAGCTTTTCAAGAAGTTAAACCGTGTCTTTTCATAGTCGAGTTTAAAACTTATGGTCTAAAGTGGTGTAAAGTTTATTAGTAAATATCTCTGCAGTGCGTTGAGCGACAGAAGACTTTATAAGGAGTTAGATTCGAAGTGAAGTCTCTCGTCTTAATGAGCAGGTGGTGAATCCCATAGTCAAGCAGATGTCTTAGATAGGACTTCCATTCACTGATCTGCTTTTCAACAGAGACTGAATGAAATTTAACATGTTGTTTCATTTCATGACTAACAGGACATTAAATTTCCTGAGCTAGAAAACCGGTTAAAGCAAGAAAGCATTCATGTCTTAACGTCGTTTGTATCTAATCAATGAGGGCATAACAATTTGGTAAGCCTAAATGAGTTTCAACCAGATACTTCTGGTCCGAAACCCTCGTTTAACTTTTTTTTTGCTTTTCACCTTTTTATAATTACTAAAAAACTAAGAGTTCTCAAATAATATATGATAATGCTTTGAAGTTTATGTGTTTTTTTTTACAAGTAGAGATCAACTGCATATCGGTCTCCGTTCGAAGGAAATATATTGATGCGTTCCCTAAAAATATTGAAGATTATTATTGACAGTTGATAAAATTATGAACATATAATAAACCGGAAAACAGCGAACAACAAATAATATAAATTACTTACTAGCAAAAAAAAAAAATGTTTCATTCATTTTCCAATTCGCTGTTTTCCGTTTGTGTTAAATTCATTTCAAATAACTATTTAATACATATGACAAAATATAGATTATAAATTTTGGATATTTATTTTATGTAGATAAAAGTAGCTAAAGCCATACTATGTCATTCTCATAAATTTGTTTCAATACGAAACCACATGACAACGATTCGAAATTTCGTAGACCTTCAATACCAACTTGAAAAATATGGATATTTAAACATACCTAAGCTTTATATATATTAAGGGAGTTCGACAAAGATTACTTTTAATTTGTGTGCATACATGCGTATTTCCTTCACATGTTACATACACTAAAACTCATGCGAAAACATTTATGTAATAAATTTGATGAAAATATTTTTGTAAAAATTGATGTTTTTCAATGACATATTTCAGCAGGCGCATGCATTTTTTTGATTGTACATAATTTTATTTACAAACTTTTAGCCAGATATTACTATTTTTTTGAAAATCCATAGTCATACAAGTTTTACTTGTTTTTCGATCAAATTAGTATAAAATATGCTTCAGAGATGCATGACGGCAAGATTATAAGTATTTTCAACGACAAATTAAATATTAGTTGGAAGCAAATCTTTGCATAAAGTGAATATGAGGTCAAATAACAAAGAGCATGCTAGTTTTTAATTTTTCATCACAGATATAAATTACCGTTCTTTGATAAAAAAAAAAAACAGTAAAAAGGAAACAACTCCTATTAAGTAGGAACAAACAAGATAACATTTTGTTAATTTTCATTATTTCAATAAATATTACTTACGGCGTATATCCATGCAAAGCATTAGCTGCATTTGCTGCTGCAGCCAGTGGCGTAGGTAGCCGAGCAAAGGCAGCCGCTGCTGCAGCAGCAGCAGGCAAAGCAGCTCTCGCTCGTCCTCTTTGTATGGCAACTCCCCGTAGTGCAGCGGCTTCACGGTCATATGAAATCATTTTCATTTCATTCATTCATTCATCAATTCGTTTATTTTATTTCATGTTTTCATATTTAATTATCATTTAATTTGAGATTCGTTGAGCCAAAACAGATGACGACAGAGCGATTGTTGCATTTTTTTTTTCATTGATTTGATTTGATTTGTTCAGTCCGTTTCGAATGTTAAAGAACACGATATTGAATAGTATTTCACAGTTTTACAAGTTTGTAGGCAGTTCGCATTATATTTCATATTTTGATTGAGATAATTTTGTTATTTTCATTCAGAAGTCGTGCGTGAGTATGATTTTTTTTTATACGTATGTAAAAAAAGAAAAGAGAAAATATTCGCATGCTGTTAGTTATAAATTCAATATTTAATCAAAAATTGTTGTAAATTAAAATTATATGTATAAAAAATGTGAATGATATTTGCATATGCTGGATTTTTGTGGCATTACTGATAATGCCGTGGAAAATTAAAATGACATTTTCATGCAGTTTAACTCATTGCAGACTCATAGAATAATTACGGGAACAGATTTTCAATGTTATTTTATTCAAATATCAAAAGAAAGATTACGTTGTTTTATACTTCAAATTAATCAAAGATGCTATTTCAATGGTTATTTTGAGTATAAAACAAGATATTGATGCAAAATGGAATGGAAACTATACTTTTGAATTATTTTAATCTTCTTTTGATTTCTGTGTTCAGAATGCTTGAAAATGTCATTTTGTGCGTTTAACACATTTTTCAATAAAAGTTTGGTGACAGTAGTGGGTTGGAAACAGAAAATGCACATTATATTAATAATATGAAACTGAATTCAATTACTTAACATTGTCTAAAAATATATACAGAAAATAGGTTACCAAAACAGTTTTGAAAAAAAAAATTAAATACTTATTTAACATTTCACTAAATTAAAATTGTTTTCGAAGGTTACTGGCACATTTTGGTATCCATCTGACTACGTGTACGTAAAATATAATCATCTTTCATGGTTTCTTAAAGCTTATACATTTACCTAAATCATAACTTCTCTTTAAATGTTTCATTGCTGGACTACATTAAATAATATTTTCTGGGTACATAAAGAAGTTAAAATAGCTTCTGTTTTTGTTGGCTGTTATACGTATTATAGGGTTGGATACAAAAATTTGATCAGGATGAAATTCAACTCGCAGTAATTTGAGTAATATGAGCTTGTTATCTTATTTAGGCAATTTTGTCGGGGGTCGAAATACTTGAACATCGTTTTTCATGAGTAAAATAAGAAGAGTTTAGAAGACCTAACATAGAGCGTGCTTTTATAGATTATATTTTAGGCGAGGTATACAATATTTTATTTCACGAGCTTTTTTTTTTTTAAATAATATTACAAAATAAAATTGATGTCTATGCTGACAATGTCATTGGAGAGTACCTAGCAGGCTATAGGTTTGGACGTTCGAGCACTGATTATTTGTTCACAGTCAAAAAAGTGCTCGGTAATTTTTGGGAGTTTAACATTTACGTTCATCACATTAGGATAGGCTTTTAACTAGCATATGACCCGTCAGTACTGTCTAAAATACGTACTGTATAAAATTTGCCGATCTTCGGAATCCAACTAAAACTAGTCCACTTGATCAAAATGACGATGCCATCAACAACTATCTGACTGATGCGTTTGACACAAATATCGGACTAAAGCAAGGCGATGGGCTGACCTCTCTACTGTTCAACAGCTCTTTCGTGCATGATAATGAAGCTGCTTGTGGAAGTAAAATGTGCTTGTCGAAGTAAAATGAAGAATACATTTCGCTAATAAAATAGGTTACTCCATTCTCAGTATACTGAAGATCAGCTGCATATAAACAAAGCTCCAAGGCTTCTAACTCAATAGTAAGATCTGCGTTGTGATGCAGATGTGAAACATACAAATATCATACAAATATCCGCAAACATGTTGAACGTCTTCCAAAGACGAATTCTTAAGCGAATAACTGGAGCAAAACGAGAGAGCAGCCACGAGCTTTTCGAAATAATTAACGATCCATAGGTCGCTACAATCATCAACTGATACATTGTTAATACGGGTACGATTGTCCTATACCACCAGTGCTTCACCCAATTCTAGGCTAATGCCAGCTCGGCGAGTACATATATAGTATCTATACTGCTTAACGGTACAGTTGTTGGGAGAATTTCAACCAGTATTGCAAAGATTTTACTGCCAACAAAAAAGAAGAACTAAACTTTCCAAAATGGTCCGTTGGTAGACGCCAGCCAATGGTTTTAATTTAATGTCCTAGAATGGAAGTGTAACTGCCCTAAATATTGGAATCAAATAGACTCTCACTTTGGTCGTTTGTACATGTGGCAGGTAATATAAAACTAAACCAGGTATGTGTTGTATACCACTCTTCCTAGTTTCACATACCGTGGTATTGATACGGTATCAGCTGCGTATCAGTAGCATACAAATCCGTTTTTAAGAGCTGGGTGCAGTGGATATCTTGTGACTTTTATCATATCGTTTTCCAATGTATTTACTGAACAAGAATAACTGAATATATGCATTACAAATAAAATTAGTGGGAGATATCTAAACATTACCGATGTTGTTGTAATCTCAACGAAAGATTTCTTGGTCATTCTGACCATGTATGCTTCTAACAAGGAAATTATGAACTATATTTGAATTTAATCTGGATTGTAAATGAGTCGTACATAAAAAGTAAGTGTTTTATCAAAGTAGCCACAGAAAGAAGACCATCAGTCTAATTATACTGCTTTTTTATTGGTATATTCTTAGATCACATGAAAAATCTATTTGGTCCGCAAATATTCAGAATTGAAAATAGTTTCTGTATAGACAGTATAGGCTAGTGTATCTTTTGAGGTGACAGAGACGAGAACACGCTTTTTATTTTTCTCTGTTATTCGTTTCGAAACGTATGGAAAACAAATTTTTGAACAAAAGGAAAATCCTGTAAACAGGGTTGAAAATTGTTGAAATGAAAAGTATTTTGGATGATTTGAAATTTGTTCCCCTCTAAATCAACAATTAATTTTGTCTCTTCTTTGGACTTGAAAAACGTTATTGGGTATGAAGAGATCTTTTCAATGGTTCGCATTTCTGATTCAATTTAATGCTTAAACGTTTCATTGGCTTGAACATTTCCTACCAGATACATAACATTTCATCTAGTGTAGTTGTTCATCTCCTTAAATCTTTTCTTTCAGAATTAAAAATTCCAATACACCACTAACTAATCCTCACAAAACCAGCATAAATAAAATAATGCTATATGAACGGAAATCACATCAAAGATTTTCATGAAATTCTTCAACGTTTCTTTCCCCATTGATTTTCCACTTAACAATATAGTATCTGCATCGAAGAATCAAACACAAACGATTTTCCTGGTATAGCTACGTTTATGCGCGAATATTTTCTAGTCCGGCATTATGTAAGTGAATAGCTTGAACGAAATAAGGTACGTCGTTACACAAACCTTTTTCTTTATATAGATTTCCATCTCGTTATTTTGTTGATATAACGTTACTCAAATCAACCACATCATTTTTCCTTCATTTAAATCCTATCAAAGAGAAACCTTATTGCGAATTTCACAAAGTATCATACAATCTTGGACGAACTTCAGTTCTGATTAAAGTGGGTGTAGTTGATGGGGCCAAATGGCGGGTTTGGATGGTCATCAGTCAAAAATTGATTTTCATTTACATTTTTCGGGGAGATGATTTTCTGTTTGGAGAGGAGATTTCAGTAGTAAATGACGTTAGCAATGAATGAATGGTAGGCGAAAGGTTGTTAGGAATAAAATCGAGGTTGAATGAAAAAGATTATACATAGTCGTCTTTTATAATTTTATGGGGTAGGATGAACAAAAAAGATTCTGCCTTGGGGGGAGGCTTATTTCGATTTAATTATGATATCCTTATGATCTGCGATGATTAAATAATTCATTAGAATCAGAAATGGTACCATATGCGTATAGCTCCCGGATTGTATAATGTCGAAAATTTATACGTGTGACAAAGTAAGATTTCATAACTGTATTACTTCAAACATTATACAGATAATTTTCAAGTCAAATTAACTTTGATCCGAGAAAAATTATTTTTTTTACTTCCTATTCCGATTTGAGTGAAAAACACAACACTCAATGGCAAATATACTCTCTCATACGATAAATATATCCTTCTGAGAATAATATTACATATTTTCACAAATTAAATTTACTAGTCAAAAAGTGGTGTTAGGTATTTTGAAATTGAAAAATGGTTTTAAAATATTGAATTTGTGAAACTGAGTAGGTTTTGTGGGAAATATATGGCTTATATGGCTAGGTTTTCGCCTAGTATTTAGACTTCTCTAGTATGTAGACAAAAAATATCTTACATATATCCTATCTCTTATTATCTTATTCTAGATTTTATATCTTATCTTTATCTTTTACTTCACCATTTGCCTTGAACTATATTATATGATTCAGCTACGCTTTGAGAAACCATGCTTTTCAAAATAGATCCTTTTATAAAACTACCCTGAAAAATAATCAGCACTAAACCTAGATAAAGCAATAACGGACGAAAATAAAACTTGCACTATGTTATTACACAGCTAGAAAATTATTCGTTTCAATCATTACGTTTTGTTATTTATCAAAATCAATTTGCAGACAATGCATCAAAATTCGGTATCAGGCTTTGGTTTTTTATACATGCGAGATTTTTCGTGTTTCTCTACTATAGCATAAACTGCGTCATTTCATGCGCTTTTAATATGAAATATTAAAGCTTACTATTAAGATATCGTATAATTATTACACACTGATATTGCAATATATTCGTGCAAGGTTAATGTTATTCATTCTCTTAGTTTTTCTAATGTGTCTACTATTTTGATGTGTGTATCCCTGTTTCAATACTTCATGGTTAAGGTTTTTTTGCCTCCAATCAAGTCATGTAGATGAGAAACATTGACCACTTTCTTGAGAAAATGGAGGTGTGCACATTTCGAGTAGTAGAGTAAGAGTTAGTAACTGAATTTAGTATAGAGCCCACGCAAATTTGTACTTCAAACTGCAGAATGTTGTTGTTTAATGCAAACAGGACATTTGAAATCTAGGATACCGCAAGCATAAGGGATAATCAAAGTGCAGCAAACCGCCACGCACATACACACACATGGTAACAATATGTTGGACATTAATTTTCATAGCTCCCAAGATCGATAGTATGACTTTAATTACTTTTTCTTGTTTATTGAGAATATTGCAACAACTACTACTGCGTGCAATATGTAGTAGCAGCAGGACAGACAATTTCGTTATGAAAAAATACCTTCTTCTTTGAGGTGCACGAGGAGTTAAGACTAGATTTGTTGTAGGTGGTAATTGAGTTGCTGCAGGTGCTGCTGTGGGGTTAATAGCTGATGTACCAACAGCACCTAAGAACGGCCATGTCATCGGTAATCGATATCCTAATGCACAAATTATTATAATATATTAATATATGTAAGACAATGTACATGATCTTATAGATATATTATTATTATTATAAAAAGCCTTAAAGTACCTTAGTGAATCTTTCAAATCTAATTCTAAGAGTAATTACATATAGAGTAATTAGACTTTTTAAATGTTATGATGCATGAATGGCAAGTTGTATTTACGTCGTTCAAAATGGTGATAAATTGAAAAATAAACAAAAATTGAGGTGTTAATCAATTGAAAAAAAAAATCAATACAGCTTTGTTTTACACTATAACTGAACACACTGGGCGATCAATTTATTTTTCAATTCACCCAATATTTAAATCCCAGAAAACATGTTTCACGGAGATAGGATAGACGTTTTGTTTCAATGCGCACACAATTATTTGATTCTAATTGAATTTACTTTTGCACAGTTGACAACTCAATAAATTCACCCCAGATAGATCGAACAAAAAAATTAATTTTACAAAAATCAAAATAAATAGCGTTTGCTCTTCAAACACAAAATACAAAAAAGGAGAAGAGTAATTACAAAAATTAATAAGATTAAACCGTAAACTAAAAAAAGTATACTCGAAAGAGTATACTGATTCTGACAGCTTTTACTCTCAAATATTAAACTAAAAATTATATTGTTATTTCGCACAAAAACAAAGCTTGTTACATTATCATATTTCTGGTGTACTTTTACGGTGACAAGTGTCTTTGTCAACGAACTAACAAACGAAAAACAAATATTAGAAAGCCGTTTACATTTGTTTGTAGGTATGCATTAATTCAACATATGTATTTGTATAATATTAACGTTGTTTTGTTAAATACCCTCTTACCTTCTGGCCATTGAACGCAAACTGCAAAACAGGAAGAGAAAAAGCAATGGATTAGTATCGAACGAAATTTAAAAAATTACCATTAAAATTACTAACATTACAATTATTCATGAAAGTATGCATTAGTTGATGTTAATTGGAAATATCATCTTTAAGCTGAATATTTAATAGACAGAAAAGCATATGAAGTAGCATTAGCATTCATTGAAATTGTTCCGGGGAGTTGAAATAAAATCAGATTGTTTCAAGTACTGTTTTATTGAGTGCAGATAAAAATCGTATGCAAGCAGACGTTGGGACATAAATAGCGACATAAAAATAAACATATAATTGAATCCTTTCATTTCAAATACAACGCTATCAGGCAACATACGGATTGTGACTCAAAATTAGCAAGTGACATAAGACAAAATTAGCAAATAATATGAACCCAAACTAAACTATCAAAGTCATGAGACCACGAATAAATGAATTCTATATTCCGCATAAGTAGATGCCTTTTTTTAAAATTCAAAAATAAAATTGTTTTATAGATACATTTCAATTTCTTGACAGATATCGATATTTCGGAGGTAATCTGTTATCTACTTCAGGGTGTATCAGTTTCTTTTGGAATGTCCATTACTTTGAGAACTCTAAACAATAAAAGAGGGCGAATAACTTTCGAAATATCGATATCTGTCAAGAAGTTGAATGATATCTAGCTTCTGAGTAAAAAATATTGTTCCATATCTTTATCCTTTTTTGTCGATGTCAAAGTATCACGAGCTTTCATCTATATCAAACACATTCGACTGAATTATGTTTCCATGAGATCAATATTGTGTCTTATCCATTTTCTATGCATTGCGTAATATATTTTTTATTCGTGAAATTAAAGAAGTCTATTGATCCGAAGTTTATTGATTGTCCAAAGTGAACACTCGATCAGAGTTAGTTAAAAATGTAGATATTTTAACTAGAGGTGTCAACACAGAGGCATACACAGGTTATTTCAAGTCAACGAAATTCAAGACTGAACAAAAGTCTGTTCGGGACTCAAATGAGCGAAGATTTAAATTATTTGGCACTTTCAATTTTCCTATGAAGTCTAGTCTCTATCACTACCGTTTTGAAGGCAAGAGATATGCTTTATTCAACATTGAATGATGCTTCAGTATTGGCTCGAGTGGCGTAGGTTTGCAATTTGGAGAAACATTTTTCAAATTTAATTGAATAATTCTCACGAACTTGCTCTTTATTAACTTGACAATTAAAGTGAAGCATTTTACTCGTTACAATTGAATAACAACTCCATACCCCTTTTCATTTTAATAAAATGCAATATGGCACTGGGAGAGGTTTCAACATTCTTGCGTAGCATACAAATTAATACAAAGGATTCTTGCATTTTTCTCATTTACCCGGTAGATTTTCATACGTAATCCGAATTTAATTTACATCGACACCTCAAGTAGTAGCAATCGAGTTAAATCGGTTGAAGTCAAGCAACAAACATCAAT